>OY101449.1:38323808-38992015 GCA_956483635.1 Panzeria rudis | reverse complement strand
TTTTTTTTAAAGAGAAGTAACACAATCAGGCAATCAATGCCTACCAGTTAATTAATTAATGTGTTACCTTCTTTGGGAAAGGGATAGTATAGAGAGAACAGGTGGTGAAGTGGGAGAGTGATAGAAAGCTTAATTCATTTACAACCATGCTATTGCGGGGGTTTTTTTTAGAGCAGTGTTGTAAGCCCCTTTGGTGTCAAGCAGAGGCATTGAGTTGTTTTAAGCTGTGAGGCCATTTTTTTACTTCTTTTACTTCACCGACGGTTTTGCTACAATACCGACGAATTTTTGTGAATAAAAACGAAATATTCAAAAAGAAAAGATTATAATATTTATAATTTTGATATTTTATTTACTTTTTTTAAGTTTTAACTTACAAAGCTCGCGCAAAACATGAAATTTCTGGAATTTAAAATTCATTGTCATAGTTATTGTCTGGAAGTCTACGTCACAAAGACAATTAACAGCGTTTTTCACAACTAATACGTATTCTTTATAGTTTGTTTCCACCAACTTTAAATTACGTAGATTTAGGTAAATTACTTCGAAGTGTTTCCACCGAACTTGTGAGTGATTTGGTGTTCGAATTTTCGTAGTCAGATGATGCACTTATTTTATATTCCGCATTTTTTGCGGAATGTAAAAGTTTGTTGATGATTATCACCCCTTAGTTTATTTTTTACCCAAAAAACTATATGCAGTTTGGTTTCTATTGGTATAAGCTTTATTTTGGCTTTTGTTTCTTTTTTTTTTTATTATACCAGATTTTTGCAGCTTTTAAAAATATTCCGATTTAGAGGAAAATTTTCTGACAACAGTGAGACCTATTGGTATACATATCGTCATATAATATGCAAAAGGTCCTATTATAACTTAAAAAAGCTTAGATTAAAATCCAAATACCTGAAAGGGTAAAGGATTTATTCGAGTCCATATTCGTTCTACGGTGTATGATCTTCCAGCATGTGCAATTCCATCTTGTGTTCAGTTCTAAAACGCTTGTTACATTTAAGGTATTGACAGGCGTGAATGAAGTTTTTACATTTTTCATTTAATACATGCGATTCGTATTTTTGCTCTGAACGAAATTCTGACGAACAATGTGGACACGCCTTAAGTCTCTCGCCCATATGAGCTGTTTCAATATGGCTTCGTAAAACGTTCTTTGAATGGAATATTGTGCCGCAAAGAATGCAATTTTTTACTTTCAATTGGCTTTCTTTTTCACTTGTTCCACTTCCTTTAAGTTCGTCAACAGTTAACTTCGTACGAGATTCTTCGCTTACAAATTCCGAACAAGTTTTATTACGTTTCATTGGGTTTGGATCAGCACTGTCATAAGAAAACTTGTTAACTTCATCGCTTGATGGCGGCTTACGCTTAAATGGCTTTGCGGGAGTTTCTTCTGCAGGTATATCGTCCGAAATCTTCTTGAATCTTACATTATCTACAGCATCTATAATTTCGTCACTATTTTTATTGACTACAATGTTATTGGCAGATATTCCATCATGATAGACGGATTTACGCCTCCAGACTTTTTTGGGAGTTAACAGAGTTGTCTCATTTAGACTCCCGGCGTTATCTACGAAAGATTTGAAATCACATGCACTTGTTTTATCATGATGTTGATCGCCATTTTCGATGACAGTTTTGTTCCCATCAGTAGCCTTTGTTGTTACTGTTAAACCCAAATTCTTTACAGGAGTTTTATGTTTTGCTTCCTTCACATTTTTCTTCAAGCGGTGCACAGCATTTTGAAACTTCTGAATAACCATATGTGTGTGCACTAATTGAATGATGCACAGTTGGCATATGAGTACTCCATTTGCTTTGCGGGAGTCCACCTCTATTCCACATGTTTTCAAGATTAGGTCAGGTATTAATTTTCCAAAATATTCTCCTGATATTGGAACATTATCCGTATCAATCAATGAGCAGATTTTACATCTCTTAGAAACAACCATAGCGCAATTATTAAGTCTTGAACAATTTATATTTTATATAAAAGTTTAATTAAAATAACATGAATAAGTTTTTTCTATCGAACTGACATAAAAGTCAAGATACAGTTGTAAAATAATGAATGAAATATTTAAGCCTACTATGATGTAGAATTTACATTGAATATAAAGTATAAGCTGTTAAAGTGTATTTCTAACAGTTTCAATCTTGCACAATAATTATTTTAGATTTTACAGCAAAAATACTTTTTTGATATTTTTGAGCATTTTTTGCAGAATGTAAGTTTGTTGGTGATTACCACACCTTGGTTTTAGTTTTTACCAAAAAAGCTGTATGCAGTTTGTTTTCTATTGGTCTAAGCTTTATTTCGGCTTTTGTTTCAATTTTGCACAATAATTATTTTAGATTTAAAGGGCATAATACACAATCAATCAGCTTGATGTCAGATTCGTGTACGTGTACTTGACGAAAAATGAAAACAAAGTAGATTTTCCATCAAGCGTCGTCGGTGTCACTTATACTAACGAAATTTCACACATACTATTACCACGCTTGTCAAGCATGTTGATTGTGTATATTGCCCTTTAGACAATACTGTCTTGACAATAACATTTTTTCACTAATACATACATACTCTTTCAATTGTCTTCACTACTGTCTTGAATATTTTGAAGACAGTAAATCAGACAATGATTTGGCGTATGCCGACAATTATTATTTTTTTTTAAAGAGAAGTAACACAATCAGGCAATCAATGCCTACCAGTTAATTAATTAATGTGTTACCTTCTTTGGGAAAGGGATAGTATAGAGAGAACAGGTGGTGAAGTGGGAGAGTGATAGAAAGCTTAATTCATTTACAACCATGCTATTGCGGGGGTTTTTTTTAGAGCAGTGTTGTAAGCCCCTTTGGTGTCAAGCAGAGGCATTGAGTTGTTTTAAGCTGTGAGGCCATTTTTTTACTTCTTTTACTTCACCGACGGTTTTGCTACAATACCGACGAATTTTTGTGAATAAAAACGAAATATTCAAAAAGAAAAGATTATAATATTTATAATTTTGATATTTTATTTACTTTTTTTAAGTTTTAACTTACAAAGCTCGCGCAAAACATGAAATTTCTGGAATTTAAAATTCATTGTCATAGTTATTGTCTGGAAGTCTACGTCACAAAGACAATTAACAGCGTTTTTCACAACTAATACGTATTCTTTATAGTTTGTTTCCACCAACTTTAAATTACGTAGATTTAGGTAAATTACTTCGAAGTGTTTCCACCGAACTTGTGAGTGATTTGGTGTTCGAATTTTCGTAGTCAGATGATGCACTTATTTTATATTCCGCATTTTTTGCGGAATGTAAAAGTTTGTTGATGATTATCACCCCTTAGTTTATTTTTTACCCAAAAAACTATATGCAGTTTGGTTTCTATTGGTATAAGCTTTATTTTGGCTTTTGTTTCTTTTTTTTTTTATTATACCAGATTTTTGCAGCTTTTAAAAATATTCCGATTTAGAGGAAAATTTTCTGACAACAGTGAGACCTATTGGTATACATATCGTCATATAATATGCAAAAGGTCCTATTATAACTTAAAAAAGCTTAGATTAAAATCCAAATACCTGAAAGGGTAAAGGATTTATTCGAGTCCATATTCGTTCTACGGTGTATGATCTTCCAGCATGTGCAATTCCATCTTGTGTTCAGTTCTAAAACGCTTGTTACATTTAAGGTATTGACAGGCGTGAATGAAGTTTTTACATTTTTCATTTAATACATGCGATTCGTATTTTTGCTCTGAACGAAATTCTGACGAACAATGTGGACACGCCTTAAGTCTCTCGCCCATATGAGCTGTTTCAATATGGCTTCGTAAAACGTTCTTTGAATGGAATATTGTGCCGCAAAGAATGCAATTTTTTACTTTCAATTGGCTTTCTTTTTCACTTGTTCCACTTCCTTTAAGTTCGTCAACAGTTAACTTCGTACGAGATTCTTCGCTTACAAATTCCGAACAAGTTTTATTACGTTTCATTGGGTTTGGATCAGCACTGTCATAAGAAAACTTGTTAACTTCATCGCTTGATGGCGGCTTACGCTTAAATGGCTTTGCGGGAGTTTCTTCTGCAGGTATATCGTCCGAAATCTTCTTGAATCTTACATTATCTACAGCATCTATAATTTCGTCACTATTTTTATTGACTACAATGTTATTGGCAGATATTCCATCATGATAGACGGATTTACGCCTCCAGACTTTTTTGGGAGTTAACAGAGTTGTCTCATTTAGACTCCCGGCGTTATCTACGAAAGATTTGAAATCACATGCACTTGTTTTATCATGATGTTGATCGCCATTTTCGATGACAGTTTTGTTCCCATCAGTAGCCTTTGTTGTTACTGTTAAACCCAAATTCTTTACAGGAGTTTTATGTTTTGCTTCCTTCACATTTTTCTTCAAGCGGTGCACAGCATTTTGAAACTTCTGAATAACCATATGTGTGTGCACTAATTGAATGATGCACAGTTGGCATATGAGTACTCCATTTGCTTTGCGGGAGTCCACCTCTATTCCACATGTTTTCAAGATTAGGTCAGGTATTAATTTTCCAAAATATTCTCCTGATATTGGAACATTATCCGTATCAATCAATGAGCAGATTTTACATCTCTTAGAAACAACCATAGCGCAATTATTAAGTCTTGAACAATTTATATTTTATATAAAAGTTTAATTAAAATAACATGAATAAGTTTTTTCTATCGAACTGACATAAAAGTCAAGATACAGTTGTAAAATAATGAATGAAATATTTAAGCCTACTATGATGTAGAATTTACATTGAATATAAAGTATAAGCTGTTAAAGTGTATTTCTAACAGTTTCAATCTTGCACAATAATTATTTTAGATTTTACAGCAAAAATACTTTTTTGATATTTTTGAGCATTTTTTGCAGAATGTAAGTTTGTTGGTGATTACCACACCTTGGTTTTAGTTTTTACCAAAAAAGCTGTATGCAGTTTGTTTTCTATTGGTCTAAGCTTTATTTCGGCTTTTGTTTCAATTTTGCACAATAATTATTTTAGATTTAAAGGGCATAATACACAATCAATCAGCTTGATGTCAGATTCGTGTACGTGTACTTGACGAAAAATGAAAACAAAGTAGATTTTCCATCAAGCGTCGTCGGTGTCACTTATACTAACGAAATTTCACACATACTATTACCACGCTTGTCAAGCATGTTGATTGTGTATATTGCCCTTTAGACAATGCTGTCTTGACAATAACATTTTTTCACTAATACATACATACTCTTTCAATTGTCTTCACTACTGTCTTGAATATTTTGAAGACAGTAAATCAGACAATGATTTGGCGTATGCCGACAATTATTATTTTTTTTTAAAGAGAAGTAACACAATCAGGCAATCAATGCCTACCAGTTAATTAATTAATGTGTTACCTTCTTTGGGAAAGGGATAGTATAGAGAGAACAGGTGGTGAAGTGGGAGAGTGATAGAAAGCTTAATTCATTTACAACCATGCTATTGCGGGGGTTTTTTTTAGAGCAGTGTTGTAAGCCCCTTTGGTGTCAAGCAGAGGCATTGAGTTGTTTTAAGCTGTGAGGCCATTTTTTTACTTCTTTTACTTCACCGACGGTTTTGCTACAATACCGACGAATTTTTGTGAATAAAAACGAAATATTCAAAAAGAAAAGATTATAATATTTATAATTTTGATATTTTATTTACTTTTTTTAAGTTTTAACTTACAAAGCTCGCGCAAAACATGAAATTTCTGGAATTTAAAATTCATTGTCATAGTTATTGTCTGGAAGTCTACGTCACAAAGACAATTAACAGCGTTTTTCACAACTAATACGTATTCTTTATAGTTTGTTTCCACCAACTTTAAATTACGTAGATTTAGGTAAATTACTTCGAAGTGTTTCCACCGAACTTGTGAGTGATTTGGTGTTCGAATTTTCGTAGTCAGATGATGCACTTATTTTATATTCCGCATTTTTTGCGGAATGTAAAAGTTTGTTGATGATTATCACCCCTTAGTTTATTTTTTACCCAAAAAACTATATGCAGTTTGGTTTCTATTGGTATAAGCTTTATTTTGGCTTTTGTTTCTTTTTTTTTTTTATTATACCAGATTTTTGCAGCTTTTAAAAATATTCCGATTTAGAAGAAAATTTTCTGACAACAGTGAGACCTATTGGTATACATATCGTCATATAATATGCAAAAGGTCCTATTATAACTTAAAAAAGCTTAGATTAAAATCCAAATACCTGAAAGGGTAAAGGATTTATTCGAGTCCATATTCGTTCTACGGTGTATGATCTTCCAGCATGTGCAATTCCATCTTGTGTTCAGTTCTAAAACGCTTGTTACATTTAAGGTATTGACAGGCGTGAATGAAGTTTTTACATTTTTCACTTAATACATGCGATTCGTATTTTTGCTCTGAACGAAATTCTGACGAACAATGTGGACACGCCTTAAGTCTCTCGCCCATATGCGCTGTTTCAATATGGCTTCGTAAAACGTTCTTTGAATGGAATATTGTGCCGCAAAGAATGCAATTTTTTACTTTCAATTGGCTTTCTTTTTCACTTGTTCCACTTCCTTTAAGTTCGTCAACAGTTAACTTCGTACGAGATTCTTCGCTTACAAATTCCGAACAAGTTTTATTACGTTTCATTGGGTTTGGATCAGCACTGTCATAAGAAAACTTGTTAACTTCATCGCTTGATGGCGGCTTACGCTTAAATGGCTTTGCGGGAGTTTCTTCTGCAGGTATATCGTCCGAAATCTTCTTGAATCTTACATTATCTACAGCATCTATAATTTCGTCACTATTTTTATTGACTACAATGTTATTGGCAGATATTCCATCATGATAGACGGATTTACGCCTCCAGACTTTTTTGGGAGTTAACAGAGTTGTCTCATTTAGACTCCCGGCGTTATCTACGAAAGATTTGAAATCACATGCACTTGTTTTATCATGATGTTGATCGCCATTTTCGATGACAGTTTTGTTCCCATCAGTAGCCTTTGTTGTTACTGTTAAACCCAAATTCTTTACAGGAGTTTTATGTTTTGCTTCCTTCACATTTTTCTTCAAGCGGTGCACAGCATTTTGAAACTTCTGAATAACCATATGTGTGTGCACTAATTGAATGATGCACAGTTGGCATATGAGTACTCCATTTGCTTTGCGGGAGTCCACCTCTATTCCACATGTTTTCAAGATTAGGTCAGGTATTAATTTTCCAAAATATTCTCCTGATATTGGAACATTATCCGTATCAATCAATGAGCAGATTTTACATCTCTTAGAAACAACCATAGCGCAATTATTAAGTCTTGAACAATTTATATTTTATATAAAAGTTTAATTAAAATAACATGAATAAGTTTTTTCTATCGAACTGACATAAAAGTCAAGATACAGTTGTAAAATAATGAATGAAATATTTAAGCCTACTATGATGTAGAATTTACATTGAATATAAAGTATAAGCTGTTAAAGTGTATTTCTAACAGTTTCAATCTTGCACAATAATTATTTTAGATTTTACAGCAAAAATACTTTTTTGATATTTTTGAGCATTTTTTGCAGAATGTAAGTTTGTTGGTGATTACCACACCTTGGTTTTAGTTTTTACCAAAAAAGCTGTATGCAGTTTGTTTTCTATTGGTCTAAGCTTTATTTCGGCTTTTGTTTCAATTTTGCACAATAATTATTTTAGATTTAAAGGGCATAATACACAATCAATCAGCTTGATGTCAGATTCGTGTACGTGTACTTGACGAAAAATGAAAACAAAGTAGATTTTCCATCAAGCGTCGTCGGTGTCACTTATACTAACGAAATTTCACACATACTATTACCACGCTTGTCAAGCATGTTGATTGTGTATATTGCCCTTTAGACAATGCTGTCTTGACAATAACATTTTTTCACTAATACATACATACTCTTTCAATTGTCTTCACTACTGTCTTGAATATTTTGAAGACAGTAAATCAGACAATGATTTGGCGTATGCCGACAATTATTATTTTTTTTTAAAGAGAAGTAACACAATCAGGCAATCAATGCCTACCAGTTAATTAATTAATGTGTTACCTTCTTTGGGAAAGGGATAGTATAGAGAGAACAGGTGGTGAAGTGGGAGAGTGATAGAAAGCTTAATTCATTTACAACCATGCTATTGCGGGGGTTTTTTTTAGAGCAGTGTTGTAAGCCCCTTTGGTGTCAAGCAGAGGCATTGAGTTGTTTTAAGCTGTGAGGCCATTTTTTTACTTCTTTTACTTCACCGACGGTTTTGCTACAATACCGACGAATTTTTGTGAATAAAAACGAAATATTCAAAAAGAAAAGATTATAATATTTATAATTTTGATATTTTATTTACTTTTTTTAAGTTTTAACTTACAAAGCTCGCGCAAAACATGAAATTTCTGGAATTTAAAATTCATTGTCATAGTTATTGTCTGGAAGTCTACGTCACAAAGACAATTAACAGCGTTTTTCACAACTAATACGTATTCTTTATAGTTTGTTTCCACCAACTTTAAATTACGTAGATTTAGGTAAATTACTTCGAAGTGTTTCCACCGAACTTGTGAGTGATTTGGTGTTCGAATTTTCGTAGTCATATGATGCACTTATTTTATATTCCGCATTTTTTGCGGAATGTAAAAGTTTGTTGATGATTATCACCCCTTAGTTTATTTTTTACCCAAAAAACTATATGAAGTTTGTTTTCTATTGGTATAAGCTTTATTTTGGCTTTTGTTTCTTTTTTTTTTTATTATACCAGATTTTTGCAGCTTTTAAAAATATTCCGATTTAGAGGAAAATTTTCTGACAACAGTGAGACCTATTGGTATACATATCGTCATATAATATGCAAAAGGTCCTATTATAACTTAAAAAAGCTTAGATTAAAATCCAAATACCTGAAAGGGTAAAGGATTTATTCGCGTCCATATTCGTTCTACGGTGTATGATCTTCCAGCATGTGCAATTCCATCTTGTGTTCAGTTCTAAAACGCTTGTTACATTTAAGGTATTGACAGGCGTGAATGAAGTTTTTACATTTTTCACTTAATACATGCGATTCGTATTTTTGCTCTGAACGAAATTCTGACGAACAATGTGGACACGCCTTAAGTCTCTCGCCCATATGAGCTGTTTCAATATGGCTTCGTAAAACGTTCTTTGAATGGAATATTGTGCCGCAAAGAATGCAATTTTTTACTTTCAATTGGCTTTCTTTTTCACTTGTTCCACTTCCTTTAAGTTCGTCAACAGTTAACTTCGTACGAGATTCTTCGCTTACAAATTCCGAACAAGTTTTATTACGTTTCATTGGGTTTGGATCAGCACTGTCATAAGAAAACTTGTTAACTTCATCGCTTGATGGCGGCTTACGCTTAAATGGCTTTGCGGGAGTTTCTTCTGCAGGTATATCGTCCGAAATCTTCTTGAATCTTACATTATCTACAGCATCTATAATTTCGTCACTATTTTTATTGACTACAATGTTATTGGCAGATATTCCATCATGATAGACGGATTTACGCCTCCAGACTTTATTATTTTAACATTTTTTTCTTGTATTTTTGCAGATTGTTGCAAAGAAGATTTGGGAAATTTACGGCCCTTTTCACAATATACGATTAAAATTTAACATGATCTTTTATGACAAGTTCGGCATACAAAACTTGCCGTTAAAGTCCACGTTAACTCCTAATCATACATTGTGAAAAGGACCGTTAAACTGCAAAGGTTTAGTTCTGAACAAAGATCATACCGCAAGAGAAGCAATGACACTGCTACGGAGCATTTTCATCGAACGCATTATTTCAGAAAGCAGTGATTTTATTAGTCGGACTAAACCGCTGCCGAAGCTTTTTCCTTAGGGTATTGTAAAGATCGTGCATACGTGACAAAGTCACAACCTAAAAAAATAATAGTCGAGAAAAAATTCGAGTGGTGGCTTCGAAAATCTTGAAAAGAGTAATTGAAGTCACGAAAATGTCCCGTAACAGCGCCATTATTTCTTTTGCTGTATGTTTGTTGTTCAGTAGTAAACCTTTCCAGTTTCAATTTCCCTAATCTGCTTTGCAACAATCTGAAAAAATACAAGACAAAAATGGTAAAATAATATAGCTATAGACTATTCAAACCCTTTCGTTAATTTTGGGCCACCCTGTACATATAGGTATATACATATTTCAAAAAATTAACTTTATGTACCAATTTCCGTCCAGCTCTGTAATTCTTACACCGATTACAATACCGTTAATATATGAACAATTAAAATAAGAAGTGCATTTATACATATCGGTAGTCGCACGGGGTTAATTCTGTTTAAATTTAAAATGGAACTGCTTAATTTCAAAGCAGTATCTATTCATTCAGCAACATTTCATATGCGATCATATTGCCATGTGACGTCGCCTTCATCGACGAAATAGGTAGCAAATTCCTTTTGAATATCTTTTGCATCATCTGTGCAATATCGTTGGTTTTGGAATGGAAACCATGTTAGTTCACTCTGCTCTTCTGAGCGCCAGTCACCAGGACTCACCAAGGTTCCTTCGTCATCGTATTTCGAACGAATTGCTCGGAGCGTATTTAGCTTTATTAGTTGTTATTAAATAATTGTGAAGTGCGCAGACGGCGAGCACTACTTTTTTGGTTTATACCGCATTCAAATATATTGGTTTCCGTAGCACACGGAAGCGTGCCGACATAATGCCAAACACATTCTCTATTATTCGCCGTGCGTGACTTAATCTGAAGTTATAAATGCGCTGCATTGTTGACAATC
Source organism: Panzeria rudis (assembly GCA_956483635.1). Lineage (NCBI taxonomy): Eukaryota > Metazoa > Arthropoda > Insecta > Diptera > Tachinidae > Panzeria > Panzeria rudis. Next base: position 38,981,182 of record OY101449.1, on the reverse strand, counting down.
CGCGCTGAACATACGGTTTCATCAGGTTTTTCCTAAGGGCGAAAGCATCGTCCGCCACAAGGACATACGGGACGGGCATTTCTCTGCCGGGAAGTGCTTTTGGTGGAGGCAAGTGCAGTTGATCAGTATCCAATGCTTGAGCAAAGGAGCAACGATTAAAGATGCCACCATCTGATTGTCGTCCATTGCGACCGACGTCGATATACAATAATTTGTACTCCGCATCCGCAATTCCCATCAACACAATACTGTGAGAGCCTATACGTACATACATATGTATAAGTAAATGAATACATGCATAATTTTGCATACGCTTTTTACAAACCTTTGTAATTGTAAAATACACTTCCGGAGTTGGCCGGAGCGATCATCACAACATGCTTGCCGTCCACAGCACCAATGCAATTGGGAAAATGCCACCTCGTATTGAACTGATGCGAAACTTCTTCCCATTCTTTCTCTCTTTTCGGCAGCTGTTTATAAAAAAACAAACAAAAATTAACAAAAGTATTATGCATTTGAAAATCAAACTCACTTTAAAATAGTCTTGGACAAGTACATTATATATTGCATCGAGAACTTCTGGGATAATGCGTGAAATAGTCGTCTGCGGAATGCGGAAAATGTACTGCAAAGACGTAAAGTTTTCGCCTGTTGCCAGGTAGCGCAGGGCCAATGTCAATCGATTTGCTGGTGAAATGCTCAACCGCATATTTGTGTCTTTTTTTCTGATATATGGTGTCACCAAATGCAGCAAATATTCAAATTGCTCGGCAGTCATACGCACGAATCCGCGATACAGATTGGGCTCTTCAGCTCGCAATTCATACATTAATTTTGCACAATACCCTTCCGTATCGCGCTTTTTTAGCCAATTCCTCGTCCATGTCCTACGCATCCGTTTAGTTTTTTCGCATTTGTGATGTTCGTCCCCTTCCTCATTTAAAATATCCGTTGCCAAAATAGCAATAGCAGCCCACTTTCTCTTCGACATTTCAATATTTTTTTAATAAAGCAGGAAAATTATTTTTACAACTCGAATACAAATGCCGTGTACTAGAAATCCTCATAAACATATGGCTTTTGCACATGCTAATATGTAAAACGCGTCCATCTGCTGCATGCCGTGTACTAGTAACATACATGTAACCATTCAGATGTTTACACATGTATTGCTTCTGCAAATGTGTCCGCTTCGGCCACATATGTTACATTTGAATTTTGGGACAAAAATACATGCCGTCTACTATCAAAATTTTACAGCATGTAGCCACTACTACTTGTATAAAAAATGCAACCAATATGCTGAAAATTCTCGTGACGTCAGACCCACATACGCATGTGGATTTTTACATTCCGTGTACTGTAGCCTTAAAACTCTCAAGCGTGGCCCTTTGATGTCAAACTTATAATTTTCTAAAATTAAGCTAAATTTACATTAAGTGATCTTTTTTCATTAAGCGCAGTTAAAAATGTTGGCTCAATTCGGACATGTAACTATAACATGCGACCTCTAGTAGCAAAGTTTAAAATTTGTAAAATTTACAAAAATGGGGCATAATTTAAAAAAGAAAACAATCTTTGGTGCAGGTAAAAATTTGAACAAACGGAGAACTCTAAGGCGACCTTTTTATGCTTCTTTTTGGTAAATTTCACAAAATTTTAACGTTGAACTCAATAGGGCACGCTTGAAAATTATCCGATGCGGCTAAAATTTCCAACCTGTGAGTTTTATACTAAATGCCCCAATAATCCACACGGCTTTTGTTTCATTTGCACCCTAATGTACATATAAAATTTAGGTCACTTCTTACAAATTAATTTTCGACCAAAATTAATCTGCTACTATATTTAACTTCTTTATAAAGAAAAGTCTGTGACAAAATAATTGTTACCATAAATCAGTCACATAAGCAATAAAACGATTAAAAGAAAAAATAAATGAAAATACCCATTAATCCTGCAACAACTTAATAATGCTCGTTTTTTCTAAGTTCTACTCAAAAAACTTTTTCTTAAGAACATTAACAAGAATGCAAACCTTTAAATATGAAAGTAGCGAAACAAAAGAAAAAAAAACGTTGTTCCCGAACAAACTTTGGCCATTAGAAAACAGTTTGAAGGTAAAACATTTACAAAAAAATATTTGGCATGTAATTGTAATGTATTTAGAGTGGAACGAATTGTAAATGTGCTACATATTGATACGAACGGGTTGTAATAAGAAACGTGTAAATTCACTTGAAAATTAAAACAAAATTACGACATTAACAATAACTACCAAAATCTTGCAAGTTTTACGCTACACACGGCCCTAGTGTTGTATAGTCAGGTTTTTTAAATTACCTCTTACAACCATTTTATACATATTTAAGTGGAAAAAAAGCTAGTCAAGATGATTGATCATTGAGCTCATGCTTCGACTTGTGTATGTATATTAACCTTCTTATTCATATCAATTAAAGTGAAATATAATTTCTCTATGTTTTCATTGATGATCTGATCATATGATCTAGCTACTACCCCTCACAGTCGCGGATGCAGGGAGAGAAAAACGGCAAAATTTCTTAAATTATGTATATGAAATTTGCCATGCAATTCAAATGTTATTTCATACTAACTGACCGTATGATCAGAATATTAAGTAAATAATGTCGTAACAATAATAGGGAGAAAGGAACCAACTTAAAATATCTTATAAAATAATTCGGAAATATAACCATCAAACAAAAATTATCTTAAGTAAAGAAGATATTTCGAGAGCAACTAGTTAACTAGATTTTTCGTATTAAAATATTGAATGTAATCTAACGGCGAAATTCGATGAAAAATTACAGTCATTCACAAAATCAAAGAGCAAAACAATTACGTTTGTCATATAAAATATTAGTTTATGGATAGTGAAAGATTATTCTTAAATGTTCAGGAGAAATGTTCAATCGAAGAAAAATATCTATGAAATTAATAAAAAGCATTTTTTAGGACTAAGTGTATTGATTTTGTTCGATTATTTAATGAATTATCCTGCTCTGTTTTCCGACTATTTTTATTCCGCATTGAATGCAGAACAGGTCTGAATATTATTAAATAATTCCTGGTGCAAAATTTTCTCAAAGCGAAACATTTGAATAGTAAAAAACTATTTTAAATGATCAGTTTGATCTAATTTATATAGAAATATTGTTTTTTCTTTTGTTTTTATTATTAAAACACAAAAAACTTGATTTGTTTTATTTTTATTCACAAAAATTTACAAAAAAACAAGCTGTAAAGTTTACTCGAATGACTCGAACGATATAAAAGTTTTAATCGATTGTTCGAGTAATTTAAAAACCTCAATTACGATTAATTGATTAATCGCACAACTGAATAGTCGAATAAAATGAATGCCGTAAGAAATACATAATTGGTTTCTCTAAAACGGCTATAATGATTTTGATTGTAGTCAGCATTTAGGGGTATTCAGGGACGAAAAAGCGATCAAGCTTGGCCTCGTTTCCGGGAAAATCCCTTTCCGCCGGGTTTTCACCCATTTCATCTATTCCCGTGTCTGTGTGTTTCTTACTAGCCCTATGATGCGGGTGTCAAAGGAAAGGATTTTCTAAGAAGAGATCTGAAAATAAAACGGAATCATTCTAAGTTTAGATTGACGGCCACGCAGACGACCAAAATCGATGGATCATTATTTTTTTATTCATCCCAAAATATGGAATTCTGCAAAGGTACAACTGAAGAGGCTCAAGAAGCTAGTGATAAGAACTACACTGAAAGGAAAACGGGTCGTAATTCGAATGAAACCATTACGTTAACCCCTTACATTACTACAACGAAAACTGTCATTAATGGCATGAAAAATTGCATATCAACAATGAAAAGTTACATAAACGGTATGAAACTTTTTTCAGGTACATTTTATACATTTTTTGTTGTCATTAATAATATGAAACTTTTTCATTCGTAAAATGAAAAAGTAAGAAATAAAAATATGGATCAATTTCAAATACAGATATCGGAAATGAACTTTTTTATCGTATAATTTTCTTTTCCTTTTATATTGAGTTTGTACTATTGATTTTAAATGGTGACATGGCTGAAGCAGTAAAGGTGTTTGCTTATAATCATGAGATCAAGAGTTCAATACTAACGTTTACAAATTTATTTATAGGAAGTAAAATTAAAGTAAGCAAATTTCAAGTGGTAAAAATATTAAATTAAGTATCTGACAGGATTAAATATATATAAAAAGCCGCCTGGTGGCGCTCGGTTATATAAATATGTGAACGAAAAAGTTTCATTGTAATTATGAAATTTTTGTAATTAATGAAGCAATTTTCATACCAGGAATGAGCCGTTACGTTATTTGAAAAACAATGAAAAAATCATTGCCGTAACGTAAAAAATCATTATATATATATGAAGGCTTTCCTTTCAGTGTATAGGCACTTTCGTATGAACAACGCGAGAACGGCCAGGCCAGCAGCATTGCTACTACAACCGATTTAATCCATATGCAGCTAGTGAATTTTGACCCTATAATGCCTTATCTAAGGACAAAAAAAAAGAAAGACATTGAAGTGGAGCTATCAACATTACTTTACGCAGAAGAAATGCAGCCTACGAACTTGAGAAAAGCAGTGAAGAAGACGATGATAAAAATATCGCTTGTGATATTGATTTTTTTAATGAAAATCTTTTTTTAATCCGAAATAAATCTTATATATCTAAAGAATTTAATTAATTTGGCTTGAGTTCGGCTTTAATTAAAAATTTTAAACTAAATTATATATTATTTAGAGATAAGTGTAAAGCATGTAGACAAAGAAAAATTTGACTGCACGGAGGGTTGAACTCAAATGTTTCGAGAGATCCCGCTCTACTCGTCATAGTTCTTTACCGCGTATGCCACATGACCAAGAGTGACAGTATGACAGGTAAAATTAAAAATGAAACAGTAGAAAAAACTTTTTCGATTGAGTAACAATTTTGCTTTCTTATAGGAAGTAATGGAAAGGAAAAGTTTGCTTAAAAATAGTTCAGATAAATAAAAAAAAACTAAATTGAATTAAAAATTTGGGCTAGTGAAAAAATACTTTTTTCATAAAAATTTCACAAAAATATTTACCAGTTTTAAGTATTTTTAAACTAAATTATAGGATATACTATTATTTCAGAAGTATTGTTAGCTTTAGCAGAAGCTTAACTAAAATCTAAGTAAATTTTTAGTATTTTCGAGGAATATTTGAACTTAAAATATATATTTTTGTTAATAAAATAAAATTGTAAAACACAGTAGTTTCAATGCTTATGAATGGTGCCCTGTTAGGCTAGTGGTTAGAGTGCTGTGTATCAGCCGGAAGGTTGCTGTGGTTCAATACTTGCCTTCTCCAAAGATAATTAAAATGTACGTTTGGTGGGGTGGAGTTCACTCAACATTCGGTAACTGTTTACTCGTTAAGTTGGTAAAATATTCCATATATTTTATTGCTGTAAAATGTATTTAAAAAATTTTTGACAGCAAAATGTATGGGAAATTTTACCAATTTAACGATTAAACATCTACCAAATGTTGAGTGAACTCCATCAATAGGAGTAAAAATGCTAAATTGCAGAATAAAAAGTGCTAAAATGTTTTTGCTTAAATGTGTGTTGTATTTTTTTGAAATTTTGAATCCATGTGTCATAAATACTAACAAAATACTACATATAAGGTTAAATGTAGGGATGTAACCGATACCGATATATCGGCGATACTTCAGATTTTTCGATACATCGGTATCGGTGATATTTTACTGTGGATATGACAAAGTTTTTCCGAGTTTTTTTCACAAATAATTTATTTTTTGTTAATTTTACCATGAATTAAATTCAATTCGTTGTTTTTTAAATCTTATTCCCAGCAAAAAAAAAGACACTACAAAGAATTCATGAAAATGTAGAAATTGCGATCCGTAAGTAGTGCAGTAGTAGTTTTACATATGCTTGTCATTGCAAGAAGTTCTCTTTTTCGATTACCAATGACCGAATTTCAAGCGATGGTAGGAAACATTTCTTTTTCCGTGCTCTATAATGATTTTTCGCAACTTCTTTCTTTTTATGCGAATTTACGCGCAAAACTTTGTTTTCATGTAAATTTAAGTAAATACTTATACATTTTTTAAGAATTTTAACAATTAAGTTATTAAGTTATTTCTGTGTTTTTCATGAATAAGAGCGAATGTAAATTTTTCTCGATTTTGAGCTATTGATGCCAAATTACATTATTTTATATGCTCTTTTACATGAACCAAAAGTTTCGCTAATAACATGGACCCATTCCGAATTTTTTTTTCTAAAAACAACGTAACTTAATTTATTCAAATATTTCTCAGCTTCAATGAATAATTTTCTTGCTTTATTCTTCTCTCGCCCGAAATAATAATTTAAAAAAAAAATAAATTAAAAAAGGCAAGATTTTAGAACCCCATAACTCGACAAATAAACTCCATATAAAAAAATATTTGGCATACACATTCATATTTACTAGAGCTATAGTTATGTCAAATATGAAGGAATTTCGGCAAAAAATATTTTGGGTTGTCCTCTTCACGAATAATACCTCATATGTATCTATCCTATCAGCTTGCTTTCTAAATCAGATTCTTAGTGTAGGGCTAAACGATAAAACTTCTTTCATTTAAAAAATAAAAACATCAAAAGCTTTTTAAAACAGAAAACAATTTTTTGGCTTCAAGAAAATCAATTGGTAAAACTTTTCTATACTTACCCAAAGTATTTACTAGGTAAAAATTTAAAAGAAAAATGCATACATATCGATCATAAAATGCCAAATTAGCGTAACCGACAAAATTTTAATTTTCGAGGAAAAGGATATTTAATAACTTTTAAATATGCGGTTGCGCTTAAATCTTTGAGTCTGAGTTTTCATTTCAAATGCTTTTTTCGTATCCGTTGAAGCTATACTCGCAGCAAAAACTTTGCTTATTGTTATGCAAAAAAGTATATGAGTATGTAAGTCATAACTACCTACAATTAGACTCGATAACAACTTGTTTTTGTTTGAGGAGTCCAAGAAATAAGGGGCACCCTTTACATATGTATTTACTTTGTCACAGCAATTAACTAGTTATTATTTACCTTACTGGAAGTTAAAAAATAAGTAATCAAATAACTAAATTAAAATTGAAAAATAAATTATACATATTATATTTTATTTATATTTTAAATTTTTTTTATTTATCCATTATTATTATTATTATTTTTTATTTAAGATAGAAGTTCTAAAGCATGTAAATATTGAACATTCAAAGAAAAACAAATTTTTGTATGTACGAAAGGTTAACTGACAGCTGTTTCGACACTACCACAGTCTACTCATCAGAGGGCTTTACCTACACTGCCAGCGACGGTAGCAACAACACCCTAGCGAAAATCCTACTAATTTGAGTAAGCTCAATTAACAGACTGTCGCTACTTCGCGGCGAGTCGCACCTCTTATTAATGAACTTTTTCTACATGTTCGGAAAGTTCATTAATAAACTAGTATCCACGATCAAACGTGGTAAAAGCGAACAAATGACGCTGATGATGACAGCGTAGCGGCTGTCGAAATTAGTAGTACTAATTCTGATTAGATATTATAATATTCCAATCTTAAAAATAATTTGAATTTGGATTAATTCAATTATTTTGAACTTAAGCCGAATGATAATCACTTCGGACTTATTATAATTTTTTTTAAATTGTTGTCCGCAGTCAAGTGTATTGAGCGTTACGAGTTTTTTACACGCTTCATTACTCAGTTTAATTATTAAAATTACATTAACAACATACACAAAAATATCAGCATATTATGTACTATATTGCAAAACGTTTCATCAATCAAACTTCGTTTGTATCCAGAAAAAAATGTATTGAGTGTTATCCATATTTTTTTAATATTATTGAATACCTAAGGAGGTTTTGTTAAAAAACATCAAAGATTGTACATCTGAATTGTACTGAATTCAAAATAAAAATGTGTTCTGAAGAAAATATTGAATTCGTATAAAAATGTATTGAGCGTTACATAAAAAAGTTTTAAATAAAATTTATTTATAAATTTTAGGACGTTAAAAAAGTCAACAGCACCTGAAGGGTAGGAACAATGTAACGAGCATTTTCTGTTTACAAATTTATGGTTTTCTTTGAAACTAATTTTGCTTCTTTCTGACTGTGGGTTGTCATACTTTCGAAGAATGTATTAGGTGAGTCATATATTGTGTTGTCATTTTGTGACGTCATATTGCAAACTAACAGCTCAGTCTTTTTGTTTTTGTGACCGCAATTCTGTCGCATTATTGTGAAAACCGTACACATTAGACGCGCAAATAGTTTGCCAAACACCGAAAAACATCGGAAGTGGCAAACGTTGCCACTAATACACACTATAATGTTTGTTTGCGATGTCATAAAATGGCATAGGGGCCATTCACATATTAGGTAACGTTTCAGGGGGAGGTTAAAGATTTATTACGAACTAGATACTTTATACTGAAAGTTTTGTAAAAATCGTTACGAAGGGGGGGCGGGCTTAGAACCTCCGAAAATAGCGTTACGTAATATGTGAACAGGCCCATAGTGTGTACGTAGGATAAGCTTCATACTTTTTTGTTCCCATGCATTTCATGCATAATATTTTTGGTTTTTGGATAGTGTAGAGAGGGCAGGTGGTGAAGTGGGATGCGCGTTTTTGTAGAGCAGTGTTGCAAGCCCCTCTGGTGTCAAGTAGAGACATTGAGTTGTTTAAGCTGTGTAGCCATTTTTATTCGTTCTTTTACTTCGCATGATGTTGTTGGCTTGCCCGAAACTATTATTGAACTCAAGACCTCAGGGGTTGTAGTCAAACGCGCTAACTACCCAGCCAACATAACATCTTTTGAGGTTATCGTAAGGTTCTACATTTTTGTAGAGTGATAGATATTGGTGTTAAGAGTTAATTCCTGCATATAACTCAATTTTTATAGTTTCGGCACTTGTACTCCTCTGCTTTTCAACCCCACAATTATAAATCATTATTTACATAGAAAGTCGCTTAAGATAATGTGGCCTTAAAGGGTCGATATTTATGGATGTATGTGTGTAAATAAAATAAAAAATAAAACAAAAAAAAATTATAAATCAAACGTCTTCAATTTATTTTCTATATTTTGTGGTTAAACAACAAAATAGTTTTTTTTATATTTTCAAACGTTTTGTGTTTCAGTATTTAGCTCACTCCGACGGAATGCGTTATTTGTACGGCGAAGCAGATGAGAAGTTTATCAAGCCTGAGCCTAGAAAACAAAAAGTAAATCCTTTATCTTCTTATAAATTCCGTTTAAATACCATAACACAAGGAAAAGCGAATGAAAAAGAATTCAACAAAACGGATGTGCCCATTGTGTTCAAACTTACACCGGACACACTTTTAAATTTGTGCGTGAGAGTAATGGATTCAATACCCTTGCCTACGGTTTATAGTTGGACTATAGAGGATATTTGTAAATGGTTGAGATCAAGAGGTTATAAACAATACCAGGTGTGCAAATTTATAGATTATAAGGGATTTTTCCTTAAAACTATCTGCTGTCCAATGATTTTGTTTTTAGTTAATTTTGCTCGTGCTAAGAGAGCATTATTTTATTTCAGAACACTTTCCGCGAAAATCTCATAGCCGGAGATAATTTGCTGCTGCTGGATGCTTCGGCTCTTGCTGCAATGAACATTAAAGATTTCGATCATATAAAAGATATAGCTCGAGGTATACGGAGTTTGTTTTATATTGAACTGACAAAATTTGGACGCAGCCTTACACGGAACCCCGGTTTCTATCATAGTTTATACAAAATATTTCGCCTTCAGACAGGAGCAAAATATAATGTGCGGCGTTCCGATTTGTGGCGTAAAATGCTAATTATTCGCCAAAACCAACCCAGTTATTCACATTGGGAAATTTTAGAATATTGGTTGGACTTCAACAAAGAACTACAACCGAAAGAATTAGTTGGCGGAGGACGTAGGGCCAATTTGTACGCTTCTAATGCTAAACCACCCAAAGAACTAGTTGCTGTTAAGCATCTTAATCATTGTACGTGCTTACCACCCTGCGAATGTTATGGCAGCGATATGGATCGTCGTCCTCCTTGGCTTTTAAACTGTTTGCCACATTTAACACCAGATACAGAATTTGTTCCTGACTGTAGCGGTTGTCTTTCACCTTGTACATGTCGTTGGTCTTCCAAGAAGTATCAGACACGTCATGTTTTGAATTGTTTAAAAAAGACATTACCCAATAAATATGGCGGTCAATATGGTCAAATTCGTTATCGGAAATATGAACAAATGTCCCGAATTTCCAGCTAAAATTCGTGGTTTTGTTAAGCCCTTGATTTATTTTTTAAAGATATTTTTTATATGTGTGTGCAACTGAGTATAATAAACGATCTTTGTTATAATAATTGCATTGCGTTTTTTTTATTTCAATATAAAGAGCAGCGCTCAAAGGTAAAATAGCAAATTTCCAACAATTTTCAAAAATCTAATGATACAGTTCTAATGATGCAGTCGGCCTATTAATATATGTATATATTTTTTAAGCTGGAAAAAAATATGCACTTACCAACAAAATATGCAACTACTACAAATCGATGCCAAACTACTTGATGATTCGCATAGATAATTAGTCAATACCTCTTTATCTATCAGCACAAAAAATATGCATTTGCATGAAAGTCTGAGCCCTGTTAATTACTACTACCAGCCTAACAGGGCACCCTGCATAAGCATTGAGCCTATTGTGTCTTACAATTTTATATTATTTACAAAAAATATATTTTAATTTCAAATATTCCTCGAAAATATTTTATTTAAAATTTTTCATACAAAATTTCCTTAAAATAGATTTCAAATACATTTTATTTATTTATGAATCATCGCCATATTCAAAAGTTTACTTAGATTTTAGTAAAACTATTCCTAAAAGCTAACAATACTTCTGAAATAATATATACTATAATTTAGTTCAAAAATACTTAAAAATGGTAAATATTTTTATAAAATTAAGTATTTTTTCACTAGTCCAAATTTTTTATTCAATTTAGTTTTTTTTATTTATCTGAACTATTTTTAAGGAAACTTCCTTTATTTTAGTACATTACTTCCTATAAGAAAGGAAATTTGTTACTCAATCGAAGAAGTTTTTTACTAGCGAAAATCACTCTTGGTAGCATATTTGCACCTCTAGGATATAAACTATCATTTTCTGCTACAAAGAATGAGTGTCTTCTGCAAAAATGTAGGAAATTCATAAATTATGTATAACAATGTATTTTTCCAATGTACCACAAAGAAAGAACTACTCTTATTTATTTCTTAATTTATTATTTGTAGTATTGAAAAAGTAAGCAAACAGGCCTACTATTAGTTTGTATTTTCTTTTGTATTTTTCTATTAGTCTTTCTGAGTGATTTTCTTAATTGCATATATGCTGGACAAGTTTCCTACAGTTTTTAGTATTGCATATCTGCTACTGTGTAGGAAATGTAAGTTTCTAATATTTTGTTCTTGTTGTGTTGCATATTGTAGCACATATCTTAGACTTAAAAGAGCTGAAAAGTCTGCAATAGCAGTTTCCTACGAAGAGTGATTTCCCCTACTGTTTCGTCTTTAATTTTATCTGAACTGTGTTTATGAAAACTTTTCATGAAAATTTGTAAGCTATTAACTAAAAATAATTTTTAGAAACTTTTATCTTAAATTCTAGGAAAATTTCCTAATAATAAGAAGAAGTATGAACGTAAATTGAGAATTGCATTTTACACTTGTTAAGTAAATCAAAATAAGAACTAATCATAATAATAAGAGCTTTTCCTAAACCTTGTTTTTTTAAACTAAAATTAAATTGACTAGTTCCTATGATGCAATTTCCTTAAACTTAAAAACCATTTTCTTATTTTTAATAAATATTTTCTTGAAGTCAGTATATATTTCTTTAAATATAAGCAATTTCTTTTAAATTTTTATGAAGTATCTTTAAGGATATGAGCTATTTGTTTTTACTAGATTTTAGTAAAAGTTTACTTAAACTTATAGCCCAATTCAGTATCTCGATAAAACGTTACGTCTATAGACGGAAATCACTCACTAATGCATTTCAGTAAAACGTTATTATTTTTTCGTTTGAGTTTTTAGGTTCTCGCCTTGGCTACAAGAAATTACAAATAAGGTACTGCCAAGTCAAAAACCATAATAGTTTAAGCAATTAGTTGGCCTGTATTTTTTGTTCAACTTATAATTATTCTAATGTGGCAATTCAAATAATTATTTTAATGGACGCAATAATTTTTCATTTTCAAAGACAACGACCTAAATATATTTTAAACTATTTAGCGAATTAAAAAACAAAAAAGTCAAACAGAAATAAGTCGGAAAACGTGCAAAACCGACATAGTGAATTGGGCTATTAGAAAACTTGTTTACTTAAACTTGTACTGACAATTTCAAGTTGTAGAGAGGTAATATGAATTTGAATGTAAATGTTCGATCCTGGAAATAAAGTATAAGAACGACAAGAATTAAACTATGAGATAATTTATGAAAATTAGCATGATAACAAGTTATGATAGGAAATAAAAAATAACATTGACACAGCACGTTGGCTGGCTGGTTAGATGGAAGCATAAATGTTTAACATTTTATACACTTTAATACAGTTGAGAAAAAGTGAGGGCTAACCAACTTAAAGCGAACTTTGCAAATTTTTTTTAAGGACTGTAATGATTTTATGTGGATATCAATGAGCTTTAAGAAGCCTGAGGTCTATGGTCAGGTTGTCCGCAAAGAGGGCTAAAAAGTTTGTTGAATAAATTGATACATACGAGTAGTATACATTTTAACCTACCAAACACTGATATTTTATACTTTGAAAATTTATTGTGTAACAATTAAACGTTGAGGCAACTTTTTCGAACTGTATTACTTTGTCCACAAAATTCTTTTAATTCAGGCCCAATCTTGCTAATCTAGTTTGTACCAAATGAAACTTCTTTTTTATAAAGAAAGAAGTTATTTAAGACCATGATCATAGGAATTGACAACAATTCAATTTTTAAATTTGCAATTTTTTAATATTTCTTTTTATAATTTGCAAGCTTATGCTTATCTGCAACTGACTGCGTATTGTTGGGTCATGTAGGAAATTAGGAAAATATTAGGAAATAATGTAATTATATTAAGGAAACTTTTTCGAATAGTATAATGGTATGGTACAGAACTGTAAAAGATTGCAATTGACTTAATTGTAATCATATGATTTCACGTTAATGATTGCTACGTTTTCATTGCATTTAAAATCGTAAATTGATTTTACAATTTCAATTTATGAAATCAATATGATGAAACCCATTGAATCAATTTTTTGAAACCAAGTCATATATTAATTGATTGCAATTATTTCAATTGCAATCAAAGCCAGTAATTGCAATCAAAATAATCATTCTCTTCAAATAAAAATCCTTCTTCTAGAAATAAAGCTGACTTTTATAATTTTGAATTGCCAACAATGTAAATTTTTTTTTACAAAGTTTTCTAAAATTTGTAACATTAAAATAGTCTGTACGTTATGGAAGTTATGATTAATTCTTCTTACAGTTTGATTAATACGACTAAAGTAAGATTCATTAATTTTTACACGACTGCGCGACGCAAAGAAGGGTATTGTGTTTATCAGCCTATGCATGTATGTATGTATGTGTGTTCCTTTGCGGCACTATATAAACCGAACGCGTAGACCGATTTGGACGATTCTTACGTCAATCGATTCATCTTAGTCCGGGGAGTGTCACTAAAGATTTGACAGTAGTCAAAATTCAATATGGCGGCCAACAGACGCCATTTTGTTCATACGAAATATATAAAAAGTCGGCGAACTATATCAAAATGGGTATTAATCGACAGGTATTTGCAAATCATCTTTAGGTTTCTCCTATGATTTTTAATTTCGAATGACCATTTAGGATCTGTGACGGTTAAAAGTTGTTTTCTTTTATTTTTTACGCAATCGGGGTTTTTTGGTTTTTTGAAATTTATGTGTTGTTAAGTCGTTTAGTTGCTTGTTTTTTTTTGCAAGTTAAAATAAAAAAAAACAATATTTTTACGGGCTTAGCTCCTCAGTTAACCTTTTAACATTTTAAATTAAATGAAATTTTCGTAAAATTTAAATGAAAAATAAGTAGACCGGTTTTTAATTGAGTTTTACTTTATTTTATATTGCAATTTCAGTTAATATTACGTACAGAATATTTTGAGTGTACGGTTTCCACATAACAGACGGTAGAAAATTTGCAGGAAAAGCACTAAATTTCTTAAGTGATTTCCATACAACTTTTCTACTCCAGTAGACCGTAATACAGAAAAAATTTTTTTCTAGGAATAAATGCTTGTTAACCTTCCTATAGCCGCGCGTTGGTCTGTGAGACCGACAAAACGATTTTATGTAAATATATTTTTTCCCAGAAACTCTACAAAGTTGAATTTTCTGTTAGCTTCCGTTTATTTTACAAGCTCCGTTTTAGTGTTGATTTGGTGTTTGCACTAGACAAGCGTGTTGGTGTATTTCATAACAATTGGTCTGTGAGACTGACGCGGGTACATGTGTAACCTTTTGTGAAGGTAAAACATGCAGTGCGATATGCCCTGATTTTTATTTAAGGGCTGAAAACTAAGTTAATCTACGATTTATGTATTGTGCAAGAAGTGCTTTTAAGTTGGTCTAAGCTATTTTTATTTATTCGTAGAAAAAAATATGTTTTTGTTTTGTTTTTGTAATATCTATGGCTTATTTGTTAAGGACTAAAAATCAATAAAATAAGTGAATACAAATCTAATGCGGGATTTTATTTTTTTATTATATCATTGAGATTAAAAAAGAATCTTTTGTTTTTAGTCTTGTTTCAAAAAACCAGTATTTCATCTAGTTCAAACTTTCGGTCTGTGAGACCGTGCGCGGGTATATGTGTTATAAAAATTAGCGCGGGTATAGGAAGGTTAATAATATTTGAATTAAAGCGACTTCTTCTGCCCCTTAATATGTCACTGGCACCTTAAAAGCTCATTGAAGTTGCAGAGATTGTAAGATATCTTAGTTCCACGTTTGATAGGGCTTTAAACTAACCATTACTCTCAAAACCAAAAATAAATTGGGTTAGAGACTTGTTTGTTTTTTTGTTTGCTTCACGTAGTGTCCACACCTGATCAATTGTCATCATAGCACCTCATACAACGCCGGTAGAGAAATTTAAAATTTTTCATTCACATCAATACATAGGGGTAGACGTTGATGAATTTATATCATGATGAATCATATTTTCTTCATCGTCGTACAGCTAAGATCGAACACTTACACCTTTATATAGGCAACAATAACCGCCAGATTTATTTAATAAATATCATAATAGTTATAGTTTTTCATAAAAAATATTTATTTCTTATAATTTTCACTAATTCTAATAAAGAAAATTAACATTAAAGTAAAAACAACAAATGAAATGACGTTTCATATCATAATATATTCATCTGAGCTTGAGCTCTGATGATTATATCATAACGCTGATATAACATCCATAAATTGAGTTTATACGTGATGAATTTTCATCATATCAATTTGACATTCATCATGATATAAATTCAACAGGTGTGGACTAGGGATGGGTAAGTGAAAAAAATATATCGATATCGATATGTTTTTAAATATCGTATCGCTATTTTTTCAACAATGATAATTCCTAAGTAGTCCCCAAAATTAAACTACTTTTCTTATAAATGATTAAGCTGGAAAGAGTTAATTTCCAAGATATTTACTGTTCTACCAATATTTCATGGAACATACATCAACAAAATTACACTCAAAGAATGATAATTTTTCGAATAGACAAAATACTATAAATAAAACAAAAGATTTTGTTAGTAATATTCTATTTGATGAAGACTGTGCCGAAATCTTTTTAAAAATTGCACGAAAAACAAAATCAAAGCTAAATATATCGAATTTGATACTGTCGATATATGTATTTGGAAAAATATTGATATATCGAAATTAAAAATATCGACTATATATATCGATATATTTTTAAGAAAATATCGATATTTTTTGCCCATCCCTAGTGTGGACACTATGTTACGCTTAAGCTCAAAGTCTATAACACGCGTTACGCACGGTAACGCGTTATAAGCGGCTGTCAAAAAAGTAGAATCAGTGTAAATGTATGTGACGAGTTACATAGCACAAAGCGTAAGACGCTTGACGCGAAAAGTAGGTTTACTTTCTACTTTTGTATGCGACGCATGCGCCATGAAAAAATGACAGCTGTTTTGGATAGTCAGGGAAGACAAATTATATTATATTTTCAATGTTATCGATAAATATGTTTGTATGGTGAACTATTTTTTTTAAATTTTTTTTACAAAAAAGAAGTCTAATAAAAAAACCCTATCGCAATAGAGTTTACAAATGTTTTCAAGAATAAAATATATTAAAATTAATTATTTAACACAATTCTTTCATCAACAAAATTTTCATTTTATTTATCGATTAATTTTATGTAATAAGTTTCATCTCTGTTATGTTTATTAATTTTATCAATTTATCTTTATACTTTATTCAATATTGTACTGACACAATTAAATTTACATTAAAGTCAAGAAGAGCCGATAACCTGTTGGAATAGCTCTCGCTGAGTTCAAAAAACCACTCACTTCCCGTTCCAAATACAAGGAACGCACCCAAAACCGTCTCGTTTTATTTTGGAGCTTTGAGTATGCGCTTGTTGCACAAAATATTATACTTATAAACTCAATAAATTCCACAAATTCTTTAAACATTTCAATTTCAATTAGCATTTTTGCAAAAATTATTTTTATTTGATAAAAATATTTACACTACAGCTGATCAAAACATAAACATTTTCGCACAAAAAGCGTTGCATGTAACTTGAATTTAGAAAGGCGTCTAAAGTATGAAACACACAAAACGCGCCACGCACGAAACGCGTGTTATGGACTTTCAGCTTTATGGTTGCATCTATTGTAGACGTGCGAAAATTAGGTGCCTGTTTATGTTGTATAAAAGAGAACAATCTTCCGAATGTGATGCTTTTCTGCTGGGTCGCCATCTAGTATATCAAAAAAAATCTACCTCTGGCTTATCAGATTGAATGAGTTTGTATGCTAAGACTTCTTCAAAGAAAGATTATCTGTGCATTATTGACATTTTCCGTAGTTCTAAATACAGTTTTCCTAAAATGCGGATCAACAAGATTAGTCACCATCAGGCGCGGATACAAGGAGGAGGGGATATTTCTCCCCAAAACGAGTAAATTTCTATTGAGTTTTAAAAGAAGTTTGGAAAAATAGTATGTTTTACTTAGAAGTTCCCCCCAAAAGCTCAAGCTGGATCCGCGCCTGGCCATCACTGTAGTAAATTTTTTAAATCTTTGTTTTATGCTATCGCTATCGATAGTTTATTTTCCTATTGACATTTCTAAGCTATTGATAGTATACCATCACTAGTAACAAAGTACACTGGCACGTGTTGGAAAATATAGTAAACTAGCCCCACCCGGTGTGCTTCGCTACCCAATTGTTGCGAAGATGTAGGCTAATTAATACATAATTATTTTGTACCGCCGTATCCGCACTCCTATGCAAGGATTTTGTTTACAAGTGCAATTTGTTCTTAGTGTAACCTAAATCAAATTAAACAGTCTACATATAATTAGGAATTACTCTGTATGGGGCTGTAAGTTTCCCCATCCTGCAATACCACTAAGCTTTTTGAAAAACGCAATTTGATCGCAGTTTAAGCTACAACAAATTTAGAGAGTCTCCAACTGGTGGCTATGCAGATATAAGAATATTAATAAATAGAATGTATGGTGGGTACCCGTCTTCCCTCCTGTATCTTAAAAATTTTTTTGGACTTTCACTTTATTCTAACAGTTTCCCACATTAAATGTTGAGAGCCTCACTATTGTAGTTCCGTGGGTATAGGAAAAATAATAATTACCTTGTATGGGGGCTACCCCACTTGTTTGTTCTAGGAGTAATCCACATCAAATTTAGAGAGCCTTACTATTGTAGTTTTGCAGATATAGGATTATTAATAATTACTTTGTATGGTGGGCACCCTTCTCTCCCCATCTATATCGCCAAGATTTTGCGGAATTTTGCATTTTATTTTAAGAGTCTCACTAATGTAGTTGTACAGATATAGGGAAAATAAAAATGTATTGGTATGGGGTAGGGTTGCCATTTCCATTTTTAGAAAAAGAGGACGGCAGCCACAAAAAAAGAGGACATTTGGTCCAAAAAAGAGGACAATTTTTTTTATAAAAAATCGTTCAAAAACACATTTGGCAATCAAAATAAGTGATACAGCTTCATTTGAAATAACAACGACAATACAGTGCTGCCAACAATTCAAAATTTTCGATATAAACGTAGCCATACACTTCGTTCTTTTTTTTTGCAGTTTTAGCCGCACGGGCAAAACTGTGCGGGTAAAACTGCCAGTGTGTGGCCAAAAACCGTCCTTCTTGAACGCGTTCAAAAATATCTGCTGCAACTTGATTTTAACCGTCCGTTTTCAAACGTGTTCGTTCAAAACTGTTCGTGTGTGGGATTACGGAGTTAAAATTGATGGTTTTTGTCAGTGTTTAGTTCCAGGTGATGTTAGTATGCCAGCTGATTATTTTTGGCTCAAATTTTTTGTTTTATTTTGATTATGCGAGCAAATTATACAATAATAGACGTACATTCATTAACTAAAATTCTCGTCAGCGGTGTTTTGCATGTTCGTGTTTGTTTGGGTGTACAACGAATTTTGTTGTTACTCAATATGTAATTTTTGTCATGTCACATAAACATTTGACAACTTAAATGAGAAAAATCTTCTAATGCATGTACCTGTATTAATGTGCCTTGATTTGAACTGAAGTAAAAAACGCCTAGTTTGTGGATGTGGTCGTTGTTCGTGTTTACCGGACAGTTTTACCCGTGCGGTTAAAACTGCCAAAAAAAAGGACATAGTGTATGGCTACCTTAAGACTGAATGCACACGATAAAATATTTCATGGAACAAGTTGCATGAAAATTTGTTTTGCTGGCAAGAGCCGCGTTCCCAGTTTAGGGGATTTGTCCACAAACTGAGGACTTGTTTTTGTGAAAATTTAGAGTAATCAGGGGATTTTATTAGGACAACACATGATTCATATATAATTTTTCTCTTTCATCTTAATTACTTTTATCGAAAAACTTTTTGTATATTATTTTAATCACATCTTAATAGGACCACAAATTAAAAATTGGAGAAAATTTTATAACTTTTATATTGGAACTTCCAAAATATCAGAATTAAATACAATTTAGAGTAGAAATACAACCTCATGGAGTCGGTTGCGTTTCTTTTTTGTTATATTCATGAATATTTTACAACTTTAAACTTTCAAAGAAACCGCAAGAAAACAGAATCTATTTTAATCTCTTTGCGTTTTCTCTCAAGCTTTAATTTTTTTAATTACTCTCTTCCAACTGTTGCAATAGCACCCGACTTTGGTCGAGTGGTCGAAGCGGTACAGAACTCTGCTAAGATTAGCGGGAGCTATCGAAACGTCAGTTCAACCCTCCGCGCAGCTAAAATTTTCTTTATCTACATGCTTCACATTTATCCCTAAATAAAAATATAATTTAATTGAAAAATTAAATTAAAACCGAACTTAAGCCAAAATAATTAAAATTTTTTTGGATATAAACTCATACAGTTTGACTAAACTCATAACTTAATATGAAAAAACATAATAAATACAAATCCAAGTTTGAAAAAATAGAACAAAACGTTCATAGTTTTCTTGTATTTTAAGTTATTAAATAAAAAACCAAATTTGTTATAGTTTTTAATCAAACGAAGTGCGATATGTGTGCAATATCGTGAAAAGTAAACGCAACCGCCACCGCAGTCTACATAATTTACGGTTTCTCTGAGAAACGGAAACCGGGCCCGCAGCGGTAAGGTTATATTTCTACCCTTAACAATCGGAACCGTTTGACTTTCACCAGATATCAATTTTTTATAAAATTGTAAACAAGCAAATAGTTTTTAATAGAAAAAAGTATTCTTGCAAAAAACTTGTATTTACTAATATTTTTAAGAGTGAAACCGATTTATATAAATGAATGAATTCCTGCTAGGTTTTGGGCATGAATAATCAAAAATTGTGGAAAAGGTTTAAAACAAAACTGGTGAAACATAGTGAAACAAACGGTGTAGAAAAATGGCATGACTTCAATTTTCTGAAATTTTTGTTTACATAACAATCGTTGACACTTTCGTATTGAATAATTGTCAAAAAATTTTCATGGAAATTCAATGTATAAACAGTTAAAGAAATACTTAGCAACTTTAAAAGAGAATGAAAAAAATTTCCATGAAATAAAGGGCTTAGTGCAATAACTCGGTAAATTAGTGCAATAACTGGATAAATTCTAGTATTTTGCAAATAATTATGCTTCATATTTAAAGTAGGAAAGCCCAAAAACCATACAATTTAAAATTTTGTTTAAATTTAAAAGTCGATTTGTTGCATATTTTGTTTTTGTGGCTTACCGAGTTATTGCATTAAGCCTCTAAAATAAGCTCATCGCGTAAATTTAGGTTAATAAGAAAATATATAGCGAAAAAGTAGGACACCACCGGACACTTGCAAAAAAAGAAGTAGGACTACCCCGGACGCCCTAAAAAAGAGGACACTGTCCAGGGAAAAGAGGACGGATGGCAATCCTAGTATGGGGTACCCTTTCTCCCACAAAATTAAAAAAAAAATTAATTAGCCTATTTTAATTTCGCGATCGTAAGTGAGACAATTCCAAAATTTAAAACTCGATCGGTCTTATCGTTTGGCTTCATATAAGGAACAAACAAACAAATATACAAACATAGATTCATTTTAATATACTTATATATAGATACACAATATGTAACTTTTCTGAAAAGTTTGAATATTAGTAGAGAAACTACTTTTTTTCAGATTCCTTCGGAGTCAGCGACCTCTTCGTTTATTTTTTTATATACAAAAATAAAAAGTGATGCTTTAGAAAAAAGTATAACATTGTCTTTAAATTTGCTTTATCTATATAAATAAAAGAGTAACGTTATTGAGTGACTGACTGACTGACTGACTGATTAATCATCGCCCAGCCCAAACCACTAAAGCAAGAAAGTTGAAATTTCGTATGTGGGCTCCCCTCAGGATGTATAGATCCACTAAGACGGGGTTTTGGCAAATTCAAACGCTAAGGAGGTAAAAACGGGTAAATTCGGTAACCTTATATCTCCGGATCTAACTAAGGTAGATATAAAATTACACAAACAGCATAATAAGATCAGAAAATAAGCGGACCAGTGTTTAATAATTTTTGGAAATTTTTACATTTAGGGGCCGAAAAAAGTTAAAAATATAATTTTGGTACTTTTTTTGTTAGCCGTTTATCTCCTAAAGTAATGAAGATAGAAATTCAATTTAAAATGCATTCTTCTATCCTTACGAAGCCCACAAACATGTTTTGGTAGTACTGTTTTGTAATTCGAATATATAAAGGGTAAAATTGGTTGCTCTTTTTGGTACTTTTTTCCATACAACTATTTTTTATGCAAATTGATAGATATAGTGAATGAATATATATTTGTATATTTTCACTAAGAACGGATTTTTGAAAATTTTAAGGCGATAAATCGGGGATAAGTCGGGGAAAAGGTAGACATAAAATTCTAAAAGCATCATAATAAGATGGAAAAATGAGCGGACAGGTGTCTGAAACTTTTAAAATGTGTACATTTAGGGGCCGAAAAAGGGTGAAAATATAATGTTGGTACTTTTTTTGTTAACAGTTTATCTCCTAAAGTAATAAAGTTAGAAACTAAACTTGAAATTCATTCTTCTCTCCTTAAAAAGCCCCCAAAAACAGTTTTGTATTTTTTTCAAATTTGAATATATAATGGGTAAAATTGGTAGCCCTTTTTGATACTTTTTTCCATACAACTATTTTTTATGCACATTGATACACATACTAAATGCATATGTTTGTATATATTCTTTAAGAACGAATTTTTGAAAACTTAAACTCTAACGGGATTAAAAGGGGTAAAAACGGGTAAAATCTCCGAATCTAAGTAAGGTAGACATAAAATTCCAAAAGCGTCATAATAAGATAGAAAAATGAGTGGATAGGTGTTTTGTACTTTTTTTGAAATTTGTACATTTAGGGGACGAAAAAGGGTAAAAATAGTTAACCGTTTATATTTTAAAGTGAAGGTACTTTTTCGAAAACCTACTCTTTTGAAAATATAGTTTTAAGAAATGGTACTTTTTGCAAAATTTTTTTTGGAACGGGTACTTTTTGAAAATGGTATTCTTTTGAAAATGGCTACTTTTTGAAAAGTTACTTTTTGGAAAAGGTTCTTTTTAGGGCTCTGTACACCAAAAGTGTAAATTAATCTTATTGTTTTTGATACGCTGTCCGTCAGTCCGCCTGTCTTTCTGTCTGTCACAGGTTGTTTTCTCGAGAGCCCTAAGAACTACGGGCTAAAGATTAAAGGGTGTTCTAAAGCGAGCAACGAAACATGTTGAAATACTTATGTAATATACAGACACTTTTATATAAACTGTCGAAATTTTCAAAGTTAATGTTAATTGGTGTAGTCTGTAGAATATTTAACACAACAAAAGTTAAAGGGTGTTCTGAAAGATAATGTATTTTTGACTATGTAGTTTAAACAGTTTAGACAGTGATAAACCGAAATACACATGAGTACTGATGATGGGAGTTGATGACTTGCGAAAACTACGTTGTTTTGCTGTACCGTTTAGGTTGAAAATTAGATTGATGTTAATATTTCCTTGTTCCGTGAAATATTTATTATGTCTAATTCTGTCCTAATATCGCGTTACGAATCTCTATCTAATAAAATCACTTTGATTCAAAAGAAAATTAGTTCGAAATTTGCACATTAAAATATAAATTTATTTTATTGTTAGAAATTAACATAAGTTAGATATTTATTTATCTATCCAAAATTCTTATTTTCATTGCAAATAGATTCTAGTTTTTTTATTAGTTTTGCTTACGTTACAAACAATGTGCGGGTAAGCTGGCTGGCTTACACATATAAAGCTGACAACAATTATTGCTTAAACAATAGGACCACACGTATTCATTCTCATAGTCTGAACAGCAGGACATCGTTGGTTGTGTTTTTAGTTCAGACAATTAATAAATATTAACACGTGATCAGATTATGAAACGCTGTAGAGTTTGTAGCGTTTTGTAAATTTAAAAAAAAATCGTATGAATATTTTACTTCATAGTTATTAAAAGTGGCAAAGATTACAAAATACACATAAAATATACTTAAATATACATATGGGATTTATGAAAGTATAATGTTTCTCGTACTCTCTTTTGCCGACCAAGAAAGCCAGTCAACCATAAGAACTTTTATTATAATTCGTGCAATAATACAATTATAAATGTTCAAAGTTGGTTCAATTCATTGTTTTTTACAAATTGAAGAATATATAAATGGTGTGGCAATTTTGTCGAACTGTAAATTATTTATTCAAATCTAAGAAGTTTTAAACATTCTCATATTAGTTAATTTAATTTTTAATTAAATTAAATTAATGTTTTTTGAAGAAGAAACTTTATTTAGAAACATTCATACATATGTATGTATGTATAATAATTGGGTAACATTTTTAAGAAAATTGTGTACAACATATACAGCAAATAGAAAAATAGCATGTTGCTCCAGTTCTACCAGTTGTTCAATATGTTGCCTTTCTTTAAAAATGCTTACTAAATTCTTACATGTTTCTAAATAAAATTCTTTCTTCTGAAAACATTATATTAATGTACTTAGTTAGATATTATCATGAGATTATCATGAGAACCAGTTTTAACCAGGTTTTATTTTTCCGACGATGTGAATGTCGTCCCCTTTTTCCAGTATTTTCTCCATCAGTGTATTGAAAAAGTTGCACGATAAGCTGCCACCTTACCGAAGACCTCTTGTAGCGATGAATGGTTCAGAGAGGTCGCTTCCTCTTCGGATCTAGTGTCACTCAGAGTCATGCTTCAAAGGACTAAAAGTTTTGCTGAGATCTCATACACAGACATAGTTTCAAAAAATTGTTCTCTTATCGGCGTGTCGAAAGCGGGTTTATAGTCGATAAAAAGATGGTAAGTATGGCTTTGCTCTTCATGGGTCTTTTCCAGGATTTCACAAAGTGTGAAGATTTGGTCAATAGTTGATTTATTCGGCTTGAAGCCACACTAATAGGGCTAAACCAGTTCATCGAATTTGGAACTAAATTTTTCGCACACTAAGCTCGATAGGATCTTATAAGCGATGGATGAGAGACTTTTACTGCGGTATAGCACGCTGAGGTTCCAATCATCAGACATGGCTTTATACTCCCAGATATTGCAGACTAGCTGATGCTCTTCTACTCTACAGCTCCTCGGGTATTCCATCCGCACCTGCGGTCTTGTTGCTCTTAAGCCGGGCTATTACTGCTTTGGCCTCATCTGACTTAGGGGGTGTACATTCAACACCATCACCTATAATTGACTGCAGGTAGTTTTCTTCGCAGCATTCTTCGGCCGCTATCAAACTGGACAAATTTTGCGTCCAAGTCCTCAGCACACTCGACGAGTCTGTTATGCCTGTAGGCCAGTCTTTGTATTGATGTTTTACTCGTTGGTGAAATTTTCTGTCATCATCTCTATTACCATTGAACTCAATTTCCTCACACTTCTGCCTATAAATTTCTTATATTCTTTCTAGAAATTTTAGAACATTTTCCTCCATCCTCAAATCACGGTATCGCTCCAACACAGCTCGCGTCGACATGGGCCACTTTCAGTAAGCAATTTCTTCTTCGGCGGCTTTTGTCATGGAGTTGTGTATGTATTGCCATTGTTTGCTTATGTCATCGGGAGGAGGATGGTTCAATAAGAGAAGTTGAGATAAATTCGTGGAGTAGGCTTGGGCAGCCGGTTGTAATTGCAGCTTTTCAACGTTTATCTTTCTCTTGGTGTTGTTACGTACGTGTTTTGCTGCACTTAACCTAGTGGTAACCTTTGCTGATACAAATCGAATCGATGTTGCCAGTTTGGAAAGTCCGTACGCCCAACACGCTGAATGCACGCCTCCCGTCTATCACAACCTGGTCTATTTGATTTTTTGTCTTTCTAACGGGTGACAGCCATGTTGACTTATGGATCTCTCGATTTTAAACCAGCCTCATTCCGTTGTCCGAAGTGTCGTTATGGAGGCTGAACTTACCGATGGTCGGACCAAAGATGTTCTCCCTGCCTATTTTGCGATTAAAATTCACTAGAACAATTTTAACGTCATGGCGGAACAGCGATCGCATGTCTTTTACAGGTGCTTACAGAACTTATCTTTGGGCTTTTCGTCTTTCTCTTCCGTCGGCGCATGAGCACAAATCAGGCTGATAGAAAATAAATTGGGCTTGATGCGGATTGTGGCCACCCGTTCGTCCACTTGTGGGAAACCGGTGAATATGTAACATATTTGCTTGTTTACGACAAATCCGAACTAATGCTTGGTTGCATTGCAGCAGTATTATATGTTGCATTTTCTCATTTTATTTACGCCGTGTCATTTCCATCACATTTCCTGGATGGCGATGATGTCAGCTCTGCATTCTTGGAGGACACCCACCAGTTGGGTGGATGCACCTGGCCTGAGTAGTGTTCGTACATTCCAAGTACATATCCGCAAATCATGGTCCTTGAAACATTTGTGGTGGTCGTCAGCATTAGGGGTAGTCCGTTTATTATCATTTATTTTCGCTTTGATTGTTGTGTAGTTTTGTGAAGCGGCTTACAAGCCCAACTCCAACCTCTTAACCTGAGGAAAGGTTTCGCCGCTCACACGTTTGCCGTTGCCTTGGCGGTTGCCAAAATATCATTGCCCGGGAGTTACCGCGAGGAGGTCTGTAAGCCGACTTGAGAAGCAATCGCTAAGAATCGCACTGGGTTCACCAAATTGAACCGATCAGTAACTTTTCCTTATAACATTCATATCAATGAACATCGCATCCGCTTAGCAGGTACAGGGATACAAAAAGGTTGCTTAGTTTCGAAACCCGCCGATTTAATACAAATGTCTACTTTAGTGTCGGCTTTAGCATGTGAAACTTCACTGGATCAAGCTGCGTAATTTTTCTTCCGGTCGATATGCTTACTTATAAGGGTTAATCGAAATTTATTACAGGAGTCATGAGTCAATTTGCATCTCTCGAGATTACCGACTACATATTCGAGAATGGTGTCGATACGCTCATGACTTAATTCACCATATGTACTCTGTGTCTGGGGTTCAATGTCGTAGACATTCATATATTTTATATAAAAATAAAAGGGAAATAAATCAACCATTATCTTCAAATTGCTCTTAGAGACTGGCCAACTATTTAAAGTTAATGGTCTGTTTTCAGTATATGATTGTCCCAACATTACTGTTGCGAAATGGTTTGAAAGACTAAGTTTACACGATGAAATATTTCATGAAATGTGTGGCATGAAACTTTCTTTCTTCTTTTCAACATGTTGGGCTGAAAAAGTCTTAGGAAATAAAATTTCAGATGGCTTTTGTTAATTTTCTTTACCCCATTTGCTTCTCCGCGCTTATAATAAGCAAATAAAAAAGTTTCATGAAGTTTCATGAAATATTTCATCTTGCAAATTTAGTAAAACAAAACAAATGTCTTAAACACGACTTCAACATGTCCTGTGCAAGCCTCTACTAGTAGGCAAAAATTTCAAACTAATAATTGTTTATGCATCACGTATGTAAGTAGAGATATCTAAGCTGTTTTATTGAGCTATGAGAAGCATTTGCTGTGACTATTAGAGTATTTTCAAGCAGAGAATGTAGAGCTGACTTTGTATGTCGAAAAAAACTCGTTCGATTTTAAATAATAAAACAATAAATATTCAAATATGAATATCAATGTAATTTTATCACATAATCTTTGGTTCAGTTCAGCTAAGTCTTTACTTTTTGTTGTTGTTGTTGTTGTTGTTGTTGTTTATTATGAGCATGTCTATAACCATCTGCTTGTTAAGTTAAAACTAAAATATGAATTATGTGATATTCTGATGTGATTTAATAACTCGTTCCGTTAACACTTTATTACTGTGGACTGTTCGTAAATTTGTATCATAAATTGTCTTCGCCACATAAAACATGAAGTTCTTCGCAACATGAGAATTAAACGGTACAACAATAAAGAACATACTCGACATAAATACTGGAACATACAACAGCACAACCAACAATAACTACACCAAGTCACAACTACCACCAAAGGAGTTGGAAACACTAAATACATGTAATGCCACCAACATGGAGACCAATAATCATGACAATGATGACACGAAACACAAGATTATGATTTATCACTGATCGATCAGTTTAATATAAAGACGACGACAACACTAAAAATGGGAATTGTGTGCTTGTATTAGTGCGAGAGTATCTGAATGTGTTTATTGTATAAAACTATTTGTAAGTTTTATAATTTTTTTCAGATAAGAATCAGAAATTATGAAGTAATACCCTACAATAGTGATCAGGAAAAACATACATATGTACATATGTAAGTAAATCTTCATCTGTACAAATTGGAACTTCTTTAGAGGCTCCTGTCTGGGCGTTATTGAAGGCTTTTTTTAATTGTTCTATCGGGGAGGCAGAATCTGGCTTATCGAACATCGTGGATGGCATAACGCCGGCTTGTTACCACCTTAGCACTGCCTGCGCTAGGATTCATCACAAAACTCTACCGTGACAGACTCTGCTGGACATTAACATTACAAAATATTTTGCTTAACAAAATATGTTCTCCTGACAAGAGTCCATAGGTATAGGTACATGTAGCATCTGCTAAAGATTTGGCAAAGCCAAAATCTGGTCGTCAGGATATAATGGTCTTTATATACGAAGAACCTCTACTTGGCCTAGGCACAGGTTTATTCAGGTTTGTGATGAAAATTACATGTTCATATCTAATTAAGTATTAAATCAAACCAAAAAAGTTTGTCTTGAGTAGAACAAAAATCAGAAAAATGGGAGTGAAGAAAAATAAACCGATGGCAACGCTGGGAAAGTGTACTTTAATATCAGCTTGAGAGTGATTTAATTCTCGTATTCAATTTTCACGAAAAAGTAGTATATATAAAAATTAAAAATCACATTCAAAAGAGCCACCTGACAAGTGGTGATAAGCAAATACACGTGAGCACTGACGATGGAAGTGTAGCGGCTTCCGAAAGTGGCGCTGTGTACGTTGAAAAATTAAGTTGATGCTAATTTTTCCCTTGTTCCTTGGAATATTAATCATGCCCAGTTCTTTCTGAATATAACGTTACGAACCTTAGCCTAATAATCAATTTAGATTCGAAAATCGATTTCGACATCAAACCGAGAAGGGGCGCGTTTCTCAAAACTACAAGTTACAAATCTACAAGTAAAGTACACACAAAACAACAACACTTTTAAAAATTTTATTGCTGTTTTGTGTGTATTTTACTTGCAGATTTGTAGCTTGTACTTTTTGAGAAACGGGCCGCAGAAATAAAGGTCATGATCTTTATGATAATTGATATTTGGACCAATAGCAGTAAATAATTACACTATGCAACAAAATGAAACTTTTTTTATGACCTTTGATCACCACTAAAACAGTCGAAATTCAAAATACTCTTAATAAATTTTTTTTAATTTTTTCCATATACATTTACTAAAATATAATTCTTGCAAAAAAAAAAATCGACTACAAAATAGGCGTGGCACCGCCCCATATTTTATCATCATGTACTTTGACGAGAACTAATTGTGTGTGTGAAGTCTCATAACAAACGGATAAGTAGAAGTAGTAAAAATGAATAGTTACTTATCATGGGCGTGGCACTGCCCACCTTTCTAACTACAATGTTGTATTGTAACGATAATTAAATGTGTATGCAAAGTTTCATAAGAATCGGCTAAGTGGAAGTAGTTAAAATTCTTATTTACTTTTCATGGGCGTGGCACTGCCCACTTTTCTAAACGTAATGTTGTATTGCAACGATAACTGGAGCTGTATGCAAAGTTTCATAAGAATTGGCTTAGTAAAAGTAGTTGAAAACGATTGTGTACTTACTTTGTATGGGCGTGAACACGCCCACTTTTCAACGGGACCAATCTGGAAGTACATCCAAATTGATTATAAGGCTAAGGTTCGTAACGTTATATTCAGAAAGAATTGGGCATGATTAATATTCCAAGGAACAAGGAAAAAATAACATCAACATAATTTTTCAACATCGTTTTGAATAGAGAAAAAAATCCGAAATCGAACATACTTAAAAAAAACACATGACGAATTCTCCTTTTTTGAAGTCGGTTAAAAATAGGCTTAACTTCATGGAAATCGATAGAATATTATTTTATTCATAATAAAGTGAAGTCAACTAATATTTGCAAACGTAAGGGCTACAAGATATCCTCTGCCGAGTCAGGGGCAAATTTAACTCGCCCTAAAATGAATCCCAAATGTAAACTTTCAAAACGCCGATGAACGTAAATATTTTTCTGGTGATTTCTACCAGAATCAGCAATTAGAACTTTGTTATTTAAAATAAGTTGATTTTGTTTTACAGTGTAGATATTCGCAATTTTTGAAAATATCAGGTGACTTCACTTTATTAGAAATAAAACCAATAGTACTACTGACTAAGTGTACCCCAGGCAGTATTCGTTCTTATAGACATTTAGCATGTACTTGTCATTCAGATTCCACTAGTGACCTTTGCACTATAGACTAGTGGTTCTTATGGGACCACATTGAGACAATGGCACCAGAGGTTTGCACTAGTGAACTTAATGATTGTAGTCAAAGCATGTGAAACAAAATGAGACAATAAAAAATTGTTTTGTTGGCTGTCAAAAGCTTCTCTTCCCATTAAAGGCAAAATAAATAGTGTAGACGATTCGTTAACAATATCACCAAACTTGTTGACAAAAGTGGTGACTTTTTTTCTAATTTTGCATAAAAAATATATTTTTCGTCATTGTGGTCTGAACAATTCCGAAACCGGGCAATATATAAAAGAAAAATATTAAAACGGCTTAAAGGTAATTTAATTCAAGTTTTTTATTGCGTTTCGTAATAAAATTGGACAACCTCTTCCCAAGTTCTGATAGTCTTCTTCAAAAATCCCAAATTTTAGAAACAAAAAATAAGAAACAAAAAATGTATTCATATAATTTAGAACTTTGACTATTTTTGTAGTAAAGGGACCATAAATATTTTCTTAGTGATTCGAAAGTCTTTGCAATACCTCGTGCTTCCCTGTAGACGAGAGAGGTAAGCACAAAAATCAAGAAACGTCATACACAAGCGCTTTCGTTCGTCACGTGCTTCGAAAACCCTAACAATTTTATTCTAGATAAATACATATCTTTGGATTAAAATGAATTGTGCACAAGTTTTCAAAGCAAGTAATGTATTGCATGCTGCTAAGCTATAGCGTATTCTCAATTCGTTATTCACGATGATTAAAATCCAAAATATGGTATGTGTAAGCCTGAAAGATAACGCCTAAGTTTTATAGAACATGCAATCAGCTTCATATGTACGTACAACGTCACAGTAGGCTGCTCTGAACCAAAAAATTAATACAATATAAAAGAAAACAATCTACATGTGAGATGCACGCAAACATCACGTATCTAAATGGTCAATTTTATGCTTATTAAATATTATAAGCATTTATTTTTTTTTTATTATTTCTGTTGCCACAAAATCTCATGTTACTACAAAACCAAACGAAGTGATCTCTATGGGAGTTTTAGTATATGAAGTATCACACCTACACGCTCACACGTGCATATGTACATCCCCTGCAGTCGCAGTTGTTACCGACGACATTTTCATCGATGATGTCTGCAAGACAATCAATGATTTGTCGCCTATAAAACACATTTGGAAATAAGTTTGGCGGCAAGTTGGTATACGTTGTCGTGTATAAAGAATTTGTTCTGACAAGATTATGAAAATATATGCTAAAAAGGCTTATTGACGACAAGATTGGCAACAACTGCATCGAAGTTGTCGTCAGTAAACTTTTATTGGCGACAACAAGAGTAACAACTGCATTGAAGTTGTCGTCAGTCCAGTTTTATTGACGACAACATGAGTAAGAAATGCATCGAACCTGTCGTGTGTACGGTTATTTGACGACAACAAGAGTAACAACTGCATCGAAGTTGTCGTGCATCCATTTATGTACATTAAAGAGTTTAAGGTGCCCAAAAAACGTGTTTTTGTAAAAAGATTTTTAAATACATCGGTAGGCTAGTAGGTAGCGTGCTAACCTATCAGTACGTAGGTTGTGGGTTCGATTCGATTACTACATTTTTAAATTTTATTATCATTCATTGACGACAACTTTAGTAGCATGCTACCAACGTTGTCGTCAACGAGATTTGTGCCCTTTGTTCGAAAATGTCGTCAATAGTTGGCTTGGACTGTCGTCAATTCGTCATCGGTTATAGATACTTGTTTCGAAAATGCATCGATGAAGTCTCGAAGAGATGGTCTACGGGGTCCGTACATTAGCCCGGAATGGATCGCCTATATATGTATGTACATATGTATGTATATTATTTTAACTTTTTATTCATAAAATTAAGAAAAAACGCATATTAGCAAAATTGCCACGGTGTTTGCGTGGTGCTTGAAAAAAATATTAAAAATTGTAAAAGAAGTCGCGTGCTGGTTTATTAAAACGCGTTATTTGACTCTGCAACGATCGTACCCACAAATATTACTGAGCCACCGCCTTTCGTGGTGATATTAAATATTTTTAAAAATTATTTATTTGCACTGTTGCAGGCAATTGTATGAAATCAACCTCTTATTAGACTGTTGATGATTCAAACTGATAAGAGAAATATTTTTATGTTTATTTAACTATATTCACCGCTAAATACACCACACTTATTTATACGAGATTTTTCAAATATATATATTTACATATATGTACATCATTTATAGATTCATATATGTGGATAGTAGTAGTGCATGAAAACTATACCCTATTGAGTAGGGTATTCATTTTAATCGACTTTTTAATTGTTCGATTAATCAATTAATCGAAATTGAGGTTTCTAGGTTACTCGAACAATCGAGTAAAGCTTTTATTTCGTTCGATTTATTCGAGTAAATTTTCCCTTGAAAATTATTCGAGTTAATCGAAAATTGTTTGAATTTACTCGGTTTTTTTCTAATTTTTGTCAGGAAAAATTAAAAAAGATCAAGTTTTATTGCCGTTTTATATATTTTATTAATGAAAACAGTTGGTCATCTAAAATAATACGCTTTAAGAAGTTTTTCCTTGGGGAAAATTTTTATGATCATATTTTCGTCCAACTTTTTGCAAGTTAATTCACTAAATAACACGCTTTGCAAATTTTTTTTTCTTTTGGAATTTTTAAAGTTTGTATGACATTTTTTAAGGTCACTAGGATGTGCTGAACACTAGAAAATTTATTATTATTTTTTCATTTCGGCCATTGTCCAGATAACCGTTCAGTTGTGTTTTTCGATGTATACTTCTCTTTAAAGCTCCATCCAGCGTGAAAGGCTAGTTTAATGTTTCAAACATTTTAATCCATAATGATCCGAAATCGGACAGAAGCTGAAAGTGTCAAAATAAAAAAAACGAAAACTCTCGTTATTTAAAATTTACTATCTACCGATTACTTGGTATCGAAATATTTTCTTTATTTCAAATAGTTATTGCTCGATGGAATATTTCCGAACTTCACTACAAGGTAACAAAAATGGTTGCCGTATATTTCGCTTAATTCCTTAATATCTACTAGAGAGCTGTAAACTGTATTCAAATGTATTCGTAGAATGTACTCGTATGATTTTCGTGTGTGCTCTTATGTATATACTTATGTCTACATGCATTCATATGTGTGTACATACAAGCCACGACCAAATATACATATTTACACACATATATACAAAAAACATGCATGCATACACACCCAAACATACATACGAGTATATTTGTGCAGCCCTCTAATATCTACATCAATCGGTCCAACATTAACTCATAACGATTGAATTGAATGTCAAGTTTTATAAAATTAAAACATTTTGCCAGTTTTGAAGAAATCTGCAAAAATGCATTCGAAAAACAGAAATTTTACATAAAACGTTTTACTCTAGTTATTCGATTAATCGACTTAAATTACTAGAATAAATTTTTATTCGAAATTGGAAATTTTTGTTTGATCGAAGATTATTTGACTTCAATTTTCCGATTAATCGAGCAAACATTAATCGAGTGAATACCCTACTATTGAGGCAACGGCAAAAAATTTCCAAACTTTTTTATTTTGTGCAAACTCTCAATAAAAGTTAAATATTTTTGGAATTTACTACTTATGAATCGATTTGCATATAATAAGCCCGGTAAAAAAATATTTGGGTAGTAAAATCTTAAATATATATTTGGCCAATTCACAACCTGTTGTATATGTTGTAGATCGTATGAATGTTGTTGATAATTTCTAAATTAACTTTTGTTTAGATTCATGTTTATGAGGAAATTGCTAACAACATTTTTATGATTTACAACACTTACAATAGGTTGTGAATTGAGCAATTGTTTTATAGGATAATAAATTTAAGGGTTACGAAAAGTGTCAACAATTTTGTTGCATGAGATATATACATAAGTACGTCTATAGTTTTTTTTAAATGTTTACGAACAAATTATCGAGTTGGAGATTGATTTCATGACAGCACTCATTTCAATTTCCAATCTTTAAATTAAGGATCGTACTTGCGGTGAGGTAAGACTATCTACAAAATATCGATAGTGGCGGTCTCTGGTGATAGTGTATCAATTCTTCGCCTAGGACAGAGTAATACCAAAGAAATCATATGATTTATATTCTTTGGTAATATTATGTTCAGACATGCACCTTAATAGCTGTTTTATACCATCTCATAAGCCGTTCGACTGCTGTAGAAAATGCAACCCTGATCTAGGAGTTTATGGAAAGTTTTAATAGAGCAATAACAACACATTATATCAGGGTCTCATTTTGTGCGGAAGTCAAACAGCTTGTAGAATAGTCTAAAAACAGCTTAATTGAGGAAATTGATTTCAAAATTGAGTTATCGATTTTGGTGTTCACACATACATAGCACACCTGACTATTACTGTTGTTGTCTTATTTTCGGGACTTGCGAGTTTTCGCGATACAAGCAACCAGTTTTATATTTGTTTTTAGGTATTTTTGCAAGTGTTAAGCTCATATATTTAAATTTTATTTAAGTTTGCCGTGTACGCGAGTAACGAATAGCTAGTCTGTTTTTCCCAGTAAGTTCACCTGTTAAATACGCCTTGCATTGTACATAATTTTGTCTTCAGAGTGAACAGAAGCTACTCAATTTATGAAACAATTAAGTACTAATTGCCAAATTTATTAATTGAGTTCTTGTATGGTAAATTGAGCTCAATTAAGGCTTTAATTAAGGAAATTTTCTAATTGGGCAATTAAGGTGCATGTCTGAACATGGTATAAAGGCGTCGCGTATCCTGTGTAAGGCCGAAAGATCAAGATCTTCGAAGAATATCCCCGGATCCCGTACGAGCATCAATTCGAAGCTGCTCATAAGGATCAAAAATACTTTATCCAAATCCCATCATGCCTTAAATATCCTGATTCTTTGAGAGTAAGGCCAACCTTGCAGATATGTATCTATGCATCAAAGTGAATATCTGCTTTGTTTGTTTGTATGTTTGAAAGTTATGGACTCCTAAACCAGTGAACCGATTTTGCTAAAAGTTTCACAGTATATTGCTGATAGTCTGGAAGGAAAAATAAGGTATATATTTTTGAAATATTGTAAATGGGCGTGGCCCTTCCCATATAGATGAAAATTTTATTTTAGGATTTTTATGGAAATAATGCAGCTAAAGACTTCAAAATCTGTGCGAGTAACCCTTATTATTATTTTTTCAAAGAGATATTGTTAAGAAGTGGGCAAATAGACGTGGCACCTCCCATATATAGCAAATATATATTTTGACATATCATGGAAACTAATACGGTAAAACACCTAAGATTTTGTGGGAGTTACTCCATTAGTGGACGTGGCACCTCCCAATAAATTATTTATTTATTTATATTTTTTAAATATATTTGCTGCAAGAAACTCGAAATTTTGTGTGAGAAAAGCTTTTTATAGTTTGCGTTTTCATTAAAAAATAAGTCCGGATTGGACTTGAGGGTGTGGCACCTCCTCTAAAGACCAAATATTTATTTTGAAATATCTTAAAAACTAATATAGGGAGAGCCTTGAAATTTTGTAGGGATAACGCTGTTGATATTATGCACTGCCTCTGGAAAATTGTTCAAAATTAGACATATATAGAGCAAATAATTATTTTGAGATCTTTTCAAAACTAATACAGCGGACCGATCTTTCTGAAATGTTTACAGTGTATCGCAATCTAACCAGATACGACACGAGCCGGAAAATACTGCCTTCTCAGCCGATGCGGGCAGCATCACAAAAGAGAAATAAGAAAGTATTAGTGTTTCCTTTTCCCTGCAGACAAAATGGCTAGTATATGTTTAGAAATATACTATTTGCTTTTTAGCTCAGACTAGTTGCTTATCTGTTCTTTTTTTATATATCGTACTTTCGATTTTAATATTAGGTTGTGTTAGGATCACAACTAGATCATTTGTATACAGTTATATCCAAGTTGAAATACCAGTTGTTGTAAAGCAGTCCTCTTACTAGTTTTTTATTTACGGTTTTATATTTCTTAAAAAAACTTTGGCTCAACCGGGGTATGAACACATATTCCTCATCTTTCAAGCTAAGTACTCTACCCACTGAGCCACTTTCTACTTATTTTTTTAAGAGCTAAAAATATGTTTTATGTATAAGTACTATACCTGAAAATGTGTCCTTTTTAGCCGACTTCAAAAAGAAGGAGGTCCAAAAATTTGTTTGTCGAAAATTTGTTTGAAAGGGTTTACTACCAGTTTGGCCCAATAATTATTTTTGAAAATGGAAGCGGAAAATGTGCTCCCCCCTGCCCCCCCCCAATCCATAACTATGTCATTTGTGAACCGATTTTCAAAATTCTGGTTTTGTTTGAAAGGGTTTGACAAAAATTGGTCCCAAAATTTTTTGTCGAAAATCAGTGGGGGAAATTTGCTCCCTCCAATCCATAACTCTGTTATTTTTTAACCGATTTTCAAAATTCTTTTTTGTTTGAAAGGGTTTGCTAGCAGTTTGGCCCAATAATTCTTTTCGAAAATGGGAGGGGAAATATTGCTCCCCCTCCAACTATAAAACACCTGTAATTTTTTGACTAGTATCATTACAACTAGTATATGACTGTCCCAAACCCTATCTAGGTGTAAATTTAGCTGCTCGGTTGTTTTATCTTACGCATACATTTGTAAAATGTGCAACACTTTTGATTGGATAAAATGAAACACCAACACGTAATTGTTGACTCTTTCTCAACTGGCTGGCATAAAAACCTAATTTGGGCAATTTTCAACTGTCAACGTTGACGTCTCTAGTTAGAATGTGATAGTATAATGGAAAGGAGTCAACTTTTCAAGCGGATTAAACATTTATTTTTTGAAAAAGACTTAAAGAAAACAGTTTTCTTTTCATCACAAAGGGGATATCGTGTAGCGAAGCACACGTGCTTTAGCTAGTTTGATATAAACATCAACGGGAGCTTAGTATAGAATTATCTCTATACTAGTCTGAAGAGTTGAGCCCATTGCACCAGAATTTGTGATATATGATATTATTTGCAGCTTAACAAGTATGTACTCTTGACCACTTAAGGTGATCCAAAGCTAAGAATGGGTCTGATTGCTGACATACGGCATAAGACCTCATCATTTCCCAGAGTGTCTTTCGTCCTATCTTTCGCATTATGAGTCCACGAGAGCTTGGAGACAAGGCTGGAGCAAATGTATACAATTATAGTTTGTGGACAGAGATATATTTTACCACCGACCAGAAAGGAAAGTGTGTTATAAGCTTTAAGGGGGCACTAAAATGTGATGAAACTTAAATTAGTTAAAATTGACTATAAGTTGTTTTCTAAATATTCGTCAGCTCATGATCTGCTAACCCATTTGCATCATGTGCCAATTCAGACTATTAGCGGTCTGACATCTTACACAGTTAATTGACAAATTTATGTTATTTTGCTTTATTGTTACCTTAATACTCTTATACGATTATGCAGTTGGCTGCATACACATATCATTGAATTTTTGTATTGAGATCTGTCACAAAATATTTACTCGTTTATTAAATGAAACAACTTTAAGGTCATTAAAAGCAATAAAATATGATTTAATCTGAAATTTTTATTGCAAATATTCAACGCTGTTCTCTTGCCGGCAACAATTATTGTTGCAGGATTGTAAATTGTGTCACAACAAAAAATCTGCAAACACAAATCGTGTGAAAATAAAGGAAGGGAAAAGGAATTGTTAAATGTTTGAAAATGAACGAGCATGAATGAAGTGTATTTGCACATGCGCTTTAGTTTGTATGGAAATAAAGGTGGCTAAAATAAATTTTCAATCATAAAGTAAATAGGTAATCTGAATTTAGTAAAATTAAACAAGTATATCTGTGTCTCTTTTTACAAGTTTCTAAGCGCACTACGCTTATTCTTTCGTAAATCTCAAATGATTTTCGAAAGCTTGCGTAAAGGTTAAAAGGTTTTGGAACTTTTCAAATATATGGTTGAAGTCTACAGATGATTTCGTATAAGCCCCAATGAAATTCAGGCATATACACAAACTTAACAAACAGCAAATGAAAGCTTTTTTAAAGTAAAATTGGGAGAATATCTCAACTAGTGAATTTTTTAAAAGCATTAATTTGGATTCTATTTTTCGTTTTGTCTTATTAAATTCTTTCATTTTCTCATTTTCGCCGCATGTGACGAAAGGGAGTGCTTATGAAAGCCCTTTCTTGATTTTTGCGCTTACAACTGTCACTTACAAGGAAGCTCGGGGTATTGCAAAGACTTTCGAGCTATAGTGTTTCCAAGTGGAAATTCTCCACATAAAAATCATGCCTATATCACTTTTTCGTGATAGGTATATGATTTCAATTAAAAACTTGGGACATTTGTTCATTTTATTATTCCTGGAATTACATTATTTTTTTAAATGTCAATACTTTTTCCTTAATTTTTCATAAATTATACTTAGCTGATAAAAACTATTAATAATAGTAGTATTGACGATTAATAAATTAAGTAAAGTACGACTTTGGCTTGCACACGTACGAATACACATATCCCTTTTCGTTTTTGCCCTTTTTCATTTTGGTAATTTTGCCGTTTAGCTTTTTTGTTTATTTTTTTTTTTTATTTCAACTTTTTTCGTTGTTTTTTTTTGGCGATTTTTTGGTTTTGGCGTTTTTTTCATTTTGCTTATTTTATCGTTTTTTTTTGGCGATTTTTTTTTTGGATTTGGCGTTTTTTTTTGTTTTAACGTTTTTTTCGCTTTTTGACGATCTTTTTAGTTTTAGCGATTTATTTAAGTATTGGCGCATATTTCGGTTTTGGGGATTTTTTCGCTTTTTGGTGATTTTTTAGTTTTAGCGTTTTTTTTTTTGGTTTTGACACTTTTTTTCGTTTTATCGATTTTTTCGGTTTTTGACGATATTTTTAGTTTTAGCGATTTATTTAAGTATTGGCGCGATTTTTTTGGCTTTAGCGTTTTTTTTTTGGTTTAACTTTTTTTCGCTTTTTGACGATATTTTTAGTTTTAGCGATTTATTTAAGTATTGGCGCTTTTTTCGGTTTTGGGGATTTTTTCGCTTTTTGTTGATTTTTTAGTTTTAGCGTTTTTTTTTTTTTGGTTTGGACACTTTATTTTGGTTTATCGATTTTTTCGGTTTTTGACGATATTTTTAGTTTTAGCGATTTATTTAAGTATTGGCGCTTTTTTCGGTTTTGGGGATTTTTTCGGTTTTTGGTGATTTTTTAGTTTAAGCGTTTTTTTTTTGTTTGGTTTGGACACTTTTTTTCGTTTTCTCGATTTTTCGGTTTTTGGCGATTTTTTGTAGTTTAGGTGTTTTTTTTCGTTTTTTTTTTTGTCGTTTTTGTGATTTTTTTCCTTTTTGACGATATGTTCGATTTTTTTAAGTTTTAGTGCTTTTTTCGTTTTTAAGAGTTTTTTTTTTTGGTTTTTGGTGGTTATTTTAGTTTTTTTGTGATCTCTTTATTTTCCGTGATTTTTAACGTTTTTGCGATATTTTTTAACTTTGGTGTTTTTTCCTTTAAGCGTTTTTTTTTATTTTTTCGATTTTTCTAGATTTTTTTATTTTGAAATTTTTTTTATTTAGTGTTTCTCAAACTTTCATGAGTTTGTCTCTTACGGTTTCCAAGATACACCAAATTGTCTCAATTGCATAGTAAAAATTACATTAACTAATAGAACACCCTTTACTATTTATTGTTTTAAATATCAGTGTTAATTGGTGTAGTCTATTCTAGAGACTACACCAATTATGGGGCTTAAAAGCAAAGGGATACAAGTGCAAGAAACAAAATTCTGAGTAATTAAGCTTCAAAGTTTTTTGTTCCTATGCATTTCATACGTAATATCTTTGGTTTCTAATACATAGCGTTTTTGATGTCATCCTACAGGTCTGAATTAGTATTATGTGCTGATTTTTGCATATAACTCAATTTCCCTAGTTTTGGTATTTGTACCTCTTTGCTTTTAGCACTTACTTTGAAAATTAAAAATGTCTATGGATAAGTGTCTGTATATTACATTAGTATTTCAAAATTTTTTGTTGCTCTCTTTAGAACAGCCTTTAATTTTAAACTGTCATATATTTGTTGTTGTAGCGGCAAAAGTTGTACATATTATGTGATAATTTCAGGTTCGTAGCTCTTACGATTCCCGAGAAAACAGCCAGTGATAGAAAGACAGACAGACAGACAGCGTAGCGAAAACAATAGGGTCCTCTACACTTTTAGTGTACGGAACCCTAAAACGGTATTGAAAAGTATAGTTTTCGAGCTACAGAATAAACTGGAGCTGCCGAACATTATTTCTTACGTATCTTGGGGTGCTCAGATCAAATCTGCAGTCCGTCTTTTTTATTGTCATATTCATAAAACATTTAAATCTATTTTAATAACAATTTGTTTGGAAATTTTGTCTTAAACACATTTTCATAAATAACAGCATAATGCCGTTCCGGTCCTTAAAATCATAAAATAATTTTCACACAGAAAAATTTCATAGTAAAATCGTCGAAAACCAGGCTAATTTAACATTTCTCAGTATTAATTTCTCTTTACGGGTGTTTTTTTTTAAATAAAGAGAAGTAACACAATCAGGCAATTAATGCCTACCAGTTAATTAATTAATGTGTTACCTTCTTTGGGAAAGGGATAGTGTAGAGAGAACAGGTGGTGAAGTGGGAGAGAAATATAAATCTTAATTCATTTACAACCCTGCTATTGCGCGTTTTTGCTTTTTTTTGTAGAGCAGTGTTGCAAGACCCACTGGTGTCAAGTAGAGGCATTGAGTTGTGTAAGCTGTGTAGCCATTTTATTAGTTCTTTTACTTCGCCGACGGTTTTGCTACAATACCGACAAAAGAAGGGTGCTGTGAGGTGCATTAGGATATGTTAGTATTATTCGCTGCCGGTACTGCCAAAGTAATCAGTGCTATGCCTTCATCACTTTAACAGTCCAACAACAACCAACACAATAACACACCAATGCACATGAGAAAAATGCATGATGTTGTTGGCTTGCCTGAAACTAGTCTCGAACTCAAGACCTCAAGGTTTGTAGTCAAACGCGCTAACTACTCAGCCAACAGTACCCTCAATATGTTAATTCAACATGATTTACAATAATCTTGAAAGAAAATGTTTCCTTTTTAAATAACTATACTTCAGATTGATATAATATTCCAGAACAGTTAAATCAAAATTAAGTTGATACTGAAATAATACGAAGAATCACGAAACAACGAGAAGTTGAAAAAACATGAGTTTAATATATATTTATTTTATTAATTATTTTACTTACGTATGTGTATTAGCATAGGCATCAGAAAAATTTTGTGTTGCAGTTGGCTGCTCTAGCCAATATTTGAAGTCGCGCCACTTGAATGGTATTCAACGCTTTAACCACCGCAGCCCCAACAGATTTACACTTTACTCTAGTTCTACACTAAATAAATACCATTGCATGTAAAATGGATTTAATTTTAATTCAACATGATTTAATTGATTATTTAACATAAATCTTATTTAAAGTTAAAGTTATAGTCAGCAGTACATTTTCGCTGGTAATTCGATTTTCTTCGGCTATTTGTCGGCTATATAAGAATAAACAACAAAAGAACAAAAAGTCACACAACAGTGAATTGTAGCAATGAACAATTCCAATAAACAAACACCAACTCACTTAAACGACAAATTATTTCTTGTAAATTTAATATGATTTCAAATCAAG
Organism: Panzeria rudis; assembly: GCA_956483635.1. NCBI lineage: Eukaryota > Metazoa > Arthropoda > Insecta > Diptera > Tachinidae > Panzeria > Panzeria rudis. The sequence goes on along the minus strand of OY101449.1, from coordinate 38,939,458 downwards.
ATTGCGTCATGTTGATTTTACATAAATTTTTTTTCTGTGTGTATATATTGTTAATCTTCACAAAAATATCTTACTTTTGAGTGTAATTTTGCTGATATATGTTTCAGGATACTTTACATAGCGTCTTAGCGAGCCATTGATTTGTCTTGACAAAAGTCAAAGTCGATATGAAAAAATAGCACTAACATTTTTCTGATGTTTTTATGTATGAAGTTTGACAAATGTTACAACAAACTTATGTCTCGTGAAGACGGGGTGTTTCTGGTATTGCCAGGATATTACAAATTATACATAGAAAGAAAAATGCCGTACTAAATTCAAGTATTTTCTACTTTGAGTATTGTTAAATTGTGTAAAAAAATTCTTATTTTTTGTACTACTATTAGTATAAACTTTTTACACAGTCGTAGTGAGTTGGAAGTTGTTTGCTTGTTCCCACGAGCTAAATTTACAACTAGATACGCATTGGGACAGTCATATAACTAGTTGTAATGTTACAGGTCAAAAAGGACAGTCATATTCCTAGTTGTAGCAAGACTAGTAACGATAATAGTAAAGAAAGAACAATCATGTTACTAGTTGTATCGAGACAATAACGAAACTAGTCAAAAAAGGACAAAATTTTCAGGTATACAACCTTTGTATAACACATATTTTTAGCTCTTAAAAATAAGTAGAAAGTGACTGACTGGGTAGAGTACTTGCCTTGAAATATGAGGAATGTGTGTTCGTACCCCGGTTGAGCCACAGTGTTTTTAAGATATACAAAACGATAAATAGAAAAAAAAACTATTAAGAGCACTACTTTACAACTACTGGTATTCCAACTGGGATATAACTGTATACAAATGAACTAGTTGTGCTCCTATGACAACCTAATGTTAAAATCGATAGTTCGATATACGAAAAAAGGACAGATATTCAGCTAGTCTGAGCTAAAAAGCAACTAGTATATTTCTAAACACATACTATTCATTTTGTCTGCAGGGAAAGTTTATAAACATATTCGTTAGGGTGGGCCAAAAACAATTTTGTTTTAACTTTATACTCTGAAAAATAGGTTCGTAGACACCTCAAAAAAATTCTCTCCAAGTATGAACTATTAATTTTAATAGGAAGATTCTTCGCCTCTCACGTTTTTATTTTTTCGTTATTATTAGAAAGAAAAATTCATATTTACCAGTTGGAAATATATATCTTATCTCATATATTTGTAGGAAATTGAATTTTCTACAAAAAAGGTCTCATAGAGTTCTTTTTTTAAAAATCACCGTTCAAAAGTTATTAAAGGTTGAAATTTTACTATTTTCAGGCAGATTTATCTTTTTTTAATGAATATTCGTTAACTCGTTAACAAAAAATTATTATGATATGCGCAAGTCATAATTTTAAAGGAAATTTACAGCTCTACAAAAATGCTCTAATGTGATTAGTCGATTAAATTAACCGTTTAAAAGATATTCATCGTCAAACTTACGCGTGCATTGAAGTTTGACGATAAAAAAAAGATAGTGGAGAATTGTTGCGAAAATTACCAGAACGACCTATTTTCTTAGAAAAATTTTTTCGTCATCTGACATTGATTTTATCTTCTTTAAAAGACTTCGTGGAGACATTTTGACTTATCCTTGCATCAAATAAAAAGTAATTAATATAAAATTAAGAAAAAGTTTAAGGTAGTTGATTTTTTTATTTCTCAGTAAACAAAGGCAAGTGGTCTTTGTTAAATATTCTGCATTATATTCACATCTTTATACATTGATTATAAATTGTTTTAAAGGAAATGAAAGAAAAGACACACAAAAAATGTGCGTGCAGATTAATTCCACTTAAAAAACGACTTTTTGCTCCTTAATGAACGCTTGACTTTCTTTCGGTTGTATTATACTATTGATTGATGGTTAATTCTTTTGAAAGTGTTACAGGGTCAATAAATTGAAGTTGGTGGTGACACAAAAAGTGTGATAGATTTATAATTAATCACAAAGAAAAATATACCAGGTTGGTGAAAGTTTTATAGTTGGCAATGGTATTATTAAATGCGAGGAATGGAAACAATAATATTACAAAAAAAACGAACACAACAACTATGCATCTTTACTTTCCCAACCATAATTAAAATTAACTTTGCGCTATAAATTTTCATTTTGTATGGTTTTTATAAAGCCGTCTTTACACTGTCTGAGTTTGCATCTGATTTCAATAAAAATATGACATTTAAAACTGATATTTTATATTAGATGAAAATAGATTAGATTCTATTTTCAATTGAGCTCAGACGATAAATTAAAAATTATATATCAGATTCGATATTTCACTTTTGCATATTGAAATCAAAAGAAAACTCAGACAGTGGAATGGCAATCTAGTAAAATTTTGTCATTTTAAAAAGTATCAGGTACGCATACAAGGATACGTAGCGAGCAAGAATATTATCTCTTAACTTTATTTACATTTAAATTTTACAAACTCTATGCCAGATCTAAAATCTATACCTTTTAGTCTAGATTTTTGAGTAGTCGCTAAATCGTCAAGCGACCTCCTTAAATTCGATTCAATATTCAATATTCCCAAAAAAAATTGCATTTTTGGAGAGAAACAAAAACTGACAACTTCTTTTTAAATACAACAGAACGACAATTTTTTCTTTAATAAATTTCATTAATTCTATTAATCAAATCCAATACATATTCCATGTACTATATACTATGTATTTCAGTATGTATATTATACATACATAAATTAGACGCTAACTTTCATTTCATGTGATATTATTAAATAATTTGTCAACACGTTAAACATTAATAAAACACATATTATTGCATTATTTATTTCAATGCAGTTTTTAAATGGCAAACATTTACAATAATTCCCAGCAAAAACTTTGCTCACTGGTAGGCTACAATTCACTGTTCTGTTAGTTGTGTGACTTGTTGTTGTTTATTCTTACATGTGTCGTCTATGTATACGACAAAAAACGAATTACCACCGAATATTTACTGGTGCTGGTGTAAAATTACCATTATTTCATATTAATTTTAAACGGAAAATAATTAATCTAACCTTAAATCACCGTTAAAACAATTTTGTTATAAACGTTAAGTTTCATTTTCAATCGACATGACTATAACTTTAATATCAAATAAGTTTTATGTTAAATAATCATTTAAATCATGTTGAATTAAAATGAAATGCATTTTACATACGATGGTATTTATTTAGTGTATAAGTAAAGAAAAGTTTGAAGCTGTTGTGGCTGCAGTGGTTGGCGCGTGGACTATCATGCAGGTGGCACGAGTTCAAATCTTGGCTAGGGCAGTCAGCTACAACGAAAAGTTTTCTGATGACTATCACGTAAGTAAAATAATTAATAAAATAGCTACATTAAAGTCATGTTGTGTCAACTTGAAATAACTTTGATTCAACATGATTCTTCTTGTTGTTCCAATATCAAATTCACGTTATTTCAACTCGAAATTGCTTTTATTCAATATGATTTTTCATATTATTTCAGTATCAACTTCATTTTGATTTAACTGTACTGGAATATTAAATCAACATGAAATATAGTTAATTCAAAAGGAAAAATTTTCTCTCAAGATTATTGTAAATCATGTTGATTTAACATGAAACACCTATGAAGCAAAATCACTACCGAAAAATGTTAAGTTAACCTGGTTTTCGACGATTTTACATGGAAATTTGTCTGTGTGTATATGAGGATTTAAGTCGTAACTACATACAATTTGATTCGATAACTACTTATTTTGGTTTGAGAAGTCTAAAAAAATAAGGAATACCACTTACAAATGTATTTACATTATCACAGCAATTAACTAGTTACTATTTGGCTTACTTGAAGCTAAAAAATAAGTAGCCAAAAAAAACAAATTAAAGTTAAAAAAATTCTATACACATTATATTACTATTATTTTATTTTTATGACCCAGCTAGGATACGAGCCGTTGCTCGTTCAGATTTGAAGACAAGTACTTTCCCACTAAGCTATTGTTGACTTATAATTTAAAGCGACAAAATTTAGTTTTCATATACAAACACATGTTGACTTAAAAAGTGGTTGTCTGCTTATTTTATTAATGCATATCAACAAATTGTAGCTACTTTCACATAATGAGTAAAATACGTACTAATTTTATTGAAAACTATGTAGTAGATCTAATTTGAATCATAGTAATAAGATAAATAAGTACCACTCATTACTTTGCAACCTATTAATAAAGTACTACCGACTACAAAAATGGCAAAAGTTGTTGCTGGGTTGTTACCATTTAATTTGTCAACATCAAGAACTTTAACTGCTAATGCTGTTTGCTATTTGTTACTACTGCAACGTGCAAGTTCTGAGCATAGCCAAAGTTTGAATGGATATGTTATGTGTCACAGTTCTAACAAATTGTGAAAAAACTTTTAGTATCGTAGTTTTTTATAATGATTTCCCTGTTTAAAGTTTATTATTAATTACTTTAACTGCCTGTACCATGATGCATATAGGGGCAAACATATGGGGAGTTCACTCGATAAATCAAAAATGGGATTTTTTAAAGAAAAATTTGTCATTTGAAAGAGCACACTTTTCACATAACATTTGTTCAAAGCCTTTATCTTAATGTCTTTCTTTAATCCATGGTTCGAATATTAATTCAAGTACAAAATATATTTTCAGTGTTAACAAAATATTTTCCAAATATAAATGTTTGGCATTAAAAAAATTACGTATATAATTACACCCAGTCTTAGCGAGACATAATTTTGATCTAACATTTGTCAAACTTCATACATAAAAGCATCAGGAAAATGTTAGTGCAATGTTCCTATATCGACTTTGACTTTTTTCAAGACAAATCAATGGCTCGTGAAATCGCTATTTTAAGGAGTTTATTTTTTGTTTTCACATTAGCTCCGATACCGTACTTTTTGGGTAAAGTTCGGTAAAATGAGAGTAAGCAAGAATTACTCTCACAAAACACAAAAGTAAGGGAACAGCAAAAACCAAATTTTTATTCCAAAAAGTAACATGGAAGTGTTGCGAAAATAAACAAAATAACATTAAATTAAAAGTTTTAAAAACCACCGAAGAAAATAGATGATAACCTCAAAACAGCTGGACCGATTTCCTTCAAACATAGGTTAGAACATTTTCAATCAAGTCACCTCTCAAAAAAAATTTACTAAATTAAAATCGATCTAGCCGTTTGGGAGGCACGGCGTGAAAGACACGCAGATTCAGCAATATACATCTAAACAAGACATAAATTTAAAAAATCAATAAACCCGACTGCGTAAAATAAATAAAAGAAAACAACTTTAAACCGTCACAAATCCTAAATGGTCATTTGAAATTAAAAATCATAAGAGAAACCTAAAAATGATTTTGAAATACCTGTCGATTGATAGCAATTTTGATATAGTTCGCCGACTTTTTATTTTTTTCGTATAACAAAATGGCGTCTATTGGCCACCATATTGAATTTTGACTACTGTCATATCTTTAGTGACACTCCCTGGATTAACACGAATCGATTGACTTAAGAATCGTTAAAATCGGTATACGCGTTCGGTTTATATAGGGCCACAAAGGAACACACATACATAGGCTGATAAACACAATACCCTTCTTTGCGTCGCGTAGTCGGGTAAAAAGATGATATATCTTCTAAATTTTGGGTGCATGTTGTCACAGCCCACCGCATTAACCGACTTAACTAAATTGAAACATAAAGGGACTTCAAATTGATCTACGCAAGAGAACTGAAAAAGACTACCAACGGTTTCCGGGTTGTTAGTACTTAAGAGGTTGTAAAAACTGCTGTCAGTTGGCACCCGAGGTATATTCATAAATGTTCTGTTAAGCTCTTCAACATCTAATTGGCAGTTGTTTACATTCTCTGTTCTACCAACCGCAATTTCTCTAATACATTTCCATGTTTGTCTGGAATCAACCGCTGAACCAAAACGTCTAGAGTAGTACTAAGTATTTATTTTTTTTTCAGCTTTCAACTCTGGGGCTCTGAAACGTTTCCACCTAGAATACGCAAGATCTCTCTTATAAATTAGAGATTTTATGTTGGCAGTAAACCAAGGTTTTGTTCTAGAGGATATTGTCTTAGATTTGATCGGAACTGTGACGTCATGTAAACGTTGCATATTATTTTCAAAAAAGGACACTTGCTCATCAACTGATCAGCCGATTTTTTTTAACTTCGTATTTTTTCTAAGTACATTAATTTATAACAGTGTACGATGGGCCAGGATGCCAGAATTTTGGCCATAAATAGAATATTGATTTATTGGTTTTATAAAATATCGCATCGGGCGTTTTAGGCACCACCAGAGAAACAAGCCGATTTTCAATGTAACTTCAAGCCGCCACCGATCCGTGCGGCTAACCTCGGCTCAAAACTGCAGCCGGCTAATTGTTTTTTTAGTCACAAATTTGTACTACATATTACAAATTATGTGAAAGTCGTCAGGGGCTCGAAAAATTTTATATAAAAATTTTTTAACAAAAAATTATAAAAAGAAAATTTTATAAAATTTCGTAATAAAGAAATTCAACATTAAAAAGTGCAATTTATTATACATTTTATCGTGAAATATTCGCGAAATTTGCGTGATACAAAAGCAGCCGCTGTCAGCCGGCTCAAGCCGGCTATGAGCCGCCACCGAGTATATTTTCCTAAGCCGCCGCCGCCGATATTTTAAGACGCCTTGTTTCTCTCGGCACCACTGATTTCAAATATGAAATTGAAATTCAAGATGGCGGTTTCAATATAGCGGTCAAACTTAAAAAAAAAATCAACTTTTTAATTTTTTTGAAAAAGCAAAAGAAGCTGAATATTTTTGATACATATTATTTAAAAAAGTTTTTGAAATTCACAATAGTGAAACCAATATGGCGGCTATAATACTGATACTTTTTTAAGAGATCATCCCTATTTTCTAATTACTTTAAAACTAGGAGCGACAGGGGTTAGAGATCAGCCATATATAGGTTTTTCGAACCACGGATTACTGGTCCGATAATAAAATTTACAAATCCAATATGGCGGATCCAATATGGCGGTCAAAAATTTGTAAAATCATCCTCTTAAATTTTTAAAAAAGACAAAGGAAACTGGAAGCCTGTGATAGATATTTTATAAACAGATATTTAATAATTCTGGCAAAAAAAACGACTTCAGTACAAAGAGCAATATACTTAATGGCCTTTCATATAAACAATTTTGAAAATCGGTATGCAAATGGAGGAATTGTGCTCTAATAAATATTTTGGGTGGAGGCGTGGAAGACTTGCCTCACCGATTTTCGTAAAAACATTATGCGACCAAACTCTAAGCAAACCATTCCAAACAAAAAAAAAAGAATTTTGGAAGTCGGCCCATAAATGGAGCAGCTATGCGATAATCAATAATTCGGGGAAGGGGGAAAAATTATGGTACCAACCTGCAGCAAATTTCCCAAATAATTAAAAAAAAATATTTGGAAAATCGGTTCACAAATGACAAAGTTATGCAGGGGGGGGGGGGGGGTAATTTTCCGCTCCGATTTTCGAAAAGAACTATTGGGTCAAACTGCTAGCAAACCCTTTCAAACAGAAATGACTTTTGAAAATCGGTTAAAATATAACAGATTTATGGATTGGGGGGAGCAAATTTCCCCTCCGATTTTCGACAAAAAATTTTTGTCAAACCCTCTCAAACAAAACAACAATTTTGAAAATCGATTCACAAATAACATAGTTATGGATTGTGGTGGTGGAGGGGGGGAGCAAACTTTCCTCTCCCATTTTCAAGAAGAATTATTGGGCCAAACTGCTAGCAGATCCTTTCAATCAAAAAAATAATTTTGAAAATCGGTTAAAATATAACAGAGTTATGGCGTGGGGTGGGAGCAAATTTTCCCCTCCGCTTTTCGACGAATAAATTTTGGGACCAATTTTTGTCAAACCCTTTCAAACAAAACAAGAATTTTGAAAATCGGCAAAAAAATGACAGATTTATGCATTGGGGGAGCAAATTTCCCCCTCCGATTTTTGACAAAAAATTTTGGGACCAATTTTTTTCAAAATCTTTCAAACAAAATAAGAATTTTGAAAATCGGTTCACAAATGACAGAGTTATGCATAGGGGGAGCAAATTTCCCCAATCCGATTTTCGAAAAAAAATTATGGGATTAAACTGCAGGCAAACCCTTTCAAAAAAAAAATTTTTTTAAATCGGTTCATAAAAAAAAGTTAAAAAAAGAACATACACACGAATTGATTACCTCCTTCTTTTTTGAAGTCGGTTAAAAATTAAAATGGTGATATCAATATGGTGGCTATAATATTGATAAAATTTTAAGAGATCATAATTTTGAAACTACCTTAAGACTAGGAGCGACAGAGGTTAGAGATTAGCTATATGGGTGACTTAGAGTCGCGGACTACGAATCTGAAATTTAAATTTAAAAACTCGAAGTAGCGGATCCTATATGGCGGTCAAAATTAAAAAAAAAATCAACCTCTTGATTTTTTAAAAAATACAAGGAAACTATGGGAGACCGTAATAGATATTTTACAAACAGATATTGGGAATTTGAAATGGCAAAATCAATATGACGGCTATAATAACGAACACACATACTGCTTAAGCCTTTGTCGGCATTTCTGCAGAAACACCCAGGGTCTTGGCAGGAATCAAACCTGCGACCCCCGGCTAATAGTCTAGTACACTATCCACTACACTACAGATCATCATTATTTTTTAAATAATATAACATTAGTAGCGCCAGAGGTTAAATATCAGCTATTTGGGAGTTTTTGGAGTCGAGTATTATGAATCGCACAATCAAATTTACAAATTCAAGATGACGATAAGAAATTTAGTAACAAAATTCTATAATTTTGATTACTGTTAATAAGAAGTTTTAAGGCGTGACATTAGAACATGAAGATCTCATAAATATAATAAACTTACATACCAAATTTCATTTATAATTTAAATTAAATAACAAAAGACATACAATAAAAAACAAGTTGTCTGTAATTCATATTCTGTATTTCGATGCGCTAAGTCAGAATTTGAGGTCTGTTTGGCTCGTACACAGCACAGTTTTCCGCCAATTTCTCGAAATTTTGAGCCAATCGGACGGACCTCAAATTCGGATTCATTGGCTAGAAACCAATGTAGTATGGTGATTCTGGTCAAATGTGCATAGCACATTTTTTGTTTTGTGTACCAATATAATTATATAATCACTTGTCAAAGGCCAAAGCTTACGGGTAGGTTTTGGGTTAATTGCCGATATCTCGAACGGTCGCAAAGGGTCACAAAAATATATGTAATATTATATATATTAAGGAGTTATTTGCCATAGCAAACTTTTGAATATCGATCGCACTTTTGCGCCTAATTCTTTTCATTCTTGTTTAAATTAGTGAGGTCAGCATTAATTACAAAAAATAGCATAATATATATAGAATTTTTACTCTAAACACTTGTAAAAAAATTCCAGAGACCACAATCACAAAATATTTTAAGGGAATATTGTCCTCTTTTAGGTAGTACAAATAAGTTTTGCATTTGCCTGAAATGTACTTTTGGCCAAAATATTCGAATCCTGGCCCATCGTGCAGTGTACCGAATTTCATTGGGGTAGAATAACTCCTTCTATTTTTATCCCATCACTATATGGGAACAAAGCACTGTGCGTCGCCACAAAATAGAAAATTAGTCATTGATTTACAAACACTTCAATATGGATATCAAATGAAAGGATTTGACTAGTAGAATACAGTACGCCATGAACTTCAAATCCCAAAATGGCGGCCAGTACAAAATGGGGTCTATATTCATGCATATGTATTGTGAGCCCCCCAAATATGGATATTAAATGAAAGGGCTTGGCTGCTAGAATGCAGTACAGTACGAAAAGAAGTATAACTAATCCAAGGTACAGTACAAGGTACAACAAAATGCCAGACCATAGTGCTTAGATTTTTAATTTTTAAGTTAAATAGTTTTATTGCAATGAAACATAATAATGATGCAGATAATGCGCTAAAAGCTAAAAAATAATTACGTAGTACCAGGTTCCAGCTACAACACCACTCTCCTTGCTAACATAGGGCATTGATCAGACTAAAATAAAATCATGGGACGCATCGAGTTTCCGTTATCTATAGTCAATAACGCCCTACGATTTTATTTTAGTCTGATCAATGCCCTATGCTGTTGAGCTACTAATATTGTAATTCAAAGATAATATCCTCACCTTAACGTGCAAACGTGATAAGTACTTTTTTTTTAATTTTACAGGAGGACAAAAAACTGTCTACCTTTTCTTAGGTTTAATATTTTTTTAAATCTTTAAACGCAGTTTTTTCGTCAGTAATAACCAGAGCTCGGACTTTCATGCAGCTAAAAATTGATTTTAAGCGCTTAACAATTGCACCTAAAAATGAAAAATATGCGGACAAAGTACCAAAACTAAAATAATATGAAAATAAATTTTTTTAATTTTTTAAGAAATTTATTATTTGACATATTGTCATCATTTTATTTTAAATGAAATGTATTTGCTGGAGTTTAAAGGCACATTTAGTCGACCGAAACGTTGATGTAGCTGCATTCGCTGATCGTTTCTGTCACATTGAAAAGCTATGAGACAGAAACGATCAGCACATGCAACTACATCAACGTTACAGTCGGCTAAATGAGCCTTAAGCAATTGTCTATATGCAGCATTTCGTTGGTGCCTTACCAACTCATCAGTAGACTTCAAACACAATTTTGAACAGTTACAAAGCCTTTATGTTATGTACAAACTTTTAAAAACCATTTGAGAATTTACAAACATATAAATGATTTTCAAAAAATAAGCATAGTAGGCTTTGAAACTTATACAAAACCCAGCAAATAATTTTTTATTCGATATGAATCTATTTTATTTTTCTAACAAAAAATTTCATTTTTATTATTATCAGGAAAAAACCGAACTTTAGTTGCATTGCCAGTCGGCAACTAACAATTAATGGTTACCAGAAAGGCACTAAATAGCAACTGAAATTGACAGCTCTCAGTTGCCAGTTGCCATCAGTAGTATCATTTTCAGCAACAGGCAACCCAACTGAGGCTCGGATGCCATCAATAATCGGCCTAATAATATTTTATTTTCAGAAATTGAGAAATATGCATTAAAAAAATTTTTTAACTCCAAAAATATGCATTTATAGCCCAAATATGCAAAATATGCAAAAATATGCAACTAAAAATTGATGCCAAACTACTTAAAATTTTATGATTCACATATATAATTAGCCAATATTTGCTTATCTAGCACCACAAGAAACATGCATTTGCATGAAAGTCCGAGCCCTGGTAATAGCAATAATTTCAAAATAATGCTGTTAGCAACGAAATGGCTTTTTTGTAAAGGAGTTATCACATTTGCTTTTTATGTTTTTTTTTAATTTGGACTTAGAACAGTTGCTTATTATCTATTTTTCGTTTTATTATAAATAAATTACATATTTAAATTACTTATAAATAAATTACTTAAAAAATCTGATTTTTTAATAAAAAAATTTTTTCCAATCCAAAAAAGTTTAACAGAAATTTAAGCAATTCGTGCGAAAAACTCGACCAGAAAATAGGCGTGGCACTGCCCATAATTTTTATCATAATAATGTACTTTCACGAGAATTAACTGTGTGTAGCTTAAATGAATATTAACATCTCATTGGCGTGGCACTGCCCACTTTGCTAACCCTAATGATGCATTGTAACAATAACTAAATGCGTATGCAAAGTTTGATAAAGAATGTTTGCTTTGCAAGGGCATTGCGCTGGCCACTTTTTTAATCATGGAAACCTTTTGAGTAGAAGAAGATGAAAAGGCATGTGTATTTACTTCGTATGGGCGTGCCCCCACCCACTTTTCATCGGGACCAATCTGCAAGTGCATTCTTTTAAGTAAAGAAAAAATTCCGAAATCGGTTTATAAATGGCGGAGTTTCGAGAGAAAATCCTTAAAAAAGAAATACATGACGAATTGATAACATTTCTCCTTTTTTTGAAGTCGGTCAAAAAAATGAAATAAAATAATAGGTCAAACAAAATTATTTATCAAACATAATATAAATTTAAAATAAGTTTCAAAGGCATGTTTGTTAAAAAAAACCTATCATAATTTTTTCTGTGTATGTGTAGCCGGCCTATTAGTACTGATGTCGACCTGAGTGCTTTGCAGCAGCCAAACAAATCTCTTTGCGGGTTGTATTTGTTTATAGTTAAAAATAATAATAACAAGTGCTTTTTTCTGAATAACTGACATTTGTGGCCAATTGTAGAACAATAAGTTTGAGCCAATATAACGGAATTTTTTCTTCTATCTTACTGTAAAGGTAAAAGAATGCCATTGAAACATACCATTTTGTTAAATTTCTTTCAAAAACTGAATAGAAATTAGGTATATTTTCTTTATTTTGGTGGGGAATATCCCTTATTCCTCGTGCATCCGTCATATAAAACTTCAGGAAGAAAGAGCCCTTTTGTTATAAAAATATTACAAATATGCATCCTCTTCGCAATTAGTTGGAAGCAGAGTTCCCAGTTTTATTTCCAACCTAATCCCAATTTTTCAATTTTTTCATCCCAAAAAATCCCCAAAACAGCTATTTTATCGTCCCCGAAAATCCCCACAATACCTTGAAAATAAAATCATATTATTTCAAAGGAAAAATATGTGTACATTTATTTATTTATTAACAAATATTGAATATTTTTAAAATTACTTGTACTATTTTTTTTATTCATACTATCCGTTGTTTGTATTAAAAAATTTTTGCATTTGACAAGAAAACTGAACAAAATTTTAAAGTTTTTTTCTATAAAGTGATTCGAGGTATTTGTGTTTGACTGATTCACTATGCCTCTTTGGGTCTTGTTTTCTGTAACCTTAAGGAGGTCTAGTACGCCACACATTAGACCACATTAGGGTATCTGGCATCTTTATATGTTTTTGGTGCAGAAGAAATAGATTTCAAATCCCCAAAAATTCTCAGCGAAGAAAGTGCTTTGCCCCAAAAAATCTCCTAAGGATTTTCACGAAATTTTCATCCTCAATCACAAGAAAAATCCCCTATTTGGGAGCTAGTCCCCAAAACTAGGAACGCTGGTTGGAAGGGAAAAGTTTCTGATGTCTTAGTTCAACAAACAATTCGACTTTTCAAAACGACTCATCAGCATTATATAAGATAGGAGAAGCTCAACGCAGAGAATGGTGCAAATTACCATTAGGACCAATTCGTGCAGCGTGTGAAGATTTCTCGACCAGACTCGATGCTATCATCCGCGCTAAATTATAATACAAGAAGAATCCAAGTAATGCCTGTTTTACCCTATCTCACAAGCCGTTCGACTTTTGTAAAAAATGCAACTCTGACTAATGAGTTTATGGAAAGTTTTAAAAAAGCAATAACAATAGCAAAAATCAGGGTTGCATTTTGTGCAGAAGTCGAACAGCTTGTATAATAGTCTAAAAATCGCTTAAGTGACATCGTATGATTCATACTCTTGTCCATCTGCTTTAAATTAGACAAAGAACATTTAAGCTTAACACGACCGCGACCATGTCTAATAAAAAGGAGTCTTAATAGCTTTTTAATCTAGCGCACATTTTAAATAAAAGGAATAATTTATAAATTCTAAGTGGACTTAGAACATACTTGTTGTTTTATTTGATGTTTTGTGGAACATTTGCTTACAATTTTTTTTCAGTACATGATTGGTCAATTCACAACCTGTTGTATGTGTTGTAGTTCGTATAAATGTTGTTGGTAATTTCCAAATAAACATTTTGTTTAGAAACATGTTTATGTGGAAATTACCAACAACATTTTTACGATCTACAACACTTAAAACAGGTTGTGAATTGAGCAGATGTATTTTGAGTTGTATTATCATACTCCATCAAAACATGCTTTTTGGAAAAAAGTGGACTTATAGCGTTTAAACGTTAAGGTGATGATATGTGATTATTTTATTCTTAATTAAAGGCAGAACATAGCAAATATATAGCTGTATTTTTATGCAATTTTTCAAATAATATTCATTTTTAAGATAATTTGCTTTAAAGGTGATGAATCAGATTTTCATCTTAACTGAATGCATTCACTTATGCGGAACTCTTAACCCGCATTTTACTGTTGCGTCTTTGTTTTTCGCCAGTAATTAAAAGCAAAGTAAAAAATTCATTACGAATTTAAGTGAAATAGGTTAAACACATTTGCAATAGATACACAGAAAAAATTATAGCAAAATTTTTTCCAATTAACTGTTTGCTCAGTAAAAAAATTAGTTTTGAAATAATTTTTTAGTTAAATCAATGTTTCCTTTTGTTGATTTTGCTGTTATTTGAAAAAGGAACTTAGCGATTTTTTCGTCTTTTGGCGATATTTTTAGTTTTAGTGATTTTTTCAGTTATAGTGCTTTTTTCGTTTTGACGACTTATTCCGGTTTTCGGCGTTTTTTTTTAGTTTTTTCGGCAATATTTTTAGTTTTTGTGTTTTTTTGCGTTCTAGCGATTTTTTTAATTTGGGTTATTTTTTCCCTTTAAGCGCTTTTTTCATTTTAGCGATTTTTAGTTTTGAAATTTTTTTATTGTTGGATTTTTTTAGTTTTAGAATTTTTTAAAATTTCAATAATTTGCCTCTTACGGTTTTCAAGATACAGCAAATTGTCTATATTACATAGTCAAAATTACCTTAAGTGATAGAACACCCTTTAATTTTTATTGTTTTAAATATCAGTGCTAATTGGTGTAGTATATTCTACAGATTACACAAATTAACACTAACTTTGAAAATTTAAAGTGTCTATACATATATAAGTTTCTGTATATTACACTAGAGTAACTTCATTTAGCCAGGTGTCACCACTTTACAAATATTTTTTTATAAATAAAGAATATAAAATTTTTTACTAAAAAAAGGTTGCGACTCGCAAGGCCATTAAGCTTAAAGTCGTTGAATTACGGGTAGACACTGAAAGAACACGATTCCTGCTCAGAATGGTCGTCAGAAAGCTGCGACTGGTGTGACCTTATAAATCTTAGTTTTAAAGCAGTATGACTTTCAACATAAATTCTGTAAAATTATTACTATAACGTACACAATAATTTTGGTATAGCTGTCTGTTCAAAATGTTTTAGTTGCATTATGTATCCACTGTTCGCCAAAAAATCAGTTTTCTTAACAAAAAACTATTTTTAAAATGTGACGGGTGTGACCGACGGGTGTCACCTAATACGAAAATTTAAAAAATTCGAAGAAATAAAACTTTCTATTGATTTCATTAATATAAATAATATGAAAATAAATCATAAGAAAATAACACATTAAATTATTTGCTATTCGTTCTATTATAGACAGCAGAATACTCAAGCTGAGTATTTTTTAAATTCAATAAAACGCGGAAAAAATATATTCTCTTCAGAGATGAGGGTTTTTATTAATAATGGGAAAGGTAAGAAAAGAAAATCTGAAATAAATATTAAACATACAAAGAGGGAGAGCAAAATGTTTCGTGGATGATAATTTAAAAGTGCCTCAAACTGCTTAGAAAATATTATATAATGTATTTTTTATTTTTTTCTATAATTGTCATGCTCTAAAAACTATCAATTGAGAGATTTTTACTAAAAATAAGAAAATTATTGTTTCTTTGCATAGGGCCGTTTTACGTGGAATCACTCATTAGTATTTCAACATGTTTCGTTGCTCGCCTTTAATTTTTAACTGTCATATATTTGTTATAGCGGCCAAAGTTTTACGTATTCTGCTAAAATATCAGGTCAGTAGCTCTTACGGTTTCCGAGAAAACAGCCTGTGACAGACAGACGGACAGCGTAGCGAAAAATAGGGTTCCTTTACACTTTTAGTGTACGGAACCCTAAAAAGTAACTTTTTTACTAAAACACTTGAAAACTAAAACCAAACATGGTCTCTTCCCAGCAAAAACTTGGTAATGAGTTGTCATTACAGAACGACATACTTTTCAACCACAAACAACATACCGTCTGAATTACTGTACAGTAGTTGAACAATTTTACTTACCAGTAAAAAAACAATCCATTTAATTTCTTATTGGCAGAGGACTAATGTATCTGCTTATCATACAGACGTAAACTCGTCAACCCCTGAAGAAGCAAAATGGATTTTTTTAATTGTGTTCATTTTTGTGAGAACAAGTTTTAAGCCCGTAACAAAGCAGTTGTGCAGTAGCCTAGTGAGTAAAACACTTGGCATAAAATAACACAATACTTGAAAGCGGCATGAGTTCAATGCTTAGCAGAGATATTTAATTTTTATTGTGCTTTGTGTATTCAATACCTTCTAAGTATTGAAATTTATAACTTGTCATTTGTAATCAAATGTGATAAGTACTTGCCTCTAATGACATCGCCATGTTAGAGTAATTGGTTAAAATGCCAAAGAAGAAGTAGTGAACGGTGAATTTTTATTAGCATTTTAACTCATTACTTTGCCATCAAAAATTTTCCTGGATTGCTACTGACTTGTTCGTCGTTCGCCGGCGTAAGAAATAGAAACATATCTATGCAGAGTTCGCCGCGTATGGCGAATTTCGTCCGACGCCGTTATTGTGTATATTTTCATATGTTTTATTTTTGGCGACGAATATTCTCGGCCAAAAATTCGTCGTTCGTCCCAGTTGTGTTCCTAGCATTACTTATCAATATATACTCATATTAGTTAAGGCACAGAAACTAATATAAAGATATGTATCTGTTCAAGTGTTTAATGTGAACTTCTTGATAAAGTTTCTAAAACAGTGTTTTTGGCCGAGTGGCTGGTGCGTTGGATTTTAAACCTGAAGGAGCTTAATTCGATACTAGTTGAAGTTAGAATAATAAACAGTGAGTAAAAATATAATATAAAAAAAATTCTAAAGTATATAATCGATAGTAATTTAAAAAAAGAAATTATTTAAAATTTTTTTTAACAAAATTGTTATTATTTCAATTCATAATCTGTTTGATTTTTTTTTTTTTTGGAAAGTTTCAAGTAAATTTATTGTTTAATATCCTATTATATTAATTGAAAATTTAAAAAATTTCAATTAATCTCGTTTACTTGTATTTACGAATTTTTTAATAGGTTGTAATCCAAACATTTTTTTCTCAATTCTTTGGATTTTTTAACCAAAGCGCATTTTTCTTTTTTTTTCTCTGTGTGGTATATACTTGTAATTATATATTTTTCTTTAACGTATATCCTATAAGATTTTTTTATTTGCTTTTTAATTCAAATATTCCTAATGAGGAGACACATACATATATACATTTGGGGCATTATTTGTGAAGCAGACATGTTGAAAATTTTTTATTTTCTCCAAAGAAATAATTTTTCAAAGCATGTGGCAATTGAAAAGTACAAATACCAATTTCTTGACTTTTGTAAAGGTCGAACTGAACATCGATGTTTTCGGGATTAACCACAATCCCATCGTCAGAGCTCTCTATACTCTAGGCTACTCAGCCCCCAAAGTCAAGCGGTAAATATCTGGCATTAAACCAAATTGCCACATGCTTTCAAAAATTATTTCTCAATAAAAATGATTTAATTGTAAAAATTAAATTGGACGAACTAAAGCCTGAATAATAAATTTGCTTGAATTGAAATTTTATTTATTTTTTAAAATGCAAGTAGAAATTGTACTTTATTTTTAAATAAACTTTGATGGGATTCGAACCCACAATCTCCAGCATGACAAACTAGCACACTACCCACTCGACCACAGGGCACTTATATTTATTTCAAAATTATAAATAAGTGACATGGCGGTCTCATAGGAGGGATACAATTAACACTATTTAAATACTATGTGAAAGGTCTTAGATCCAGCTGAATCGAATTTGTTCAATGCCGTTTAGTCAAGAAATTGGTATTTGTACTTTTCAATTGCATATTTACCGCTTGACTTTGGGGGCTGAGTAGCCTAGAGTATAGAGAGCTCTGACGAAAACATCGATGTTCAGTTCGACCTTTACAAAAGTCATTAAATTGGTATTTGTACTTTTCAATTGTCACATGCTTTGAAAAATTATTTCTCAATAAAAAATGATTTAATTGTAAAAATTAAATTGAACGAACTTAAGCCTGAATAATAAATTTCTTTGGATAAAACCCATATAGTTCGACTAAATACACACAATTTTTTATTTTCGATTTTATAAATATTGGACCATGTTATACCTTCGGTGCAGAAAAAAAATAGTTTTTAGCCCCCTTAACGAGATATTTTTCTTTTCCAATTGTCTCTCTCGCCTAAAAGCTAATAAGCTTATCAATAAGACCTGCATAGTGTGAATTGAGACTTACAAAACATAAGCAAACTTATCAAGTTTATAATTCATTAAATCAGGTATATTTTTGGATTTTGGAAAATATTCATCAATTCAATTGGAAAAAATTTATTAAATTTTTTAATCTAAAATTTTTCAAAGTTTACAGCTTATGGTGTGTGTATAGATAATCAATTTTCAAGTTTGAAAATGGACACCCAAGTCGTTCATGCGTCCCCCCACCCCACCTCGTTACGCTTTTTACAAAATATTCAGTAATCTAATCCGTAACAAATCTGTAACCCCCAGGAGCGTTACGTTAGACAGGTTAAAGCGTTTTTCAAAGTCCTATATCTCGTTAAGGAGACAAAAAAAAATTTTTTACCGAGGACATTAAAAAATTGCCATATTATAAAAATTCGAAACAAAAAATTTTGATCATGTCCGCTTCAAGAATAATGTCCCATATATCGGTAAGGTTTTGTTTAAAGATTTAACATGTTTATCTAGGAACTTCTAAGTATGTGTGTTTGAGTACTGCATAATGATATAAAGGATTCTGGTTTTATCTCCTTGCATGCTTTTTTCTTTAGACACTGCAGTTAAGTTTTCTAATTAGTTGATTATTTATTTCATTTGCTTATTTATTTTTTTAATTTTATTTCTAGCCTCACATTTACCACTGCAGCTGCTGTTGTTGTTTAATTTAATTGCACAGCATATGCAACATTTCAGGTGAGAAGACATTTTTAGTTGAAAGCACTGATTAAATTGTATACGAAAGTTTAACAAAACTAAAAATAAAATGAATTTCACATAATTGAACTAAAATTTGAATAAGAGAAATTGTTTACCAAAGCCTTCTTCTAACTTAGATTTTTAACTAAAAATTTTATTGCCATAGTATTTTCGTTTTATATTTAATGAAATGTTTGCTGAAACATATTATCGCATATCCAGTAATACAATACAATGGAATAAAATAGAAGGGCAAAATTTCAAAATTAGACTTTAGTTTATAGATTACATTTGTAAATTAAGATGCCTTAAATATTATAAGTTTCAAATAAGCGCACAGCCCGACTAGAAGTTGTCACAAAGCACATATTGGCGCCCACTTTGGAATGCATAAGGCTTATCCCTCCTAAAAATTACTGATTTAGCATCAGTTCTTCCCGAGTGGGGACCTATTGGGGACTTGTTGGAAAAATCTAACACAGATTCTTAATCTTGTTTTACGCCTATTTTCCATAGAGGTGATTTTTGCTCACTTTTCTCCCTTTGAGAGCTGTAGCTATTTTTTCGATTTGAGCAAGTTTTTGCGAGTTATTGCAAAGAGTGTGGATTACTTAGTTAAAAAAAAGCTATAGATCGGTTTGCTTTATAACAAATCTCAAACCATTTCGGAGGTCTACAAATAAGTGTTCGGAAGCTGAGTTCGGTATCTTAAAAATTAAAATTTGTAGATTTTTTGCACTTTTGTGCTCCTCAACGCATATTTCGTGTGTAGAAGGGCATAAAAACAATACTCTCGACATTTATCTCTCTTCGCACCTCGACAAGTATGAAGTGGGCGTTAATGCATCTCTCGGTAACTCGGATCATTGCAGCGTTTCTGCCTTCTTTTCGTTCTTAAAACTTCGCAACGCCTCACAATCAGCTACGAGACGTTACAAATATATTTAGGAAAAGGGCCTTTGGGCAAAGCTGAACGAATTTTTTCTGCAGTTCAACTGGAAACCATGTTTCCTAGACAGAAATGTTAATGGCATGGTGAAATTTTTTGAAAACACCATTTTTCTGGGAACGAAATCTTTCATTCCATCCAAACGAATCCGGATTAAACCCAGAGCAGTGCTCTTCGACGCTAGCGCACCCTTTGTCAACCATCTTCAGCATTTTGTACCATGCTGGTGAATTTCCAAGGTGTTGGAAGGTTGCTAATGTAAGGAAAATCCCCAAAAAGGGAGAGGCTATTAACCCTAAAAATTACCGCCCAATCGCGATTTGCTCTGCAAATTTCAGAGTGTTGGAAAGTATGATGAATTTCCACCTTGTGAGGTATTTGTAGTCCAACAGTTTACTCAGAGACCGGGATTATGGCTTCCGTAGGGGACGCGCTACGAGTGACATACTAGCCTTCCTTTCGGAAAAATGGTGCGGCTCCATACATCATTTCGGTAAAAGTAAGGTGGTAGCTCTATATATTTTCAGGGCATTTGATAGAATGTGGCATGGGACACTTTTGTTAAAACTTGTTGCTTTCGGTGTTAGTGATGATTTCTCTCGATTTGTATCGAGCTTTCTTAGGGATCGCACTATACGCGTTGTTATAGATAGGATCTCATCAAACGAGTCCAAGATTAACTCAGGGATATCGCAGTGCTCCGTTCTTTCTATATCCTATGTCATATCTTTTTAATGACCTTCTCTGTCAAACGTCCAACCTTATCTAATGATTCCCAGATGACAGCAGCACTTGCCATTCTCATTCATTCATCAATAGAGCTTGTCGGAGATTGGGGCCATGAGACAAAACATAAGTAATACACTAAGGCTCAAATTCATAGTCTTAATTAACTAATGGTGGTAGTTTAGGCAATGATATTTATATGAAAAATCGCTAGTTAAACTATCGGTGTTAATTAACTATAGACTGTGAATTTGGCCCTTAATCGTGATCTTGTAATAATCTCCAAATGGGGGCATGCGAATAGGATCGATTTTAATGATCGGAAGACCCAATGTTGCATGCTTAGGCAAAGGTGTATGACCGAACATGCAGCTTCATCTGTAATTATGGATGGTATACACAGAATAAAATTATGATAGATTTTTTTTAAACAAATATGTTTTTGAAACTGATTCTAAATTTTTATTATTGTCTCTATTTTGCTTGCTAAATAATTTTGTTTGACTAATTATTTCGTTCCATTTTTGCTATCGGCAATGTTGGCAACCTGATAAAATAATGAAATTGTTTGATTTGTTTTTTTTTAATTTCTGTTAAACATTTTTTTATTGAAAAAAATTTTTTATTGAAAAAATCTGAATTTTTTCAAACAAATTATTACAAATTTTTGCATTTGAATTTACAAATTTTTTTGTAGGACCTAAATTGAACAAATTTTGCATTTGATTGAGGCAATTTGGTGTTTGAAGTGAAAAAATAATTTTTTTTTCTATGCAGGTGTTTAGGAATTAGAACCTCTTGATGTTCTTTGCATGAAAATCCAATTTGATGTTCGATGGAATGATCATGATTCGATAAATGATGAATTGAGACGGTGCAAGACATACTTCACTTCATCTGATCTCCTTAATATTTATATCACCTATATCCGACCGAAAATGGAATTTAACTCTCATGTATGGGCCGGTGCTTCAAAGACTATTTTGAAGTTACTCGACTGCGTACAGGAGAGGGTGGAGAAGCTTATCGCTGACAGTAGGGAAGCCAACTTTATTGGCGCAATGGATCATCGACGCAATGTGGGGGGTGTTTCTCTTTTTTATCGCTACTGCAATGGAATATGTTCTAATGAAATCAGGGAACTTGTTCCCGAAACGCGATCTTTTTTGCGCACAACATATTTATTATTAAGACCACATCCGTTTGTGGTGGATCTGCCAGTTAACCGCACTACGCATTACAGAGAGAATTCGTACTTTCGCCGAACAGTTCGTATGTAGAATAAACTCCCCGCAGAGGTCTTTCCAGTCACATTGAGTGTAGGAAAGTTCAAGTCAAATATCCACAAACACTACTCCCGCTATCATCCTTCCCATAACCAATTTTCCTAGCTCCGGCACAATGCATTGCATAAGTAGGGATCATTCCCTGAGTACTGGTCCCAACTAAAAAAAAATGGTAATACATAAATATGACACACAAACTTAGTGCATCATTTGCATCATTTCGCTATAGTCAATTGTGACTATTATATGGAAATTATTTCATTTTGAAAGTGTAAATAACGTCTAATAAAAAGTGGAAATAGCGTCCATAACTTTGCCAGTCAAGTTTTTTCGTCTAGGCAGCCTTCGACCGGGTTTCAGGCCGTCTTCCTCTGGCTACACTAGATAGTTGCCTGGCTTTCGGCGCGCAAAAACGCTTTCTTTATTAGATATGCCTAGAGGAGAAAATACTTAAGCTCGGAAAATCTTTACTCAGCGAAGATAATATCCGCACAGAAACATAAATGTGAAAATAAGGCCAAGTTCCTATCCAAAAATTTCGGCTGTAAAAAGTACTAAGATCAAAATGAGGGCCAAGTATTTGATAGGTACGATACCATATCATTTCTAGGCAAACTGGTTTTTGTGGAGCTTTTTTTGCCATGCTCGTGATTTATCTGATTTTCTGAGACTTTATTCACTTTTTGTGATTTCTTCAGTACAATTTTACCAATTTCTTCGCCTTCTATCCGAGTTTTTTTTTGTATTTTTAACAGTTTTGGTGATGTTAAACTCATTTTAAGGTTTGTTACCGATATTGCCACTTTTCGCGATTTTTGCAACGTTCGCGATAAACGCGATTTTTTGCTCGTGTTTAGCTTCTTAACAGTTTTCTCGATTTTTCATCAATATTGGACTTTGCTCTTATGCCGCTGCTAGCAAGTTTTTTGCGAATTTTCGCTGTTTTAGCGATTTTAATCGATATTTTGCATTCTTTACAGTTTTAGCGATTTTTAATAACAGTTATGGCTTCTTTAAACTTTTGCAATTTTCCGAGGATTTTCGCGACAACAGTAATTTTTCCAACGTTTTTTGCTCTCTTACATTTTTTTGGACTTTTTGTAATTTGTAATTTTTAAAATTTTAGTAACTTTTGGCCAATTTCCACAACTTTTGCGATTTTTCCGAGAATCAAATCTAGATAACATTTCATTTTCCTATAGAAAACTTTCCCGTAAAAGATTTATTTATATTTCTACACACAATTTTATTTTTGCCTGTATCTACACAGAAAAAACTATAATTCGTATTCTATTACTAGATTCATAAATTCAAATATTTATTTTACGGAAATGAGACCTATCACAAAATTCGTAAAATTAAACACTAAAATTCGTAAATATTTAATAAGCAAAAAATGGAATTTTTTTCTATCAAAATTTTGTATTGGGATATTTAAAAACCAAAGAAAAAAATAATCAATTTTAAAAAGAAATTCAAACACATGTGTGTTAAAATAAAAACCTATGATAATTTTTTCTGTGTACCAAGATGTTTGTTTTCTGGTACCGTAAACTAAGTAGGAACTACTTAACAATTGTCAAGAAATCTACTATAAATAGAAATGAGTGTTAAGTTGGTACCTAAATTTAAGTTGTGCCTTAGGTAGTCTTGAACTAAAAGTGTGACTATGAATATGACCCAATGTGATTAATTTCTTTTATATGTACATATTTTATTTAAAAAGAATTAATAAAAAAATTTTTAAGTTAAATGGTTTTATTGTAATGAAACATAATAATAATGCAGATAATGTACTAGAAGCAAAAAAATAATTAGGTAGTACCAGGTAACAGACATCACACCACTTTCCTCACCCCTTAAAAATTCCTTAGCTACGTTGGTTTCCACTCTGATGAGAAATTATTTGCTTAAAAATTTTTGATAGTTAAAAAACATTTATTGCATGAATGTTGTCAAGAAATTTTAAATAAATATATAGTGAAATAAAATTCAAAAGAGCCTATTTACATTTATAAAAAAATTTCAGGAGAGATAAAGAACTTAAAATAAAGCAAACTACTGTAATTATAAAAATTGTTTTTCCTCATAGTATCATTAATTCGGACTTTGTTAATGATACTAACTAGAAAAAATCATCTTATAATCACAACAGTTTGTTTTTATTAATTTTTTTATCTATCCTGAAAATTTTTTGAAAATGAAGATAGGCCCTTTGCATTTGATATGACGATATGGTAATTGTATAAAACTAAAACCTCTAACAATAACACAAAAGTACTCAAACGTATTTTACATAATTTGTCTCAAAGTATCACACTCAAGCAGAAATATAAATTTTCATTCATAAAAATTCAGTTTATTTACATCGGCGCATAGGCTTTCAACTCAGCTTGTAACGAGCGAAAATATTAAATTTTGAATTAAAACATCATTTGAAGGAATTGTTAGCCAACAGTTTATATTGATCCAGCAAATTAAATGGGTGCTTTTAGGCCTGTAGCAAGCAAACGTATCACACAATTGGCACGTGATAAGCACAGGGACTTCTATGACTTTTATCGTAAAAGTTGTACCACAACAGTTATTTTTTTACTTTTATTCTTTTGAGCAAAATTATTTTTTTAACTTTCATTTTTTATTTATTTTTTGATTTTCGTGTATATATCGAAAATTCATAAAAAATTTCTAAAATAACTTCTATTTTTAATATGAGATCAATTTGTGAAAAATCATACGATGCAACCAATAATAAACATTTTTTTAGTTGTTGTAACACAGAAAAAAACTAAATTTCATTTTCTGTAAAGGAATTCAATGAAATAGTAAATATTTTGTCTAAGAACGGACCTAAAAACAAATTTTTATATATAGACAAAACTATCTCAACAATTTCACTGAAAAAACGTATTTAACAAATTGTTTAAATCTATAAAATAATTTATCAAAAAAATATTTACAAATTGTAAGCAAAACAATTTACTAAATCAAACGAAAACATTTACTGGATTTTCTGAAAAATATAAAACAATTAGTCTAAAAATACTAACAAATATTAAACAAAATAGTTTACTTAATTAAACAAAAATATTTACTGGATTTTTTGTAATATATCAAAAAAAAAAATTTTTGTCTGGGTCATCATCATCCATTAAGAATTTATGAAATTTCACTTTGGTAAATGTGTTCAAGTCAGAATGTTTTTCTAAAGACTCTAAATGAGGATTAACGCAACGACATTAACGAATTAATTCACTCAAAAATCTTCAGTAAACAATCTTGGGACAATCGCACTCCTTTTGCTATCATTGTTGCTGTTGTTATTTGTGTGTATGTCGTCATCTGCGTTGTTTTTTTTTTACGATACAATTTTTCTTGTTGTTTTTGGAGTTTCTGTCCTAAATAAGAGCCAAACAAACAATTCATTGATTATGTAAAGAACATTTACTGAAAATGAAATATATTTTTCGACAAACTTTTGTTTGACATTTTTTTGGTGATAAGTTTTTCTATGTAACTCATTACACTAGAAATAGCCACTATTTTATACATAAAAGGATAGATTTTAGACAAACTTAAGATAAAGTTATAAGGCCAATATATTTAAAAAACAATTCCAATGCTAGTTTGAGGTCGCTGAGCACGAATTTGAAATTAGTTTATTTATGTTAAGGCGCGTTTTCGCAAACATTTTTTTAGTTTTTTTGGCAAAATTTTCCTTAAACGGTTCATCTCAATAGAATAGATTTTATACTGTTGCATAGATTTCCTTCTATTCTTTCAGCCAATACACTGATTGTGGCGATCGGATAAAAATGTATTGAATTAAAGGCATTAAAATTTTAAAACAGTATAATATTAAGAATTTTTTGCATTTTTTTTTAAATTGTTCCATTAAGATGCAAAAAATATATTGTGTATTTTTGTTTTCTGGTCTAAGTTAAAGATACTTTTGTGACGAACACATGATACACAAAATTGCTAAACTCAAATAACCATTGAACCGATTTAGAAAAAAATCGAAGCATTATTTTTAAGTCCAAAGAAGTCAATAAATCTTTCAAATGGATTCGACAGGAACTTTTGGATTTTGTAAAATAAATAAATAAGCAGGTTTTTTCGAAATATTTCGTAAACGATATCGCTCGAACAAATCAATCGATTTTTTTTAGCTATAAGAGCTGATTAAATTTTGGATTCGATCGGCTTAGTAGTCTAAAATTAATTTGGAAAACAATTTTTTTTTCGAAAATGTTATTTTCGAAATATCTCGAAATCTAATGAAACGAAGCGGTTAATTATCTCACGAAATCTAAGTGAGGAAATCTAAGTGAGTCTTTTCCTCACTTAGATTTCGTGAGTTTGGTTTCGATCTTAAGTTATGAAAGGTTGACATACACTGAAAGTAAAGTCATTCATTCAGGCAATGAAACGGTTTCATTAAATGTTCTTCATTATATTAATGAAACTTTTCATTAATACAATGAACAAATATATTGCATACATGAAGTCCTTCAATATCTATTTTCATAAGTTTTTCATAGTTCATTGTATTAATGAAAATCATTACATTGCTTAAATGAATTTTCTTTTTAGAGAATTTATGGAAAATATAAGTAATTTTTGTCAATTTAATTCAAACATAAGTATGTAAATCAACATTTATTTATTTAAAAAATGTTTTCCATTTCTTATTTTTGAAGTCTTTTTGAATTTCAAAGCAATGTGGTCATCACAAATGCAATGAAAATATTTCTTTTATACAATGTAATATTCTGCATTGTATAAAACACGTTATTAGCTATGCGCCTCCTTTTTCGAAACATACCTCATTTATTAATTTAAGATAATGAGAAACAAGAGGGGCTTTTGGCTGAAGTGGCTAGCGCGTTTATTAAAATTCCTCAGGTGTAGAGTGCGAGACCAGTTTCAGGCAAGCCATCAACATTTACTGGTTACTGAGCAGTACAGGCAGCCATTGACTAACATATACTAATGCACATCGCAGCACATTAATTGTGTGAGTGTGTACTTCTCTTTTGTAAAAGAAAAAATAATTAAACACCTACATTTAGTTAATGAATCTCTTTCTTTGAACTAATGAAATAGTTTCATTTCATTTATGACATGGCTGGCCAAATGAAGTTCATAAATAAAAATGAAGGGCTTCATTAGCTGACTTTCAATGACAAATTTCATTAATAGAATGAAGAAATTCATTGTCTGAATGAATACATACATACATGCGTCCGTACGGACATAATCGTAAAATTAGGCAGAATAGATGACTTCAAATCAGATGAAAACTTTTTTTGAAAATTTTTTGAAATTAGTAACTTCTTATTTTTGATGGCGGCAGGTTAAAAACTTACGAAAAAATTTACAGCCCCTGTTACTGATGTGTGAATTCAATCAAATTCACAAAATTTCATTTAAAAATATAACGTTTTATGTTAATTTATTATCCAGATTTTACATGGCGAATATCGCATGTACGAAATCTAACTTCAAAAAACGGCTAGCACCACAGAATTCTTCGAAAACTATCTTTTATTTACTTATTGGAAGTACGAAGAAGCAAAATGAAGATAGAAAGTTGACAAAAAACAATCTTAACGACCATGTCACAGAGTTCAAATCGGTTCGGAAACGGAATTTAATCAACACTAATATGTCAAGCCCTAGCTAGAGCATACCGCACCATAATAGCTCCGCCAGCAGTCTGGACACACCTGATAAATTTGGGTATTTTAGTTTTCTTTTTTAGACACCAGCTGCTACAAAAATAGGGTTGGTTGAATTCCGTTTCCGAACGGAATTGATCTCTGTGACATGGCCGTAAATTTCATTTCATACCAGTTTGTCCACCCTACTTGCCTCCTTAACTACTATATTGACGAATAAAAAGAGTTTCATTTAACAAATTTCATGAAACATTTCATCGTCTAAGTTCAGTCATAGTATGTATATCTTATTTATACTTTATCAAATAAATTTGTCGAGCAAATATATTTACTTACATATATTTTGATTATTTATTTAGTAATTAAATATTTAGTAGATCAAATCAAGATGTCAACATCTTTTAGTCTTGAATTTGTGTTTAAATTATTGACTTAAATGCATTAAAATATAAATAGTGTAAATTTATCAATAAGTAGCGGCATTAAGCAGTATTTCTATATAGTTAATTTAATTCTATAGTTAATTTAATGTATAAAACCAGTATTTGAGTGATTAAACTTAAAAGGGCTCTATGCAAGGAAAAAACAGTTTTCTTATTTTTAATAAAAATCTCTCAATTGATGTTTTTACAGCATGACAATTATAGAAAAATAAAAAAAATAATTTATTTAATATTTGTTAAGCAATTTGAGGCTCTTTTAAATGACCATCCACGAAACATTTTTTATATTTATTTCGGATTTTCTTTTCTTCCCTGTTTCATTATTAATACAAACCCTTATCGCTGAAAGTAATATACTTTTTTCGCTTTTTATTGAATTTAAAAAAATACTCAGCTAGAGTATTCTGCTGTCTATAATAGAATGGATAGCAAATAATTTAACATCTTATTATTTTCTTATGATTTATTTTTATATTGTTTATATTAATGAAATCAATAAAAAGTTTTATTTATTCGAGTTTTTTAAATTTTCGTATTAGGTCACACTCGTCAGTCACACCCGTCACATTTTAAAAACGGTTTTTTGTTAGGAAAACTGAAAATACTTTGAACAGACAGCTATACCAAAAATATTGTGTACGCTACTGTAAAAATTTTACAGAATTTATGATGAAAGTCACAATTCTTTAAAAGTAAGGTTTGTAAGGTCACACTCGTCGCAGCTTTCTGGCGACCATTCTGAGCAGGAATCCCGTTCTTTCAGTGTCTACACGTTATTCAACGACTTTAAGCTTAATGTCCTTGCGAGTCGCAACCTTTTTTAAGTTAAGTAAAAAAAATTTATATTCTTTATTTATAACAAAAAATATGTGTAAGTGGTCACACCTGCCTAAATGGAATTACTCATTTACAAATTCAGTTCCTAGGAACTCCAATGAAGGTCAAGTTATTTAATTAAACTAAATTTAGAAATATCTAAAAATTATTAGTAAATTTTAAAAAGAAAAAGCAACATTTGCGCAATTCTTAGAGCTGACAAAACATGTCATTTTGGCATCACCACATCTCCCATCCTCATCCATATCTAGCATCCTCGGTCCGGCATTATATCTGATATATGTC
This sequence comes from Panzeria rudis, assembly GCA_956483635.1. Lineage (NCBI taxonomy): Eukaryota > Metazoa > Arthropoda > Insecta > Diptera > Tachinidae > Panzeria > Panzeria rudis. The sequence goes on along the minus strand of OY101449.1, from coordinate 38,910,144 downwards.
TCTGACTTGCTGGTAAGCAGTAACATACACATATCAACATTCGCTGATGATATAGCTTTTCTAAGTGTTCACAAAAGCAATCAAAAAGGTTCCCGCAAACTGCAAGAGCATATACCACAGTTGAAAAATGGCTAAAACAATGGCAGATAAAAATTAACGAGCAAAAATGTCTACACATTACTTTTACATTGTGCAGAGAAACCTATATAAACAAATTATACTTCAACACACTGTAGTAATATATCTCAGTGTTCATCTTGATCGTCGTTTAACATGGAAGTCCCACATAAATGCTAAGCCTAGATTGTAAACTTCTTCTATACAACTCGATTCTAAGACCAATATGGTCCTACGGTATCCAGTTATGGGGCACTGCCTCGGCATCAAATGTAGAAAAAATTCAAAGGCGACACAATCAGAAACAAGCGACTTCATAACGATTTAGATTTGCCGTTGGTTAAGGCAATGTTTTCTAAGCACGTGACAAGATACATAAAAAACTTGATTTGCACCCAAGTCCCCTAGCCCGAAACATTATTAACTTTAGAGGCCACACTCGACTGAGAAGGAGGGACACTCTTGCTCTCAGCCGAACACGAGAGACGTGGACAACCAAAACCAACCGCTAAAACAAATATTTTTGTCTGGCATTGGCTGGACTTAAAAATTAAAATTTTAGAGTTAAGATTTGATTACTTATTGTTTGTTCAATTTTATTGAAGATACAATCAATAAACATAACCGTTAAAAACACATCTCCCACATCAAAGCGAATTGTGTTATATATGGTTTCTCCTACTTATCGATCGATTTGCTGACTAAACATCAATCTTTAAACCAATTCATTTTAGAAATTCTTGCAATAAGAGTAAAGTCTTTATTCCTGACACTACAGTACACTGAATTTCTACCAATTTCCTTTTGGTTGATAGAAATTTTTAATCTAAAAAATAAAGAAAAAGAATCCAAATATATTTTCGAAATTGAATTCGTGATTGTACCAATTACTCATATAAGCAAATAAAACCCGTGTACAACTTTTTTCATAGTTTGATCTCTAACAATTAGATTTTAAGTTTTTCCGGTGTACCAATTATTGAAGAATTTACAGGCATTATAGTTAATTATAAATTGTGCCACCTATGGCATGTATGACTATTGTTGTTTAAGCACAAATATATAAATACATATTATTAGCAAACAAACAATTGAAATGATTGATTTCAATTGCTTATCCATTCTTGATTAACTTCATTGTATTCTCTGTACAAACACCTTTTCCCATATGGACACAAACACTTAATTATACTCGTTTATCATGGATATCCTTAAATTTCTATAAAGTTGTGTGTGGTTACAAATTATGTACGTATGTCTATGGAAAATATAGCAAAACATTATATGCTAATAACCAATAAATTTTGAGAATGAATTCATATTTAACATGATTTAACTGGCTCTCATGTGGAAATACCAAAAAAAAAACGTTAATACTTTTTGGACACAGAAAAACTATATTTCATTTTCGGTAAAGTAATTCAATGAAATAGTAAATATTTTGTCTATAAACGGACCTACAAACGAATTTGTAAATATAGACAAAAACACCTCAACAATTTCATTGAAAAACAACGTGTTTTTTACAGCGAACAATTGTTTAAATCTATAAAAAAATTTGTCTAAAAATATTTACAAATTGTAAACAAAACAATTAACTAAATCAATATTTACTGAATTTTCTGAAAAAAATCAAACAATATTTCTGTCTGAATTTAATAAACAATTAGTATAAAAATGCTAACAATTATTAATCAAAATAATTTACTTAATCAAGCAAAAATACAAACATAATTTTTGTCTGTGTCATCATCATCATCATCCATTAAGCATTTATGAAATTTCACTTTGTTAAATGTGTTCAAGTCTGAATGTTTATCTAAATACTTAAAAAAAATGAATGAGAATTAACACAACGACATTAACTAATTGATTCACTCAAAACTCTTTTGTAAACAAACTTGGTACAATTGCATTCCTCTTCCTATGATTGTTGTTTTTGCTATTTGTGTGTATGTCATCATCGGGGCGGTTTTTTACGACACAGTTTTTATTGCGTTCTAAATAAAAGTCAAACAAACAATTTATAGATTATGGACAGAACATTTACTGAAAATTGAATTTATTTTTAGACAAACTTTTGTTTGAAAATATTTTGATGATAATTTTTTCTGTGTACTCTTTTTATACAAGCGAATTTCTTAAATTGAATGCTGTTTTTTACGAAACTAAACCTGCGTTCAGGGATCGAGAATCTATTTATAACAGTCGAACAGTTTGTGGAGAGATAAGAGTTGTGACTAGAATTACAGGAAATTCGAGTTCAATACTAAAGTCTTGAAACTTTTTTTTTCAAGCAAACGTTATATTGAGTTCATATTTTGACAAAGTTCTTAATCTGAATGAAATAGAGTGGAGACAAATTTTCATTCGGAATTAAATATGTAAGTATGTATGCTGTATTTCTAATTTCTTTCTTGGTATAAATTTTAAACTACATACATATGCAGGTATATTCCAACATATTTTGGTAAAATTCAACACAATTTAAACATTTATATTGATTAATCTAATTTATAGCAATGATAACAATATTGGTATCATCGACACCAATCCCAGCAATAGTTAGAACCTAACGATTTTGTAACAATAGTTTATATAGTTATCCTATCTTATTGTTTCAATCAGAGCTGGGAAAATATATGTCTTGCTGCAGATGAAATACATGTTTCAAAATACATTTTCGCATTTACAGTGAACTCGCGATAATATGACCTAATTGAAACCAGGCCAGTTCACTTTTAAAATATTGTTTATATGTACGAATGGAATCTAATTCCCCTTTACAAACGTTTTTCACATAGAAATAAAAGTTTCTTATGTTAATTTTTTTATTTATTGTTTATTGGACTTAAAAAAAACAACAATTTATTTGGAAACGAGGAAAAAAACCTAAAGTTATAATGCGAAAAAATCCATGATATTCTTTTGCTGTTTCTTTTGTTGAATCACATTTAAAACGGTCCACTCTCTTAACTGGCTCAATACATTCAAATTTCTTTATCAAACATTTCACTTCCGCCTCATTCCAATGCATTATTAAAAAATTTGACAGCTTCCTCGGATTTTATACACTTTTTTGCGCCTCCACATACTGCAGATTTATTAACCCCAAGTTTATTCGATAAGTTAGTAACATTTGCACCTTTTCCTAATTGTTCTAAAATTTCAGATTTTTCTTTTAAATTTAAAAACTTAAACTTAAATTTTGATTGTCAGCTGAAGACAATTTAAAAGCAAACAGCTAGGGAAATCCCCGAATTATTATGCAATTGAATAAGAATGTAGACACTACCCTGTTGATTTAGATTTCAACACTGTGTAGGTAGATAAAATCCTTTTAAAAAAATTACAATAATAAGCTGTTCATATTTTAAAGCTTTTGCACTTTGTTCATATTTTAGAGTAGTCAATGGAAAGGAAAAAAGTGTTCATATCTTGGGGTGTTGATATATTAGGGGGTTTATATTATCGCGAGTGCTCTGTATTTAAAATACAAAATACTAAATAGTTGCAGGACAAGTTTTTAAAATACAAAAACACGTATTTCTAATACACTGTCCTGCTAAGGAATTGATACTGCCATTCCTGCTGCTCCCTGGCTATATATTTTGTGTCTCCCCATTTATCTCTAATAAGCCATGAGATGCAAGATTTTGAATTGGCTCTCATCCGTTGTGATCATGCAAATAAAGCTCTGTATATTATATGTAACAATTTAAATGAATAAAACTATGCAACAAGAAAAATGCCAAGGAGTGCCACTATATTTTTTTGATGTGTTATGGTCCCCTAACTAAAAAAATAGTAAAAATTTTAAATTGTATGGATAATTTTTTTAATTTGTTTCTAGTATTTGGGATTTTTAGCAGCCGTTCCTCCCTTCCTCCACTAATTTTATCATAACTTGCAAAAGAGGTTGTCCAATTTTATTACAAAAACCACTAGAAAACTTGAAATAAAAATACCATTAAGCCATTTTAATATAATTTGTTTATACACAGAAAAAAATAGACAAGAATTATATTCAATAAAACCATGTTATTAAAAATAAATATGAATTTCAATAACATTTATCTTTAACATAATAAATATTTCGTTGTAATGGGTGATTTTATAAGAACTATCGGAAAGTAAAAAAAAAAAACACATAAAATTCAGAAAAATGCATGAAATATTTATTTGGATCGATAGTTGGGTCGATATAATTTAATGTTTGAAGATTATTTCATGCAAATGTTGGCCGCGGCTGCGCCTCAAATGGTCCATCCGCTTAGTCCAATTTTGGCATACTCTTTCCAACATTTCGGCCGGTATCTCACGAATAATGTTGGCAATGTTGGCTTCCAGTGCGTCAATCGAAGCGGGCTTGTCGCTATAGACATTAGCCTTAACATAGCCCCACAAAAAATAGTCTAGAGGCGTTAAATCGCACGATCTGGGCGGCCAATTGACTGGTCCCAAGCGTGAAATAAACTGTTCACCGAACTCGCCTCTCAATTGGTCCATTGTTTCGCGTGCTGTGTGGCATGTGGCACCGTCTTGTTGAAACCACATGTCATGCAAGTCAAGCTCTTCCATTTTGGGCAGAAAAAAGTTTGTTATCATCGCACGGTAGCGCTCACCATTCACAGTAACGTTGTGATTCGCATCATCTTTGAAGAAATACGGCCCAATGATGCCGCCAGCCCATAATCCGCACCAAACGGTTGTTTTTTGTGGATGCATTGGTAGCTCTTGCAATGCTTCTGGCTGCTCTTCACTCCAAATACGGCAGTTTTGCTTGTTCACGTATCCATTCAACCAGAAATGAGCCTCGTCGCTGAACACAATTCTTCGATAAAAAAAGTGGATCTTCATCTAACTTTTTTTTGGTAATAAAATTCAATAATTTGCAAGCGTTGTTCGTTTGTAAGACGATTCATGATTAAATTATAGACCAAACTGAAGATGTTTGACAGTGACACAAGATACAAAACGTGCGTGAGCTGTCAAAACTAGTGTTGCCAAAAAGATAATAGCAAAAAAATCACTCGTTATTTGTTGTCCATGCCGGTTATTTCTTTTCTTTTTATACATAAGAACTTAAAACAAGTTGTATCCCATAAAAAAATAAATGGGATATGGCTCTCTAGAGAGTGTATGCTTTACGTCCGGAAAGCCCGGGTTCGTATTCCAGCCATGTCAACATTTTTTAAATTTATATATATATTTTTATTTTTAAATAATTTTGTTATCAATATAGGGAAATTCTTTATCACAGGAAATTTGAAAAAAAATTATTGAATACCGGGATTTTTGTTATCAAAAACGAAACTTATTTTTTTCTGTGTATACTCAATGGTTTCGGAATTATTCAAACCGCAATGATGAAAAATATATTTTTATGCAAAATTGAAGAGGCTACGCCACGGACAATATCATATGTATCTTGGGAAAGCGGAGTAAAGTTCTATTACAAAAAGCACCAAAACCCAGCAAAAACCTTGCTTACTGGTAGGCAAAAAAGTATATGAGGATTTAAGTCGTAATTACTTACAATTTGACTCGATAACTATTTACTTTTGTTTGGGATGTCCAAAAAATAAGGTATACCCCTTAAAAATGTATTTACATTGCCACATCAATTAACTAGTTATTATTTGGCTTACTTGAAGCTGCAAAATAAGTAGTCAAATAAATAAATTTAAATTAAAAAAAAAATGTATACGCATTATGTTTTCTTTATATTTTTTCAATTTAATTTTTTATATTTTTTTACCCATTTGGGATACGAACCTGTGCTCCTTCAGATATGAAGACAAGAACTTTACGCACTCAGCTATTGTTGACATATAAGTTTAAGCGACAAAAATTAGTTTTCATATACAAACACATGTTTAGTGAAAAAGTGGTTGTCTACTTAAAAAAAAATATTTATATCAGTATGATTATTTCGGACGTATTTGCTTTGTGAATCCAAATCAGAAAAATGGGAATGAAGAAAAATAAACCGATGGCAACGCTGGGAAAGTGCACTTTAATATCAGCTTGAGAGTGAATTAATTCTCGTATTCAATTTTCACGAAAAAGTTGTATATATAAGAATTAAAATCACATTCAACAGAGCCACCTCACAAGTGGTAATAAGCAAATGAACGTGAGTACTGACGATGGAAGTGTAGCGGCTTCCGAAAGTGGCGCTACTCTGTTCTGCTGTGTACGTTGAAAAATTAAGTTGATGTTAATTTTACCCTTGTCCCTTGGAATATTAATCATGCCCAATTCTTTCTGAATATAACGTTACAATCCTTAGCCTAATAATCAAATATTTATATCATTAATACATATCAACAAATTGTAGCTACTTTCAGATAATGATAAAAATACGTACTAATTTTATTAAAAACTAAGTAGTAGTTCTAATTTGAAGCATAATAATAAGATAAATAAGTACCACTCAATACCTTGTAACCCATTAATAGAGTACTACCGATTACAAAAATGACAAACGTTTTTGCTGGGAAGCTTTAAACAAAACTACCTTTAAGCTGTTTGAAAATAATAAAAAAAAACAATAGTTTTGGAATTATTCAGACCGCAATGATGAAAAATATGTAGAAAATTTTTTAAGCAAAATTGGAAAATTTTTATTTTTAAAAATTTATAAAAAAAATCGAAAATGGCAAAAACTTGTAAATTTTATTTAATAATCATAAAGCCACATATACTTAAAATGAAATAATGTTTATTTTGTAAAAATCGACGGATAAGTATTGATTTTATTCATAATAAAGTGAAATCACCTGATAAAGGTTGGAACAAAAAGAAATTTACATTTTATTTTGTTAATACTTAAAAATCAATAGCCACAAAAATGCATTAAGTACAGCAAATTGTTTCAGTTACTTCAAAGATACAAATAACTAAGGACCATTAGAATTCATTTTTAGATAAAAGGCATTTTCGAAATTTCGCTCTCTGAAACGCCATCAGATTTTGAACACTTACTGCATAAACTCTTTTGGCAATATGATTCCAACTTACATACAATTTACAACTTATATAAAATTTGTTTTGTTGTTCTCAGCATTTGTTTAATTACTACGCAGAATTTGTCTATTGGGCGCAACTTAGGGCAGTTACTGTTTTATGAAAATCGTGAGTTTCCTCACTTAAGTGAGTTTCCTCACTTAATTGCGAATAAAATCAAAAGTTGACAATCGATTTTAATGAAATATAGCACGTTTTGCTTGGAACATGTCAACCCAAATGCCTGTAAGGAATTAGGGAAGTGGTGTTGTTTTTTTATTTCTTATGAATTTTTTAAAAACCAACATTTAAAAAAGAAATTAAAAATTTTTTTTACACAAATTCTGCAATATCTCTGAAGCTACTGGGCAGATTCAGAAACATTATTTGCAAGGACTAAAGATAATTTTATTTTCGACTTGCGGTTTTTTTAATGAAAAACCCAAAATATTCTCAAGTTACGCTAATATATGTATGTAAATTAAAAATGTGCAAAATTTTGATTCTGCTTTTTTTTCAAATCTTACTGTTGATGCCATTACTGATTACTTTAAAGTGCGATACGCATTATACGTTATATATTCTTGGTAGATAAGAGAATTAACAGCTTACTAGATTTTTGAATAGTGTCTATAGCGGTCATATTATCTATTGTTAAATATGTAAAATTTTTTCCGTTCCCTACCTTTATTTGCAAGAATTGTGAATATTTACACTGAAAAAGTCTGGTTCTTGTAGACGCCACCAAAAAAATGCATACGTGTATCGGTATTTTGAAAGGTTACATCTAGGTTACGTTTTAGGGAGAGTTAAATTGGCAAAAATTCATTTCTTTCGTACGATTTTTCAGGAAGTAATAGCGTAATGACTTGCAAGCTATCTTTTTTCAGCACGTAATCTCATATAGAATAATGGCTTAATATAACCTAAAATTTATTAAACTTAAAATTTAATATCTTTCTTATAGTAGAACCATATATTCCTAACTTAAAAGAATCGAAGGAAATAAATTTTCAAAAATCCACTTGAAGGCTTAAGTTTTCTCCTGCAAAACGATAAAATATGCCTTAACACTTTTTCCTTATTGCCACAGAAATGTATTCCATGAAAATGTATTTTGAAGTCATAAGTATTTAAAATATAAATAACGAAGTACATTTTTAAGTAGTAATTGAAATACAAATACAAGATACGTATTTGTATTTCAAATTCGTATGCCCAGCCATGGCTACAATTTTATACATATTATATATATGTAAATAGGCCACACAATTATTTGTTTTGTCGAACACTGTTTTGTCCACAATATTGATGATTCTCATATAATTCTCATATATTCTTTCCCATATAAAATTGAATTTAACACGTTCGCCACTCAGCGTCACATATATGTGACGTGGGATGTTTCAAAAAAACTCCTGTCACATATATGTGTCGTAAAATTACTAAAATGTAGTAAGCTGTTATTTCATGAAAGTTTGTAGGAAGTAATTTTCTTGCATGTTTTAGTCTCTGGCAAGGTGTCAGATATATACGAATGCTGCGGTTTGTATATGCGCTAAGCCGTTATTTTAAAATTTCGTTTTTTCAAGGGGTATTCCCCGAAGTTTTGGAATGTGCTAATTTATGTGAAAATATGTTTGAAATGCGCTTTTATTAGTTCATTCGTGTTACAATAGCCATAGAAGGTTCTTATAAGTAAAAGTGTGAATATTGATATTGAAAATTTCAAGGTAAGTTGTTTTACAATGCTTCAACTATCTACTCGTATATAATAACACAGAAAACATATATGTATTTATATATATGTGTTGATTGTTTAGAATGGAGGGTCCTAGAAGAAAACAAGTATCTGAGGAGGAAATTCTCGAGGCAATTTTGAATTCCAGCGAAAGTGACCTGGATTTTGAAGATTCTGGAAGCAGCTTCGCCCCAGAAAGTGAGGATGAAGAGTCTGGGGAAGAAAATTGCTCAGAAGATGAGAATGACATAGAAGAAAACGATCTTGGTGAAAACGTTACAAATGAAAATGAGTTTATGGATTTAGAGCCCGAAACCCAAAACATTGAATTTACAGGTGAAGAGAAAATATCGACTGATTTACCACCTAATGCAAAACCAATAGATTATTTTATGGAAATATTTGATGATGCGCTTGTAAAGAAAATTGTTTTGTGGACAAATGCATGTGCTAGTTTTATATCTAACAATAAGAAATTGGGGACGAAATCTAATCTTCTCAGATGGAAGGAGGTAACCGCTGAGGAAATAGAAAAGGTAATCGGTTTGTGTATTACAATGCCCCTAAATAAAAAGCCAGAAATGAGATTGTTTTGGAGCAAAGATCCTCTTGATTTGCAAAATATTTTCGGAGCAACTATGAGTCGCATAAAATTTGAAAACATACTTCGTTGTATCTGTTTCTATTTTCATGAACAATGTGATAGATCTAACCGTCTACACAAAATTGAAAATGTTGTAAACCATATTCTTCAAAATATAAAAAAAATCTATAGTCTCAAAACTCAAAACTTATCTTTGGATGAAGCTCTTCTTTTGTGGAGGGGAAGATTTTTATTTCGGCAGTATATTCCAAATAAAAGACACAAATACGGAATAAAATTTTACGAACTGTGTACCTCAGATGGTTTTTTAATAAATTTTCTTATATACACTGGAAAAAATACCGTTTGCAATGAAAAAGTACATTCATTTGGAGTTGTTGCTAAATTATAGAATTACTTGCAAAAAGGGCATACGCTTTACATGGACAACTATTACAATAGCATAGATCTCGCTGAATATTTATTGAGTAATAAAACAACAATGTGTGGAACCTTGAGAAAAAATAGAAAAGGGAACCCCTCATATGTCATCAAAAGCAAACTGACCCAAGGAACAACAGCATGGCGAAGAAATGCAAAAGGTGTTATTGTTTTGAAATGGAAAGATAAATGGGACGTACTCATGATTTCCACAAAGCACAATGCTGACATTGTTAACACAACATCGAAGAGAGGAGTAAGTACACTCAAACCAAAAATGGTTCTTGACTATAATAAAAATATGTCAGGTATCGATCGATCGGATCAAATGGTGTCGTATTATGCGTGTCCCAGACGATCAATTCATTGGTATATGAAGGTATTTTTTCACCTGATAGATATATCGCTTTGGAATGCCTGCTGGATTTACAATAAAATAAATGTCGAAAATCCATTGATACTCCTGTCGTTTAGAGAAAAAATCATAAAAGCATATTTGGGTGAACCTTCAAGACAAAGATTATCTGTTGATGTAACAGCCAGTACATCTACTGCTGCTCATTTTCCAGACATGACCTCTTCAAGAAAACGATGTCGCCAGTGCAGTAAAAATAAAAAGAGGACCGCAACTAAATATATATGTGGAGTCTGCAGAGACAAAGAGGGTGATGTAATTGGATTATGCCCATATCCATGCTTTAAAGACTGGCACATCCAATAAAGTATATACAGAAAATAATAAAAATGTTTAATATATAATAAAAAAAAATCAGTTTATATTTTATTGATAGAAATCAAACTATTTAGTGACTCGCATATGTGACACAAGTACTTCCCAAAACTCATGACACTTATATGTGACTTTTGTGTATGTCACCAATACGTGACACACAGTTTATCTTAAGAAAATTGATTAGAAAACTCATGTCACATTTATGTGACATATTTTTTTTTGTTCGTGAAAAATCAATGAGTGGCGAACGTGTTAATATATTTGCTCAATTCACAACAATTTGTATCGCCGTTCTTGTATCAAATACACTTTTTGTTTATTTGTTTGTGAACACCTAGTGTAATTTGTATCGCCTTGTAATATTGTATTGATGGACAAAGGAAGAACAAGATACATACAAATACTCTCAGAGAGTACATGCAAATGCTGTCTGAGTATCGTAATAAATACGACTTTTTCAAAACATATGAAATAAGAGTATATTGAATACACTAATTTTTATATGAAAATTAACAACAACAAGTTTACACTATTGTATTCAATACAATATTACACTCGATACAAAGATACAAGAGGTTTTGTGAATTAAGCAATTATATATATGTATATAGGCCACACAATTTTTTTGTTTTGTCGTACACTGTTTTGTCCACCAATATTGATGAAACATATATGGTTGAAAAGATATTTTTCTCTAGATATGTACATCATATTTTTGTTTTGCTTAAAAAAACATGCTATAAGCAAACGCGAATACGGATCAAGTGGTCGAATTTCGACCACGGGGCGGGATCTTAGTATATGTAAATAGACCACACATTATTCTGTTGAACACTTTAAGTATATTATCGTACCTGGTGGGTTAAAGTAAAGTAAAGTTGTAATAATGAAAAACGTTTTATACGTCCGATAAAATCCAAGTTGTAATAATGGTCCATAGTCTTGTTGTATAGAAGTCAAATAAAGAAACCTAAATTATATTCTACTTAAGCTTACACTCATAGAGATTGGAATTACTCCTTCGCTTTCCAAAATATTGATATGAATAATGACTTTTGGTTCCAAGCACATATTTTGTTAAGTAAGATTTCTGTCTCTCAATGTTCAATCGAAAAAACTATCTATGAAATAAAGAAAAAGCATTATATTTTTTAGGACTAAATGTATTGATTTTGTTCGTTTAGAATTGTAAAATTTATAACAACAATATTTATAACAACAATTCTATGACAATTCCGAATATTTTTATTCCACATTGAATACAGAACATACCTGAATATTATTAAATATTTCCTGGTGCAAAATGTTGACAAAGCGTAATTGATCAGTTTGTGATCTAATTTATGTAGGAATATTGTTTTTTATTTGGTTTTGATTATTAAAGTACATAAAACTCGAAAAAAAAGTCGATTAAAATGAATACCCTAGGTCTGATCCATCACGGAATCTAGTGCTTCCCAGGAGACTTGTAACTCGTAAGACAATATCGGGGTAAAGATAATCTAAATAGCCATTCGTTTGCTCCCACACGACTTTAATGTATCTAGGATAATATTTAGCCTAGAATGACGCCTAAATATGTAATTCAAGTTGAACACTATTAAAATATTCCTACCTAATTTAATAGCAACCATTCAAAAGTGAAGGTAAAATGAAGGCTTATTTGTTTACATTCCTGTTGCACGTTGTGTTTCAGGCGAAACTGAAATGTTAGTATGACTATTGATGTGATAACAGCTGCAGTGATTTATGCACATTTGCTTTTCATTGCTTTATTGCTGTTGTTGACTTGGTGCAATTTTTCTTAACTAAACAAATGTTGGCAATTCCCCGTTGAACATTTAAATAATGAGTGTATGCATATGGGAAATTTTATTCAAGGCGTATTCAACAAATATGTATGTAGGGAACTAAAAACATTTACTATAATTTTACATATGTATGTGAGGATATAAACATTTTAAATTTACAACTTGACATTGTTCTGTTTCCATAAACAATTATGTCAGCTTTAGTATTGTTGTAATCATCAATTTAATATTATTATGGGATATGAGTTGGTTAATTTTTTAATGAAAATTATAATTTTTCAATAAAAACCGTCATTACAACGTGCGACGTTATGCAACTCCTAATGATTTAAATACAAAATAAACATTACAATTTCAAAACATTCAATACAGAAAACACTCCACCCAAAAATGAATCCAAACGTATTAAATACTGATTGCATCATTTTCGATACTTATAATAGTGATGGCACTAGCAATGTTTTGGATGTGTGATACATATTTTCATTCACCACTACGACTACTAATGATGTCAAAGACAGGCATAAAAATGAAAATTCTAAAGTCATTATTACTACAAACATCATCACTATAACTAAAACTTGTATTACAAAAAAATAAAAATAAACGAATAAACCGTTTATGTTAAAAGGAAGAATATTATTTTAAAGAAAAGTTTATATATTTGCGCGGCCACATGGGACACAATAAGGAATTGCAAAAAAGAAAGATATATAAAAAAAATTTGTTTGTGCTTTCTTTACAGGAGAACTTTCAATCGAGAATCTTAAAAGAATTCTATAGACATGAAAAACAAACACCATAGTAAAATCAACTTTAAACACTATGATTTTAAGCCATAGTGAAGTGCTTTAACCCTAGAGTACTAATCTTCGTGGCTTCATATTTGCTACCTTTTTTTTTTGCAGTGCGGATTATATTTTAAGTTGTGGTGGTGATAGAAAGGCTTATCAAATCGGCTATGATTAGTACTCTAGTGTTAAAGAACTTTAGAATGACTTAAAACTTCGGTTAGTCACAGAGCTTTTTGTACATTTTAACTGTTTGTAAAGATATACTGTTTTTCTGTATCTGTAAGAAAATATGAAAAGGACAAATTACGTTTTCAAACCGATGATCATTAGCTACGACGTATGTAATATATAGTTAGTACTCTAGGGTTAAGGCTATAGTTTTACTTAGACTTAAGTCTTTCGTGAGCTTTCAATTATTAAAATTATTAATTTAACCTTAAAACTAGTTGTCTTAACACTTTTCCTATCTCAAATAAAATCTGGCAGTGCTGATGAAATAAAATTCTATTTATAACAATATTACCATTTAATGAAATATGTTAAATAAAATTATTGGAAATGTAAAATAAGCAAAAATTTCATGCTAAATCCACATTGACTCATTTGAAAACAACATAGGCACATGCATGGATACATATCGTTACCATAATATCGAAATGGCCTAACTTATTTATTTTTAAACCGAATTTTTTTGCATATTCCGATAGGTCAACCTCTAATGTATTGAAATAAGCAAAAAATCGATTTGAAAAAAATTATGATTTAGGGAGTTTCTACATTCAGGTAACGAACGATATGTAGATAGTCAGACAGACAGACAGACAGACAAAGAAGGAGTTAAGAACGTGTGATATTTTATATTATTTCTTATTTATTTAAATGTTTTGAATTGAGGGATTAAATGCATTCATTTGTTTCATTGAGTTGAACATAAAATTAATTTGCTTTTATTAATTTTCTTGATACTTATGGATTGGTATTTCCATAGACCATGTACTAGGGTATTCACTCGAATAATGTTTGCTCGATTCATCGAATAATTAAAATCAAATAATGTTCGATCAAACAAAAAATTTAAATTTCGAGTAAAAATTTATTCGAGTAATTTAGGTCGATTAATCGAATAACTCGATTAAAAAATTTCATGTAAATTTTCTTTCTTTTAATGAGTTTTTGTAAATTTTTATTAAATTTTTGTTAAAAAAGTGGCAACATTTTTTTAATTTATATGAAATTTGTCATTCAATTCGAACGTTATTTCATACTAATAGTCCGCATGATCAAAAAACTAAGTAAATAATGTAGTAACAATAATAGGGAGAAAGAAACCAACTTCAAATATATTTTAAAGAAATTTGGAAATATAAACATCAAACAAAAACTATTTGAAATAAAGAAGATATTTCGAGAGCAACTAATTAACTAGATGTTTCGTAAAATATCGAATGTAATGCTCGGAACTATAAAAGCCTTAAGGTCACACTTGGCAAATATTTGCCGAAAAAAAAATATAGCCCACAGACAAGTTAAAATTGTATTTCTATTAATTACAATATTTTTTTTATATGGGTTCGCATTTATTAAAAATAATATAAAAATCGCTTTTTGCAGCATAATTAACTTTATTTTATGATATAAAAAACCACTTAAATCAAACAAACTCTGAGCAAAAGTAGTGGTTACGTTTTTTTGGGCAAATATTTCCAAAGTGTAACCGTATTGATATTTATAACAACAATAATTTTATGCCAATTCCGATTATTGTTATTCTGCATTGAATACAGGACAGGTCGGAATGGTATTTTCTCAAAGTGTGACATTTGAAAAGTGGAAAAAAACAATTTTAAAGGATCAGTTTATGATCTAATTTATGTAGAAATGTTGTGTTTTCTTTTGTTTTTATTATTAAAATATATAAAAACGCGAAAAAATTAATTTTGTTTAATTTTTGTCTACAAAAATATACAAAAAACCGATTAAATTCAAACATTTTCCGATTAGCTCGAATAATTTTTAGCAGTAAAGCTTACTCGAATAACTCGAACGAAATAAAAGTTATACTCGATTGCTCGAGTAATTTAAAAACCTCAATTTCGATTAATTGATTAATCGAACAATTGAAAAGTCGATTAAAATGAATACCCTACCATGTACCAGTGGACATTGAAATTGTATTTTTACTCCATAAACTGATATGTTTCTTTTTATCTTATTGAAAAGTTCCAGTGCTTGTGGTTCTGTGGGCAACAAGTTTACGCACTAACGAAACAACCAACCATCCACACACACTATCGATTCGTCAATGTATTCATAGACAGTGATTTTTTCATCGCCTCTTAATTTACATCAAGGCAATTTTCAATGAAATAAAATTTACATAACCAAACACAATTTACCACATTACTAGTAACTTAATATATCTGCTCAAGTTCTTATGATGCTTCAATATCCTGAATTTCACTTCCTTTTTATTATTTTACTTGCAAAATATCAGTTCTGACTTGTTTGTTTTTCTTAGAGTTTCAGTTATTTGCCAAGTACTTGGATGTTACAATTCAATAAATTGCTCCGAATTGTTTAAATAACATTTTTTACGGCTTTGCAGCGTCCATTTGCTCCTTTACCAATAAATATAATTTTTTGCTTTATTTTGCACTCAATACAATACAATAAATGTATTTTTATTGAACATATTTGTTATCGGAAAATTTTGTACGCCATAATTTTTCAAAATCAATACTTCGGCGTCCACAGCTATCTAATGCAAATATTAGAAGGTAAGATTCAAAATATGTATAATTTTCGGCTCATTCAATGGATCCTGAAATAAAATTATATCATTCGATTTTTTAATAATTTGAGTGTTGAGCGTCATATTTGCTTTCACAGTTGTTCAAAGAATGATTTTGCGAAAAAAAATACAACACAAAAAGTGAGTGGAGGGTTTGGAAGCACTATACATCTCTCCCAAAAAAATGTTTAAATAGTCGCAGGATGAAATTGAAAGTTATGACAATTTCTTTGATTTTGGCTTGGGTTCACATCGAAAGCAAAAAAAAATTTCTCTTTTAAAATAATCCTTTACAAAGATCTATACATGAGGAAAAATCAGGCCATATCTTGTTAAAAATAAGACCAATTTTAATCAAATCGACCAACAATGTTAAAAGTATTGTAAATTTTAGATTTGGGCAAAATCCGTAATTTTGTGGAATCGATCCGAAAGACTAAAGGAACTAGGTCGTTCCTTTCAGCCATCGTTCCGGTTTTTTACTTTGAACAGCGAATGAACGATAGAACGTCTCCTTGCTCTTAGAAACGTCAACAAACATTTTTTATGGTTTATTTTCATTTTCAAATCTATCATAAACATAAATAAATAAATCATTCTCTATAAAAAAAGTGTACAGAAATAAGTGAACGAAACAAATGTAATACACGGTCTTGAACGTTTGTCTTTGATATTTGTCAAAACAAATTAATTACTCCTCAAGACGGTTTACAATTACGGGACAAGGAACGACAAAAAAATAACCTTTAAAAAGTCATCACCGTTCCTTTTAGGGAATCGTTCCGCATCATTCCAATTAGGGAATCATTCCATGGTAAATCTCAAATAATTATTCGTACTAAAATGGGAACTACATAAGACTTTCTTTGGAAATATGACAACCCACCGTGCGGCAGAATCAAAATATTTTGAAATCAAATCAGAATTTCTAAATGGATAATGCTTTTTATATCGTGTATACACTTCTGCTGCTATTACCTTTTTTTACCGGCCTAAAATTTTTTATATTTAAGAATTGTGTTAACGTAACGCTCAATACATTTGTTAACGAATTAAAATTTTTTTTATCATAAATCTGTGATGAGGATTAATATTAACTACTTATTTATACACTTATAAATTTCAGTTGAATTAATAAACTATAGATAACACTCAATATAATTTTTTGGATACAAACCATGATTGATTGATGGAACCTTTTGCAATGTAATAATATACATATAACAAGTTCACAAAAGTTTTAAATATTTCGAAGTGCAAACCTACGCTGTTATTTAGTATATGTTGTTAATGCAGTTTCAGCAATTAAGCTGAGGAATGAAACAGACAAAAATAGTAACGCTTCATACACAAAACTGTGGACAACAACAATTTATAAAAAAAAAATAAAATTCCGACTATTTTTCAAATATTTGATGTGTAAAATTCATACTTTTTGAATGTGGAAATTCAACAGCATGCAATTCGGACACGTCATTTTGTATGAAGAGACTATAAATAGTATTTTCGTTCATTTTTTAAACTCATAATGGACAGTCTTATAAGAAAAACTTAAATACATTTATTTATATTTCATAAAATATTTTACTATACTTTCAACGGACACAAAAAAGCATTGTCAATGAGAATCACTCATATATGTCTTCTATTTTTCTGATGCAGACATAGTAAAACGAATCATATATTTTCAAGGAATAAAATGCTGACAAATCAAGTATTTCATACACCAATAAAATGTCCTTACTTTAAAGTAGATGCTATTTTTATTAATTAAATCACGCTGGCTTTATTTGCAAAATATTGTTGATTCATCACCACTATAACAAACACAACGAACCTTCAGTTTCAATGCTGAAGAAAATATTAATTTTATTTACAAGACTTTTAACCTTAAGTGATCTCCAATCTAGTTTACCTGTATACATTGTTATTATTCTTATACCTTATTTAAAATTCCAAGTGAACAATTGTGTGGAAGTCCCTTAGCCCCTTGTAGTGATCAAAAAGTAATGTTTTTACATACCTATCTAAGCTTCATGTAAATTATTATAAATATTTCTACGTAATTATTATTCGAACTGAATCAGCTTAAGTCGGAAGTTATTATTTCAGCTTAAGTTCATTGTTGGAATTAATGTAAATTCAAATTATTATTAAGAACAGAATATAAGATCATCTAATCAGACTAGCGGAATGTATTAGTACTACTAGTTTCGACAGTCGCTACACTGTCATCATCAGCGGATTTTGTTCACTTTTACCACGTTTGATCATCGATGCTACTATTAAGGAAACATCATCTTTTTAACCAATTTGTTATTACGAAATAAAATACGAGAAGTTTTTAGTTTCTAAATTTATAATCGCACTATTTCCAAAAATTAATATTTTACTTATGCACTAAATCATTAATTGTTTTTAAAACATGGCAGGACCCGGCCAAAAAACATTTGTTTGACATCACACTCTAATTTAATTTAATTTATTGAAGTTCAGCAATCTAGCCAAAAGGCCATAATCGATCACAAATTTCTACTAGTAACAATTGCACACTCAAAATAAAATTAACAAAATAATTGTAATAAAATTAACAAAATAGTGGTTGTAAAATTAATAAATAAAAATAAAAATTATTTTTACGTAATTTTTATTTTGAACTGAACAGATTATGTCTGAAATCTTTATTATTTCGGCTTTTTAGTTCAATATTTGAATTAATGTAAATTCAAATTAGCGATGTAGCGGCCTGTCGAAATCAGTAGTACTACTGATCCGTTCTGCGAATCTGATTTGAATATTCCAAAACACAAAACTCTTAATAAAAATAATTTTAATTTACATTAATGCAAATATTGAACTAAAAAGCCGTAATTATAAAAATAAAAATGTTGAAAATTGAGTGGGAGAAAAACTCGAATAATTTAAAACATTTTGTAAATTAATAAATATATATGAGATATGAAAAATGTAACCATGAAATAATACAAGCAATTAAAGACCAAAAAAGACAATATGAAGAAATTGAACATGGTGAAACAAACAAGAATGAGCAAGCAAATTAAGATCAAGAACAAAGATGAAAATCTACCCTGCGGTAAATGGAACTCGCACAAAACAAGTCACGTGAACGGTCTCCAGGTGGTAGGGACCAGTCCGAGTTCTAACACTTCCTATGAAGCGGACCAGCCACTTTTACATGGGGATGACCTAGGATAGGGTTAATTGATACTTTTTATGCACCTTGTAACTTGTCTCTGAACTATCTTATGGAGTCCTAATCGGTGTAGAATAATATAGATTATATATAAATATTATTCCCAAATTCAGCTGTAATTATCGACTAATTTATTTTTTTATTGTTACAAATCCAAGTAGAAATTGTATTTTTTTTTTTTAAGCGGTGTCTTTGATAGGATTCGAACCGACAACCTCCAGCATGACAGGCTAGTACACTACCCACTCGACCACAGGGGAACTTATATTTCAATGTTGTAAATACCACACAGAAAAAAATAAGTTTCGTTTTTGATAACAAAAATCCCGGTATTCAATAATTTTTTTTTCAAATTTCCTGTGATAAAGAATTCCCCTATATTGATAACAAAATTATTTCAAAATAAAAATATATATATAAATTAAAAAAATGTTGACATGGCTGGAATACGAACCCGGGCTTTCCGGACGTAAAGCATACACTCTCTAGCCGAGCCATATCCCATTTATTTTTTTATGGGATACAACTTGTTTTAAGTACTTATGTATAAAAAGAAAAGAAATAACCGGCATGGAAAAGAAATACTTACAACGAAATATTTTATTATGTTAAAGATAAATGTTATTGAAATTCATATTTTTTTTAATAACATGGTTTTATTGAATATAATTCTTGTCTATTTTTTTCTGTGCAGTTAAGCTGGAATTAATACCTGAATATAGTTACGGAACAGGTTCCTGAGTGGAATGGCAGTCTCATTGAAGGGAGACAATTAATATTATATAGATACTATGTAATTATTAGCTCAGTGCCGTTTACTAATATACTAGCCGGAGTATCAACTAAATTGACTGAAAAAGGTTAATAAAGGGTCCGCCATCTAACGTTTTTTTTCAACTAGTGCTTATTTCATGAATGGTAACAATTAGCTCATGTCTGATTTGACAGATAATTAGTTTTATCCTTCCGCTGAACGAATATGGTTGTGTATACACTTGAACATCGCTTCGCTAAGTGGGCCTGCGATCGACTTACAGAAGATGCCGATTTTGTCAAAAAAATCATCTTTTCAGATGAAGCTCATTTTGATCTTGGCGGGTATGTAAACAAGCAAAATTGTCGTATTTGGCGCACAGAAAACCCGCACGCATGCATTGAAAAGCCGACGCACCCAAAACGAGTCACTGTTTGGTGCGGATTTTGGTCCAGAGGCATAATTGGGCCATTTTTCTTCGAAAAGGAGCAAGGAGTGGCCGTTACAGTCAATGGCGATCGTTATCGGGCCATGTTGAACGAATTTTTGTTCACAAAAATTGAAGAGGAGGATATTGGCAACATTTGGTTTCAACAGGACGGCGCTACGTGCCACACAGCCGAATCTACACTCGATGTTTTGCGCCCTGTTTTTGAAGATCGCATTATCAGCCGCAGAGCTGATGTCGTTTAGCCACCTCGAAGCTGCGATTTGACACCGTTGGACTATTATTTGTGGGGTGCCGTCAAAGATAAGTGTTACGCCGACAAGCCAGAGACAATTGACGCTTTAAAGGACAATATTCGTGAAGCCATTGGTGAAATACAGCTGCACACAATCGATAATGTGCTTAAAAATTGGACCGATCGTGTAGGCTATTGCATGGCCAGCCGAGGTAGCCATTTGAATGAAATTATTTTTCATTATTAACCGGAAGGATTGTACTATCAAATAAAAAAAGAAATTTGAGAAAATATTCAGTAGTTTTTTTTTCTAGCATTTTCAAAAAAAAAGTTATCTGGCGGACCCTTTATGTGACCATTTACACAATATGTGTTTTTTCACCATTCACTACTCCTTATTTTTGGTACCAATCTCACTTTCTCAAGTCATGGGACGAGTACTTTTGGATCATTTGTCACCAAATTTTCCGAAGGGTACTTAATAAAGAGACCCCAATAAGCATACCGGGAAAAAATTAATGACATAACCATTGCCCTCATACAAGCGACCATTTGAAGACAACTCTTGAAAAAGCTTGGTTTTAAAACTGTCATAGGAAAGTTCAAATGCATCTCTTACCAAAAACGATCTCTTCAAAATGGAGCCTAATTTCGAAATTAATAACTGCCTACTGGATCTACTTAAGTAAAACAAGTTAATCAAAAATATAGGTGTCCTCAACTTGTAGGATCTATAGAAGTGCAGCAAAGTTCTATTCTTAATAAATACTTCAAAAGGAAGTTTCAGAAAATCCAAAACATATGCTGAAACATGCTGTGCAATCTTAAGCGAGTATAAATACCTCATTACTCTGTTAAATGCCAGCCTCAGTCTCGTAATGATATACCCAAAGGTACCCGAAAAAATCTCTAAGCCATAAAGAAATATAGGCATTAATATGTTGTAAACAACACGCTTTTTGATATGAAAAGGAAGCACCAAATCTAAACTTTACAACTTCTGCAAGGTAAACATTATTTTGGGCACTATAGCATTTACGTGACTATCAATATTTAAATTCGTATCAAGAATGACAACAAGATTTCTAATTTCTCAACAAACTCAATCGCATCACCACCCAGTGCAAGAGAAAAGTTATTGGTACCAACTTTACCAAACCACATTGCTTTAGTTTTCCTTGCATTAATAGAAAAACCATTATTAGAAACCCAATCTAACAGCAATTCAACAATATAATCCACAATCTTCTGCAAAATATCTGGAAACTCAGCCGAACTTCTTAACAACAACTGCACATCGTCAGCAAAAGCAAATGGCAGACAGATACCACTCGATATCAAACCAAAGAGGTCGTTTACAAACATTATAAAGAGGATAGGTCAAAGAACAGAACCCTGACGAACACCACTATAAACTGGAAGCAAGCTAGAGCTCCGGCCACCACTGGAAATAAACTGTTTTCTATCCAATAGATAAGAAGAAATTAATTTGCAGCGGATACAGAAAATCCATAAATTCTGTGCAGCTGCTCTACAAGAATCCAAGGGTTAACTCTGTCAAAAGCCTTAGACAAATCTAACGACAGCAATATGCAAATACCACTGTCAGAAGACCCAGCAATAGGGAAGTAGTACTCCTCTTACCCACCCAATGCATTATTCTTTTTCAAGGGCACTACTTTCGCAATCTTCCACACCAAGGGAAAGGTAGAATTTGTTAATATAGTATTGACCAGATGCAGTACATATACACCAATGCATTGGCATTAAAAACTTTATAAACTTAAGCGTTAGACCGTCACAACCAACGGCAGTTGACTTTATCGAGCCAAACGCTTACAAAATTTTACTTATATCAACTGAACTGAACTTTATTAAATATATAGTTGTTGTTTTTGTTGTTTTTACATTTATTTTTCGACATACTTTCTTACAACTTCATTGGCCTTCGTCGGTATTGTAGCAGACCCGTCTGCGAAGTAAAAGAACTAATAAAATAGCTGGCTACACAGCTTAAACAACTCAATGGGTCTACTTGACACCAGAGGGGCTTGCAACAAACACTGCTCTAAAAACGCGCAATAACAGGGTTGTAAATTAATTAAGCTTTCTATCTCTCTACCACTTCAGCACCTGTTCTTTCTACAAAGAAAAAAAGAGCATAAAAAGTTGAGAGAAAAAAATTTGTTGCAAGTTTTTGATAGTAAAATTTTTACTAGCAGGAATTAGCCAAACAGCTGTTTAGATCTTTTGTTTACAAAATTAATGTTAACAAAAATTCATGAAAAAGTAAACTTTTTCGAATTTTAATGAATTATTAAGAAATTGATACTTTTTAAGAAGTCAAAAATATTAAATACGGTAAGATTGGATATTTTTCTTTAATTTGACTGCAGCAGTGGCCGTTAAAGAGTTTAAAACGCCTGCATTTGGTGGCAGAAAATTTTCTACCTTAAGGCCAAATCATAAAGGTTACACTCGAAATATTATGTGAGTCAAATATAAGAAAACTTGGCAATTTCCTGCAAAGAACAAATTCAACTAAATTAATAAAGAAAATTCTAGAGTTGCATTGAAATTAACTTCATTTCTACTGTTTACAGATATTTTAGCTAAAAAATCCTTATGTACTCATAAAGCTTTATTTACGGACAGCTAAAAGGTAACACTTTTTATCCTAAGTTGTGTTTATGTACCTCAAAATGATAAACTTTTCATATATTTCTTACGATATGTCTAACTTTTAATACAAAGTACTAACAGCTAATGTAAAGTTTTCTGGGTGTACAAACTGTTTATTGTGTTACTTGCAAATTTTTGCTAGTAAAGCGTTCATTTACTTTTTCATATCTTGGAGAGTAATTCTACAAATTTCTGCTTTACTCTCTCGTTGCTAGTTTCTGCTAGGAAAGTAAATGAACAGATCTATTAATTAATTAACTTGTAGGCATTAATTACCTGATTGTGTTACTTCTCTTTTAAAAAAAATAAAAATACCTTCCTACAACCACAATTTAGAAGTAGGGGAAAATCCCATCTCTGTGGTATTTCCCATCACTGTGGTATTTGTATAAACTAAGAATATAAAAAAACAAATTATTGCTTGCTATGTTCATGTTAAAACTTTGATATTGTTTAAGATTCTGCATTTAGTCCCAGTGAAATGCGCATCATAAATAATATATTAATTTTGGGAAATATTGCGATTATAAATTAAAAAACTGAATTTTTTGTGTTCGTTCTTACAATTTTGGTTAGAAGGAAATCCCTCATCTAATTATTTCTTTCCCATTTTAATAACAATTTGAATTTACATTAATTCAAAAAATTAACTTAAGCCCAAATATTAACTTCCGATGTATACACACTGAATATATACACACTGTAACAGTGAAAATATTCGTTAAAAAGGACTTAGTGGCGCCTGTAAGTCTAGTTGAGGAGATCATTTTGTTATTTTAAAAAATTGCAATACACCCTCAAAATCGGAAGTTAGCGACAAAAAAAACGAAGTTTTTGGAGTTCACGGACAAAAACCATTTTCACTTCGTTGTTTCTGCACCGGTTTTCAATTTTTAAACGGTGTCGTATAGAGGATGACTTAAGCTTGCCGTGTATATAAAAGATTTTATTTTGACTTATTTTGACAACGAAATATCATTAAAAGAAAAATGGTTTTTTCCCCGATTTTTTAAAATTTGGCGTATTTTATTGCAACACTTTGCTTAAAAACTTACTGATTTATATGTTTTTTCTAAGTGTATCTTATAGCGATTACAATCCGTTCTAAATTATTTAAATATGTCTCGGATTGCCAAAGTTGCAATTATTTCAATCAAAATTTTAATGTAAAATTATACATATAACCAAGGTTGGCAACCGATACCGTAATAAATACCGCTACCGATTCAATACCGTTTGAAATGGAATACCGGTATCTATACCGATACCGTAATTCTTTTCGGTTCAAAAATACCGGTAGTCAAATACCGCTTTATGCAATACCGGTATCATACCCGTATCATCATTTCGGTATGAAAAATTTTATTTTACTTCACAAACTAAAGACTTTAATCTTGTACTAACTGTTTTTTTTTTTTATTTTCATTTGTTAATCGAAATGATGTTTGTTAACTTAACATACTGCCAGTGGAACACTGTTTTCATTTTGTATTTTACTTACAGTTCAGTAAATTTATATCATGATGAACGTCACCCACAGTGCAATTCAGTATTGTCAATTAAAAGAAGTAATAAGTATGGAACTTCTAAAGTACTGAATAGATTTCTCTGAATTTTCAAACAAAAATGCTGCCCAGCTAGCAGGTTGCCTAAAAATGAGATGGTATTGTACCTATCACGAGCTTGGTCCTCATTTTGATCTCAGTGCTATTTACGGCTAACATTTTTGCATCGGAGGCTGGCCTTATGTTTACATTTATTTGAACAAAAGTGACTTAATACTGAAAATTTGACTAAAATATTTTCATAAATCTAAAAAGAGGATAACACTCACTTTTCAGTGGTATATGAGCAAACCCAAAAATGGTCGACCAAGGGAAGAATATGAGAGTCATCAAAACTATATATATATATATATATATATATATATATATATATATATATATATATATATATATATATATATATATATATATATATATATATATATATATATATATATATATATATATATATATATATATATATATATATATATATATATATATATATATATATATATATATATATATGTTGATGGAATAATGTGTTATATATTAAAACTTCAAAATGTGTATAGGATAAAGTTTGTTGATGATCCCTTTATGAATGGCAAGGATACATATAGAATATATATATTTGTGTCCTGTGGTTCCTATTAGGAACAAAGGCAGGGATATACCTAAGAAAAAAAAACCAAATTTTTATTGCATATAGGATGACATTTTTTTGAAGTGAGTAAAGATAAATACGCCATGTTAAATATGTTTTTGACGTAAAGCTTTACGTCATTACGTATTTGCCAAATATGTTTTCAATTTGGGACATATTTGCAAATTTAGAATTTGTGACAAAAGTGAAATATGTTTCCCTTTTTTGGGTTCTAGGAGGGAATAATTTTAGTTGTGGCCATACCAAAGGAGATAACAAAATGGGTTGTACATCCAATTGATGGTAATTGACTCCCAGTCAGTAATCTACAACAATATTTGCGAATACATACCAAATTTTTGTTTAACTACATAAATGACCAAATTACTGAACTTCTGATTCTGGGAAGGAACTATTTTAGTTGTGGCCATACCAAAGGATATTACTGAATGTATTATACATCAAATTGAAGGTAATTCACTCCCATTCAGTAATCTACAACAATATTTGCGAATACCAAAATTTTGTTTAACTAAATAGCCAAATTACTGAACTCCGGATTCTGGGAAGGAGTAATTTTAGTTGTGTCCATACCAAAGGATATTACTAAATGTTTTTGTTTATTATTATTAAAAAAATTATTTAAACAGCATTTTGTTCAGTTTCATTAATAAAATTGTAATAGCGGTATCATACCGGTATTCAAGTTTCGGTAGCGGTATGTACCGATACCGATATAGTTAAAATACCGCTACCGATACCGAAATAAAAGAAAATATTAATACCATTACCGCTACCGTTATTCGTTTCGGTTTCCAACCTTGCATACAACACATTCCCAGAGTATTTTCGAGCTGCTCACAAAATAAAAGGTAAAAAATGAATAACTGTCAAACTACTGTTTAGATTTATGTGAAATTTGGCATATCAATAGATGAAGGGTTATACCTAAATAATATAGTTTGCGAAAATTTGCAGAGTATGTACTAACGACTTGTAACTTTCGCAAATTTCTACCGATTTTAAAAGTTTTTATATGCTTTAGCTTTGGAAGAAAAGTATAATATATTAAAACAATCATATTCTAAAATCGCACCCAAATATTTCTTAAAATTTAAAAGTTAGCACAGTAAAATGTTTAAGTTTTTTGCTTCGTATTACTACGAAGTAATTAGTCGGGATCTGAAACACTAATCACAAACACTCGGCTTCCCTCAACAGCATGAATAAACCCAAATTATGAGCTCGACTTCAAATAAGGACACTTATTTCAAAGCCGCAAATTCGTTAGCAACTATTTTGGAAATATTATAGCAAGTAGGATAAATTAAAATTCGTATAAATATGCTCCATACGGTGACCAACCGTACACTATTATAGTGAACAGTACACTATTTTAGCCTCTTGTCCACTATTTTTTCTTGTGTACGCTATTTGTACATTTTTTAATACATGCCCCTTATGGACATTATTTTTTCTCACAAATGTTCATTTCTGTTCACTTTTTTCATTGCTTCCAATATAACGAGTGATTTTTTTGCTATTATCTTTTTGGCAACACTAGTTTTGACAGCTCACGCACGTTTTGTATCTTGTGTCACTGTCAAACATCTTCAGTTTGGTCTATAATTTAATCATGAATCGTCTTACAAACGAACAACGCTTGCAAATTATTGAATTTTATTACCAAAATGCGTGCTTGAAAAGTTAGATGAAGATCCACTTTTTTATCGAAGAATTGTGTTCAGCGACGAGGCTCATTTCTGGTTGAATGGATACGTGAACAAGCAAAACTGCCGTATTTGGAGTGAAGAGCAGCCAGAAGCATTGCAAGAGCTACCAATGCATCCACAAAAAACAACCGTTTGGTGCGTATTATGGGCTGGCGGCATCATTGGGCCGTATTTCTTCAAAGATGATGCGAATCACAACGTTACTGTGAATGGTGAGCGCTACCGTGCGATGATAACAAACTTTTTTCTGCCCAAAATGGAAGAGCTTGACTTGCATGACATGTGGTTTCAACAAGACGGTGCCACATGCCACACAGCACGCGAAACAATGGACCAATTGAGAGGCGAGTTCGGTGAACAGTTTATTTCACGCTTGGGACCAGTCAATTGGCCGCCCAGATCGTGCGATTTAACGCCTCTATACTATTTTTTGTGGGGCTATGTTAAGGCTAATGTCTATAGCGACAAGCCCGCTTCGATTGACGCACTGGAAGCCAACATTGCCAACATTATTCGTGAGATACCAGCCGAAATGTTGGAAAGAGTATGCCAAAATTGGACTAAGCGGATGGACCATTTGAGGCGCAGCCGCGGGCAACATTTGCATGAAATAATCTTCAAACATTAAATTATATCGACCCAACTATCGATCCAAATAAATATTTCATGCATTTTTCTGAATTTTATGTGTTTTTTTTTTTTACTTTCCGATAGTTCTTATAAAATCACCCATTATTTAGCAAACAATTTGAAATCAGCTTAAATTACATAAAAAATCTAGCTGGAAACCCAAAGCGTTTGATAGTATTACATTCAACAGAGCTACCTGACAAGTGGTGATAAGCAAAATACACGAAAGCACTGACGATGGAAGTATAGCGGCTTCCGAAAGTGGCGCTACTCTGTTCTGCTGTGTACGTTGAAAAATTAAGTTTATGTTAATTTTTCCCTTGTTCCTTGGAATGTTATTCATGCCCAATTCTTTCTGAATATAACGTTACGAGCCTTAGCCTAACAATCATTTTCCATAAAATGTGTACACTATTTTTCCATGGAATTGATGGTCACCGTACCCATATACTACATGGTAGTTGTAAAGATTTTTTTGTGGTTATTTGAAAATAAAAATATTTAAAAAAAAACCATTTAAAGTTATAGTATTTTGAGCTACAGACAAAGCAGTTCGTTGCGACAAATAAATTGTTCACGTACATTTTGTGCTAAACGTGATTTATAGAAGTTTAACAACAATTTTCTCAATTTGTGTTAATGACAAGGGCACGTGACCACCCATTTGATAATTTAAAAATTAAGGAGTTGCTTGTTTTAGAAAATAACAATTTTTATATTAAGTATTAAATGAAGATATTAAATTTTTAAAAACAATTAAATTAATAATTTTGGTCTGCAAAATTGTTTCTCTAATATTTTCTGTTTCATTAGATTTAATAGTCAATTCTGTTACATACATGTGTATAATAAAAGTTTACAGCCTATAAAAACGGTTGCTTGAATTGAATCTGGTTTCCGAAATAGACCGTCACAACAAAAATGAAGACACTTTTTGAACCCTTTTTACGCTCACATCGAACAGCCGATTTAGACAAATATTTTAAGGGCATTTATTTTCAGATATCTTATTGAAACCAGTCTAGTACTTTAAGAAATATAAGCATTCAAAGGTGCTACTAGTACATGTTGTGTTGATCATTGGCGTAGCTAGGCCCTTCTGGGGGGAGCTAAGCCACGCCACCCCCATAATCGCTGTAGCCCTACCCCCTAGAAATTCAAGATATTAGAGTAATTTTGATCATATAAGCGAACTGTAGGGACTAATGTGGGCTTTAGCCGCCCCAGAAAAGTTTCTTGCTACGCCAATTGTGTCAACAAAATATAAAATAAGAGAAGTAAAATATTTTTTCTAGTTATGAAAATAAAGAAGTACGTAGCTGACAAAAACTATTGATTGACTGTCTGTCCCCTGCTTCGAAGCGCGTTTTCAAAAGTCATAATATTTGTTCGCGATGCCCCCTTGAGAGCTCAAATTTTTACCTTAAACGAGCGGTTTTTTACTAAAATCTCAATTTTTTCTGGGTTTGGGCATAATACCTAAGGGCACAATGCGAAACCTGCTGGTATTTTTAATAATGTTATCATGTACACAGAAAAAAATATCATCAAACTGCAACTAACAATTCAAATTGATAATATTTCGTTTAAATTTAAAATTTTTAGTTTTAGTTAATATAACAAATTAAGTTGTTGATATCTGAGTGTGCAAACAAACAAAACTTTTCGCAAACGTTTCATGCGAAGACACAAACTTTTAAAATATTTTTAAACGTTTCGTACATGAGCAAAATCAAAACAAATACTTTAGCAATGACAGAGATTGCAAACAAAACTATTGGCTTTCCACTCATTCGGTTGCTTTAATTTCCAATTGCAATCGTACAATTACAAACAAAACAAAAGCTGAAATATATTTTGTTAAGTCCCTCTAGTCAGCCAAGAACCATATGTCTCTATGTCAACACTCTTTTCTCTAGCGCCAATTGCACTAGTTAAAATGTCGACAACTTTCCTTTAGAGACAACAGTTCTAGTGTATTTCTGGTGACATTGTCAACGAAAGCGTCAATAGTTTGTTTTCTTTATAGATAGATCTGAGTCTAGAAGAAGACATTGGCTATACATTTTTCCAAAAATAGGACCACGAGGGGAGGTAGGGGGAAATTTCGTCCTCTTTGAAACTATCTATCCAATTTTGATGATATTCCAAACATAGATAGATCTGAGTCTTGAAAAGCACATAGGCTATACACGTTTTCAAAAATAGGGGGCACGAGGAGGGGTATGGGCAATTTCTGCCTCTCCAAAAAAATCTAGCCGATTTTGATGAAATTCAAAACTTTAAAAAAGGCAAATGCTATAATTTTTTCAACAATAGGACTACGAGGAGAGGTAGGGGGATATTTCGTCGTGTTTGAAACTTTTTATCCGATTTTGATGAAATTCAAAAATTCAGGCCTTTAATAAGGCCTGAAGTAAGAAGGTCTTCTGAGTTTTTCCGCTGGGCCAAAATGCGTTAACCCACAGAAACTGATATAAACAGTTGTATCTGTTTACGTGTTTAAAACATATGTACATGATTTCTAATTAAGTTATGATTTCTGATACATACACAGAAAAAAATAAGTTTCGTTTTTGATAACAAAAATCCCGGTATTCAATAATTTTTTTTTCAAATTTCCTGTGATAAAGAATTCCGCTATATTGATAGCAAAATTATTTCAAAAGAAAAAAATATAAATTAAAAATAATGTTGACATGCCTGGGATACGAACTCGGGCTTCCCGGTCGTAAAGCTTGCTCTCTATAGCCGAGCCATGTCCCAGTTATATTTTTATGAGATAAAACATGTTTTAAGTACTTTTGTATGAAAAGAAGAGATATAACCGGCATGGGGTAGAAATACAAACAACGAAATATTGTATTAAGTTAATGACAAATGTTATTGAAATTCATATTTTTTTCAATAACATGGTCTTATTGAACATAATTCTTGTCTATTTTTTTCTGTGTATTACAATGGTTTAAAATACAGTTTTTCTGGTTAAAAGTATTTTTATTAAGAACTAGCCCCACACGGTGTGCTTCGCTATCCCAATGCAGATGTAGGAAAATTAATAATTACTTTGTAACAACTAATAATAACCTTGTTGAAAACTCACTTAATGCTTAATTCACAACAATTTGTATCGTCCATTTGTATCAAATACATTTCTTTTATTTATTTTCTTTTTGTGAACACCTAGTATACATATTTATGTATTTTGTATCGACTTATACCTTGTATTGATGGGCAAAAAAAAAAGAAAAAGATATTCTCTGATGATTTTTTCTAAACATATGAAATAATAGTGTAAAATTGTATTTCATATTTATATGAAAATTACCAACAACATATTTTCCACTATTGTATTCAATACTATAATACAATCGATACAATGATACAAGAGGTTTTGTGAATTAAGCAATAGTAAGTAACCCGCATCAAATTCCGGGGTAACACTATTGCTGTTGTGCATTTATAAGATAATTAATAACATGCTGTAACAGTGAAAATACTTGACTTAGTGAGGCTTGTAGTTCTAGTTGCGTAGATCATTTTGGCATTTTAAAAAATTGCAATACACCCTCAAAGTCTGAAGTTATCAATAAAAAAAAACGGTTTCTTACCAATTCACGGGCAAAAACAATTTTCACTGCGTTGTTTCTACACCGATTTTCAATTTTTAAACGGCGTCGAGTAGAGGAAGACTTAAGCTTTCAGTGTTTATTTTAAAGATTTTATTTTAACTTATATTTCATGGAAATATGTATATATATTCAAATACCCGAGAGTCTAGAATCTATTTAAGACTGAAAAATAGGCTTATGTACTACATTTTAGAAATCCCTATTTGTTGTTTTTTAGAAAGATGATTTAATTTTCATTATAAGGCCTTTTTTTCAACAAAAAATAAATAAAAAAGCATGAATTTCTATGCAAAATTAAACAAAAATCGAAGCTACAACTTTAACCTTAAATTTCTCAAAAGCCAATGTACTGATCTTAATGAAACTGGAACTGGATAAAAGCTAAAGACGTTATCTATCAAAAAAAAAATCCTCATTAGTTCAAAAGTTACAGAGTTTTGGCAAATGGAAAACGATTCTTAGCCACTGTGCGCTGGATCGCAAGTTAAACAGCGTGGTGCGCAAATATATCGACATTACTCAAACCAATAAAGCCAAATGTCTTGCGTATGCTGAGGAGTGCAGTACATTTATTAGCCTATCTAACGTTATATACGGGATATAACATAAAAAATGACCCCAAAACAGATAGTGCAAGTGTTGGTACCAAATGTGGTTTCACATCAAGCATTTAAAAAGAATTCAGTATCTGGTTGAAGGTGTTCATATTAAATTTATTCCAAACCAATATTTATGTGTTTTAAAATTTAAACATACATACGTACCACATTAGGCATGCGATAGTGATATATGGAGATTCTTAGTAACAGGAATTGGAAACGCTGGACCCTCCTATTTTGTGAGGTTCGTAAAAAAAATGTATGAGCCAAAAATTTGGAGGGGTAGAGTGGGGGCAAGTGGCTCCTCGTCGGAGTCAAAGTTGGGGGTGAAGTAGGAAAAATCGACATAAAGAGACATAACAGCCCCGGCGTCATCCCTAGTGGGGTCGAATGTATGACCGACCCCACTTAACTTTTTATCCCCGACATTTTTCCCGAAGTAACCTACCACCCATCTCCCCTTCTTAAGGGGGCTCCCCTACAAAAGTTTAATTTTTATAAATTTTCTTCTCACTGCTCTAACTGTCCACCGGGATCCCCCAGTGAAGTCAAATGTATGACCGACCCCCAATATTTTTTCATTACCAACATTTTTTCAGAACATACCTACCCTCTAGCTCCACTCCCTAAGGGGGCTCCCATACAAGATGTCATTTTAGAAATTTACTCCAACCGCTCTAACTGTCCCTAGGGTGACCCTAGGCAAGTAAAATGTATGACCAACCCCCAATATTTTTTCAGCCCCAACATTTTTTTAGAACATACTAGCCCCCTATCTCCACTCCAAAAGGGGGCACCCATATATTATGACATATTTCAAAATTTGATTCCAACGCTCTAACTCTCCCAGCAGGGCCCCTAGAGAAGTAAAATGTATGACTGCCTCCCAATATTTTTTTAATATTAAAATATTTTCAAAACATACATATCCTCTATTTACACTTAATATGATGGCTTTCATAAATTTGTTTATACATTTTAAATGAGAAGTTGGCGTTAAGCCTGGCTTAACGTGCAAAGACATTGTCCATTCAAATCTAAAAAAAAAAAAAAAAAAATAAATAAAAAAAAAAAAACACACTTTCTAACTTACTAATTTTTAAATATTTTTAAATAGATTCGTGAGTTATTTAAATAAAAATGGCATCAACATCGAGCAGTGCTGTGAGAAATTTAAGATCACGTTCTGAACTTTTTTTAATCGGGCAACCGTGCTCAAATATTATGGGAACGAAATTGCCGTCCCGAAGACAAGTACTCAAAATGTACTTTTATGGCACTGGAAATCGTAAAATGAATGCTAACGACAGTTCGTACTTGGTGACTGACACGGTCATGGTTTTTTGGCGTCAAGCGTTTATTCCAACAAGACATAGAGGCGATGTAAAAAAAAAAGTTCAGTCATTGGTCGCTGAATGGATAGCCTTGCAAAGGAATACTTTGAGAGGGGGTGAAGCACAAAAAAGAAAGGAAGCTGATTTTGTCAACAAATTGGATGACCTATTTGACATCGCACATGCCAATGCCCTCGAAATGGTAGTCAATCCGGAAGACGCTGTGTTTCTGCAAATGCAAAGAGAGAAGGGGCGTAAAGGAACCATTGCCGGCGTTGACACAATTTTTACCAATCAAGTGAAAAGACGATCGGAACGAGAAGAACAAGAAGAAGAACGTCTGAAACGCGCAAAACAACACAACGAAGCAGCAACAGCGGGTAAGTCTTACTATTATAACTTTAAATATATAATAAATAAGCATTATTTTCAGTCACCTATTTTTCATCTACCGATTCGAGTGAGTTAAACACTGAACAAGCAGCTGCCAATGACGAAATGGTTTTGAGAGCACAAGTACCAAAGGGAACTAGGGGCAGTATCGAATGCATCACTCCGGAGCTGGTATCAGTTTTTGACAGGTGCAAGATTTCTGACGGAGCAGCAGTTCGTATACTGATTTCTGCAGCACGCGCATTTCAGCGTGACCCACGAAATTATATTATTAACAGGAAGTCCCTTCAACAAGCCCGTACACAAAATCGGCAGCAGATTGCTCAATGTTTGAAGGAAAACCATCAAGTACGTAATTAAAAATATAATTATAAGGTTTTAAAATTTGTAATGAATATGTTTGAATTACACGTTTTTAGTTGTCTGAAGCCAAGTTTTTCAATGTGCACTGGGATGGAAAAATGTTGGTGGATTTGCAAGGCGGCGGTAAAAAAGTTGATAGACTTCCTGTTATCATCACATATGATAGGACGGAACAGCTCTTGGGAGTGCCTGCAATACCATCGGGTAAAGGAAAAGGCAAACGTATTGCGGAAGCCATTTATAGCCTTTTGCTGGAGTGGAAAATTGCTGACCGCGTTCAAGCTATTTCTTTCGACACCACATCAACGAACACTGGCAAATTCCAGGGTGCGTCACTTATGCTTGAGCAAATGCTGGAACGAGATCTTTTTTATTTGCCATGCAGACATCATATTTATGAACTTCAATTGAAGGAAGTATTCGAAGCCAAATTCGGCAAAACTTCAGGACCAGGAGTGCCAATGTTTTCCAGTTTCAAAGAGAAATGGGAAAATATTAAAGACAAACCATACAGTCCAGGCATTGAAGACGATGAAGTCGCAGCCAAAATATCAGTTGAAGTCCAAACTGACATCAAATCCTTTTGTTTAGCTCAATTGAAAGAAAAACAACCCAGAAACGACTACAAGGAGTTCCTTCAAATCGTATTGTTATTTCTTGGTCAAAATATTCCCAATTATCACTTCAGTCGACCTGGGCCTGTCAGTCATGCTCGATGGATGGCAAAAGGCATATACTGCCCAAAAATGTTCCTGTTTCGAAAACATCTCAATTTAAATACAAATGAATTAAATGGACTTCGTGATGTTTCCATTTTCATCGTTGCGCTTTACGTGAAAGCTTGGTTCAGCAGCACCAAAGCAATCGAAGCTCCAAACAATGATTTGAATTTTTTAAAAGCGATTGCTTGTTATGCTTCAATTGATAAGATCGTATCGCACCAATTGATAAAGAGATTCTGTGGACACCTCTGGTATCTTAGTGGCGAAGCTGTGGCTCTGGGATTATTTGATCCGAATATCCCCAGTGACATTAAGCGCAAAATGGCGAAAGCAATTCTTATATTTGAAGAAGAGAAAGAGGAATACGAGGAAGAGTTATCTGACGATGAGATGGACGAATCATCCGTCGATGCCAGTGAGAAAGAGAGCGACGTTGGCGCAATCGAGGAAGACGATTTGGAGGCTAGCGGCAGCAGTGGAAATCCAGATCGTGCTCGCTCTGTACATGTTTTTGGCTTCCAAGGAGTTAAAAGAATTACATTGGCCTCAAAGCAAATAAATAAAGAGGTAATGCAGAATGATTTGAGCCATTTCGTCACACCTGAGACAGCTAATTTTTTTACCCGCTTCGGATTATCAGCCGATTTTATTAGCACAGATCCAGATGTCTGGAAAGATCGCGAAGACTTCCAGAAGTCTCTAGAAATATTGAGCAACTTACATGTTGTAAACGATGCAGCCGAAAGGGGTGTAAAATTAATAGAAGATTATAGCAACGTGTTGTGCCGTAACGAGGAGGAAAAAATATTTTTGCTACAGGTCGTAGCCGAAAATAGGAAAAATTATGTATCTCATGATAAAAATAAATTAATATAATAAAAATGTTATACCTTAAATATGAATTATAAGAACATATGCCCT
Source organism: Panzeria rudis (assembly GCA_956483635.1). Taxonomy (NCBI): domain Eukaryota; kingdom Metazoa; phylum Arthropoda; class Insecta; order Diptera; family Tachinidae; genus Panzeria; species Panzeria rudis. Next base: position 38,874,272 of record OY101449.1, on the reverse strand, counting down.
TTTATTGATTAAAAATGCATTAAAAATAATAAATTTATATGGGTATCGCCTTAACTATTAAAATAGGTTATAGGTATGTTCTGAAAATATTTTTATAATAAAAAAATATTGGGAAACGGTCATACATTTTACTTCTTTAGGGGCACTGCTGGGAGAGTTAGAGCGTTGGAATCAAATTTTGAAATATGTCATAATATATGGGTGCCCCCTTTTGGAGTGGAGATAGGGGGCTAGTATGTTCTAAAAAAATGTTGGGGCTGAAAAAATATTGGGGGTTGGTCATACATTTTACTTGCCTAGGGTCACCCTAGGGACAGTTAGAGCGGTTGGAGTAAATTTCTAAAATGACATCTTGTATGGGAGCCCCCTTAGGGAGTGGAGCTAGAGGGTAGGTATGTTCTGAAAAAATGTTGGTAATGAAAAAATATTGGGGGTCGGTCATACATTTGACTTCACTGGGGGATCCCGGTGGACAGTTAGAGCAGTGAGAAGAAAATTTATAAAAATTAAACTTTTGTAGGGGAGCCCCCTTAAGAAGGGGAGATGGGTGGTAGGTTACTTCGGGAAAAATGTCGGGGATAAAAAGTTAAGTGGGGTCGGTCATACATTTGACCCCACTAGGGATGACGCCGGGGCTGTTATGTCTCTTTATGTCGATTTTTCCTACTTCACCCCCAACTTTGACTCCGACGAGGAGCCACTTGCCCCCACTCTACCCCTCCAAATTTTTGGCTCATGTATTTTTTTTACGAACCTCACAAAATAGGAGGGTCCAGCGCTTCGAAATCGAAAAATCGCTCACTATCGCATGCCTAGTACCACATATATGCAAATTTATATCCATGCTATTGTAAATTAAATTGTTGCCTAAGGCATTTATATCAGTTACTTAAATGGCTGAAAGTTTCAAATTAAAATCTGAAAATTTAGAAATATTTTATCCAAAGGAATTTTTTGTTATTCAATCATTTTTTTATTGAAAAAGTATTTTTCAAAGCATGTAATAATAGAAAAAGATCAAAAGTCAAGAAATTGGTCTTTCTTTGTTCTTTTTCAATTTTTACATGCTTTGAAAAACACTTTTTCAATAAAAAATTATTTAATTGTAAAATTAAATTGAACGAATTTTTAAGCCTGAATAATAAAAATTTTCTTAGGATAAAACCCATATAGTTCGACTAATAATAAAATACATAATTTTATTTAGAAATATTTTCACAAAAATAGCAAATAATGTGTTTATTTAAGTAAAAATATTATCCAAAGTTTTGAACTCTAAAAAAAGAATTACTTTTTCCTTTAAAATTTAATAATCCTGTACTAAATTAATGAATGCAATTGTTTAAATATAACTTTGAACATCTAATATGTTTCTTTTCTCAGTTTTAAGTCTCTTTATGACTTAAAATGCCAAACATGAAAAGTTTTATTATGTTGAGTGCACGAAACTCCCAAATGGTTTGTCTATTCAGAATCTTCTGTGAAGCACTTTTGTATAACATTTCATCAACTTAAAGATGAAACATTATGCAAACATGTACGAAGTTTTAATATTCTATGAGATTTGTAAAAATTCAAAAGTTTTTTAAGTGAAATTTGTTAAAATATTAAGTTTAATAAATTGTGAAATACAAGCGGTTAAGTGAAACACAATAATTTATTAAGAATTCATTAACAACGTAACCGCTTTAAAGAGATTGTACTCACTGTTGTGAGGGAAGCAGGATACCTTGGTATACATATCACTTTCAAGTGGCTTAACAATATAATACTTCATGAGAACTCTTAATTTTTTAAATCTAATACATATTTTAAATTTTTAATTTAAAATTAAACTTACCTTACCAAGCAAAAATTTTGATGGCATTACTCATGAGTTAAAGAGCTAATAAACACACCCTTGAATCCAAATTGATTATTAGGCTAAGGTTCGTAACGTTATATTCAGAAAGATTTGGGCATGATTAAAATTCCAAGGAACAAGGGAAAAATTAACATAAACTTAATTTTTCAACGGACACATCAGAACAGAGTAACGCAACTTTCGGAAGCCGCTACACTTACATCGTCAATGCTTACGTGTATATTGGCACTACTACTTTAGCATTTTATCAAATTACCTTAACATGGCGATGTCATTGAAGGCCAGTGCTTAGCACAGCGGATTACAAAATAATAAAATAAAAATGTCAATGCTTGAAGTCATTGAATATTTTTATTTTTATATTATTATGCTAAATATTAAACTAATGTCGTTTTTTAGTTATTGTTTCTGTATATTATACAGAAAGAACTAAATTTTATTTTCAGGAAAGAAACTCAATTAATTAGTAAATATTTTGTTTAGAAGCGGACCTACAAATAAATTTGTAAATACAGACAAAAATGTCTCAACAAATTTCATTGAAAAAATTCTAAACAAAATAATTTACTGAATCAAACAAAAAAATTTGCTCGACTTTCTGTATCAAACAATATTATTGTCTGAATTTATAAAACAATTTGTCTACAAATATTTACAAGTTCCAAACAACATATTTTACTGAATCAAACAAAAATATTTATTGGATTTTTTTATAATATATCAAACAAAACTTTTGTCTGAGTCAGTAATAACTATTTTTTAGATAATACATATAAGTTATAAAAAATATTATAGTCATCTATTAAGCCTTAATGAGATGTCACTTTGTTTAATGTTTTTAACTCTGTATGTTTATTTAAAGGCTCTAAAAAAATTAAGGAGAATTAACGCAACAACATTAACGAATTCCGACATCGCATTGTTTCTGCTATCATTACAGTTGTTATTTATGTGTATGTTGTCGTGGGTGTCGTTTTTTCACGAGACAGAAAACGGGTTTTTGTTTTTGTTTTTGCATCCTAAATAAAAGTCAAAAAAAAATTCACTGATTCAGCGAAGAATATTTACTGAAAGTGAAATTTTATTTTAGACAAACTTTTGTTTGAAATATTTTAAGAGATAATTTTTTCTATTAAAAAAATCCATTTTGCTTTGCAGACACACTACTAATCTGTCAATAAGAGAATAAATTGGTTGTTTACCTACTGTAAAGTAATGCAAACGGTATGTAGGTTGTGGTGAAAAGTTTGTTGTTTGGTAATCACGTTACCAAGTTTTTGCTGGGTACCAGAGCTACAATTTTCTACGACACCATTAATCCTTAATAATGTGTTACAGTAAACTTATCAACTGGTCGACAGTGTATGTTTGCATTCCTTATTCCAGCAGGACTAAACTTTATTTTATCCCTTAAGCTAGATATGAAAAAGAAAAAAACAAAATGAAATTAAAGAAAAATTCTCCAGTAAACTGAGTCCTGTTACCTAAACACTTGGTAATGTTTTACACGTGATCTGATAACGTAAAAACAAAAGTTTTTTTCTGTCTTTCTAGGTTTATCTTCTTTTTTATTCTTCAAAGTTTTTCGGTCTATCACAACATACGACTTCAGCATGTTTAGAAATTTTATGAACTTTAACGTGCTTGGGTGAAGTTGCGTACTAATGCACTTGTACAAGTATGGAAACTGTATGTGTGTCTTTTTGGATAAATTATTTTATATCCAAAGCGATAGTGCAAATACATAATACGTGGTACAAAGTGATTTAAACATTTTCTTTTAAACTCCTGCTAATAATATTGGCATATATCAAGTGAATCTACTTATTTGTAAATTTACTGTCAAGACTTTGCTGTTTGGTAAATTTTGCCAAAATCGAAAGAAACTCTAAAGCTAGGCTGCACAATTTCAAAACACATTAACAGCCAAAAATAAAATTATTCAGGAAATGAATAAAACAAGTATTTTTTTATAGAAGTGTTGTATGAAAACTTTAATAAGGATTATGCAAACATTCATAAAATTTATATCATATCATATGCAGGACCTAAAAATATAAAATAGTCGATTTCGAAAAGTTTGTCACTGTGTTTTGGAGTTGTGCAACCGAGCAGATGTTTATTTATTGTGTTAACTATAGCAAAAACAAAACAAAAAGTTTAAAGCTTGAAATACTCGTAAAGAGCCTGTAAATTTCACTAAAAATTTCTTTGAACAGTTTGACTTGGGTGCAGTATGAAAATTTGATCGATTGATAATTTGCCAGGTCTAAGGTCACATAGTAAGGTCAAATTATATCGCTGACCTTCGATTTCAATCTTTCACACAGTGCACTTGATAGAATTTCATAAGGGATGGATAAGGGACTAATACCCCTGTAGTTAGCGCACAAATTTGTATCTGATTTTTTCTGTATGGTGCATAACACACTGTGGCTCCATCCATCGAGCATTCGCTAACAAGTTGCAGCGCGTCGTCCCTTACCAACTCATTGCATCCAACCTTAAATAGCCCAGCCGGCAATTCAGCCTTGTTATTGCTCAACTGGAATATCACTATCTTGAAATCATTTTCGCTGGGTGGTGTACATTTAACACCATCGTCATTGATTCTATCAAGAGTATCTTCATAAGCGCTTTCAGATACTAAAAACTTGCAAAGTCACGGTTGATCAAGGAATAAAACTATTTTCGGCTTCGACAACCTTTCCGATTCCATATCGACGAAGATCCTGGAGAGTTGTCCGAACAGTGAAATTGTTGTTAAATTATCATAACTCTTCTTGCCTTCGCAATTTGAGCGACACAACTTCATAAGGCCAATATTTTGAGTTATTTGCAGCGCACAATCACCTTGCGCAATTGTGAATGATTGAACGCATATTTTATGTGTTGATGGGGTACCAAAACAGAACTCCCGACCTTTTTCTCACTTCACACCCTGAAAAAAATGAAGTGAGCGTTAATCTTCCTCATTCTAGTATTTCTGTCTTCTTTTCGTTCTCAGAACTTCGTAACGTTTCACTGATATCAAACAAAAGGCTTTTTATGCTGATCTCAGCGACATTTTTGGGCAGTTTAACTCGAACTGACATTTCACTGACAATAATGTCAATGCCATGGCAGAATTGGTTCTAAATATCATCTTGCTGCGAATGCAAACTTTCAATCCATCAAAGCAAACTCCAGCTAATCCCAAAAAGAAGTCTTGGTTTAGTCAGACTTGCAAAAATGTAGTCAGATCCAGAGAGGAAGCATTCAGTGTATGGCGTAGTAACAAAACCTCAGATAATAATTCGATGCGCCAATGGGCAAGATCTTTGTGTGCCAGAGTACTAAGGCGTAGAAAAGCTGTGTACGAGCAGCGTCATTCGTTAAAAGATAAATGAATACTAATAGCTCCTTAATTCTAACTCTTTTAATTGATGTGCCAAATAATCACAGGCCCGGTTTATAAAGCTAACCCTCTGGCTGAATTATCCCGAAAAGCTAACAACCAATGCCCACACTTGAAAGAGTTTCTGCAACTATGCTAAAAATTTCCTTTTAACCGCTTAAAAAAGTTTTAGCGGATCACGATTTGTGTCGATTTATGACTCTTGGAAGAGACGGTATTTCAGCACTGGCCTGGAAACAGTGCTCTTCGACACTATCACGAATGTTGGCAACCCTCTTCAGCACTTTGTATCATGCAGGTCAACTTCCAATCGTGTTGGAAAGTCGCCAAAGGTAGAGGCTAGTAACATGCTCTGCACTTTCCAAAGTAATGGAAAGAACGGCAAATTACGAGTACCATACTGTAAAGTACTAGGAGTGCACCGGTTTACTTAGCGACCGCCAGTATTGCTTTCGTTAAGGATGGTCTAAAGGCAACTTACTGGCTTTTCTTTCAGAAAAATCCTGCTAATCCATACATCATTTCGGCGAAAGTTAAATGGTAGCCCTGGATATTTCTAAGGCGATTAATAAAGTGGTATGGTGCACTTTTATCGAAACTCTTGCCTTTTGCGTCCGTGATGACTTCTTTCGATTTATAACGAGCTTTCTCAAGTATCGTACAATATGTGCTGGTATAGATGGGATCTCATCAAGCGAGTTCAAGATTAATTCAGGTATACCGCAATGCTCCGTTCGTTCTTCTTTGCTTTTTATTAGTTTTCCTAATGACCTTCTCTATCAAACCTCTAATCTTTTCAACTCTTTTGCAAATAACAGTAGCAGGCCAAGCCTGTTGGAAATTGGCACCATACGGCAGGACATGAATGATATACTTAGTAACGGTCTTGTAACAATCTCTGAATGGGGTCGTGCAAATAGGGTCGATATTAAACGTCGTAAGACCTATTGTTGTATGCTTACACATAGACGTATGACCGAAAGTGCTACTCCATCTATAATTATGGATAGTATGGATATAGGGGATCGGAAGCTTTAGATGTTGTAGGCATGAAAACCCTGTGGGACGTTCGATGGATTGATCACATCTTTAAAGTTTCAAAAGAAGCATGCAAATGTCTCGGTTTCTTAAGACGGTATAAGTTACACTTCACTGCATCTGATCTCCTTAACATTTATACCAGCTGAAATGGAATAAAGCTCTCATATATGGAGTTTCTTGACCGCGTAGAGGAGAGGGCAAAAATATTTATCGGCAACAGTAAGAGGCCAACTCGTTGCAGCATCGTCGCAAAATGAATGGTGTTTCTGTATTCTATCAATGCTACAATGGAATGTGCTCTTAAGAAATCAGGGAACTCATTCAGGAAACTCGGTCTGATCTACGAACAACACGTTCTTCATTAAAAGTCCATCCATTTGTGTTCGATACTACAATGAATCACACTACGTATTACAGAGACAATTCGTTTTTTGTCAAACAGTCAGTATCTGGAATAAACTTTCTACAAAGGTCCTTAAGGCCACTTTCACTCTGGGAATATTCAAATCGAATATCCACAAACACTTGTTAATCTATTCTCCTTCCTATAACCAATTCTCCTAGTTCCCTGAATGCTGGTAAAAAATCAATATAACTATAGTAATAAGCAAAACTTATTTAAACAAAAAAATAAAATTATAAAGCTTATTTCAAATCCTTTAGACACAATCCTTTACAAACAAGCACTGGTCGTCTAAAATTTGTATGGAAATCATTAAAAAAAACTGAGTGGTTTTCATATAATTTTTAGACAAGCAGTGCTTGTTTGCATTGTGGAAACAACACTTAAATGCCAAAAAACGTTTAACTCCAAATAAATACTTAAATATTTATATCCGAAAAATGGGAAAAAATTAACAAAATTTGGAGAAGAAGCGAGCTCCATTTTAAACATTAATTTCTGTTACATTTATGGCACTTTTCAGATTTGTCGTTATAGTCCACGTTAAAAGTTAAAAGTAAATTCTGAAGAAATAATTGTTTTAAATTAAAAAAAAATTAATTAAAAAAGTATATTAGAAAAATTAAATACTAAATAAACTCCTACTGGCTAAAATTGAGAAGAATAAAAAGTTTGCAATGCAATTGTGTGCAAACAAGAACCGAAAACCATGTCATTGCATGCATTGAATAGTAATACATAATACGTTTAGCCGCTGGCAGAAGGAAATCTATGTATTTGTGCCACCACCACTAGTAAAAAAATTAAAAGTATCCTTCTTGGCATTTGAAGGATACCGATAGCTTGCTACCACATAAACTTCAACCAATAGATTGTAACATTCAAGTACTTGATAAACACCTTTAATGTAAAAAAATATATAGAAAAACCACTAGAAAATACCACTCTTGCATAATGATCAAGCAGAACAAAGTGAATTGAATAATGATAAAAGAAATTGAAATAAAGTTTTTCTGTGCAAATTTTACTTCATGAAAAATATATGTATGTATGTATAAAAAATAGCCACATAAAATTTATTATCAACTAAAATATTGATGAGCGAACGATATGCCTGGTTGGCTGGCAGGTAAACATAATGCCACAAACATGGGATTTCTTTAGCAAGTAAAACCAAATACAAGTTAGTGAATCAATAATACGACCCACCGAAATGAAAATATTAAAGCAGAATAAAATCAATTTTAATGAAAAATCCAACTGAATAAAATTCATTCATATGTTTGATCCCTTAAAATGGAAATAAATTAACGAAGTGGCGCTACTCTGTTCTGCTGTGTATGTTGAAAAATTAAGTTGATGTTAATTTTTCCCTTGTTTCTTGGAATATTAATCATGCGCAATTCTTTCTGAATATAACGTTACGAACCTTAGGCTAATTATCAATTTTGATTCACGAAGCAAATACGTTCGAAATAATCATATTAATAAACAATTAGCTACTGGCTTGAGCTTTTCACATGTTTACATGTTCATATATATGCATATATATACATACGTAAGTGTAAAATCAAACCAAAAAAGTTTGTCTTGAGTAGAACAAAAATCAGAAAAATGGGAATGAAGAAAAATAAACCGATGACAATGCTGGAAAAATGCACTTTAATATCAGCTTGAGAGTAATTCAATTCTCGTATTCAATTTTCACGAAAAAGTTGTATATATAAGAATTAAAATCACATTCAATAGAGCCACCTGACAAATGGTGATAAACAAATACACATGAGCACTGACGATGGAAGTGTAGCGGCTCCGAAAGTGGCGCTACTCTGTTCTGCTGTGTATGTTGAAAAATTAAGTTGATGTTAATTTTTCCCTTGTTCCTTGGAATATTAATCATGCCCAATTCTTTCTGAAGATAACGTTACGAACCTTAGCCTAATTATCAATGTGGATTCACAAAGCAAATACGTTCGAAATAATCATATTAATAAAGAAATTTCACAATGTTTGAACAGATGTTAGTTAACCCTTTTAGCAAATAACTATATAGTAAAAATTTGCTTCAAAATTACAGAGTAAAATTACCACTTACAAACCTGCTGATATCGGTGCTGGATTTTGTATTACGATTTGACCTTTTGGAGTACTACAATTTTGATACAAAAAGCGCCTTTTAAAGCGCTGAAAAGGAGCAAAACTTTCAGCACTAAAACTTAAAATATATGGAAGAAAAGCTTCGTTGTGCATTCGTAACTTTAATTATTAAATTTATATTTTTACTCACTGTTTGCTATTTTAATTTCAACTAGTATCGAACTAAGACCCTTCAGGCTTGAAAACCAACACACTAAGCCAAAAACACTGGTTGCGAACCGGCAGCACGAAGTTAACATAAGCTTACTCCAACATATACATACATACATACATATGGGTATTTCCACAGGAAAGTCTACTTTCCGTCACGTTCGACCACAAGCAATTATGTTGATTTTTTCAAAGCAACGTAAGTTTTTTTTATACTTCTTCGCTTGTTTGTGTAGTCCGTAAGTAGTTCTACAGTTAGTAAAGTTTTAGGAAAAATTGAACCACATGGTTCTGAAAAACAAGCTTACTTTCTTGGTGTCGAACGTGACAGAAAGTGGACTTTCCTGTGGAAATGCCCATATGTATCATTGGAAGCTTATCTACAACAGTTCCTTGAAGTTCCTCGAACGCGGTGAGTGTCGCTAAAGATATGACAGTAGTCAAAATTCAATATGGCGGCCAGCAGACGCTATTTTGTTTATACGAAAAATATAAGAAGTCCGCGAACTATATCAAAATGGGTATCAAGCGGCAGGTATTTGAAAATAATCTTTAGGTTTTTAATTTCGAATGACCATTTAGGATCTGTGACAGCTTAAAGTGGTTTTCTTTTATTTTTTTACGCAGTCGGGTTTTTAGATTTTTTAATTTATGTCTTGTTTGTTAATTAACTTAAAGATGACTTTATTAAAGTCAACTGGTTGGTAGTTAGTATGCAAACAGAAAATTTTTTCAAAACTAAAATTTTTTATTTTCAATATTTCAAAAGAATAGACTTCAAAAATGACTTAAAACTAAATTTTAAATTGAAGTGTGTTCAGTGATCTTAACTTAAGTAAGACTTTAAAATCTTTGGATTTGGCTACAAATGAGTTATTAATGGAACTTGAGGGAATTATTAAGTTTTTGTTTAATGATTTAAGAAAAGCCAATAATACTATTGCCAAAGATTTAATTAAAGACCCAGGAATATTTCCTTCTACCAACAGTGTTTTAAAATAGAGTACAAAAATGGAAACTAAGGAATTCGGAAATAAACTTTTTGCTCCATGTTTGCTGCTGAGCTCTGCCAGTATGAGTTAGATGATGACCTGACAACAAAAGAAGCTATCGGATACAAGAAATATATTAACAGAAAAATTAAAACAGGACTCTAATCGTATAATGGAATATTTTTTTATGTTTAGAGAAATCCAGGAAAAGGACTGAGATACTAAATATTCTGTGTTATGGACTACTTTTGATTTCTTCAACATCTACCGATAAGTGAAAGGATATGTCCAAGTCAAGTTTTATCAAACTAAAGAAAGGAATTGCTTAAATCCTAAAGATTTAAACCATATTTAAACATATATTATGAATTTATGAATACATATTTTATGATTTTTTTTTGCTTGATTTAGTTCAAGAATTGTTATGTTTGTATGTCATCGGAACTGTTGGCTTACTATAGACCAGGTGGTTCTTATGGGACAATATGGAGGCACTGGTACCAGAGATTCACTAGTGCATTTTAATGATTCTAGTCAACACATATGAAACTTCTTACAGCAAAGACAAATAAATTAGATTTTTTATGAAAATTTTTAGTTTTTCGTTCAGCCGCATATATTTTCAACACATCAAAATCAGGCCATAAAAAATCGCTTTCTAGCTGTTAAAAACTTTTCTTCTCATTAAAGCTAAAATAAAAACTGTAGACGATTCGTTGACAACGTCACCAAAAAGTCACCACACTTGTCGACAAAAGTGGTGACTTGGAGATACTTGGCCCCTGGCTTTCTTCTGGGTTGTAACAGAACAGAAAAAAATCTGCTCAATTTCGCTCAATTTCAGTAAGCAGGAATGTATCAAAATGATTCAAACTGGTGCCAGACTGAGCGACAATGTTCACAGAATTTCATTTGCTGGAATACGAAGAGTAGTGTTTTTTTTTTGTAACGCAATTATACAAAACTTTAAATTGAACGTTGCAAGACTAGCTTGCGGACAATACATATCTACCAACTAGTTGGCATGACTAGTTGAGTATTTCTTTTTGCCCATTCTTTGAGTGCGGATTCTGTTTCAGAGTTTTCCAAGTAGTTGTTTATGAAAATGTCCTCTACGACGAGTTGGCCAACCGGGTACATACATATACTATACATATATGTATGTGTGCCAAATTTGGTATCTATGGCTGAGTTTTGTGTGCTTATGCATGTCCATGCCCGTTTTTGTTTTCAACCGTTAGTTTTGTTTATGAAATATTTATCGAAAAAGGGACTCGTATTTGTAACACTCTCTTTCCCGCTCTCTCCAAAATCACAATTAAAATTATTTTTCGAATTCACAGGTGTTTAGATTCATTTCAAATGGGGGGTTTCTTCGAGGGTTTGTTGACAACTGCATTATTTATAATTTTTGTTACGACGAGTTGGTCAACCGGGAGCTTAAGAACGGCTTAACCGATCGGAACCAAATTTACAGCATCCCGAAGACTTATATTCTGTGATATGATGAACCGATTCGGTTTGGTAGATTTTAAGAATTTTCGAAAATAAAGTTTTGCTTTTTTTAATAAATTCTAAACTACTAAGCCGATCGAATCCAAAATCTAATCAGCTCTCAAACTTATAAGACAATGTCGGCTGCTGCAAAAGCGCTTTATTTTAACAGCTGCGAATTCTTGTCACATCGATTTTTAGGATTCCCTTACTTTTTTCAACTTGAAAAACTGCACCGAATACCACAAAATTTATCGAAATTGGTTAAGTGGTTCGAGAGATATCGTGAAAAATAGCTGAGAAAACAGCCAAAAGATGGTGAAATCGGCTGTTAATTGATTAGAGCGAAAAGGATTTTCAACTAGTTGGTGGTTGCTATCTCCGTTGACAGTGAGGTTTAGGCGGCAAAGAATTCTGATTTACTATCTAATGTAAGATCAACCTTCCCTAAAACCAAATTTTTCTTTAAATGTTTAATTATTGCTTTAGAATTTCTTTCGAAACAAAAATAATTTAATCCAAAGATTAAATTGAAAAACGAACTTAAGCCAAATTAATTAAATAACTTTGGATAAAAAACATACAGTTCGACTGAAGTCATAACTCAATTCTTAGAAAGAAAAAAACTAATAATATTCAGTAAGAGCATAATTTTTGATCTTTATTAGTCTTGAGTTTTTTCCGATTTTAGCTGTATAGTGCAAACTTAAACAAGTTTTTAATTGATTTAATAATTTTAGCAATAACAAACATTTTAAGCAATAGCCTAATTCACAATTTTGTGCAAATGGTCTTGCATCATAGCATTTGCAAAATGGTATAGTAAATTGATACTCACCACTCAACAATTGTTAGTGGTGAGTATCAATATACTATACCATTTTGCAAATGCAACGATGCACGACTATTTGCCCAAGATTGTGAATTGGGCTAATGTAACTCTTATGATTGTAAATTGTATTCTCATTAAAAGGACGTATGAAATACCATACATTCACAAATTTTTATACATTTTATTAAATGTTACACAACTCGAGTCATAAAGCAATCATTTTGTTCTTTTATTTTTTATTTGCTGTGTATTTCTTCTACTCGAATGCTACACTATCCTGACCCGTGCAATAATTTTTTCCTAAGCTTTACTACTTAAAATATGATATACACAATTTCATATTTCTTTATATTAATAAATTGCTACAAACTTTACAGCGCTTATTGATCTGATCACGTGTTTAAATTTATTAATTGTTCGAAATAAAAACATACGCTACGATGCCCTGCTGTTCAGACTATGAGAGCGAATACGTGTGGTCATACTGCTCAAAACCATAATTGATGTCAGCGAAAATATTAAGTGCAAAGACGTTCATTACACGGAGAATGTAAATTTTTTAATTTTTGGTTTTGTAACGTTCTTTTGTCCCAATTAATATTTTACTTTTTTCAATAAAATATTAAAGTTTTTTTAAATACATTGAAATAGATTATGGAGGGGTATCAGCTAGTTCCTATGCGCATTTCATTGGTGGTAATGCAAATCGTTCCAAACTAAAATTAATCGAATTGAATAATTCCCAAAACAAACTTTATAATTATGAATTTTTTTAATTTTTTTCCCTGTAATAGATAGAAAGGTCCAAAAAACTCTTTACAAAAAAATATAATCAGCCGTGTCACAGATTCCGTTCGGATTGGTTTTGATTCCATGGTTGTCGTTCCGAAAAAGTACATTTTTGGTGCTTTAGATTCCGTTTATTTTGTATTTCGTTTTTACAATGATAAAGTTCTTATACTTTGAGGCGTTTGTTTACTCTTGTTTTTAGATGCAAAGCTCACATTAAGCTTTTTATTAACATGGAAAGCTCATGATCAAATATTTATTTGACGCTCCTAAAAGTATGCACATTTTTCAGTATTTATTGCAAATGAAGTCACAAATGAATTCCACTTTGCAATTTAAAAGTGGTTTGATTCTGAACAAGCAACTTACGGAATTAGAATCACTTCCGATCGGAATGTTATTCTGCGACATGGCTGAATAACAAAATTATTTCCGCTAATTATTAATTTCTCAATGTAGTCCTCTGCACGTAAGATATCGGTGAGTCCTCAAAATATTCTTCTCTTACTGATATGACTGTCATATTCGAATCGCATCTTTTTAATCGTTGCTCTTGTTTTATTATCGCTTCAATCACGTACATATTTTCTTTGCGTGTATTCAAGTGTATAAAATGCTAAACACTTATGCCTGCCGGCTTACACCCAACCAGCCTCTTGTGTCAATGCTGGTTTTCGTTTTATTTCGTACGCTGTTATCACGCTTATTCTCGTAAATTATCTCATAATATTATTTTTATATTTCTCATACTTTATCCCAGGATCTCATACATGGAGTCGCAACATTCAGTCGCAACAACTAAAAATTGTGGGTACAAGTTTAAAAATCTGTGAGTGCATGTTTGTTGCTTATTGGAATATTTGTATGGAGCTCCATGTTTTTATTATTATTATTTATATATAAGTATATATTTTTTTTTATTTTCTTGTATCACAAATCTGTTGCATCGAATTCGCTGCCTGTGTATATGTATGTGCTGTTTATCCTGTAATTGCATTTACGATTTGAATTTGTTTGCGTGTTATCTTGTCATTATTGACACATTGTTTCCAAAAATTCTTTTTTGGTTTGTTTTCCTTAAACGTTTACATAAGTGTTTTTATTTGTTCCTGTTACACGCATGTCAATGACTTTTATTTATGCCATTCATAAGTAAATGCTCGTGACATTATGAAATTTATTATATGTAGTGTTTTTCAAATATGTTAACATTCATTGTAATTTACATTAATTTATACAAATTGTAACTGAGTTCGAACATAAGCTATTCGCAATTTGTAACAAGAGTGCAAAGAAGAGAAATTTATGATAAAAATGCTGAATTGCACATATATAACGGGTGGGCAAATTTGAGGTTAGGAATCAAATAGGCTGTCAAATGCTAAAATGTCAAAAATTGAGCTGTCATCCTTTGGTATTTATTTACTGAAGACTTGGGAAATTTTAACCATGGCACGCTACACTCTTGAACAACAAATTTTACTTGTGAAAATTTACTATTAAAATGGTGAAGAAGTACCTCAATGTAAAAGTGTTTTTACTGGCTACTAGCTACACGCTATGTGCTTCGCTACCCCATCGTTGTGCAGAAATAGGAAAATTAATAACTATATTGAGTGGGGGGGTACCCGTCTCACCACACTGATACTGCACTATATTCTCAGAGTAATCCACGTAAAATTTTTATCGCTTCACTATTGTATAAGTGCTGATATAAAAATATTAATAATTTTAACGTAATTTTTTATTTTGAACTGAATAGGTATAAGTCTGAAAATTTTTATTCTTCCGGCTTTCTAGTTCAATATTTGTGAATTAATGTAAATTCAAATAAATTTTATTAAGAGTGGAGTATTGGAATATTCAAATCAGATTAGCAGAACGGATCAGTAGTACTGATTTCGACAGGCCGCTACACTTTTACCACTTATGAAGGTGGTTGCTTTTTACAAGGAAACATCAGCTATTTAACTCATTTTTGCCAGCAAATAGAACACAAGACTTCTTTTAAGTCCGTGCCATGCAATTTTTCATTGTGACTCAATTTAGTCTTTGCCGAAATTTCCCTATCTGATTAATAATCCAACACTCACAAACTTGGTATTTGCTGTCTCGCTCTGATGGTTGATGATCTGGGGAAATTTCCGCAAAGACTAAATTGAGTTACAATGAAAAAATGCATGGCACGGATTTAAAAGAAGTCTTGTTAAATAGCTGATGTTTCCTTCTAAAAAGCATCCACCTTCATAAGTGGTAAAAGTGAACAAGAACGCTGATGAGACGGTGTAGCCTCCTATCGAAATCAGTATTACTGATCCGTTCTGCAGAATCTGATTTGAATATTCCAACACTCCACTCTTAATAAAAATAATTGAATTTACATTAATTCAAAAATATTGAACTAGAAAGCCGAAATAATTAATAATTTTATTTTTTAAACAAACACAACCCGCGAAGCGATTAGCTTGTCTGCGAAAGCACCCAGGGTCTACGGCGGGAATCGAACCCACAACCTCTGGATTGACAGGCTAGCATCGCTACCACTCAGCCAAAAGGGCCCCACCATGTATAGAGGATACCCATCTCCCCCTCTAATATCATCAAATTTTTCTTAGAAATTGAAATTTGTTCTAAGAGTAACCCACATAAAATCTTGAGAATTTCTCTATTGTAGTTGTGCTGATATAGGAATTAGGGATGGGCAAGTGAAAAAAATATATCGATATCGATATATTTTTAAATATCGATCGGCATCGATATATATCGAATAAAAAATATCGATATATCGAAATATCGATATTTTTGAAACAATGATAATTCATACGTAGTTCCCACATTTCTTTTACAATAAAACAAGAAAAATGACCTTTCTTATAAATAATTAAGCTGGAAAGAGTTAATTTCCAAGATCCTTACTATTCCATCAATATTTCATGGAACACACATCAACATAGTTACATTCAAAGAATGATAATTTTTCGAATAGACAAAATATTATAAATAAAACAAAAGATTTTGTTAGTAATATTCTATTTGATGAAGACTGTGCCAAAATGTGTTTAAAAATTGCACGAAAAACAAAACCAAAGCTAAAAAATATCGAATTTGATACTGTCGATATATTTGGAAAAAAATATCGATATATCGATACAACGAAATTAAAAAAATCGACGATATATCGATATATTCTTAAGAAAATATCGATATATCGATATATCGATATTTTTTGGCTATCCCTAATAGGAATATTTATAATTACTTTGGATGGGGGTACCCGTTAGCCCCTCCTATACCCATAAGATTTCGCTGAGAGTTTCACGTTATTCTAAGAGTACTCAACATCAAATTTAGAGAGCACCACTCTTATATTGTATGGAGGTACCCGTCTCCCCCACTGATACCATCAAGATTTTGCTAGAAATTGTAATTTCTTCTAAGAGTAACCCACATCAAATTTTGAGATCTTCACTATTGTAGTTGTGCTGATCAGCGTGACCGTTTTGCGACTAAAGTGGCAATTTGCCACTTTTTCAACTGCCTTGCCACTTTTTGTGCCCCTTTTTTAAAATGACCTAAATATGCCACCTTTTGTAATATTATGCCCCTTTTTGCCCCTTTTTATGAAATGATACTTCTTGTTTTAATATAAGCTTTTTACGGCACGAAACTGTTTTTATAAAAAAAAATCTCAAGACAAAAATTAGTTTTTGAGTCTATCATGTAAAGTCTTATGACAAAAACTATTTTGAAATAGTTTAAGAGTTTATATCTATAGATATTCATTATTGTATTAAAATTATTAAAAATAACACCCTGATTCACTAACACCAACAAGAACGTCTTGTTAAAAATTTTTATTAAAATCACGCAGCTTTAAATATTTTTATGCAAATTTTGGCGCCATATCACAATATCCAGTGACATAATGTCCAAAGACATTATGTCACTGCTAAAAATGGCATAACATCCATGGACATTGTGACACTTTTAATAGTGCCATGGACTTTATGACATTATTATTATGACCATTATGACACTTTGAAATGTGTCATAATGTCCACACTTTTAAAAATGAAAACAAATTCAAATATATGTACATGTTTTTAACTATTCACTTTTTACTTCTGCAATCGGTGACAAGTAATAAAAGATCAATTGACGTTATTACATTTTAAAAAGTGATATAAAATCAAGAACAATTTGCAAATAGCGTCAACAATGCTTAAAATATGTCCAATCGACATTGTCGATTAAAAGAAATATTTGGAAATTAATTAAAATTGTTAAGAAATTTTATTTTACTACAAAATATTCTTTGAGTAACTGGCCTTCGGCCGGGCTTAAGTATTTTTTCTTTTTGATATATTGAAAAGCGGCCTTCGGCCGGTCTTAACCATTTTCTCCTCTCAGTATACTCAGCGGCTTCGCCGACCGAAGGCCGGCTATGCAAACATCTTTACTCAGCGAAACTGCTTTTCAATATACTTTACTAATGTGCTGTTTCCATATGCAAACAAGCGACTTGAGTAAAAAAATTTTTATGGAAATTGCTAAAAAAAATGTGAGTGCCTTTGTCATAAATTTTATACAAACAAGGCTTGTTTGCATTGTTAGTCTAAAATGTATCTAAAAAGCAGTCAGTTTTTTGAACGAAAAAACATCAAAATTGATTCATTTTATTTCAAAAGCATTATATGCCCTAGAAACTCATTAAATATTAGAATTTGGTTCAATTATTCCCTTTTCAAAAAGTTGCCCCTTTTTTGGAAAAATCCCCTTTTTGGTGCCACTTTTTTCCTCAAAATCCCCTTTTTGTGCCACTTTTTAAAAATTTTCAACGGTCACCCTGGTGCTGATATAGCAATATCATTAATTACTTTGTATGGGGGTACCCATTTCCCCCTCCTATCCACCAAGATTTTGCTCAAAGCTTCACGTTATTCTAGGAGTACCACACGTCACATTTAGAGAGGCTCACTTTTATAGTTGTACAGAAATTAATAATTACTTTAAGCCTAGTACATAGTTCCGCCTGAATTTCAGACTGTCATAAGAAGTATGTGTAAAAAACAAACTGAAATTCAGGTTTGAAAGTTTTTCATGTAACTTTCCGTTTGGTAGTACGCAGCTGAAAACTAAAATCAACACAATTTTTGTTTACTACAACAAAAACAAAAATTAACTAAAACAAAAATTAATGTTCCGACTAGGGATGGGAAAAAAATATCGATATATCGATATTTTCTTAAAAATATATCGATATATATCGTCGATATTTTTCATTTCGATATATCGATATTTTTTCCAAATATATCGACAGTATCAAATTCGATATTTTTAGCCTTGGTTTCTTTTGTTTTTCGAGCAATTCTTAAGAACATTTCGGCATAGTCTTCATAAAATAATATATTACTAACAAAATCTTTTGTTTTATTTATAATATTTGGTCTATTTGAAAAATTATCATTCTTTGAGTGTAATTTTGTTGATGTATGTTCCATGAAATATTGGTGGAGCATTAAGGATCTTGGAAACTAACTCTTTCCAGCTTAATTATTTATATTTATTTATTTATTTTTTTGTTTTATTTTTAAAAAAATTTGAGGACTACGTATGAATTAACATTGTTTAAAAATATCGATATTTCGATATATCGATATTTTTTATTCGATATATATCGATGTCGAACGATATTTAAAAATATAAAGATATATATATATATATATATATATATATATATATATATATATATATATATATATATATATATATATATATATATCGATATATTTTTTTCACTTGCCCATCCCTAGATTAGACAATTGGTTGCTCAAGAATTTCTGATATCTTGTATTGGTTTCATCTTTCAAATAATTTTTCATATTTTTTAAATTGTAGTTCAGAATTGCGTGAATAAAAATAAATTTGTCTACACAACTACAGGGTGGCGCAGAATGAGCTATATTGTTTGAATTCCTTATAACTTTTTTAATTATTATTTTTTCTTTGTTTTTTTTAGCATTTTGTTAAGAAGACTTGGGGAATTAATTGTGAATCATTACACGATCGAACAACGTACAAAAATAACTGAATTTTGCGTGCATATCGTCGTCATTTTAATGTGCACATTGCACCCACAGCGTCAGTAATAAACCATTTGATTGGAAATTTTCGTTAACATGGGTCTGTAAGAACCCTTCCTGGTGCCGGAAGAACACCTACCGTGCACACTGGTCAAAATAACAAACCAAGAACCATACTCCAACTAAAAACCAACATTCTAAATGAAATCATTGCCATTACACCCGAAATTTTGCGAAAAGTTATCGAAAATATGCTTAAAAGAGCACGTAAGTGCGAAGCAGAAAATGGACATCACTTACAGGATATCATTTTTCAAAGCTAATTGCAAAGCATTTCCCAATAATATACTGTATTTAAAAAAATATTATAATAATCGCATAAATGAAAAAGTTATAAGCCATTTAAATCATATAGCTCATTCTGCGCCACCCTGTATTATTCTGTGTAGAAATAAATTCAAAATTTCAAACCTGAAGTTCAGGTGGAACTGCGTACTAAGCATTATGCGGGCGTACCCGGCTCCTCCTTTTGAAATATCTGTAGTCACAAGCCTTAACCGCTTAAGTCGTTTTCAATTATTTTCGGGAGAGCTGTTTAAACTATCAAAAACTCGCTTTCAATCAGTCTCCATCCAGATTGCTTTTCTTTAACTTATTTATAGATAATTGTCGTCTTAAAAAAGTTATATACTTAAAAAATTGGTAGCTATTTGATTTAGACACGAATAGAGTCCATCACATCAAAAATTAAATTTCGCCCTAACTCGACTCAGGCGGTTAAGGGTTGTGACCACAGATACATCCCGAAGAAGTCATATCAATAATAACGTGGGTTTCAAAAATCATTAATATATTACTGAATAAGTAAACTTCGACTTCCATATCTCGGGATTGGTAAAATGTACATAAATAATTTTTTAACACAGTAGAAATTTCAGAGAAAAATAAAATTTTTTAGTTAGTTTTTTTAATAATATAAAAATGTTCTTCCTGAAATTTTAGTTTTTTATGTAGGGTACATGTCCAAAATCAACAAAAATAGCTGCTGAGTTCATCTTTAAAGCATGGCCTTTCGGAGTGTATGAAAATAAAATTAACATTTCTCACAAAATTTTTTACCATTTTTTTTTTAATCTAAGATTTTTTAGTTAAATTGCAAAGTTTTGAGTTAAACTTTTGTTCAAGTTATTTCAAAGTTTTGTTCCATGAGTTTACTTTTATCAGCAATTTAATAGTCTACTACAAGTTGAAATCAGAAGCTTAATAAGAAAATTACAACAACAAAAAGTCGAGGAAAAAATTTTAAATATTAATTTCTAAGTGAAATATCTCTAAAACTACACTCTAAAACATTACTTCAAATTTACGATCATATATTGTCTAAATTTGTGTTAAAAATTGCTCCTTGTCTAAAATTACATCGATTTTGTAGTTATTTTATTAAAGAAAAAAACTTTCAAATTAAAAATATTTAGTCCAAGTGGAAAAAATTTAACATAAAGTATAATACGGCTATGGCTGAATGGTAGCTACGTCAGACTATCAGTCAGGAGGTCGCGGCTCAAACCTGCACGCAGCCAATCGCTTTTTTAGTAAAAACATTTTGTTGAAAAATAATGCGTGTGTAATTTTAGGTCGATAATAATCTGTAAAGTGTTGCCGACTATTATCGACCCAATTTTCAACAAAAGTGTTTTAGAGTGTATAAACGATATAAAAACTATACAGGAAACAAAAATGATTTACAAAATTTTTTTCTTTATTTTGTCTAGCAAAATCCAACGCGCCTAAAATTTTACAAATCGCTTTTACGAAAGTTACAAGCCGAACAATGCTTTTCACAACCGACGTAGACAACTTTCGGGCCTTGTAGCTCAGCCCCTGATACAGCTACAAACTTTAAGAGACACAATTCTAAAAGCCTGGCACCTCTGCAAACGATTTAGTTTCTATGCAAATCCATTAAGTAGTTTAAAAGTTCCATACTTATTACCACTTTTTTATAGTTTACACCACTGATTTGGCAAATAGTACTAATTTTTCTATAAAAAGTGTTTTGCCAGTGCTATATTTTTTGTAAGGTTGACAATTTCTGCCTGGGTATTAAAAAAAAATTTGTTTTAACAAATTTAAGATTGGCTTTTATTCCAAAATCGTAAAAGCGGAATATCGACTTTGGTTATTTACAATTTTAGGTATAAAATATTCAGTTTTTGAGATAGAGTGGGTGGATGCGCATTTGAGTGCAAGGAGTAAAATGGTGGTAATAACTAAATTTTATCCTCATTCGACTTTAGCTATTATTCCTTGTGGGCACATATATTGATCTCGCAAACAATAATGAGCTCTAATGCAAACATATATTTTAAGCGCGGGCACTCAAAATATTTCAACGAAAAAATTTTGAATGTAAAATCGTTTATATATATGTACGCCGAAAGCTTAGCTCCTCCTTTATTGAACAACCTCAAAAATTAAAATTAAATATCGGTGTAAAAATAACACAAATATAAAGCTCATCGGAGGTCGAGTATCTGGGAGTGATATTAGACTCAAAGCTGTTATAGAGACATCATCTAGAGGTGGCTGTTGACAAGGCAACAAAAACACTAATTGTTTATAGATCTGTTGCAGGAAAAATATGGACTTGCACACCAAAAACCTTGAGATGGATATACAGCATGATAGTGAGACCTACCAAGACATTGAGATGGATATACAGCATGATAGTGAGACGTATCATCATTTATGGTGCTATTGCCTGGTCGGACAGGGTCAGGCTGGCTACGACTAGAGATCGATTAGAGAAATTACAGAGGCTAGCATGCCTCTGTATAACACGGAGCTATAAGGACGTGTCCAATGCGGCTATGGAAGTCCTCATTGACCTCTGACGATTGTGATAGAGTTTGTCTAAAAATAAATTTCATTTTCAGTAAATGTTCTTTACAAAATCAATGAACTGTTTGTTTGACTCTTATTTAGGCCGCAACCACAAAAAACAAAAAGAAAAACCTTGTCGTAAAAAACAACCCCAATGACGACCTACATACAAATAACAACAACAACAACGACAGCAAATGGAATGCAATTGTACCAAGTTTGTTTACTGAAGATTTTTGAGTGAATCAATTCGTTAATGTCGCTGCGTTAATTCTCATTTATTCTTTTAGAGTCTTTAGATAAACATTCAGAGTTGAACACATTTGACAAAGTGAAATTTCATAAATGCTTAATGGATGATGATGACCCAGACAAAAATTTTTTTTGTATACATATTACAAAAAATTCTGTAAATATTTTTGCTTGATTAAGTAAACTATTTTTTTTTAATATTTGTTAGTATTGTTAGACTAATTGTTTTATAAATTCAGACAAAAATATTATTTAATATTTTTCAGAAAATGTAGTAAATTTTTGTTTGGTTTAGTAAATTGTTTTGTTTATAATTTGTAAATATTTTTAGACAAAATGTTTTATAGATATAAACAATTTGTTCACAAAAAAAACACGTTTTATTTCAATAAAATTGTTGAGATGTTTTTGTTTATATTTACAAATTTGTTTGTAGGTCCGTTCCTAGATAAAATATTTACTATTTCATTGAACTCCTTTACAGAAAATGAAATTTTGTTTTTTCTGTGAGCATCGCGGGCAAAAGCACAGGCAGGGATTGTATAATTAGACAATGGCAGCAATCATCCCTGGCAAGACGATTTACACTACTTGCGCAACCCATTGATGTGATGAATAAAATGTAGGACTTCGACAAGAGGTTTGAAACTGTTCTGGCCAACAGAAGGGAATGGGGGGAAATGGCACCCCGATATTCCTTTGGAACTGGCACCATCAGGTGGTACACTGATGGCTCCAGAAAGCCGGCAGGGTCTGGTGTGGGAGTTGTAGGATCAAGGACTAGCTACCACGAGTCCTTGGGAAAATCTCTTACCATTCTTCAATCGGAAGTTTATGCCATTGCGCGATGAGCACAATTTAATCTTGACAGGGGCTACCGAGGGAGATAAATAGCTATCTGCTCGGATAGTCAGGCTGTCATCAAAGCGCTCAGCTCATATGAGTTTACCTCTAAGTTAGCTTGAGAATGCCGCATTAAGCTAAATCAGCTAAGCGGCATGAATATGGTCACACTCTGCTGGGTTCCTACACACGCCGAGGTGGTAGGAAACGAAAATGCAGACAAAATGGCTAGAATGGGGGCTAGTACACCCATGGTCGGACCAGAACCGTTTTGCGGGCTTGGATTGGACAAAATCCAGGAAGATATATCGACAGAGATCAAGAGTACTAGGGAACACCTCTGGCTCAATCATAGCTCTCATGTCCCTGAGTAAAACCAATCTAAGAATGCTCACAGGCTTCCTCACAGGCCATTGCAGACTGAGAAAACACCTCAACAGACTTGGCACTGATAATAACAGCCTATGCAGATTCTGTGATTATGACGTTGATACTCCAGAGCATATTCTGAAGGACTGTGAGGCGTTATGCCACAGAATATATAGCCAATTGGTCAAGCACCTATTGGACGATTGGGAACCGCCAACACTAGACCCACTGGCAATATTGAGATTTCTCAGGAGAGTAGATCTAGATGAGGTGATATAGCACCTGGCAAGGGATACAATAGATCTACTTCGGTCGCAATGTCCTGTGTTGCCCGTTTATCTTAATTCATTCATTCATTCACAGTAAAATTTTTATTTCTTCAGGAAGTTGCAAAAAATCGTTTTTATCGATTTCGAGAGTGTACTGAAAGTTTGAAAATGGTAAAATTATCTACTCAACTGTACATACAAACCTCAATAAGCATGTTATAAACTATTTTCGCAGTTTAATTGCCTTCAAAGCCATGCTACATAGATTGTTCGTTGCGAATTGCTAGATTGTCTTGTACATAGATAGAAAAAGGAGTCCAAGAAGGCTACTCTGTAATTCGAATCGAAAGAAAATGCTTTCGAATGGCAATGTAAATAACATAAAAATTGGAATGGTTTTTTATTCGTATCGAATTACAAAATAGCCCAGTACTTTTAAATTTGAAAAGACGCAATAAAATTTGAAACATAAAAAAGTTGTTCTTCAATGTGAAATACGATCAATAAAGGAAAGACATTATCATAAGATTCTTAGTTTTATTTCCATTGAAACAATAATATGTCATCCCCTTTTTAGCTCCGCCTTTAATATGTGCATTTTCGATTGGTGATTGAAAAAGTGGAAGACATCACGCAAGAATAAGTCTATGCACATTTCAAAAGTTCGTTCGTGTGCGCGGGAGAGCTTGTTTGCAATAAAGATCATTAATATGATTTTAGAATGATCATTAAATAAAAAACACCCACTTTTATAACCCAGCAAATAGTATTTGATCTCATAAGCAAAGAGGGGTAAAATAGTTTACGTATTGTATACTGGTAACCATGATACAATACTATAAAGGTAGAACCACTCTCTCTTTTTGTCGCCATATTATACCCCGTCTTCACGAGACATAATTTTGTTCTAACATTTGTCAAACTTCATACATAAAAATGGTCAGAAAAATGTTAGTGCTATTTTTTCATATCGACTTTGACTTTTATCAAGGCAGATCAATGGCTCGTGAAGACACTATGTTAACCTTCTGACATTTTTCCCGATTATTTTTTACTCTCAAAAACAATGCTACCATATTCATACATAAAATCCGAGTTCTTTGTTTGATTTTTGACTTTTGTTTATTATAAATATCAATTTGATAATATTAAAATTATTTTTAAAAAATAAATAAAAACTTTATAAAATATATGTATATAAAAGCATAACAAACAATTGCAGTGCGAGCAGCAACAGCAGAAGCTACAACGATGGTATGGTTGTGCTCAGAATTGGGGGTCCGTTAAACAAGAAATGGACGAAATTAACAAATCGGAGACGCTGCTTTAACAGATAAAGAGGAGTCGTCAAATCAACAGACTTCTGAAAAACCTGCCGCGTACAACAATTTTCGTAAGCCAAATGAGCGTGAGGATTGATGCATGCAGTGGAATAAAATGGTTATACTAACAAAAGATCGAAGGTGAATATGATTCATCTATGTATCAACAACGTATTGGACGTCTGTAGCGTATTGTTGACATCAAATTGAATATTAACGATGGTAGTAATGGTGTTGGAGGCGGCTTTCCTAATTAAATATTGATCAATAAAAAATGTTTTCTTGCTATCTTGAAGAAGTCAGTTTGTAGACAAAATATATAAAAGTAGCATTTTAATTGGACACAATAGTCCTCTTCATTTCATGGAAATAATGTCTGCGGACGTTATCTTCACGTTGAAAATTACACAATGTGCATCAAAAGGTTGAAAATAAAGCCCATGAAATATTCGACATACATAGAGGATAAAACCCTTAAAATGTTACTAAGGTTACTAAATGTTACTGGCCAGTACTTTTCTTTTTAAAAAGGAAATAGTGTCCGATTGACATTAGTCTATTGACATTATTTCCTTTTTTATGTGGAAATAATGTTCATGGATATGCATTTTTCAAAATCGCCTGCAATTTGTGTCTGCCGTTAAACAATAAAAACATTTTAAGCCTTATCATTAATAAAGCCTGAACTAAATTTTAATAGTTCATTAAGAAAAAGTTTTCAGAGCTAAAAAGGAGACATCATTCATAAAAACATGTAGATATAAGTTCAAAAGTCCAAATTCCACATATCAAAAACAATTCCTAAAAAAACAGTTCCCCTTTTTTGTGTGTGGCAACGATTTGCTCTCTGTTTACAAAAAATCAGTAATCAGTAATAATCGGCACTAAAGTCAAATTTAATTTCGTACGTCAACTGTGGTTCTACCTTTATATTATTGTATCATGCTGGTAACATATTAATTAAAAAAAAGTTTCCCATACTACACAATAAGAATCAAGTTATAATATTTTTGAAGTTGAAAGTTATTATTTCGGCTTAGATAATTTTTCGCACCACGGATCAGAATTGATTTAATTAAGCTAATGTTCCTTTGCTTTGTTAATTATTTAAAAGCAATTAAGGCGTATGTCTGAACAGGGTATAAAACAATTGGTATTCAAGTCAAAGAATCCAGCTTCAAGGGTTGAAATACACTTTGTTTCAATATCATTCTCTAGTAAAATGGGAACTTGAATTCAAGTAAAGCATTACAGATGTAAAAATGTTTAATTAAAGTTTTGAGCTATAGTTTATTTCAAGCCTTGAATTTAAGTTTAGTTCAACCTTTGAAATATAGTTTACATCAAGGATTGAGTAAAAGTGTGTTTCAAGTTGAAAATATATTCCATTTCAAGCGTTATTAGAAAGATTAAATGAATAAATTAATGGTGGCTATTCTGGATAGCGCGGCAAAGAAGTGATCGTTTCCAAGCGTTACAAAAATCAAAGTATTTGTACGCATTTCACTTGCTTTTTGATCGACTTCAAAAAAAGGAGAAAGGTTATCAGTTCGTAATATACATTTTTTTGATATTTATAAACCGATTTCGGATATTTTTGATAGATCGGTCCCGTTAAAAAGTGGGCGGGGTCACGCCCATATGAAGTAAATACACATACCTTTTCATCTTTTCATCTACTTGTAGTCAACTGATTCCTATGAAACTTTGCTTACACATTAAGCTTCTCATTGAATACTACATCATGATTAAAAAAGTTGGCAGTGCCACGCCCATGCAAAGTAAATATTCCTTTTTAACAACTTCTACTGAACCGATTCTTGTGAAACTTTGCATACACATTTAGTTATTGTTACAATACTATGGATTAAATATAATAATATGGATTAAAAAGTGGGTAGTGCCACGCACATCAAATATTCATTTATACTACTTCTACCCAATCAATTCTTATGAAACTTTGTACGCAATTAGGTCTCGTGAATATACAGCGTTGTGATGAAAATTATGGGCAGTGCCACGCCTATTTTGTAGTCGGTTTTTTTCCAAGAATTATATAAACACATACTATGAAGGTACATTAAAGCGGGTCGACCTCCATACAAAAAATAAAATTTGTGGCGGTCACCCCCTAGAATGAAAGATATTTCAATGAAGTTTCCAAAACTGAAAAAAATTGTCTTTGCCACGCCCCAAAATACAGCACTTTTTGTTTTTATATTGTTACGTTTTTAGTCCTTTACATAGAAACGGTTTTATTATTTTCACAGGATTCGTTGAATTGCAATAAAATAAAACACGGATATTTATTTTACAAATAAATTCTGAGTAACACTTTATTTATTACTTTAAAAACACTTACAACTAAACGCGATGTACACACTAACTATTCTTGGCGATGTTTGCTCGTCTAAGTTTAAAAATACACTCATCCATTTCGTCTGGCAGCCTCCCCTTATATAGTCAATTATAAAACCTTCTGGTAACTTCGCTAACTTTCTGGAATGTAGTTGTCTCTTTTTTATCTTTAAGTATACGGCATGATCATTTGGTCTTGCCATGGTCTAGTGTATGTGGATGTGTAGATGCATGAGATTTTTCTTCTGTTTGTTTATCTTCGCACGCACACATACTGTAATGTTTGCAACTTAAACAAATTACGCTGTTATCAAGTTTACATCTCTTGCAGCTGATGTTGTTTAAGTTTAATGTCACTGTTTGTAATTGCAATTAAGCAGTCTCGAATAATCTTGTAGGTTGTAGCTACCGTTTCATGAAGATTCCGGAAACTTTCATTTTCCGTTATTTTGAATTCTATTGACAGTTGTCGAGTGATGCCAAGTTTAATTGTGGTACTTGGTTGCCAGGTTTTGATTTTATTGACATTACATAGGCAGTGTTGTATTTAGTGGTACCAAATACAGATTACCATCACAGCTGTTATTTTTATGTCGTTATATTTGAATCTGCATTTTTCATTTCGTAACAATATATAGCGCAGCCATTTAATGTCCTATCTGACTATATCGCATATCGTTATTCATGGCTTGAATATAGCGTCATTTTTGGTTCGGATAACCTTTTATCTGACATCTGATTATGGGCGCCATTTATG
Source organism: Panzeria rudis (assembly GCA_956483635.1). Taxonomy (NCBI): domain Eukaryota; kingdom Metazoa; phylum Arthropoda; class Insecta; order Diptera; family Tachinidae; genus Panzeria; species Panzeria rudis. Next base: position 38,846,017 of record OY101449.1, on the reverse strand, counting down.
CCATCTCGGATCCTTCCCCCATAATATTTAGCTTTTAATGTACTCACTTTTATGCCACGCCGCAATATTATGCCTCTTTTTTTCTTTTTTACATACAAATTAATTTAGACTGTACAAATCACAATAAAAAACAAACAAAATTTCACCGGTCACCCCCTAGAATGAAAGATATGTCAATGAAGTTTATAGAACTGTAAACAAAATTTTTAGCCACGCCCCAAAATATAGTACTTTTATTTCTTTATATATTGCATCGCCATTTAAAGTTGGATAATATCGCATATCGTTGTTCATGGCTGAATATAGCTTAATTTTTGCTTTTAGTGACTTTTGAATCCTACATCAAGTTTTTGGCGCCACTTATGCCATTTCGGATCCTTCCCTCTTAATTTCCAATTTTATGCTCGAAATATAAAGTCTTATAAGGCCTTTTTTGCCACGTGCAAAAAATTGGACATTAAGAGGGAAGAACCCGAAATGGCATTAGTGACGCCCAGAATTTGGTGTCGGATTCAAAAGTCACCTGAAACGAAAATTAAGCTACTTCTAAGCCATAAACAACGATATGCGATATAATGAGGTCGGACTTTAAATAGCGGTGCAATATATAATATATTAAAAGTTCTGTATTTTGGGGCGTGGTAAAAAAATTGTCTTTACAGTTTTCGAAAAGTCATCAAAACCGAAAAAACCGCCAAAACTGAAGAAAACGCCAAAACTAAAATAAACTGCTAAAACTAAATATATCTTCATAAATCGAAAAAAACGTTAAAACAAAAAAAACGCCAAAACTATTGCAAAAACCAAAAATCGCCAAATAAAAATTAAAAAAATCGCCAGAGCGTAACAAAGTGTCATAATCAAAAAGTAAAAAAAAACTTTAAAAAACGCCAAAACCAAAAAATGGCCAAAACAAAAAAAAACCGGCAAAAACCAATTGCAAAAAACGAAAAAATCACGGAAATTATAAAAGCGCCAAAACCAAAAAAATCGCCAAAAACAACGAAAAATACTTACAAAATAAAAAGTAAAGTGAAACAAAAAAGCACAGTGAAAAAACTCCCAAAATGAAAAAGGGGCAAAATGAATACGAAGGGATATACGTATCTGTATTCGTACGGAACCCTTCGTGTGCGAGCCAAAGTAGCACTTTACTTACTGCCTGTCCCACGATGTCGACAAGTCGATTTCGTTCCCATATTTATATTAAAAACAATAATAAAAAGTTTAAATTTGTTTTTGTTTTCAACATAAATAGGAGAACGAAATGGACTTGTCGACATCGTGGGACAGGCAGTTAATTTATTATAATTTTTCACTGAATTTTAGAAAAATTTTCAATTTAGTTATTTTTTTAATTCTAAAAAATTATTTTATTTTTCATTATTTGACAAACAAAAGAAAGTTTGAGCATACATTTTTGTGGCTTTTAAATTATTTCCAAACTTGAAAAGAAGTTAAAGCAAAGCTTGAACTGAAGTTTACTTCCAGTTGAATTTCAAGTACTGGAAGTTTAAGTTTTAGAGTGCTTATTGGAATTGTTCTAATTACACAAGCAGTAAGTTTATGACATAAGCTGGTTCGATTAAAATGAATTATGTTTTGTATGAAAGCTTAATAAACTACGTGTCGAATAGTGGCTAATTGGGTTTTCTGGGATAAAAATTACTGAGTTATAGTGGATCAAAATTAAAGATTGTTAAAGCTTTTCGCTCATTGTTGCCATTTCGTAAAATGATATGTATCACAGCTAATAGCAAACAAAATCCATAGTTTTCGTAATATATTGAATAGTCGATTGGATTACAAAAATTGTGAGCCATAATGGACCAAAATCGGATAAAAACTAAAAATTCCTGAAAAACTAAAACGCTAGCATTTAAATTTATTAACAAAAGCACTAATGAAAAACGATTTGAAAGTAAATTTAAATGCTAGTACTTTCTTATTATCATCAAGGCATTTTTAGTTTTTTCCGATTCCGATTTCCGGATGGACTATTTAATAAATTTATAAAAATCGGAATTGTGTTATTATATGTAGCACAAAAGAGCTTCTGAAATCACAACAATTGGTTAAAAACGTTGAAAATTTCGTAAAATTTTAACTTTGATCTAAAATAACTCAGTCATATTGACCCGATCAAAACCAATTAGCCGCTATTACTTTAGTAGCCTTTCAAATAAAATATAATTCAATTTAATAGAGCCAAAATTTGACATTGGATTGCGCTTTAAGGAAAATTATACATCTCAAACCACAAATGTATCGTTATCTGGACAATGGCCTCAATTAACATTTTTATTTTATTTTTTCGTGCTTAGCTCATTCTAATTATCACAAAAAAATGCATAAGAAAATTTAAACCTTTTCGTTGTATGTTTGCTATCATTTAACTTTTACATAGCGTCTTGACCAGCAAATTATTTGTTATAACAATTGTTAGCACAAGAATATGTCACGTCTGGACCGCTGTTGTTACTGTTTTGTCATTGCTATGACATCGTTGTTAAAACAATTGTTATAACAACGATGTCTTAACAACAAGCATTGTTTTCAATACGACAAAAAAACAGCAAACAAAAGACATGTTGCTATCTCTGCCGCACCACCTTAAAATAATATGACTAGGCCTAACAAAAACATTGTACGTACTCTCCACAACAAAGACCTTAACAAATTTTTGTTAACAGCTCTGCCGACGTTTTGTTCATTGTTATAATAAAAAAAATTGCTCGTCAAGACGCAGTGTTACGTATTTATAAATGAAAAAATAGTTTTTAACATAAATTGATTGTTAGGCAAAGGTTCGTGCACAACATACACAGCAGATGCCGCTACACTTTCGGAAGCCGCTACACTTATGTCATCAGTGCTCGTGTGTTTTTGCTTATCGCCACTTTGTGAGGTGGCTCTGTTGAATGAGATTACAATTCTTATATATACAAACTTTTCGGGCAAATTGCATACAAAGAAAAAAATAGACAAGAATTATGTTCAATAAAACCATGTTATTGAAAAAAATATGAGTATCAATAACATTTGTCATTAACTTAATACAATATTTCGTTGTATGCATTTTTTTCCCATGCCGGTTATTTCCTTTTATTCATATATAAATACTTAAAACAAGTCTTATCTCATAAAAAAATAATTGGGAAATAGCTCAGCTGTAGACAGCATACTTCACGTCCGAAAAGGCCAGGTTCGTATCCCAGCTATGTGAAAAAAATTTTTAAATTAAGATATATATATTTTTTTTAAATAACTTTGTTATCAATATAGCGGAATTTTTTATCACAGGAAATTTGAAAAAAATTACTGATTACCGGGATTTTTGTTATCAGAAACGAAACTTATTTTGTTCTGTATACGAGAATTAAATTACTACTAAACTGTGTTAATTTGTTGTTTCACCACAGCAATTTCCGTTGCTACGTTGCTATTTAGCCTTGCTATGTTCTTCTGTGTATGTTAGAAATTAAATTGATGTTAATGTTTCCCTAGTTCCTTCGAATATTAATCAAGCCTGATTCTTTCTGAATATAAAGTTACGACCCCTACCCTAATAAGCAATTTGGATTCATAAGCAAATAAGGTCAAAATAATCATATGAAATAGTGATGACTAACATCTCTGTGCAAAGTTTAGTTCACATCGGAGCACGTTTACTATTTTTGTCCAAAAATACACTATGCCGTCACATGGTGGTGCGTATGAAAGTTTTAAAAATTTTTTGCTAAATAATGTTAAAACGCCTAATGTAATAGGAGAATAGCCCCTAATTGCTCTATAATCATTTGCGATTCCGCGCTTTATCTTTTCTGCTCTTGGAATGAACATCACGCTCGCACTCTACACTCCATAAGAACATACAGCGCTCGGTACTTTACCTTCGCACATAATGGACTCTGCCATATCACTTCTTTGAATAGCTGATCTCATCAGCATGCCAGTTTATCGCATTTTTGCTGTACGAAATGGAGTTTTCATGCCAAGATTCGGGTTTTGGAATCGGGAATTTCCGGGCGGGAATTCCAGCGAAAAGTCTATTTTTAATTTCTTGTTTGCCCGAGAAAATCTCTAAAATTTCCCGGGAAAACGGGAAATTGCCTTGTCGGCTTTCGACCGGGTGCATAGCCGGGCTTTAAAGCTTTCTCCTCTCAGTGTATTAAAAAGCGGCTTCGCTGAGTAAAGATTTTCTGCCTAGCCGGCTTTCGACCGGGTTTTTCTTAAAGGCCGGCTAGCCAAAACATCATTACTCAGCAAAGACGCTTTTCGATACAACGAGAGGCAAAAAAATCGTTACTCAACGAAGCAGTTTTTCGATATACCGAGGGGAGCAAACCCTCAATCGCAGCCAATGGCCGCACATGCAGACCAACTTTACTTAGCGAGACAACCATAAGAAAATCTAGCTGTCTTGCTTTAAGACTAAGCAAAAGATCTTAAGTGATTTTAATATGTTTTCAATATACATAGAAAATTAATAAATTTTTTATATTTAGGGGACTATTTACAATAGATTTTGGAAGTTTGTCATAATAAATAATTACTCAAAGAGATGACCGATTGCTCATTTTGATATTGGGAGGTTCTTCACAAGATTTTGTGTGAGTTGGACTTTTTTTTTGGGCTCACTCTGAATATAAATCCCACCAAAATTACTATTGTATATTTTGGTGGTTTTGAAGATAGTTCCCTTGGTCGTGCTCTTAAATTTTTTTTCGGTTGTATTTATTTATTATATCTTTAATAAAATTGAACTAACAGCGGTTGGTTGTTTGGTTAAATGTTCAGAATTTTATGTAGAAAGATAAACGAACAATCGCCCGAAATTTTGCCATTCTTACTATTGTGCGCTCAGAAACTAACTAAAAATTAGAACACGTTCCATTCCTGAGCGGCTGACCCAATGAGCGGTGTATAAAAATAAAATAGATTCATATCGAATATAAATTGTTTGTTGTGTTCTGCATAAGTTTCTAAGCCAACTGCACTTATTCTATTGTAAATTTCCAAAAAAAAATTATGTTTACATTCTTAAATAGTTTTTGAAAACTCGTGCATAAGAAAAGAGGTTTGAAACTTTTCAAAAGTATGGTTGAAGTCTACTGAACAAATATATGTTTTCATATTTAATATAATTAATCTGGCTTTTAATTGTTACCCCGCCAGCCAAAAAATGTGGCCAGAAGAGCAGATTTTCTAAAAATAGTCAAGTTTTCTGAAGCATTTTATTTACCTTCATGAAAACTGCACTAAAATGCATTTTTTAATTTTTATTTATTTACTATCTTTTAAAAAATATAGCAATCCTCTTATGTTTAAAAAATTTTAACGATAAATGAATTTTTAATTTAAAAAAATATATGCGAATATACAATATTTGTAGAGCAAAACGTTACGTATGAGCAATATGATGGTACCATCACATTACTCATACGGCCTACACAATTATTAATTCACAAATGGTCTGTTTATGAAGACTGCGCTGCCAGAGAGACTATTTACATATTACGTAACGCTTTTTAGAAAATTTTCAATAAAAATTGTTTAATTCGCAACAGTTATTTACCTGCTAATTTAATTAGCCAACTCTTATAGCCGGCCAAATTATACAGCCCTTAAAAGGCTCTTACTTTGTAGTTTTTTATTTAATACATATTTATGAGCTAAGAATTGTCATATGTGTTATGTTATTGTTTATTTTTACTAATAATATCTCAAAATAATTTAAGTATTTTTCTATATTAAAATTAATTGATTTGTTGAAAATTTTTATTAATCGGTTAGCTGATTAATCAAAAATTCGCCGATTATTAACCGATTAAAACAAGAGCTCGATTAACTAATACAGCGATTAACCTAGAGAAAAAATAAAAAAAACCCCTATTGATTCAAGAATACTGCATATACATTGTCACGAAATCTAGTAGATTTGATTTGAAATCTTAATCAAAATCTAATTCGTTTACACCAAACATTTTTGTCATTTTTCAAGATTTCATTTTCAGATTTCAAGATTTTTCAAGACAAAATCCTTTGGTTGACGATTATCTTAAGCTGTAACCAAACAAGTGCAAACCTAGCTAATTCACACACCTTTTATAGAAGATTCTTGTAGGGCTGACTATTCACGTAGCTAATTGACTTAACTTTTATAGAAAAATGTTGCACAGTGGAGTAAAAAATATAAATAAATTAAGTAAAGTGCGATTTTGGCTCGCACACGAATGGTTCTGTACGAATAGACATCCCAGCAAAAACTACTGCTTCGAGATAAGCAGGTTTGTAAAGGACAGTTTTGTTGGTGTAGCTTACAAACATGCTTACGTATTGCATGATATTTGTTCGCGATGTCCCACTTTGGAGCATTTCTTGTTAAACGCTTATTTCAGCGCATTGGTTATATAATAAAATCATTGTTATGTCGTTTTAAGATCGTAACTCATCGTAATTCTTCGTAAAATGTATATTTTCATAATCTCTGCCTTACAGTAGCGCTTCCGTAAATGCACCACTGTAAGTGAAAATTTTTTTAAGTGGAGGAAAAGAAAAATATAAAAAGCTTAAGCATTTCTTGCCATACATTATTGCTTATATTCAGGAAATACATTTGTCGGTACTATGAAGCGCATTTGTATAACAGGAAAAGTTTGCACTGCTTCCAAAATTTTCGTTTTTGCCCCTTTTTCATTTTAGCAGTTTTTTGTTGTGCTTTTTTGTTTAATTTCAGTTTTTTTTATTTTTTAAGTATTTTTCGTTGTTTTTGGCAATTTTTTTCGATTTTGGCGCTTTTTTAATTTTCGTGATTTTTTCTGTTTATTTTTCGTTTTTTTTTTTTAATTTTTTTGTTTGTTTCCGATTTTATTTTTAGTTTTGGCGATTTTTTTGTTTTTGGCGTTTTATTAAAGTTTTTTTTTTCAATTTTTTGACGATATTTTTAGTTGTGGCGATTTTTTTCAGTTTTAGGGCTTTTTTCGGTTTTGGGGGTTTTTTTCGGTTTTTGGTGATTTTTTTAGTTTTGGCGATTTTTTGGTTGGTTATGACACTTTTTTTCGTTCTGGCGATTTATTCGTTTTTTTTTTTGGCGATTTTCGGTTTTTTAAAATTTTTGTTTGTTATTTACCGATTTTTTTAGTATTGGCGTTTTTTTGGTTTAGGCTTTTTTAATTTTTTTCTTCGCTTTTTGACGATATTTTTAGTTTTAGCGATTTTTTTAGTTCTGGCGCTTTTTTCAGTTTGGCCCTTTTTTTGGTTTTGGGGACTTTTTTCGGTTTTTTGTGACTTTTTAGCGATTTTTGTTTTGTTTTGACACTTTAGTTCGTTTTGACGATTTTTTTCGGGTTTTAGCGTTTTTTTTAGTTTTATCGCATTTTTTGGTTTTTGCGCTTTTTTGCGTAATTTTTGGCGATTTTTTTCGTTTTTTGATAATATATTTAGATTTAGCGATTTTTTAATGTTGTAGTGCTTTTTTCGTTTTGACGTTTTGGCGTTTTTTTTTGTTTATTGGCGATGTTTTTAGTTTTGGTGATATTTTGTGTTTTAGTGATTTTTTTTCTAATTTTGGTGCTTTTTTCCTTTAAGCGCTTTTTCCATTTCAGCGTTTTTTATTTTTTTTTTTTGTTTTGACATCTTTTCAATTTTGGATTTTTTTTAGTTTAAGCGTTTTTTTAAATTTCAAGATTTTACCTCTTACGGTTTCCAAGATACAGCAAATTGTCTAAATTACGTTGTCAAAATTACACTTACTAATAGAATACCCGTTTTGTATGGTAAATCTAACAGCAAACAACTAGATTTAGCTCGAAATCTCGTAAGACACTAGATTTATCGACAATGCAATATAAGAAACATTAACGAAAGTCTAGTCATGTTGAAACTTTTTATTTCAATGTTAAACCATACTTTATGCAAAGTTTAAAATTATTGATTTAGTGTACATATTTCAAAAAATGAATTCAATAGTTCAATAAGACGAGTTTTTATTCTTAAATTGCCGTTTTTTCTCTTAGCATATACTGACGATAAATGATGAATTTGTTTTATTTAATTTCTTATTACCTTATAGTGTTTTAATTGTAACATCTCTGTGTTATCAAAAATTAAAAGAGCCAACTCATGCGTGGCTTTAATACATAATTATAAACGTTGTAATAACGTTGACTGTTTGTTGTAAATGTATGCTATGAGGTTAATGTTGACAAAACTTTTCTTTTGTTGTGATATTTTCATTATGGTTGTAGTTTTTGAAAGAATAGATATTTTTAAGCCTTTACAATGTAGCATGGATATAATTACTTTCTCATACAGTATTCCCTTGATTTACGTCGCCTCGATTAATGTTATTTCGGTTAACGTCGTCAAATTTTTTGTACCTATCAAATTTAATTTGCGGCTCCATTCGATTTGCTTACAAGTTATTAGAAAAAGCAGAGGAATCCCAGAGTTTAGTTAAAATCTTTGTTTTTATGTGGTCGGCAAAATGATTTTTCACTCCCATTTCGATTTAAGTCGCCTTAATTATTTAAAGAAAAAATACATGGAAATCCAATTTTTATTATGTGCAATATCAATTTCGATTTACGTTGTTTCGAGTTACGACGCCATTTTTTTTGGAACCAATCGTGACGTAAATCGAGGGATTACTGTATAATTTCTACATACATGTATTCACATGTATGTATTTTGAAATACAAGAAGTTCGGTAACATTTATGTACAAGTGCATTTTTCTAATTAATGGCGACAACATGTCGGCAAATGCAGGCAAAAAATTGGCCATTAATATCAAAAAGAAATACGAATTAATCACAGCAGCTTTTGACACACTAGCATATTCACAATAAATACACACAGTGTGCTCATTAGAGTGGTCGTAAAAAATAAAATTTGGATTTCTTCAAGTCTCAAGTATAAACAAAAAAATATTTATTCTAAGAAGTTGTTATCTGTGAATAGCTTTTGACTTTTATCTAAATCGCCTATTTGACAAAATAAACAAGAAAATATCGAATGGCCCATGTCTATTAAAATAACAAAAAAAGCCCATAAATTTACAACTTTCGGTAAACCTTTTTCGTTGCCTAGAATTTGGAGTTGTTTCTTAAGTTATTTGGGCCGCTGAACGTCAATCTGCACTCTAATTTTTTTTATCAGCTCTAGTTTTCGAGATATGTCATTATGTCAAAAATGAAGGAACTTGCACGACATACATGTATTAGCATAACTGGAGAAGAATTTACCCTATTCAGTAAGAAAGAAAAACCAAATTCGACAACAAAATTATCTTTAAGCCGAACAAACATTGTCTCTAAGTCTGCGCATTAGTTTCAGAGATATCGTAAAAGTTTGTGACGAAAAATTAAAAAATTTCGTTAACAATTTTAAAATTTTTGTGTTTCAAAATTCATTAAAAAAATAAAAATACACTAACCATGATAGCTTTTGTCCAGTGTCATGTAGCTCAAATGATTTTATTCATAACTTTGTGAATTTTTAGGGTTGCGTACACCAAAATTGTAAAGGACGCTATTGTTTCCGCTACGCTGTCCGTCTGACTGTCACAGGGTGTTTTCTCGGGAACCGCAAGTGCTACAGACCTGAAATTTTCACAGAATATGTAAAACTTTGGCCGCTACAACAGTGTTTTTAAAGGGTGTTCTAATGCAATATACATACACTTTAAATTTTCATAGTTAGTGTTAATTGGTGTAGTCTGCATAATACACTATACCAATTAATACTGATATTTAACACAATAAAAATTAAAGGGTGTTCTATCAGTTAATGTAATTTTGACTACGCAAATTGGACAATTTACTGTATCTTGGAAACCGTAAGAGACAAGCTCATGAAATTTTTAAAAACGCTAAAAATAAAATATACCAAAATTAAAAAAATTTCCCAATGAAAAGTCGCCAAAATGAAAAAGGCGCTTAAAGTAATATACACTAAAATTAAAAAATCGCTAAAACTCAAAAAATTACCAAAACTAAAAAGATCGCCAAAAAACTGAAATAACCGCCAAAACCAAAAAAAGTCGTCAAAACGAAAAAAGCACTAAAACCGAAAAAAATCGCTAATACGAAAAATATCATCGAAATCGAAAAAAAAACTTCAAAAATGGAAAAAATCACTAAAACGAAAAAAACGCTATAACAAAAAAACCCCCAAGACTTAGAAAAATAATAGTTAAAAACCGAAAAAATCCTCAAAACAGAAAAAAGCGCCAAAACTGAAAAAAGCGGCGAAACTGAAAAAAATCACCAAAACTAAAAATATCGTCAAAAAGCGAAAGAAAACGTCAAAACAAAAAAATAACGCCAACACCAAAAAATCGCCAGAACTTAAAAAATCAGCAAAAACGAAGATCGCAGAAAAACGAAAAAATCAGCAAAATGAAAAAAGCGCCACAACTAAGAAACAACTAAGAAAAAGCGCCACAACTAAGAAACTAAAAAATAAAAAAAAATTTACAAAAAACCAAGCGGAAAAATTGCCAAAATGAAAAAAGGACAAAAACGAAAAGGAATATATGTGTATTCGTACGGAACCCTTCGCAAGCCAAAGTCGCAGTTTACTTAATTTATTTTTTATTTCATTTTATATTTTTAAGCTAAAATTTTTACGTTATCTCTAAAACTAATGGGCATATTTAGAAACAATGATTGCTCGGCTTAAAGATAATTTTGTTGTCGCATTATTCTTTTTATTTTTTACTGAAGATGGGAAACCCTTCTCCAGTTACGCTAATAAATGTCGTGCAATCAATTTTGACACAACGGTATATCTCGAAAAACTGATTTACCTGAAATTTTTTACGATATGTTTTATAAATATCAATCGATTTGTGGTATGAGACTTGACTAAATCCAAATTTTATAGTTTTGCGACGACTCTAGTGCTCATACTTCATACTAATTCATATGTGTGTAATATGGTGTATTTTTGCATGCTGTATATATTATTATAGTTGCTATCCGTTGAACTTTGTTTGTTTTATCTTCGTCCTACACACAGAAAAATGTTCATGCAAAACCGTCGAAAACAAGGTTAATTTAATATTTTTCGGTAGTGATTTTGTTTCATAGGTGTTTCATGTTAAATTGAAATGATTTACCATAATCTTGAAAGAAAATTTATCATTTTGAATTACCTATATTTCATTTTTATTTAATATTCTAGTACAGTTAAATCAAAATAAAGTTGATACTGAAATAATACGAAAAATCATATTGAATCAAAGTAATTTCGGGTTGAAATAACGTGAATTTGATATTGGAACAACTCGAAGAATCATGTTGAATTAAAGTTATTTCAAGTTTAAACAACGTGAATTTGATATTGGAACAACAAGAAGAATCATGTTGAATTAAAGCTATATCAAGCTGAAATAAACATGACTTTAATGTAGCTGGATGCCCCAGCCAAGATTTGAACTCGTGCCACCTGCATGATAGTCCACGCGCTAACCACTGCAGCCACAACTTTATCTATACACTAAATAAATACCAGCGTATGTAAAATAAATTTCATTTTAATTCAACATGATTTAAATGATTATTTAACATAAAACTTATGTGAAATTAAAGTTATAATATATATAATATAAAATTAAATAAAATGTAAGGTTTATAGCAAAATTGCTTTAACAGTTAAATTTTTAAATAAAAGAGATTTAATTATTATGATTATTTCGAACGTATTTGCTTTGTGAATCCAAATTGATTATTAGGCTAAGGTTCGTAACGTTATATTCAGAAAGAATTGGGCATGATTAATATTCCAAGGAACAAAGGAAAAATTAACATCATCTTAATTTTTCAACGTACACAGCAGAACGGAGTAGTGCCACTTTCGGAAGCCGCTACACTTCCATAGTCAGTGCTCACGTGTATTTGCTATCACCACTTGTCAGGTGGCTCTGTTGAATGTGATTTTATTTCTTATATATACAACTTATTCGTGAAAATTGAATACCAGAATTAAATCACTCTCAAGTTGATATTAAAGTGAACTTTCCCAGCGTTGCCATCGGTTTATTTTTTGAAAAATTAAGTTGATGTCAGTTTTTCCCTTGTTCCTTGGAATATTAATCATGCCCAATCCTTTCTGAATATAATCAATTTGGATTCACAAAACAAATACGTTCGAAATAATCATATTAATAAACAATTAGCTACTGGCTTGAGCTTTTCAAATGTTTACATGTTCATATATACGTGAGTATAAAATCAAACCAAAAAAGTTTGTCTTGAGTAGAACAAAAATCAGAAAAATGGGAATGTAGAAAAATAAACCGATGGCAACGCTGGGAAAGTGCACTTTAATATCAGCTTGAGAGTGATTTAATTCTCGTATTCAATTTTCAGGAAAAAGTTGTATATATAAGAATTAAAATCGCATTCAACAGAGCCACCTGACAAGTGGTGATAAGCAAATACACGTGGGCACTGACGATGGAAGCGTAGCGGCTTCCAAAAGTGGAGCTACTCTGTTCTGCTGTGTTCGTTGAAAAATTAAGTTGATGTTAATTTTTCCTTTGTTCCTTGGAATATTAATCATGCCCAATTCTTTCTGAATATAACGTTACGAACCTTCGCCTAATTATTAATTTGGATTCACAAAGAGATTTAAGCTTAGATTTATAATTTTCCATTTAAAATTAATATAAAACAATGGTAATTTTAAGCCAGCAGCAGTAAGTTTTCGTTAGTAATTAATTTTTTGTCGTCTACATAAACACACATGTAAGAATAAACAACAACAAGTAACACAACACAGTGGCTTTCCTGTTGATGAACGACATTCCTGTCCGAGACTGGGATGGATACAACGACGAGTGGGATGGATTTGGTCGAGCGGAGGAACTGGAGGACATAAAGCGAGCGATCTCCCTTGGAACCTTGCGAGAACAGTGAGTTGTAGCAATGAACAAAGCAAATAAACACTAACACACTCAAACGATAAATTATTTCCTGTAAATTTAATATGAGTTCCAATCAAAATTGCGGCATGTTGATTTTACATTCCTTTTTTTCTGTGTGTATGTATTATTGCATTTACATCAGAATGAAATCTAGTTCAAACGAGATTTCGGGCCAAATCTAGTTTATTTTTACTAGATTTGCCGTACAAAATAATATCTAGTTTCTTACTAGATTTTGTCAAAATCTTGTTGCATATAGGAACAACAACTTTGGTTTTTTCATATTGTATTAACAAATAAACCGCATAAGGTTTGTGTATTTGCTATGAGGTTTATCCTTTAGTTAGTTTTAGTTTTGGAGCTTAATTTTTATATGGAGTTTGGCAATGAAATTTGAAAAAAAGATCAAAAAGATTTATTTATCGGTATAGATTTTAAAATTTATTAGATTGAAGTCTACTATATTTCGCTCTGGTGTAAGTGTAGTATATAGCAATTTTGCATTCTATAATAGCTATTTACTAAAATATACACCTTGATAAACACATTGAGTCATAAAAATTTTTGCAATAGTGCATTTATGTACAACGTAATGAAATCTAGTCCAAATGAGATTTCGGGCAAAATCTAGTTCATTTTTATTAGATTTCCCATACAAAATAACATCCAGTTCCTTAGCGCTATAGGTTTCAATAAAGATTTAATATCAAATCTACTAGATTTTGAGGTAATGTAAATGCAGTTTTATTAGATTTTGATACAGCTGGTTACATATAGGAACTACAACATTGGTTTTTTTCATATTGTATTAAAAAATAAACCACATAAGGTTTATGTATTTGCTATGAGGTTTAACGTCTGGCTATTTTGGTTTTGAAACTAAATTTTTATATGAAGCAGTGAAGTTTAAAAGCAAAAGAGTTTGTGTAAACGCTATAGATTTAAAAAGATTTCAATTAAAATCTGCTAAATTTCGCTCTGGTATAAATGTAGTATATCAGTTTTCTGATGTTTTTGTGTATGAAATTCGACAAATGTAAGAACAAAATTATGGCTCACCAAGATGCCAAAATCTAGTAACGTAGATTTTGTCAAAATCTCCTTAAATAAGGGAACTACAACTCTGGTATTTCATATTGTAGTATAAAAAACCCACATAAGGCTTTTGTATTTGTTGTGAGGTTTATGTCCTAGCTATTTTGGTTTCGAAACTTAATATATATGTATGTATGTATGTATATGGAGTTTGCCAGTGAAACTAAAAAAATACCAAATAAAGGTTGGTGTAAACGGTTTGTTTATTAATAAGTTACATATTGCTAGATTGTACACAAAAAAATGTTATTTTATTTTTTACATATCTTCTAGCCTTCTATCATAGGCGGAAGTTAGAATAATTTTATGAATTTAGTTTTAAGTTCCTTTATTAATTAAAAAAAAATAATCACTAAGTTTAAGTCAACGCGTACAAGACAATTTTGTGCCGAATAAACGAAGCTAAAAATCGTGGAGATCTGATGAAAAATAAGAAAGCTATAAGCCATTTGTTTAGCTTAATGGATTATAACTATCTTATTTTTCGGTATTGTTGATTAAATAATCTTCAGCTAATAAGGCCTAACGCAGTTTATGTCAATAAAAAACTTTTTATTACGTATTTACCCAACGTTTCGTCAATTTTTTGTTGACTTTTTCAAGGGCTTCGTAAAATGATATTATAAAATCATTTTACATTTAAATATTAGTGTTTCTAAAATATGTAAACTGTTAAAAAATTTTTATATAAAGAAATAAATGTGTGACTTTTCTTTTTCCTTTAGCTACTGGCAATGTTGGAATCATATGCTATGCTCAGAATATCGCAAACAAAATATTACTTACAAAATTTGCTAAATATTTGTATATGTAAATCAAAGTTGTTTATTTCACCAAACAATTGTTTGTAGTCTTTAGTTTCATTTCTTTTTATACTCTCTATTTAGTCGTTAATGCAAGAGCGACGAGTGTACATGCATAGTAGCTTTGTTGGTATTTTGCCACATAGAGTGTGTAAAATAAATGATAAAATGATGAAAATAAAGCACCTTTTATTAGAAATAAAAATATATTTTTTAAAAAACTATGGGGATTGAGGCAAAATGTATTGAAAATCTGTCCATTTTACCGAATAAAGAAATAGTAAATTCAGTGTGAACCGCATTATTATACATATTTACGACCAATATAATTTCTTGTGATAAAATTTTAATGAAAATCTTTGCGTTTACTTTATCGTATTACTGTAGTTCACAATTCTCACAGCAATACAGCTGCAAAATATTTTTAACCGCCAATGATGTAAATGTACACATCATGTTATGATCGTGTTAAACGGAATTTTAAAGCTTAAATTTTGATAATTATTGGTGTACTTAATATCATAAACGATATCAATCATACGCTACATGACATGTTTAATATTGTATAAATAATAGTATACTTTTTGGCGAACCATCCAAATACAGCACACGCGTATGACTAATATTTATTTTAAGTATCAAGTATACGCCTTCATTATCATTACGCAGTGGATGAGTTATAAAAAAATGGAAATAATTATGCAGGTTCTAAACGGGCCAACCAACAGTAGTGATTCGTTCCCATATAACGAGTGGGGAAGATTGGAGGCGTTATCCTAGACTAGAGTTATGAAATTTCATACATAGTTTTATATTGGCTCCGTTAGGAAATATGCAAATCTTGAAAAATATCGGAGCAGTGTTGAAAAATAAAGGAGCATTTTGGTGGTGCTTTTTCTTAAACCAAGCGAACTTAGAGGTGAAAAAATATGTTTTAATTTTTTTTCTTAACTTATTTATACTAGAGACCTGTTTAAGTACATATTACCAAAAGAGAAAAGTCGCCAAATTTAAATACCAACTCAGAAAAGCGCATTTTTAAAATAATGTTTTTCTGTGGAGCTTTTCCATAACAGAGCGAAACTTTTTTCTTAATTTTGTTGAGTAGCATTTTTTATAAAATTTTTGTTTTTACTTTGTTATTGTTTTATATTTTTTTTGCTTCTGAGCAGTTCCACGAACGACGGCCCTACCTACAGAAGGTAAAAATAATTTTCTTATTTTTAATAAAAATCAATCTATTGATGTCAATAAGAGAATGACAATTATAGACAAATAAAAAATATACAATATTTAAAATTTGTTTCTTCAGATTTTATTGCATCCCCTTCTCATTATGAATAAAACCCGCTATCTCTGAAAAGAATATAATTTTTTTGATTTTTATTGAATTTAAAAAATACTCGGTTAGAGTATTATCCTGTCTATAATAGCACGGATAGCAAATAATTTTGTGTCTTATTATTTTCTTATGAGTATATCTTTATATTATTTATGTTAATGAAATCAATAAAAAGTTTTCTTTCTTCTAAATTTTAAAATTTACGTACTAGATCACACACGTCGGTTACACCCATCTCATTTTAAAAAGAGTTTTTTGTTGTTGATTTTTTATCACACAATAAATATATAATACAATCAAAAACACTTTGATTAATTAGCTAAGCCAATATTATTGTGTTCATTATAGTGAAAGTTTTACAGAATTTATCCTAAAAGCCATAATTCTTTAAAAGTTAGATTTGTATGGTCACACCCGTCTCTACTTTCTGACGACCATTCTGAGCAGAAATCGTGTTCCTTCAGTGTCTTTTTAACGTATTTAACGTATTTAAGATTAACGGCCTTGCGAGTCGCAGCCTTTAAGTAACAAATTTTATGTGTTCTTGATTTATAACAAAAAAATATACGTGAAATGGTTACACCCGGCTAAATGAAATTACTCTTCTGTAACACAGCAAAAAATTTTTTTTGTTGAAATTTTTTAATGATTTTCAACTTTTCGAGCTTACCTTTGTTATATATACGTGGGTCAATTGCAAAGTAAATGCAATTTTGTTGTCCCCGATGTTTAAGGTAAAAAGATAAAAAAAGCAAACAAAAAATATAATAGTAATCATTGAAGAAGATGTTATACACATTCCTTAGAATTAAAACTTTGTTTCTATAATGTTTGAGAACAGTATTTAATTGTTACCTCATACTCGTTTCATACAAAAACGCTTGTCCCAAGTACCAACATGAAAAAAACTTTAAAACTTCCTTTTTTATAAACACACAACATTTTTTATTCATGTGTATGCATACATATCGCCATATGAATTCATAAAAGCCTTAAATTACATTGAAATAATTTTACAGGAGAAAGACAAAAAAATCTTTAATATGTAAAATTAACCAATGAATAGGTCACGAATACTTATAATAATAATTTAACATGAACGAATAGAGGAGTAAGGCTTAGGAAGATAGTCGTAATAACATTTATTTTGATACTGTGCATCATAACCAACCTAAATTTCGGTTTTAAAGTTTTTGTAAGTTAAGGTGGGGAGGTACATAACACGAGTTAACGCGTCAACACGTTTAGTGCGTTTACAACTATAGACGCTTTAAAGCCAGGAAGTTACACATCACGCGTTAGACACTTTTTGCAATCAGCTGATGGAATGTTTAACGCTGGAATGTTTAATGATTTGCTTATCATATTCCAAGCTTCAGCTCTTTTTTCTCTCTTTTTATACGCAACTATTCCTTTTGCGTATATAACCGAACATTTGTTTATTTCCTCAATTAATTTTTCTTCCATTATTGAATATTTTTACTTTTTTATTAACAGAACAAAAATAAGAAAGTCATCCAGGGATGGCAAGTAAGATTTTAAAATTGTACCAATGTTGACTTAAATTTTTCTTTTTTATACCTAATTGTACTAAAACAGAATATTCGCCTTGGAAGCAACGCTGTTGAAAATCAAAATAAAAAACATGGGGTAATAGCCCTATTTAAACAAACAATTTTTGTGCTATTTATTTTTCGGCGCTCTTTTGGTTCCGGAGATGCGTTGTTCAAAACTTTCATTTTGAACTAGCCATAGTTCCTATAATTCTATACAGATATAAACATTTGAGCCCGACTTTTTAGGTAAACACACAGTTATCTTTAAAAAAACAATATAGCGGTACTAAAGCATGTATATAATTTTCAAGAAACCTTCCAAGCTTTCATTTGATGTATACTTTAAGTCTGTCACTTTTGAAATGGGGAAGTTATGCAACTTTAAAAATTAGTTTTTAGAAATACATAGGTTTTTTAAGTAGTCTGTACAGCCGGCATTGGCCGCGTGCAAAGATACAACAAATTAAGTTTATCTATTGCACTAAAAAAAATTAATTCAGTAAAGTGCGACTTTGGCTCGTTTCGTTTTTGCCCTTTTTGTCTAATTTTGAAATTTTTTTCGTTTTGCTTTTTCGTTTAATTTTAGTTTTTTTATTTTTTAAGTTTTTTTTTTGGTTATTTAGCCAGTTTTTGGTGTTTGGCGCTTTTTTTCGATTTTTCTTGGCGACTTTTCATCTTTTACCGATTTTTTAGTTTTGGCAATATTTGCTTTTGGTGTTTTTTTTTTGTTTTAACGCTTTTTTACGATATTTTTAGTTTAAACGATTTATTTTAGTTTTGGCACTTTTATAAGTTTTGTCGCTTTTTTCGGTTTTTGGGAATTTTTTTTCGGTTTTTGATGATTTTTTTTAGCGATTTTTTCGGTTTTGACATTTTTTATCATATCGGCAATTTTTGCGGTTTTTGGCGATTTTTTTCAATTTTACAAAAATTTATAAAAACGATTTTTTTTATAATTTTAATATGTATCATGATCCGCAAGAGCTTCAAATTTCAGAGACCACGTTTTGTAAGCTACCCTTATCTGACCACTTTAAATATTTCTCTTTTTCGCAAAATTTTTATTTAATTCAGATAAAATGTAGCTTATAGTATAAAGGAGTGGACGAAAAGGATAAGATATTTTATCACAACAAAAGAGGTGCAATAACGAAAATTTTTAAAAAATGCAACAAATTATTAATTGTACTAAATAAGCCATTGGTGTACAATTATATTTTTAAGGCCCGATTTATACCAAAAATAGTACAATTGTACCAATTTTGCCATCCCTGAATGAAGTCAGCTGTTTATCTATCAGAAGCTTTAAGGCGTGAAAAACGTTGAAAGTTGCTGAACTTTTTGCGGTACTCGCGTTTCAAACTTATTTGTGTAACTTGCTTCATATAAACACACTATTTTAACTTTTTTTGACAGCAGTCTGTAACGCGTTGACGCGTCAACGCGTGTATGTAACTCCACCTTTACTTTTACTGAATAAGTAAAATATTAATTTTGGGAAGCAATGCGACTAGTAAAAATTTATAAATTTAATAAAGCAAATATTTTTCCTAACATTATTATAGAAAACACAATTTTAGAGAAAGTTCAAAAATTTTGTGGCAATCTAATAAATAATAAAATTCCAACTGTGGCTTTGAAAATGAAAAACACACTCAGGTATGATACTGCTAATATAACCATGAAAGATTAAGCGGCTAATACTTTATGTCATAACCTTGTACTGGTGATTGGATTTTTGTGATATTCAGCATCTTGGAGAGATAAAAGAGGGTAATTCAGATATTTTTTTTTTAAATTTAGGAAGCAATGGCTGAGCAAAATGGAAAACTTTAAAACAATTTTCTATTTTTTAAGACTTCAGGCGCTTTGAGCTACCTCTAAACATTTCTCAGTCGGTCTAAACATTGATACACATTAGTTTTTACATTATTCGAATATATATAAGGAGCGAGAATTACATTCGCAGTGTTGTTTAAAATATAGGGCCATCCTAATGTACACTTTAAAAAAAATTTTAAAAACATTACTTAAGCAAAATTTATACGTGCTCCAGTTCGAGGCCTTGTTGCACCGTATCCAAGCTAAAAATATAAGTTCATATACACAAGCTATACAGCTATGGGAATTATTAATTAAATTACGTGCACGCTGAAAGCTTCATGCACAGGTATGCGATGCA
Source organism: Panzeria rudis (assembly GCA_956483635.1). NCBI lineage: Eukaryota > Metazoa > Arthropoda > Insecta > Diptera > Tachinidae > Panzeria > Panzeria rudis. Next base: position 38,826,106 of record OY101449.1, on the reverse strand, counting down.
TGAGTCATTTATTTTGACCTTGAATATGGCGCTTTATATATATGATAAGTATATGCTTAAATATCAAGTATATGCCACAAATGATTAGTACTAATATTAATGCAGAAAAAAACTTGACGTTTAGGTGTGGTTCACATTCAACATCGGCCCTTAAAATTTAACCACCCTTTATTTAACCTTAAAAATATGTTAAAGAAAATTTTTTTGGGTGGTCCTTTTATGAATGGCAGGGATATACCTACACCGAAAAAACCAACCTTGTAATTTACACATGTGACCGTAAGCATAAGTTTTAATTTTCGAAGTCGGAGGTGGTCAAGAACGCCCCCTATCTCGAAAATAAGTGAGTGACTATTTTTAGATTATCTCGTAAACTATAAGGAATATGTGTGAAATTTAATACTTCGGCTTTTAGTTCAATATTTGAATTAATGTAAATTCGAATTATTTTTATTAACAGTAGAGTGTTGGAATATTCAAACCAGATTAGCACAACGGACTAGATACTGGATACTTTTTACAAGGAAACATCAGCTATATAACAAATTTTTGTCACGAAATAGAATACAAGATTTTTTTCATGAAAATTCTTGCATTCACTTTATTGTAACTCAACTTAGTTAGCCGAAATTTCCTCATCTGATTTAAGCCAACACTCACAAGCTTTTATTATTTTTAGTTTTTCGCTTCGAAGGGCATTTTTATCAATACCTACAATAACGAATATTATTAAACGCTTTATTTTAGATAATAATATTATCTACAACTCTTAACTGAGTACTAAATACATTTTTGTTGTAAATTGTACAATTAAAAAGTTATAGCTATTAAGAAAAAATGTAGCGTCCATCACGTAGCGTGCGTTACAAAGGGTTCACGGCTTTGATAAAAACGACAATAATTTTTTGGCTGCAAATAAGTTATTTTACAATTCTCTTATATTCCACTTTCTTTTATGAATTATATTTTGTGTGCTTTATTATGTGAAATTCGCTTAAAAAGATACGAAAACACACTTCAACTTTCAAAGTTACTTCCACTTTTTGTAGTAGCTCTGAAATCTATCCCTTAATGAAAATTATCATCGGAGCTTGTGCTAAAGTGGTTTGACTAACTACAAAAGCTATAAATACGTAACAAAATTATATTTTACAGAATACCGGGTCATAGTGGACTCAGAGCATTTTTGTGCCATAATTTGGTCAACGGATAACTCAATAATAGAATGGAAAGGAAATTTCGATCGCTAAGGATGAAATATGATTAAATATTGTTGTAGCTAATTTATTTTCTAAGATCCTAGCTCAATGAATTAACATATTACGAAACTCTTTCGTAAAATATATAAAATGTAAGAAAATAATTGAAAAATAATATTTAAAAAATGGCTCAACCAGGGCACGAACTAGCAATTTTTATATGTCAAGCCCAGTGCTACACCCACTGAGCAACTTTCTTCTTATTTTATACGAGCTAAAAATTTGTTTTATTAACCCAGGAAACAATTTTGGCCAACATGTCTAACATCAGAAAAAATCTGACACTTTACCAGATAATCAGCCGAATTGTCTAAAGTTCCCTCAGACATTTGGCGGATCAGTAGGCAGTTTTCTTATACGACGTTTCTGCACATTGTCTGAAATATTATATGATTAATATCAGAATAGTAAGCACATTATCCTAAAGCAATTTAATTTCCTCTAAGGCATTTAACAGAGTAGTCTGCACATTTTCTGATCTACGTGCTACGACTTTTAGTAGTCACTTCTGCTCATTGTCTGATTTTAGTTTTGTTATAATTCTCATTTATCTCTTGAGTTTATACGCACAAATATTTGAGTTTAAAAGCTTATAAAATATGGGTAAATGTTTTCTGATAAGCTGCCATAAGCAGCACAACAATGCATTAAGGATTTTAAACGACATTTCTGATAAATTTCTAATTTTACCTCCGACTTTTCTCTGATATTAATACGCCTGGACGTAAAACGTATCAGATAAATCGGAAAATTTTTTGTCAGACATTTTCCCGACATTTATAAGACATGTCGAAAACTCCTTTAGAATTACCCTAGGAAATTCGTCAGAATTCGTACAGAATTCTGTTAGACTTTTCGGTATAGTTTTTACAATTTCCTCAGACAAAGAGATCCGGTTTCTTGTCAACCACTCATATGACTTTCGGTACGTTTTCTGACCGACATCGTATACGAATTCGGCATCTTGTGCAGACTTTCGGACTGACTTCGGACCGAAATCGACAAAAATTGTTTGCTGGGAACTTACATATGAAAAATATATCACTTTATAAAAAATAACTTTAATATATTTTTTATTTGAAAAATATTTTTTAGCAAGGGAAAATGTTTACGAAAGGTTTTTCGTTACTTTCGTAAATTCAAAAAAAATATTGACAAAATTTGTTTTTCGTAATATCTACGAAAGTTTCCTCCTATATTCTACGACAAAAAGTAACTATGAACGTTTTTTCGTAAAATGTTGCATGGAATATTTTCAGTGTATGAAAGTTGTTTTCGTAAAATATTGCAGAGATTGTGTTCAGTGTTGGTATTACTTATTTTAAATAAATCATTCATGCATACTTAAAAGTAGCTCTGCTTAAAAGGTGTCTGCATTTAGTTATATTTTTTTACCATTTTACAAAAAAGGTCAAATATATTTTTTATCCATGACTTTTAACGACTTTGAAATGAGAGATGTAAAGAATTGAAACACTGCAATACACAGTAAGTTCATATTAGCATATTTTGATAATACTCAAACTTTGTGTAAGTTAGATTGCTATCGAAGTGGTTTAACAGAATATGCAACAAAAAAAATCTAAGTGCTAATCATACTATTATTATAACTTTATAACTTAACTTAATTTAAAATAATGCCAGTAAAAGAATGAGAAGTATTTTGTATATCATTTCGTTGTTTCATTTTGTGATGTCTTTCACTTTATTCTTCTCATTTTAATCATGTAAATACCCTGAAGCTTTAAAACAGTTTAGCAAACTTGCACCCAACCAAAAGCAAAAGGTTGTAAGTTTTTGCTTTCTCGGTTGGTGAAAGAAACATTTTTTTAAAGGACATATTGTAAATGAAAAAATGAATGAGTAAATTTGAGTACCAAGATGATAACAATGTGGATTTAATGACATGTAAGTTTTTTTTATGTATATTATACTCATTAATTTGTTTAAGGACCGTTTTAAACGCCTTGTCATAATTTTTATTTCATTAAAGATTATTTTATTAGAAACACTTGAACTTTTAACTGATTGTTTACAAAAATCAGTATTTTGAGTTGATTATGTTCCACTTAATCTTTTGACAATATAACAAGAAATAAATTAATGTTTATACGACATATCAAATTCCTTTTATTGCTTTTATCTTGATCATTGTCCGTACACCTTGTATTTATTAAGTTGTATTATTAAAAGTGATTAATGGTAATTAAGGGCGCTATACTACGTTCGTTCCTCAACTCAATAAGAACATTTGCCTAGTGCACGTATAGTAGAGTTTTTATTAATGGAGAAGTAAAATATCCTTTAACCATTTAATAATATGAATGCAAAGCTTAATTGAAGTAGAGATAACATCTGATAAACAGCAAATTATATTTTTTCCTGTTTGGTTTGTTTTATGGTCACGACTAGGAAGTGTAATTTGTGTTCATGTACTTTTTTCATTTTTTAGTTTACAAACTCAAGTTACGATATAATAAATACGGATGTAACGATACGCCTTTTTGCCGATACGCTACCGATACACACACTCAAAAAGAAATATCGGCGATACCGATACCGATACTAATACGCATATTGAAATTGAATTCAAGCTAAAATTAACAAAACTCTAGTACGCTCGGACAAGAATAGTGGGAGCTATCAAAACATGTCAGTTCAACCCTCCGTGCAGTCAAAATTTTCTTTGTCTACATGCTTCACATTTATCTCTAAATAAAACTATAATTTAATTGAAAAATTATATTAAAACCGAACTCAAGCCAAAATAATTAAATTTCTTTGGTTATAAACCCATACAGTTCGACTAAAGCTCATAACTTAATTGTTAAACTCTAAAGCAGGAGTGCCCAAAACTTTCTTATGGAAGAGCAAACACCAATACATATAAAGAAAAACTAATTTTCATTCAATAGTTTTTGTTGTAAAAACCAATACATACAAAGAAAAAAAATATTTCATATATTTATTTGTTGGTGCTTTGCACTTGCGTGTATACCGTGAAGAATGACAACAAAAAACTAATAAGACAAAGTTGTTTGTGTATTTCGTATTGCTAGTGCTGAGTGCTGTATGTGTGTGTTAAAACATACAGCCTATAGCTAACAAAGTTTTTTTTGCATTTCGTATTGCTAGTGCTGAGTGCTGTGTGTGTATTAAAACACACAGTCTATAGCTAAGTGCTTTTACAAAAACAAATGAGTACCAAGCGCATAGGGCTTGGGCAACGCTGCTCTAAAGCATCAACCCACGTATTAACTAAAAATAAATAAAATCAACCAGTTTTTCATGAACATTCAAACAAGCAGGTTATGTTGTCGTTTGTTTCTTGCTATTGCTTGATATATACTAACAAAAACTTTGTAAGAGCGAGAGTTACCATACTATTACATTTTGCGCTAGTATGGTAACTCTCGCTCTTATAAAGTTTTTGTTAGTATATATCAAGCAATAGCAAGAAACAAGCGACAACATAACCTGCTTGTTTGAATGTCTATGCCCAACTTGTTGATTTTATTTACTTTTAGTTAATACGTGTGAGAGTAAAAAGCCCCATGTGATATGTATTGCGGGTTGCTGCTCTAAACTTTGCGAAACACCACGATAAACATTTTTCAGAAAGACTTTAACCCAGTAACTCTTTGTTGTATCGGACTTTTTGTACATTTCTTAAAAAAGGGAAAAAACTCCCCTTCAGCGGCGATATAGCTTGCAAAAATTTTCTACAAAAATATTCCTCGTGGTCTTGTATGTAAAAAAGCTGAACACATATTAAACCTTAAACGTAACGCTTAGAAAATTTTCTATGCCGAATACGAATTGTGCATAAGTACGAAATTAACCCTTAAACAAATTTTAAGCTTTGGATGATTTCTATCGTTCGAGCTAAATCTGGAACTCGGGTGTCCTTAATGGCCTCTAGTAGAATTATATGGCGAGTATATTTGTAGATTTTGTAGATACATTTCAACCCCCTATATCGCCACTGAAGGAAAGTTTTTTGCCCATTTTTAAATAAATGGACAAAAAAGACCCATAAAACGAAGGGTTACAGGGTTAAAATTTTCCAAGAAAATGTTTTTCGTGGTGTAAAAACGTAAGACTTACAAGATTTCATATGCCGAGTACTAATTGTGAATAAGTATGAAGTTAACCCTTGAACATAGTTTAAGTAGTTGTGTTCGATTACCTACTAAAAGTTACTACATTTACCATATTTTACTGCTTTTGGCTGGGTGGTTAGCGCGTTTGACTACAAACCCTGAGGTCATGAGTTCAAGACCAGTTTCAGCCAATCCAACAACATCATGCATTTTTCTCATGTGCATTGGTGTGCTGTTGTGCTGGTTGTTGTTGGACTGTTAAAGTGATGAAGGCGTAGCACTGATCACTTTGGCAGTACCGGCAGCGATTAATACTAACATATCCTAATGCACTTCACAGCACCCTCTTTCGTCGGTATTGTAGCAAAATCGTCGGCGAAGTAAAAGAACGAATAAAAATGGCTACACAGCTTAAACAACTCAATGCCTCTACTTGACACCAGAGTGGCTTGCAACACTGCTATACGAAAAAAACGCGCAATAGCAGGGTTGTAAATGAATTAAGCTTTCTATATCTCTCCCACTTCTCCACCTATTCTCTCTACACTATCTCTTTCCCAAAGAAGGTAACACGTTAATTAATTAACTGGTAGGCATTAATCGCCTGATTGTGTAACTTCTGTTATAAAAAAAATTAACGTTCGAGTACACAAAAAACAGTAAAAGTAGTAACGAGTTTAAAAGAAATTTTTTTTCTATTTTAAATACTACAAATTTACTACAATTTCGGAAAAAATTGTGTACACTGCAACATTTTACGAAAAAAATTTCGTAGCTACTTTTTTCGTATTATATACGAAACTTTCGTACATTCCACAAAAAAAGTTTTAGTCCAGAATTTTATTATGTTACTAAAGTAACGAAAACCATTCGTATTTACTTATATAGACTGTTTAATATATCGACCTTTTTTCTATATCTCTGTATATTTTGTTTTGATTATCTATAATAATCGGGCTTTTAAGGTCTATTTATCTTTGGATGTAAATAAAAGATTATATTTTCATTTTTCTTCAATCCTACGTTTCGTTAGTATTTTCCAACTTCTTCAGGGATTCATTTATTTTATTTTTCGTAGAATGTACGAATTAGGCTGAGTCCAGAAATTTATTATTTGACGAAAGTAACGAAAACTTTTCGTAGTTATTTTTTTTTTTGTAAAATATACGAAACTTTCGTACATATTACGGAACAAATTTTTACACCAGAATTTTATAGTTTTACGAAAGTTACGAAAACATTTACTCGTACGTTTTTTCGTAAAATATACAAAAATTTCGTACATATTACGAAATCAGTTATAACAGCGTTAGCGTTGAAAATTTTCAAAAAGGGGCACACAAGGGGGATTTTGATAATAAAAGGAGCATAAAAATGGGATTTCTGAGAAAAGAAGGGGCAACTTTAATAGCAAGAAAAATTTTTAAAAAGTTGTTTAATTTTTTTCGTAAGACACAAAAAACATTTAGTAGTATTCTCTAAATATTACCTTAAACTATGAAAGTATATCGTAAAATGTAAAACTTTTTTCTCTTTTCTACGAAACTCTTTCGTACTATATAAAAAATTATTTCTTAAAATACAAAACATACTTCGTGAAATAAACACAAAAATTTCGTTCGTTTCGTACATTTTACGAAAGAATTTCGTGGTACGAAACTACAAAATATTTCGTAATATATACGAACGATTGCGTTCATATGTTGCATGGTATTTTTTTAGTGTAGGTAAATATACAAATTATGTCAAATTTGAAAACATAAGAAAATACAAAAAATATTTAAATAAAAATACAAAAATTATTAAAATTATAGATACAAAACAAATAATTGTTTCTTTCTTAGAAGAAAATTAATTTGTTCACTATGTGCTCAAAATAATTTATACCTTTTAAATATTTTAGTTCCTTCGAATAGAGACCGAAGCAATACATGTTTTGAGCTATTTTTGATGCCTTCTCCCACAGAAAAAATTATCACCAACAAATTTTCAAACAAAAGTTTGTCTAAAAATAAATTTAATTTTCAGTAAATGCTCTGTCCATAATCTATGAATTGTTTGTTTGACTTCTATTTAGAAAGCAAACACAAAAAACAACAATAAAAACTGTGTCGTAAAAAACCACCCCGATGACGACATACACACAAATACCAACAACAACAATCATAGCAAGAGAAATGCTATTGTACCAAGTTTGTTTACAAAAGATTTTTGAGTCAATCGATTAGTGAATGTCGTTGCGTTAATTCTCATTCATTTTTTTAGACTTGAACACATTCATTTTTTCAGACTTGAACACATTTAACATAGTGAAATCTCCTAAATGCTTAATGGATGGTGATGAAGACACAGACAAAAATTTTGTTTGTATTTTTGTTTGATTAAGTAAATTATTTTGCTTAATAATTGTTAGCATTTTTAGACTAATTGTTTATTAAATTCAGACAGAAATATTTTTTGATATTTTTCAGAAAATCCAGTAAATATTTTTGTTTGATTTAGTAAATTGTTTTGTCTACAATTTGTAAATATGTTTAGACAAATTGCTTTATAGATTTAAACAATTTGTTCACTGAAAAAACACGTTTTTTTCAATGAAATTGTTGAGGTATTTTTGTCTATATTTACAAATTCGTTTGTAGGTCCGTTCATAGACAAAATATTTATTATTTTATTGAATTCCTTTACAGAAAATGAAATTTAGTTTTTTCTGTGCAGCATCATATATTTTCTGAAATTTCGCTTTAAGTCCAGTGACAAATGCTTTGCTTCATTATCTTGCTGAATACCCTATACGATATCTTAATATGACTCCGAAATTAATGTAAGACGTGTTCGTGATCTCAGCATGCTTTAGAATTGTGCCCATGTTCTGTAACTTGTGAGAAGTTCTCGCATCGAGAAAAATCTAATAATTATATTAGTCATTCCGTTTTTTGCAGGGTGAATTATAAATTAAACTGGATACATTAAAATAAACAAAGAAAGTTGAAGTTTTTTGTTACTTACCCTGTATTCTACAGGATGATAACAATTTACTCGCATTGAAAATTTCTCACATTAGTTACAGAACTTGGGTACTGTTTTTATGACTATATGCTGGAAGAACTGACGAAACGACAATTAGAAGTAGTTTAACGCACGGTTGGATAAAAAGGATACTAAATAAAAATCCAATAAATTTTAACATCCTATTTTGACCAAAGAACGAAATAACGAAAATTGTTGTATAAGGCAAGAATTTTAGTTTACAGAATTTTGAAATAAAAAGAATCCATTTTTATATAATAAAATGTTTTACTTGTACATACATACATACATAAACTTTCGTAGTTACTTTTTTCGTATTATATACGAAATATTCGTACAGTACCACGAAAAAAGTTTTACTCTAGAATTTTATTATTTTACAAAAGTAACGAAAACCATTCGTATTTACTTTTTTCGTAGAATGTACGAAACTTTCGTAAATATTACGAATTAGGTTGAGTCCAGAATTTTATTATTTAACGAAAGTAACGAAAACTTTTCGTAGTTATTTCTTTTTTTGAAATATACGAAACTTTCGTACATATTACGGAATAAATTTTTACACCAGAATTTTATAGTTTTACGAAAGTAACGAAAAGATTTCCTAGTACGTTTTTTCGTAAAATATACTAAAATTTCGTACATATTACGAAATAAATTTTGGACAATATAAGTTGTTCTAAAATTATTGGATTATATAAAATTGGGCGCTAAGTGACCCGTATACATATAAGTTGTAGACAGCGTTACCGTTGAAAATTTTCAAAAAGGGGCACAAAAAGGGGATTTTGATAATAAAATAGGCACAAAAATGGAAGTTCTGAGAGAAGACTTTAATAACAAGAATAATTTAAAAAAAAAGTTGTTCCATTTTTTCGTAAAACACAAAAAATATTTAGTAATATTCTCTAAATATTACCTTAAACAATGAAAGTATTTCGTAAAAAGTAAAACTTGTTTCTCTTTTCTACGAAACTCTTTCGTATTATATAAAAAATTATTTCTGAAAACACAAAACATACTTCGTAAAATAAACACAAAAATTTCGTTCGTTTCGTACATTTTACGAAAGAATTTCGTGGTGCGAAATTACAAAATTTTTCGTAAAATATACGAACGGTTTCGTTCATATGTTTCATGGTTTTTTTTCAGTGTAGCTATTATTTTGAGCAGTATTTCTATGAACAATTTTACTACATTTACACATTTTCTGTTTTTTTATATTTTAATATTTTCTTTCTCATGAGTACGCCATTTTAAAAGTCTCTCTTTTAATACATTTACTACAAAAAAAAAGTAAACAAACAAAGCTAGTGTTCAATGACTTCTGACGTGCAAGTTGAGTAGGGAGCTTTGTTGTCTTTGAACGCCTATAGGAAAACTTTATGGCCAACATTTTTGTAGAACATTTCATTCCCGCACTCTCCATTTTTGGGGGTGTTTTTTACGATTTGTTAGAAAAGAGCCAAAAATGACCGTTATGTGTTATGAACTATAAAACCAAATTTTTTTATTTAATAACTTTTACTGAAAGAAATTTTAATCTTTTTTATAGAAAAGTTTAAATCTGTAGATGTTTGGTTATTGTTTAAATTTAAAATGTATGAATGTTGATACAAGTGAGCAACACAGTGCACTTTGCAAAAGTAAACCGTTTGGGAATTATGCATGTTTTCGTGTTTGGCATCAAAAATAAATAAAATAACTTAGCAAAGATTTTAAAAATTTAAAGTTACCCTTATCTTTGTAGTGTAAAAGGTATGCTTAAAAAATTTAAAGATGCTTGATTGAGTCAATGTGTTTAGTAATAAATCATTTTCAGTGTGAAATAGTCTTAGCATGAAATAAAAATTTATTAGTTTAATATGTATATTATATAATATTACAAGAGTATTTCTCTAAAAACAAAAACACGAAAAATCTCCCAAATATCCAATATTCAAATTAAAAACTAAAATTTTACTTGAAAATCAAGAGTTCTCAAAAAAAGTCAAGAGGGAAAAAATCATAATTCGATCCCTGTTTTCCGTCATTTTTAGCTTCACTAATAATTTGTCGAATAAACCAATGGATGGACCTCACCATCTTCGATTTAGATAAAACTTTGTGTGGAATTTTTTTATATTAAAGTAATGGGTATCAAATTTTGGATTTCTAACTCCTTCGGCTATGTAGATATGGCGTTATTAAAATTTAAAAAATTTGAGTTTACTTAAAAAATTGTTAGTATTTCCCAAAGTGCTTAAGTTACAGATGTCCCACCTACCAACACATATGCATATCTCGAAGAAAGCTACAGTTTTCGCAATTTTTCGAGATTTTAGCTTGTTTTCGCGATTTACTCAGGATTTCGAGGTGTAATATCGGTAGGTGGGTCTAGAAATGTACATGCCACTTTCCTATTTGTGTGTTCTTTTAATCTACGTAAAAATATCAAAATGCCATAATTTAGGGAAATATAAAATGGATTATTTATTTAAAACTTGTGCTAATAGGAAACTTTCATGGCAATTTCTAGTTTCACCAGATTAAAATACATAAGAAATATTTATTTTGACTCCGAAGCATTCAAAAAGTTCAAAATTGTTATCAATACCTGTCATTTCTTACCAAAAAAGGCACAAAGTAACCCTTGCGGTAGCAGAGCTGGTATTGCTTGATTTCTTACCGTACACAGAAAAAACTAAATTTCATTTTCTGTAAAGGAATTCAATGAAATAGCAAATATTTTGTCTATGAACGGACCTACAAACGAATTTGTAAATATAGACAAAAATACCTCAACAATTTCATTGAAAAAATGCGTTTTTTTCAGTGAACAAATTGCTTAAGTCTATAAAACAATTTGTCTAAAAATATTTTCAAATTGTAGACAAAACAATTTACTAAATCAAACAAAAATATTTACTGGATTTTCTGAAAAATATCAAAAAATATTTCTGTCTGAATTTAATAAACAATTAGTCTAAAAATGCTAACAATTATTAAGCAAAATAATTTACTTAATCAAACAAAAATACAAACAAAATTTTTGTCTGTATCATCATCATCATCCATTAAGCATTTATAAGATTTCACTTTGTTAAATGTGTTCAAGTCTGAATGTTTATCTAAATACTGTAAAAAAATGAATGAGAATTAATGCAACGACATTAACCAATCGATTCACTCAAAAATCTCTTGTAAACAAACTTGGTACAATTGCATTCCTCTTGCTATGATTGTTGTTGTTGTTGTTATTTGTGTGTATGTCGTCATCGGGGTGGTTTTTTACTACACAGTTTTTATTGTTGTTTTCGGTGTTTGCGTTCTAAATAAAAGTCAAACAAACAATTTTTAGATTATGGACAGAACATTTACTGAAAATTAAATTTATTTATAGACAAACTTTTGTTTGAAAATTTGTTGGTGATAATTTTTTCTGTGTATACTTATAAATGAATGAAATCATTTAGCCTGAAAGCTTTTTTACTGTTTTTATTATCTCTAGTTTTATATAACATTTGGCTTGCTAAAGATATATTCCCTGGTCATGTTCATAAAATAAACCAAAAGCATTTTATTTTTATTTTTTGTTAAATGTTATCGAACTAAACTCCAATAAAATAAACGATTATATTTGGAAAAGTTAATGCTCTTTATGTCAGTGTGTTTTAATGAATGTTGCAATTGGTTGTAATTAAACTTTTACTTGTATGTTCGTTTAGCGCCTTCAATTATCCTTAATCACCGTTAATATTAAAACCAAATATTTACAAGAGTGTAAACAGCGATGAAGATAAGACCAAAAAGGAGTTTTTGTAATTAAAGTTAAGCCGAACATTTACTTTATTGAATGAGTTTGATTAATTACACTACCCAGCAAGGAATATATTTCGGTGTAAGTATTTTTTTTGTTTCAACTGCTGAATAAAAAAATCTCTAATGCTCAATTTGACTTGCAGCGTCTGTACTCGTAGCGAGCGGGTGCAAAACACGTCTGACTACAGTGGGGCGGCCTAATTAATAGTGTCTCGAATCACTTCCCGACTGTTTTTTGTTAGATCCCCACTTACGTTTGTAACATATGGGTGGAAAATAGTCTACCTACCTATTACTTTCTAATAGTAGATGAGTTTAAACCAGTTTAATATTGATTCTCGAAGTGGTTCCTGCAACATCGCGGTCAATCCACCTGACTCGGATTTGGCTCAGGCAGCATGCACATCTGATTTGGAGGTGCAGAACACATGTTTAAAAATTAATCGATTTATAAATGAAACCTCAATAACTCGCATAAAACCTTCGTATACCGACACCTTCTCGTTGAAAACTAGATCCCTAATTGAAGCTTGGAACGTTCGTCCCCTCGTCGACCCTGGCAAACTCGAACAAGTCGCAAAAGAACTAAACAGGCTTAAACTACACATTAGACTTAAAACCCCATTGGACTGTCAGAATGTAAATGGACTGTAGCTGGTGAAGTTTAATTACCCGACGGGTTAAAGTTTTTGTTCTCTGGCAGAAACACCGAAAACCACCGCCGCGATGGAGTTGGCTTCCTGCTAAGCAAAAGAGCTGTGCAAGCTCTACTGGACTGGAAACCAATTAACGAAAGATTTATTTGGTGCCGATTCCATTCTATAGTAAGAAATATAACTATTATACAAACATACGCTCCAACTGAGCAAGCGGACGATGAGATCAGGAAGTGAATAGAAGTCGATTATCAATGATGTACAGAAGGGAGATATCCTCATTGTTATAGGTGATCTGAACGCCAAAAGCTGAACAGAAAATATCAACATAGAACGGGTGATTGTAAAGCGCGGACTGGGCGACAGAAATTGCAACGGAGAACTTCTGATTAACTTTTGTAACGAAGCAAATCTTGTCATTGGTGGCTCATTGTTCTTGCACACAAGAAATGCCATAAGACCACTTGGGGGGGGTCACTGAAAACCAAATAGACCACTTCTACATTAGTAGACTATGGAAGAGTTGTCTACTCGATGTCCATGTCAAAAAGAGCGCTAACGTTGGTTCAGATCACAACCTCCTCATGGCTTCACTACGCCTCACGATAGCTGCAATAAGGCGCATAGTCCGGACAGAAGAGACAAAAACAAAATTCAATCTGAAGAGACTGATATCGCCAGAAAATTAATCGTTGTTTATCAGCGAGTTAACACCACTGCAGCAGGACATTGAATCGATCTGGTCTTCTGTAAAAGCTACATTCATAGGCGCAAGGCACAAAATACTTCGACCCCAGCCACGGCGAATGAAATCCTGGATGACTATCGAAACATGGGAAATTATCGAAAAACGCCGTGCAGAAAAACAACGACGAGACATAACCAAAATAAGAAATGAAAAACTACATGCTTCGCAATCATACAACGAGCTGAAGAGAAGAGAACAGTGGTCGTTTAGAAGGCATAAGTTCTACTGGTATAAGAACCGGGCAGAAAGGGCAGACTCGGCAGCTGCAAATAAGAACATTAAACTGCTGTACGACAGCACAAGAGAAATCTCTGCAAGGAAACATAATCAATCTCGGCCTCTCAAGGATAGGCATGGCAATACCATAACAGCAATAGGCGACTAATTACAGTTATTCAAAGAGCAGTTGTCAGTTATCCTATACAACCCCGAATTACCACCTCCAGTACCAGTAGTTAACATAAGCGAACAGATGTCAATGCGAAACATATCACTAAAGCTATAGCAGCTATGAAGAGGGCCAAGTACTCTGGAGTCGACAACATATCGGCTAAGATGTTAAAAGCCTGCCCCAGAGCCACCTACTAAAACCGCTCTTCGAGAAAATATGGGAGGCAGAAAAATTGCCTGAAGAATGGTTGGAGGAAGACCTAGTTACAATCCCAAAAAAAGTGTGATCTCAGTCAATGCACAAATTACAGGAGTATTATGCTACTTTCGATTACATCAAAGGTGCTCACTAAGATTATTCTTACCCGCGCAAGCGAAAAACTGGACTAGACCATACGGAGACAGCAAGCTGGCTTTCGCCCAAACAGATCCTGTGTTGACCACATAAACACCTCAACAAAAAAATATTCGCCATTTAGAAGCACTAAAAGCTGTTAGAAGCAATGCATTGCTTATTTAAGAACAAATGCTTCCAAAAATGCTACCACAAATGCACTACCACTTGCAAAAGACCACAAACAAATATATACGAATACTTATTAGACTTTTAACGATAATTTTGAAATTAAAAACATATATGCAAAGCCACATAAGTATTTAATATTTAACTTATCTCACTGACGATAGTGCTTTTTAGAAGCACTGACGTAAGCGAGACCCTTAAAATATGTTCTACAATTGTATACACGAATAGTACACACACATACACATGTGTATACACGAACAGTACATTTTAAAAATAAAGTAAATAATTTTAAAATAATGTATTTATAAGAGTAAGTTCATGTTAACTTCATGCGGCTGATTTGCAACAGCGTTTTTGGTTGAGTGGTTGGTGCGTTGGATTTAAAATCTGAAGATGCTTAGTTCGATACTAGTTAAAATTAAAATAACAAACAGTGAGTAAAAATACAAAAGATAAGAAGTAATAAGCCTTTAACATGACGTTAATAAATCCAACAGCCCCGCACATCGAACCAGTTTTTCCATATATTTTCAGTTTTAGTGCTGAAAATTTTGATAGTTTTCAGCACTAATATAAGCATTTTATGGAAGCAGAAACTAATACTTCTAAGCGGCTCATCACGAACAAAAATCATGCATTATAATTATAAGTAGCACCTGCAATAAAAACACTTAAAAAATCGTGGTTTTTATGGATTAACGCATTGCTGATGGTATGAATGACAAAGTTTAATCCACCATTGGATGCAGCTTGAAAAGATCTTTCAAACAATGTAATTTTTTTATATGTATGTTGTCTTGGGAGAAAATACCAAAATATGTATCAAACCACAAAAATATACCACTTTTAGACACGGTCCAGCGTAATTGCAAGTGATTCCATTTTGTAGTCCCCTTACAAAATGCTTTCCAGCAAGCAATAATTTTTTCTGAGACGTTAAGAGTTATCATCGAACAGTCAGTCGAATGGAAAGCAGTCCTACAAGTCCAATTCCATAGAAAAAGAGTATGCTTTATGCGAGCATTATCCATGATATAACCCAGTAAAAAACGTTCATGTTTTTTAAAGCACTAAGGAAATAAAGCGCATAATAATACGCTGTAAAAGAAGAACTTACTGCAGAGCAGTGAATGTATATGAACTATACAAAAAAACACATTTTTCACTGCTGATACAATGCAAGTTTTTAAGCGAGAAAATTCCATATAATTAAAGTTTTAGTGCTGAAAATTTTGATGATTTTCAGCGCTTCAAAAAGCGCTTTTTGTATCAAAAATGTAGTACTCCTAACCGGGAACATGTCATACGAAAATCACCAGCGATATCAGCAGGTTTGTAAGCACTACTTTTATTCTCTCATAGTAAAAATCTGCTTTATTTGAAGCAATTTTTTACTGGGAAGTCGCCCATCATATTCATTTCAATAGAAATAGAGTATGCCTTCATGGCGAACATCATCTCTTTAACCCTTTAGAAGGGAGGTCATCTGTAGGGTACCGGTTTCCCGGGGCAGTACTACATGGTTAATCGAAAGAAATCCCCTATAGTTTAACTTTCTATCGACTTTAGTCGTGGGGTGTACGCTAGGTACCTTTTCACCTTATTTCTGACTTGCTTAGGTTAACATAGTTCCTTTGTGTACTTTTATATGTGCACTCCCGTTGCTGTGTTATTTCAGAGATTTGGTAGTAAGCACATAAGTAACTGGCTGAAGGTAATGTTTCGAAAAAACAATTACCTTTTTTTCCAGGCAGCACAACACCA
The DNA here is from genome assembly GCA_956483635.1 of Panzeria rudis. NCBI lineage: Eukaryota > Metazoa > Arthropoda > Insecta > Diptera > Tachinidae > Panzeria > Panzeria rudis. The sequence goes on along the minus strand of OY101449.1, from coordinate 38,809,829 downwards.
AGGCGTGGTTAGTGTCCAAGATGTAGAGCCAAGCCCCCGGGGGAGTAGACATAAAACAGCATTGCAAGTATCAGAAGAAAAATTAACGTTAATTACATAGTTCCACAACATACAATGTAAAATATAACTATATTGTTTTCGGAAGCCGCCATCTGTACAGTGGCGAAACATATGCTACACTCCAAAACATCACTTCAAATTTACGATCATATATTGTCTAAATTTGTGTTGAAAATTTCTCTTTGTCTAAAATTACATCGATTTTGAAGTTATTTTATTAAAGAAAAAACCTTTTAAATTAAACATATTTAGTTCAAGTGAAAAAAAATGTAACATAAAGTATAATACGGCTATGGCTGAATGGTAGATACATCAGACTCTCAGTCAGGAGGGCGCGGTTCAAAACTGCACGCAGCCAATCGCTTTTTTCAGTAAAAACATTTCTGTAAAGTGTTGCCGACTATTATCGACCTAATTTTCAACAAAAGTGTTTTAGAATGTATACAGACAAGCAATGGTGCAAAATTATTACGGTTTCCGAACATAAGACTACTGTTGAGGAAGTGTTGCGGCTTACGAAAACAGCGTTGTTATATTCTGCAGCGTATGTTGTGCAGTTAATTAGTTTTAATTTTTCCCTTCATACTCATCCTACATCCAATTATTTCTGGCTAAAAAGCTTGCGAGCTTCAATTTAACAACAATCACTTTAAATGAAAAAGTTTACTTTTCAGAATGCTTAATGCAGTTGGTTAATTGCTAGATTAACTATATTGAGTCATAAAAGTGTTTCTTGAAAAATAGAACGTATTCAACACCAATAAATGTTTGCAGAGGCTTCTTAATTTTACAAAATTTTTATCCAAAAATTTTACTTCATATCTATAAATTTTAAACATTTTATAACAGCATCATTTTTATATTTTTTCATTTAAAACATAACAAAAATAGTCATTCAACCAATAATGTTTGGACACCGCACACATTTAAATATAAAACATTATCATGAACAAACAAAAATTAGCGGTATGATGGTAAATACAAAAACGCACTTACACACCCGGATACATTTGACCAACAACTCATTTCTATAAAATAAATGTTTAGTTTTGTATCTAACAATTACTTTAATGGATGTGGCAAGAAAAGTGTGAATGATGGATACGTGAGGACCATTTGCATATTCTCATGGGTTAACATGTTTAAATTATTGTTTTTTTATGCAGCGAGTGATCAATTTATTTATACAACTTTTTACCCTACTCCAATCAATAAACGTGCATGTAAAGAAAAAACATAGTTAAAGTAGTCATAATCTAAGAGCAATATAGTATATAATCATGGAATTATGTAGTAGTGGCCGGCTGAAAAAAATCACGCCCAATGAAATTAGTCCAAATGAAATAACTCGCAGTAAAAAAAATTCACGTTTTTTTAAGCACTAAAGTAACATTTTAAAATAAAGCGCATAATAATACGCTTACCCTACCTACATCTTCACGCCGCAATATTTATTGCGGCAATTGCCGAACTTCATATAAAAACTATAACTCAAAAAAGATAATTTAATTTTCAATATGAAATTTGACAACGCGTGTCGACATTATCCAACGCGACACGAATACGAATCCCGGATGTCCAGCACGTACGAAACGCGCAAAAAATTTTCCAAATACGAATACGACACAGCACGCACGAAATCAAATCCAAAAACAAACAAAAAACATTTTTTTATATTGAAAGACATATTTTTCTTCTGTATTTTTATTTACATATTTTTGTTGAGAAACAGTAACTTATCAAGATTTTCGCTCAATAATCTTGTGCGGCAAGCTTCTGCATTCATACATATTTTAATCTGAAAATCGTTTTGTGTTTTTTCGTGTCAAGTTTGCTCAACACGACACGACCCGAACACAAACGAAATGAGTTTTTCGGTCTCGAAAACGTCGTTTTGAGTTGTGCGTGTTCATGTCACGGAAAAAAGCACGACACGCGCCCATCTCTAGTTGAAATATTTCAATTGGAAAAGAAGCGAAACGAGAAAAATGTTCTCCTCCATTATGCGGCTACCTGTTATATTATTCTACCATTTATCGTCTTTTTCAATGAATTCTAAAGCGGGTGCTAGGCAGATAATTATTTTAGCTTCAATATATGTGTTTGTGTGCGTTTGTTATGCAAATCAAAAGCATTTTGATATTCTTCAATATTTCCCCTCCGTATGTGTGTGAAAATTTTTTATAAACAAAACACACAAACACATATATTGAAGTTGAATATTGACCTGTCTGGCATTCGCTTAATGTACATTTTTTCGTCCAAAGTCTTGAACAACTGGTATTATTAAAATCTCATTGAAAATTTTTACGTTCTTGAAGATTAAACGCAATACACGCATTAAAGTCGCTTATCAAGCGTGCCAAAAATTCCAAATATTTTTATTTTCCATCCAAAATCATTGGTTTCATACATACAAAGCAATTTCCTAAGCATGATATGAAACTTTAAAATTTTTGGAAAATACATCAGAAAATGAGATATTCTAGTCTTTTATTTCCTACCTTGTTCAAATTTATTCAAACAATTTAGTTTTACAGAAACATTAATTTCGCATACAAGCCTAATACAACACTAAATAGAATATTTTCTAAAGTAAAAGCGCCAATAAATAAACAACAACAAAGTAATGTAGTTTACGAAATAAAATGTAAAGGTAATCAAAACAACAACTGTGATATGCTATATATTGGTACAACAAAACGCAGTTTAGAAACGAGAATAAAAGAGCACAAGAGTGATATTGAGAAAAACAAACATTCAACAGCACTATCGCAACACATACTGGACACTGGCCATACAGCTGATTTTGAAGAAGTCAAGATCTTAGATAAAGAAAACATTGAAAAGAAAAGGTACACTATAGAAAGTTTGCGAATTCAACAAAAGAGGGAAAAGACGATGAATTTAAAAGAAGATACGGACAACATCAGCACAAGTTACAAAGTGGCAATAAAGTAAACCTGTGATATAGTTTTTTAAGTTGTGTTCTTTGTTTATTTACTTTATTTGTAAAAAAATGTTTAGTTTGAAATATTTATTGAACAAAATCCACCTAAATTGGGGTTTTAACAATAATTAATGAAAATTAAAATAATAGTGTAAGTTTTATATTGAAAAAAACGTGCAATGATAACAATATTAATAAAATGTTTTTAACAAATAAATAGATTTCCCATCCCTTGATAAAGTCAACAAATAATTGACGAAACGTCGGGAAAAATTAAATAAAATAATTTGTTTTATTTGCATTATGAATCTTTAGGCCTTATTAGCTCATTTCAAAATACACAAAATACAAATTTACATTGGCCATACAACAAAAATAATTGAATATTATCGGAGAGCTTGCCGAAACATAAATCTATTAAAAGTAATAAAACATTTTCTACAATAACAACAACATGAAAGGCTATTTTCAACACATAGCTTATAAATATGACAGCGAGACTTGCAGAGCTGTAAAAGATTACTGTAATGATGTGAGAAAACTAGCACAGCAATACAGTAGACTAAAATTCTTACTATCATGCAGGAATTATGGTATTGTTCCGAACCATACAAAGAACACAACAACTCAGGTAGCAAAACTGTTTACATGTACTAGGCTAAAAGAACAATTAGAGAAAATTGAATATAATTTTCATAAAAAAATTTTGAATCTGGAAATATCACAGACATACACAAACATTACAATTATTAAGAAGCGAATTTATCATTTAAAGGCTAATATTGGAAATATGCTAACAGAGGAGGACTGCATAGCCTTTATAAACAAACAAAAAATCAGGCATAAAAACATGACTATTCACTTAGGAGATAGACAAAACGCCAAATTAGAAACACTGAAAGAAAAACAGTTTAAAATATATGGCTTTAAATACAATAAAAATTGGTTTGAAAATAAAACAAATATTGCAATTCCTATGGAGTCGCAGTGGATATTATCACTGGGGAAAAAATTTGCTCTACCTGTTGACAAAAGTAGTTTTTCTGCGCTGCATACAATTGCAGACGTAGAACAATGCATTTTGGCAATGGAAGACAATGAAGGCCAGGAAAAAAGTCTAGCCAGAACAATATTAGCAAACAATATTACGCGTTTTAAGAGGAAATTAAAAAACACTCCAAAAGATAAATTCATTCTTACAGTATATAGCAACACAAAAGACTTTTTGCGAAAAAATCAAAATATCATTATTATTCAAGCCGACAAAGGAAACAAAACGGTAGCACTTTATAAAGAATACTACAAGCTCAAAATGGATGAATTACTGGCGGAAAAAACTACATATCGAAAACTAAGAATCGATCCAACTACAAAACTCCAGAAAGAAAATAATAATATTATATCAGAGCTCTATAAAAACAATATCATCGATAATTGGCAGAAAAGGCAGTTACTTTGCTCAGCGGCGACGGCTCCCCGAATATATGGACTCCCTAAGATTCACAAACCGGATGTTCCTCTCAGGCCCATTGTTTCTTCGGTGCAAGTTCCGTGTTATAAACTATCAAAATACGTGGGACAAATTCTTAAAAACGTCATCTCTACAGAATACAATATATTGAATTCCACAAGACTTAAAGAACAACTAAACAACATCACCCTGGAAAATGAAGAAATATTAATTTCACTGGATGTCATTTCCCTTTTTACTAATATTCCAGTAAGTAAAGCCATAAACATAATAATGGAAAAATGGACCACAATTCAGAACTACACAAAAATGTCAAAGCCGATGTTCTTAAAAATACTTCGATTTTGTCTTTATGACAACAGTTATTTTGTATATGAAAATGATATTTTCAACCAAATTTTCGGGATGCCGATGGGAAACCCTCTATCACCTACTATTGCGGATATAGTGCTGGACAATGTATTAGACGAAACTCTAAAGAAGTTACAAAATGAAAACATTAAACTGAAATACATAACGAAGTATGTAGATGACATATTAGCCATAGTAAAAACCGACGAAAAAGATAAAATTTTGAAATTCTTTAATAACTTCCACACGAAAATACAATTCACTATGGAAATAGAAACAGATTCTTCAATTGCGTACCTAGATAACAGAATATACAGGAGAAGTAACAAATTAGTACTGAACTGGCATAAAAAAGATACAGCATCGGGCAGAATCATGAATTTTAATTCAAATCAGCCCAAAAATCAGATAATTAATACCGCGAAAAATTTCATCTACAGAACTCTCCATCTCAGTGATACACAATTTCACATAAACAATATTAGATACATCAAAAAAACTTTAATGGAAAATAGTTTCCCTTCAAAATTAATCCTCAAAATGATTGAAGAAACAAGTAAAAAACTAAATATCAATACCACAAATGAAACCACTATTAATAATGAAGAAAAGAAATATTATAGTGTACGTTACATCCCTGGCTTGACAGATAACACAAACATCAGAAACACAATAAAAAACAGAAACATTAATTTCGCATACAAGCCTAATACAACACTAAATAGAATATTTTCTAAAGTAAAAGCGCCAATAAATAAACAACAACAAAGTAATGTAGTTTACGAAATAAAATGTAAAGGTAATCAAAACAACAACTGTGATATGCTATATATTGGTACAACAAAACGCAGTTTAGAAACGAGAATAAAAGAGCACAAGAGTGATATTGAGAAAAACAAACATTCAACAGCACTATCGCAACACATACTGGACACTGGCCATACAGCTGATTTTGAAGAAGTCAAGATCTTAGATAAAGAAAACATTGAAAAGAAAAGGTACACTATAGAAAGTTTGCGAATTCAACAAAAGAGGGAAAAGACGATGAATTTAAAAGAAGATACGGACAACATCAGCACAAGTTACAAAGTGGCAATAAAGTAAACCTGTGATATAGTTTTTTAAGTTGTGTTCTTTGTTTATTTACTTTATTTGTAAAAAAATGTTTAGTTTGAAATATTTATTGAACAAAATCCACCTAAATTGGGGTTTTAACAATAATTAATGAAAATTAAAATAATAGTGTAAGTTTTATATTGAAAAAAACGTGCAATGATAACAATATTAATAAAATGTTTTTAACAAATAAATAGATTTCCCATCCCTTGATAAAGTCAACAAATAATTGACGAAACGTCGGGAAAAATGAAATAAAATAATTTGTTTTATTTGCATTATGAATCTTTAGGCCTTATTAGCTCATTTCAAAATACACAAAATACAAATTTACATTGGCCATACAACAAAAATAATTAAGTTTTACCATATTCTTCAGCAAATATAGAAAGACATCAGATATGGTGATTAAAAGTCCATGGATGAGTTGGCATGAGGCTATAATATTAACAGGCAACAATAAAATTTTGCAAATAATTAGTTTCTAAGAATATCTCAAATCATAGATTATACGTATATAGTTAACTAAAATTTCAAAAACCTAAGTCTGCTGTCAAAAACCTAAGTCTAAGAAGGTGTTAGTAGAACATTTTGTATCAGTATTTTTTTTAAATAAAATATTCCCCACAGCTACAAAACCATACTTAGTTGTACAAAAAGTATTTAACAAAACTTATATTTTTAAACACGAATTTTTAGTTGTTATATACAATTAATTTTGCATTAATTAATAAAAATATGAATCGATAATCATTTTTAATACAATTGAGCTCAAAAAATTTTGATTCGCTAAACATTTTTTTTGCATTTTTTCTATTTGGCACTAAAAAAAATTGTCCCAAATAGTATCAAAAATGCAATACTGTTGAATGAAAAAAACGGTTGAAAACTTTGATAAATTTCAACACACAAATGTCAACAATATTAAACAAATATTTTAAAATTACAGCAATAAGAAACATAAAATTTGTTATATGGCAAATATAAAATTTAATAATATAAAATAGTGTTTGTGTGTGCAAAAAAAAATTTTGTGCATTTTCAAGAGCAAAAATTACGGTCTCTGATGAGTGTTGAGTTGCCTCTCTCAGTGTGTTGGATAACAAAATACCCATAGGTGTGAAGAGAGTTGTCAATTTTTTTTTTTTTTTTTGACAGGAGCCCAGTTGACTATCTACGTATAATCTATGTCTCAAATTCTATAATCACTATTATAGTTCGGGAAAGCCTGATATTGAAAGTAGTTATGTATGTATGTGAAATACATCGGAATTTACTAAAAAGCCGGTTAAAATTATTTATTAGCTAAGCCTTTTTTGCTTTATTTAGCGACATATTGTTCAAAACAAAATTAATATTTTTTTATGACGATTGTTTGACGATTCGGATGAACCATATTTGGACGATTTTGACGATTTTTTCTCCATAATTTGACAATTTTACCCTTAATTTATCTGGCAGCTATGTGTAAAGAGCCTGCTTTACGCCCGAGAACCCCGGGTTCGTATCCCAGCCATGTCACCATTTATTATTTATTTTTATTTTTTCTTTGAAATAAATTTTTATTTATCAAAATTCCCCAAAAGTTTTAATAAAAAACTTACTTAAATTTGAAATAAAGTTTATTAACAAATTATAAATTATTGATAAAATATTTTATTCATTCAAATATTTCGATTATTAACTAAAAAATTTATAATATTTTTACAATTTGTGCTATCAATATTTCGGAATTCTTTATCACAGGAAATTTAAAAAAAAAAATTATTAAATCCCGGTATTTTTGTTATGAAAAATGAAACTTAGTTTTTTCTGTGTACCGAAACATTATTTACGAAAAAAATATGATCATCTTTGTTATCAATACTTTCACGTTGCATTTTTTCTATTTTTGTGTACACTCTAAAACACTTTTGTTAAAAATTAGGTCGATAATAGTCGGCAACACTTTATAGATTATTATAGACCTAAAATTACACACGCATTATTTTTGAACAAAATGTTTTTATTAAAAAAAGCGATTCGCTGCGTGCAGGTTTGAACCGCGAACTCCGGACTGATAGTCTGACGTATCTACCATTCAGCCATAGCCGTATTATACTTTATTTTAAATTTTTTCCACTTGTACTAAATATGTTTAATGTGAAAGGTCTTTTCTTTAATAAAATAACTACAAAATCGATGTAATTTTAGACAAGGAGAAATTTTCAACACAAATTTAGACAATATATGATCGTCAATATGAAGTAATGCTTTAGAGTGTAGACACACAAAATAATATTTTATATAATTGTAGTCGATAAATAAGATTTATTACAGCTAAATTTATTCTTCTAGATCAGTGGTGGCCATTATCTCAATTGCCTATACTAGCGAGTATAGGCTGTTTTTTACCATCAACACACGTACACTGTGTGTGAGGTACACAGCCTATCTATTTATCCGCGAAGCACATACCCAAACAAAGAATAAGATAGTGTACGTATGGCCACCACCCAGCAGCTAAAGTTACCACTAGTAACGCTTTGGGACAGTCATATTACTAGTTGTAATGATAGTAGTCAAAAAACGACAGTCATATTACTAGTTGTAAGAAGACTAGTAACGTTACTGGTCAAAAAATTACAATCATTTTACTAGTTGTATCGAGACTAGTAACGATACTAGTCAAAAAAGGACAATTATATTACTAGTTGTATCGAGACTTGTAACGATACTAGCCAAAAAGGGACAAAATGTTCAGGTATACGATTTTATATAAAACATATTTTTAGCTATTAAAAAAATAAGTAGAATGTGGCTCAGTGGGTAGAGTACTTGCCTTAAAGTATGAGGAATGTGTGTTCATACCCCGGTTGAGCCAAAGTTTTTTTAAGAGTTACAAAACTCTTAATAAAAAAACTAGCAAGCGCACTAGTTTTCTATAACTAGGACTCCAACTGGGATATAACTGTATACAAATGAAATAGTTGGTCTCCTATGACAACCTAATGTTAAAGTCGATAGTTCGATATATGCAAAAAGGATAGGTAGGCAACTAGTCTGAAGCAAAAAGCAACTAGTATAGTTCCCACTACATACCAGTTACTTTGTCTGCAGTGCACTGCTCTAGATGTTAAGTTAAAAATATAAACTAATGAAAGCTACTTCTACTTATGCGGAAGTTTTAGTTTACTATGCAGTTTGGTATATACTATAACAAATTACATACATATTAGAGGGCTGCAAAGTGTACTCAAATGTATTCGTAGAATGTACTCGTATGAATTTCGTGTGTGCTTAGATGTATGTTCTTATGTATATACTTATGTATACATGCATGCATATGTGTGTACATACATAGCCACGACCAAGTATACATATATACACACATATATACAAAAAAAATACATGCATACACGCACAGACGTACATACGAGTACTTTCGAGTATATTCGTGCAGCCCTCTAATACATATATAAAATAATTAGTTCGAAAGTCTAAGTACATTAACTAAGGGGCTACTCACATATTACGTAATTCTATTTACGGAGTTTTAACCACCCATCCCCCTCCGCCTCCGTAACGCTTTTTACAACATTTTTAGTATAAATTATCTAATCCGTAACAATTCTTTAACTCCCCCTCCCTTGGAGCGCTACGTAATATGTGAATAGCCCTAACATACTGTTACAACTATTTCGTTTTAAAATTTTAATAATTGCAGTATTTTCTTTTTTTCTTATTTTCATTTTAATTAAAATATTCCTAATGAGCAGACATATACACAAGACTTTGAATAGTAAAGAAAGATTTTATTTGCTTAACTTTTGTTTAGATAGCGTTGTAGTTGTCATGTGGAATGCCACTTTTTCATTAGATTGATGAAGGTGTTAACAAATGCTGCTTGTTGATATAAAAGATGTAATTTCTCTCTATTTTCCGTTTTTTCTTGAGGTAGTGGTGCAATTATGTAGGCCAACCATAAAAATATCATATACGCACATATATTCATTTATATAGAGTTTTGCATAATTGTATAAATGTATACGTTCGAATATAATAAATTGGTTTGATATTTTGTAGCATGCCGATCTTTCAGTCAGGAAATTACAAGTCTGATTCGCAAATACTCTAGCTAGCTTCTCTACAGTGCACGGTGGTCAATTGCGGCCAAAAATCTATAACTCTTTATTTCTTTAAGTAAATAGCTGAAATTTGGTATTCAAATTAAGAATAACATATTTGATCCTCCACTAAAATGTTGGACATATATCTGTGGCAATAAGGATTAAGTGCTTAAGTCGACTGAATCAAATTTTACTTTAAAACTGTTTTATTCCTTAAATATTATCACATTCAGTTGAAGGTTGTAGTGGTTATAATCATACCTAAGCCAGGAAGGGCGTCTTTCGATGGCCCTCTGGATTAACCAGGAGAGGGGCTACAGTGGGCCAAAATTTACCACCTGGGACAAAAAAACTTTTTTAAATGTAATTCGATTTTAAAAATTTAAAGCGCTTTAAGTTTAGCTAAGAGATACAAAGAAATATTGTCCTTACATATATTTCCGTATCTCTCATAGCCTACACTGAAAAGAAAAATCAATCCATCCGTACTTAAATTAATCCCAAGCGGTGGCAAAAGTATGTTAGTCCTTGTTTTTCTGAAATCCGATTACTGACAAAGTCCCCCTAGGGACCTTTCACGTTTTAAAAGGTACACAATTTTAGCACTGCATGGACAATTTCATTCAGATTCCATGACTTTTATATATGAAGTGATGTGAATCGTTAAAAATGTTTCACATTATTTTTATACCTATTGAATTTTTTTTTACGATTTTAATACATTTACTACGTGGATAACTGGCAAGGTCCCTGGGGACCTTGCATATGTTTTAATGAGTTTTGCTTCTATTTAATTTCTGTATGTGAGACAGTGAAAAAAATATATAAAAGAGAGTATTTAGTAAACTTTTGTGGTGAATGCAAAAAAAAGTAAAAGTGCGTCTGATGCCGAAGGAAAATTCAATGTAGAAATTGCAGAGCAATCAGACACCGACGGCGATGATGATTTTATTCAAGAAGATGAGGCTGCCAATGCCTTCATTGGTGCCGCACATTTTATTGCAAGAAATGGCTGTAAATGGTATGTTGATCCACCAGTGCTTCGTCGCACTCATGTACATAATGTTGTAAATTACACTGAGCGTCGACCAGAACATGCATATGGAACTGCTTCCGACACGTTGTCAATTTTCAAGTCTGTTATAACTGATGAAATTGCATATGTTATTATTCGAGAGACAAATAGAAAAGGCAATGATTTGGCTGCAGCCTGGAATACTAAAAATTCAACAGCAAAACTCTAGCAATGGAGTCCATTATTGCTGAAAGAGTTTCATGCATTTCTCGGCATCTTATTACATTCCGGTTTGTATCGTTCTAATTCTGAGCCTGCAATGTCCAAAAACTGTTTTATCGCTGTCACCAAAGCGATTCGCTTTGATAATGGAATTACATGTGGGGAAAGGACGTTGGAAAGCAAAACAGCTGCTATTGATGATGTTTGGACAATGATGATGGCAAACTTGTATAATTGTTATACACTCCACGAATCTTTTACTATTGACGAGCAATTGTTTTATTATCGAGGACGAAAACGTTTTACCCAATATATTCCCTCTATGCCAGCAAAATATGGGATAAAAATATGGTGGCCATGTGACTCCAAATCATATTATCCACTCAAGGGTGTAATATATAGTGGTAAGCTACCTACTGAGGAGCGTGAAGTCAACCAAGGTCAATGTGTTGTACTGGATTTGGTAAAAATATATGAGAGAAGTGGACGTACCGTTTACGCGGACAATTTTTTTACAACCTTGGAGATAATGGGCAAGGGGTTGGCTTTCGTGGGGTAAGTACGTAGCAACAAAACATTTGTTCCATCTGAATTTTTCAAAAATAAATCCAGGGAAGTTTTTAACACACTGTTCGGATTTTACCAAGGTGGTGTTAGGAGTGATGGTAAGTCATTATGAACAAGAGATTTGTTTATGAATTGTATAACACATTTGTATTTTTTACTGTACAGGTGTCAACGCCATCAAATGATGTTGCCGTTCCATCACTAGCTCCACGTAGTAATCGATTTTCTTGTCGTTTGTGCCATACAGAATCTAATCGAGAGCGTAAAACTGCTTACAAATGTTTTTTTTTTGGTCTGGAACCTGTTTGTGTTGAACACTCCTCTACCTTGCAAAAATACAATATGTAATTTTCTTTAGCTCTTCAGCTTTGTATTATTCTCCCTTACAGTTCTAACTTTACCTAGAATTACCTGATCCCATTACTTTACCTGAATTCAATAAATTGATTTAATAAGTATATCAGTGCTCTTTAGTAATAGAAATAAATATCACCTCTACATTAGCGAAAATATAATATATATAAAATATAATATGTAATACATATACAATAAATAATGTCCCGAGGGACCTTGTCGGTTATTGAATGTTGTAAAAGATGCTGGTTATCGGAGGGCTAAGTCGGAATATTCAAGTGCAAAATAGCTAATTTTAGCCTGATTAGCATTTATTAGTGTAAAAAATTCTTATTTTAAGTACGAATATGCTTATAAACTTTATATACAGTCGTACTCATAACTGTAGTGATTGGTGATTGTTTGCTTGATGATAGCCACAAATCATTGTTGTGCTCTTGTTGTTGTTTATTTTAATTGCTCGGCCATAGCCGACAAGTAGCTGGCAAATGTCATATTACATGTATATTCAAGCCCGCTGTATACTTGAATCAATACGTCGCGTACTTGACAATCCTAGCTGCGTACTTTATAATCAAATCCCGCCGCGTACTTGAATCAAGCCCGAATCAGGCTAACTTTTACTTATTTAATCCTGGAACAGAACATATTTGAGAATTTATATTATTACTACTTATATAAATTTAATATTTTTACTTACTTGTTTCATTTTAAAATTTATTTTTGTACATTCAAAGTATTGAACTTAGCTCATCATGTTTGTAAACCAACGCCTTAGACCACTAAGCCAACTCAGTATAGAATGAACGACAGCTAAAATCCAGTAGAAACCAGCAGAATGTAATACGACGTTTGTAGCCTATTAGTCGGCACTGAGCTAATAATCAGAGTAACCAACAACAGGACAACAATATAAGCAAAACATGCGACTGAAGCTACCCAGGAAACAATTTTGGCCGACATGTCTAACATCAGAAAAAATCTGAGACTTTACCAGACAATCAGCCGAGTTGTCTAAAATTCCCTCAGACATTTGGCGCATCAGTAGGCAGTTTAATGTTACGACGTTTCTGCACATTGTCTGAAATATTATCCGATTAATATCAGAATAGTCTGCACATTATCCGAAGGCTATTTAATTTCCTCTAAGGCATTTAACAGAGTAGTTTGCACATTTTCTGATCTACGTGCTACGACTTTTAGTAGTCACTTCTGCTCATTGTCTGATTTTAGTTTTCGTTAAAATTCTCATTTATCACTTGAGTTTATACGCACAAATATTTGAGTTTTTAAGCTTATAAAATATGGGTAAATGTTTTCTGATGAGCTGCCATAAGCAGCACCACAATGCATGGAGTATTTTAAGCGACATTTCTGATAAATTTCTAATTTTAGCTCCGACTTTTCTCTGATATTAATACGCCTGAACGTAAAACGTATCAGATAAATCGGAAAATTTTCTGATGTTTTGTTAGACATTTTCCCGACATTTGTAAGACATGTCGAAAACTCCTTTAGAATTTCCCTAGGAAATTCGTCGGAATTCGTACAGAATTCTGTTAGACCTTTCGGTATAGTTTTTAGAATTTCCTCAGACAAAGAGATCCGGTTTCTTGTCAACCACTCATATGATTTTCGGTACGTTTTCTGACCGCCATCGTATACGAATTCGGCTTCTTGTGCAGACTTTCTGACCGACTTCGGGCCGAAATCGGCAAAAATTGTTTGCTGGGTATCAACAAGCAAACAAATACCAACACACTACGACTGTGTAAAAAATTTATACTAGTACTAGTACATAAAATAAGAATTTTTGTTTTCAGAATACTCAAAGTAAGTAGAAAAAACTTTAAATTAGTACGGCGTTTTTCTTTCTGTGTAGAAGATATTTGACTTTAAAGAAAAAAAAATTAATTTTAATGTCAGCAATCGATGCCTGACAAAATTCTAAGTAAAACTAATGAAACCAATTTTTTAATATCTGCATTCTTGAAGGCGGAAAAAGGCTAAAAATTCAACATTTTGAAATTGAGCTAAAAAAACATTTTTTCAAAAAAAAATATCTTCATTATTTTTAATTATTTATAAACTTTGTTTAACACATTCACCCTTTAATCACATATCGAAAAAGGCAATTTATTGAAAATGTATTTAGTGCCATATATTTTGTATTTTGGACATGTACCCTACGTTCAGCAATGGCCTGTACACTTAAAAGCTATGGGCGAAATACCAAAAAAAAACTCAAGACAGAAATAATTTTGTTTTTCTTTAATGTCAAATATCTTCCAAGCTATGAAAGATACGGAAACACATGTAAGAGCATTATTTCTTTGTTAACTCAACGCGCTTTAAGTTTTTAAAAACGGATAACATTTAAAAGGTACAAGCCTCCGAAGTTTTTTTGAGTACCAAGTGGTAAAATTTGGCCTACTGTAACTCCCCTCGAGCTTAAGCCAGAAAGCCACCAAGACACGCGTTATAAAACCTGGCTCCTCATCTAAAGATGTTCGAAGTTTCAGATAACTCCAATCAACAGTTTAGATTTAGAAGTTGCAGATTTATTTTGCAAATTCCCCACTGTGCACTGTACATAAAAATAGTTATATAGAAAAAAGTACCAAAAAGAGCTACAGTTTTTAAACTTTACATAATCGAATTTCCGAAAAGTACCAAAACGTTTTTGAGGGCTTCTCAAGGAGAGAAGAATGCAGTTTAAACTTTATTTCTATCTGTATTACTATAGAAGATAAATGGGTTACCAAAAATGTATTATAATTATATTTTTTCTCTTTTTCGCCCTAAAAATTTACGTAAAACAACCAGACACCTGTCCACTTATTTGTTGATTTATTAGTGATGGTGTAAAATTAAAATCGGACGATCTGCTAAAAAGCTGCAGACTTTGTATTTCCATATTTTTTTCAATTATCCCACTGTGCTACGTACAACTATTTTGTATATTTTCCGCCAACGTTTTGTTTTTACAATTACATTACAACCAGAATATCAACGTAGTAACGGACGGACTGTTTTCTTTGCGATTCTATATTATATACTCACTATTAAAATCAGTTTTATTTTCTTTTTTTATTCTTCATTTACTACAAAATTTTCACTCGAAGCAAAATAAACAAATTCATTCACAAAACAAAATTTATTTGCATCGGCGCACTGGACGCACTGAAAATTTTGAACTCATAATGAGTGAAACGATAAAATGTTGACATTAGACCGGCACTAAATGTGTTTTCAACAAACAGTTGATAAAATTGCATCAATGAAAACGGGTCGTGTAACTCTGTACCAATCGAAATGATTATACGAATGTCACGTGGCAAAAAGCAAAAATAAATAAAAGAAAAATTCTTTGCAAAAAATATTTTTTCAATGTTAATTGTTGACAATAGATATTTTATATGATAATAATGGTGATCATGACCAATTATTGAATAAAGAAACTATATCAATATCAATTGCGACAATTAAGTGATGAGAGTGATATTGTTGTTGCATGTGGATTTTTTCTTAAAAAATAAATTAAAAATAAAATATGTGGTGCTAAAAAATTTACAAACAGAAATTTTTTTCTGAAATCTTAAACACTAAATTGAAACATTTAATTAAATGCTATAAAACGCCACTAGAGGAATCCATGACGTTTTGAGCTTTTTATACACTACACGAATGTCCTTGTGATATTCAAAACATGCTACAAAGGGTAAAATATGTGATATATATACCCCAAAAAATTGGTGTCAAAACTCTAAAAATTGTATGAAACCCAAGTTACAGAACATGGGCACTCTAAAGTACGAGTACCTGCATACCAAATTTCATTAAAAAAAGTTCAGTGGGTTTTTGCGTGATGCGTGTTCGGACATACAGACAGACAGATAGACAGACAAAAATTCCAAAAGTTGGTGTTTTGTGTTCTACATCGATTGCTCTTTGCCCACCATAAAAATTTTCAAAAAATATTTCATGTACAGACACGCCCCTTTTACAGTTTTTTTTTGTGTAAGATTGTCCATTATGTGTTAAAAACGAAGAACAATAATATTTTTTATACTATCTTCATACAAAATGGCGCGTGCGTAATGCATGCTATTGATTTCCCCCATTAAGAAAATATGATTTTTTCCAAAAACGAAATTAAATTTATAATGATTTTAGGACATTTAAATTTTCTTTACTTATTTTATGCATCAAATATTTGAAAAATTATAGGACTTATAATTTTTTAAAAGAAATTGTTGCTATCCGCAATTATGAGTATTGAGCGTTACTCTTTCTTTGCATGCTTCATTAATCAGTTTAATTGCTTAGGTTTATACTAGTAAATATTTAAAGGTTTTAAGAGCACTATTAAATAGTATTATATTGCAAAAAGTTTCATCAATCAATCATGGTTTGTACCCAAAAAAAAGTATTGAGTGTTATGCATGTTTTTTTAATTTAATTGAAATTTTTTGTTGTATAAACAAGGAGTTTATGTTAGACCTAAGCTATTTAAAATTCAAAATTGAGTGTGTTTTCTGAAAATTTGCTTAGAAAATGTATTGAGTGTTACCTTAACAGAGGTGTTAAATATAATTGATCTATAAATTTTTGGACTGCAAAAATAAGCTACCAGCAGCGAAGAGCAGAAACGATAAGATATTTTCAGATTTGCTTTAAAAAATTTGCATTCTACCGCACTGTGGGTTGTTATATTTTCGAAGAATGTCTAACTAAGGTGGATCGTATTTTGGTACAAATAATTATTTGAAATTGACTCAACTTTTAACATTGTAAGCCGATTTTATTAAAATTGGTCGTATTTAAAAGAAGAGTTAGCCTGGTTCTTGCTTATGTATAAATCTTTGCAAAAAATTATTTTACAAGATATTAATTTTTTACTTTTCCAAGTACCTTAGTCGTTAGTACCTTTCTTTAAAAATTTTATTTCATAATTTATTATGTCTTTAAATATTGCAAATAAATAAATACTTTTCCAAGTGAACCCAACTCAAAGTTTAAGAAATCGTCATAAATTTTAATTACGTCCTGCGATTATATAAAAAAAAATTTTTTGTGGTATACTTTTTTCGTAAAATGCATACCCAGAACAACCGTGAAAGCATCCTAGATATTCAATTGAGGTGTCATGTTGAAGGATACAAAGTGGACTTAAAATGGCATACATATATCATGATTTTATTTTCCAATATTCAAAGGTCAAATTATACCTGTTCGCGAACGTTTTTCTCGAAAAATGGTATTTTCAAAATTCTAAAAACTATATGTTCATAAAGAACTCCTTCTCTTTACTTCCACCAAGTATAAAACTGTTAAGTAAACTATGAGGCATTATTCGTGAAGCAGACAACCCAAAATCAAAACAAAATATACCAAAAAATTTTTGTTTGCCGAAAAACCTTAATATTTGGCATAACTATACCCTTAGTAGATACATATGAATGTGTATGCTCAATCTACATGTAATACGACGTTTGTCACCTAACAATTAAAATAAACAAAAACAACAACAACAAGAGCACAACAGTGATTTGTGGCTATCATCAAGCAAACAAACATCAATACAGTATGAGTACGACTATGTATAAAGTTTATAAACATATTCATACTTAAAATAAGATTTTTTTACATGAATAAATGCTAATCAGGCTAAAATTAAGTATTTTGCACTTGAATATTCCGACTTAATCAATCTTTCTATACTTGATTTCAGAAAACCCGGAGTCACCGTACTTTTGACACCGCTTGGGATTTATTTAAGTACGGATGGATTGATTTTTCTTTTCAGTGTACGACTTAACGGCTCAAGATATTTCAAAGCTTTGTTCAATTACTTTATTTAAAATTTTATCAGCAATTTAATAGTGAACTACAAGTTGAAATCAAAGGCTTAGTAAAAAAATTATAATTAAAAAACCAAAAAAAAAGTCGAGGCAAAAAATTTTAAATTTTAATTTCGAAGTAAAATATCTCTCAAACTCTAAGAGATAAAAATATTCTGAAAATTTTTATTATTTCGGCTTTCTAGTTCAATATTTTCAATATAAAAATATTTGTTAACACATATTTTCTTTCTTTTGTCTATCAAAATCCAACCCGCCTAAAATTTTACCAATCGATTAGCATTTACAAGAGTTACACAGAAAAAATTATCACCAACAAATTTTCAAACATCAGTGTGGCTTAAAAATAAATTTAATTTTCAGTAAATGTTCTGTCCATAATCTATGAATTGTTTGTTTGAATTTTATTTAGGACGCAAACACCAAAAACAACAATAAAAACTGTGTCGTAAAAAACAACCTCGATGACGACATACACACAAATAACAACAACAACAATCATAGCAAGAGGAATGTAACTGTACCAAGTTTGTTTACAAAAGATTTTTGAGTGAATCGATTAGTTAATGTCATTGCGTTAATTCTTATTCATTTTTTTAAGTATTTAGATAAACATTCAGACTTGAACACATTTAATAAACTGAAATATCATAAATGTTTAATGGATGATAATGATGACACAGACAAAAATTTTGTTTGCATTTTAGTTTGATTAAGTAAATTATTTTGCTTAATAATTGTTAGCACTTTTAGACTAATTGTTTATTAAATTCTCACAGAAATATTGTTTGATATTTTTTAGAAAATCCAGTAAAAATTTTTGTTTGATTTAGTAAATTGTTTTGTCTAAAATTTGTAAATATTTTTAGACAAATTGTTTTATAGATTTAAACAATTTGTTCACTGAAAAAACACGTTTTTTTCAATGAAATTTTTGAGGTATTTTTGTCTATATTTACAAATTTGTTTGTAGGTCCGTTCATAGACAAAATATTTACTATTTCATTGAATTCCTTTACAGAAAATGAAATTTAGTTTTTTTACCCGAGGTAGCCTACTTTAAGTCCATGTAGCTCCGCCCCTAGTACATCTAAAATCTTAAAAAGACACAATTCTGAAAGCCTGGCTCATCCCCTGCAAGCAATTTCATTTTTACGCAAATCTATTTAGTAGTTTAGAATTTCCATACTTATTACCACTTTTTTCTAATTTACACCACACAGAAAAAACTAAATTTCATTTTCTATAAAGGAATAGTAAATATTTTGTCTATTAACGGACCTAAAAACGAATTTGTAAATATAGACAAAAATACCTCAACAATTTAATTGAAAAAAACGTGTTTTTTTCAGTGAACAAATTCTTTAATCTATAAAACAATTTGTTTAAAAATATTTACAAATTTTAGACAAACCAATTTACTAAATCAAACAAAAATATTTACTGGATTTTCTGAAAAACACCAAACAATATTTCTGTCTCAATTTAATAAACAATTAGTCTAAAAATGCTAACAATTATTAAGCAAAATAATTTACTTAATCAAACAAAAATACAAACAAAATTTTTGTCTGTGTCATCATCATCATCCATTAAGCATTTATGAGATTTCACTTTGTTAAATGTGTTCAAGTCTGAATGTTTACCTAAATACTGTAAAAAAATTAATGAGAATTACCGCAACGACATTAACTAATCGACTCACTCAAAAATCTTTTGTAAACAAACTTGGTACAATTGCAATCCTCTTGCTATGATTGTTGTTGTTGTTATTTGTGTGTGTGTCGTCATCGGGGTGGTTTTTTACGACATAGTTTTTATTGTTGTTTTTTGGTGTTTGCGTTCTAAATAAAAGTCAAACAAACAATTCATAGATTATGGACAGAACATTTACTGAAAATTAAATTTATTTTTAGACAAACTTTTGCTTGAAAATTTGTTGGTGATAATTTTTTCTGTGCACTGTGTGATGTTTATTTGTCGAGTTAAGGCATGCTAAAATTTTGCCGTTTTTGAAATTTTTTTTTAATTATTGCTTCGAACTAGAAAAAAAAAGAAATTAAAAAAAATTATATTTATAAAAAAACAAATTTCATGTGCAAAATCGGAAATGACCATTTGAAACTAAAATGTTTCTAGCTTTGACATGTTTTAATTTTTCTTTTTTAGTCTAGGGTGTCCTCATTATACTGTAAAAGTTTGATAATGCGATATCCACAAGTTTAAAAGTTATGCAAATTTCTTTATATGTGTAAAAGCTCGTTTACGCAGATAACGTAATCGTTGACGAAAACGACACGAAAACGAAATTCCATACATTAGCAACGAAGAAAATCTCTGAAACGAACTTTTTTCGTTGTTAAAGTATGGAATTTCATTTTCGTCGACGATTACTATGAATGCGGAAACGAGCTTTAAGGCATTTCAAAACCGAAAGTGATCATTTTGAAATCCAATTTTTCTAACATGGCCCCAATTTTTTGTTATTTTTTTTAGTTCGAAATTAGTCTTTATGAATATACTATAAACGTTTTGAAATGGGATATACATTAGATTACAAGATACGTAAATAACTGTGCAGGGTTATCGCACTACGAAACCGGAAATGACCATTTCAGTATAAAAATGTCTAACTTCGACGCATTTAATTTTTATTGTTTTAAAATTCAAAATTAGCCTAAGACGTGTTTATTATACTGTCAAAGTTTTAAAATGAGATATCCATAAGTGTAAAAGCTATCAAAATTTATGTACATGGGATATTCTCATTCTAAACGTACATTTTGTGTGTGTGTGTGTTTTTTTTACAAATATAACTAATATAAATATGAGAAGGTAGGATTCGTACTATATTTTTCGTCTAATTCAATGGATCCTGAAATTAAATTATATGTTTAGATTTTTTTATATATTTGTGTATTGAGCGTTACATTTGCTTTCGCGGTTGTCCTGGGAATGACTTTTGCGTAAAAAATACATCACAAAAAATTAATAAAAGGCTTAAAAGCACTATACATCTACTCTCTAAACACAAAAAATTATAATAATCGCATGACGAAATTAAAAGTTATGGCCCCTTGTTCAATTTTGACTTAGGCTCTTTAAAAACATTTATACATAAGCAAAAATGAGACTAACTCATCCTTCAAAAAAGACTCATTTTAATCAAATCGACCAACAATGTTAAAAGTTATGTCAATTTCAAATAATTATTCGTACCAAAAAACGACCTACCTAATACATTATTCGAAAATATAACAACCCATAGGTGGTAAAAGCAAAATTTTTGCAAAGAAAATCAAAAATGTTTAAACAGATAATGTTCTTTATATCGTATCTACCCTTTTTCTAAGTCCCAAAATTTCTAGATAAATATTATTTTAAAAAAAAAATTTACGTAACGCTCTACACATTTTTATACGAATTTAGTATTTTTTCAGAGCACAAAATATATTTTAAATTTAAAACAGTTTAGATGTATAGATGTATAGTCGTCGATGTATTTTAATATCAACTCCTTAGTTTTTCGCCAAAAACTTTTCACTAAATTTAAAAAAATATGGATAACATTCTATAAATTTTTTTGGATACAAACCATAATCAATTGATGAAATGTTGAATAATATAATACTATTTAACAAAATTCACAAAACTTTTAAATACTTACTGCCATACCTAAGTAAGAGAGGCAAGCGTCGCGTTAGCAGCAGGGTACGTATTTACAGAACATTCGAAGTAAATTTTTTTTGTAGAATATATTGTAAATACGTGCCCTGTTGCTAACGCTACGCTTGTCGCTCTTATTTAGGTATGACAGTCAGAAGTATAAATCTACGCTGTTATTTTAGTGTATTTTGTTAGTGCAATTTAAATAATTAAACTCAGTTATGAAGTGTACTAAAAAAGCGTAACGCTCAATACGCCCGACGGCGGACAACAACAATTAAAAAATAGTAATAATTTCCAATACATATTTTTAAACAATTTTATGTGTGGAATAAAGGAATCAAATCCAAATATTCTAAAACCTTTATAAGTTTAATCTGGTTTGTGGAAAAATTTATAGTTTTTTAATAGGGAAAACCAACAGCATGCATTATGGACACGGCATTTTGTATGAAGAGAGAAAAAACAATATTTAGTTTATTAACATTTGTTCATAAATGCTTATTATACATATGTCTACTTCCCATTGTCATAAATCTTTTGTGCAATTTTTTTTTCTCAGCAAAATTTTTATTTATTTTATTTTTTATATTGTTATTATATTATTATTTATATATTCTTATTGTTTTTATATTATAATTTATATTATTACATATTTATATTTCATAGATATTTTTATTCTATTCTATAATTTGTATTACACATATCTGGTCAATCATGCTAATCCTGTACTATAATTATAAGACTTTAAGTCTTGTTGTATAGGAATACAAATAAATAAATAAATATTTTTGTTTTTCGTTTTTAGCCCGTAGTGAACAGTCATACACAAAAAAACGTATGTACATTTTTTTATAAGCTATTAAATCATTCCAAAGCAGTTTTCATTTTAAAACTTATGCGTTTATTTTATGAAATATTTTACAATTCCTTCAACGGACACGAAACAAATATTTGAAATGAGTATGATGTTAGGCGCTTGCTTATGTATGCTGGCTTTTTACTAGGGATGCCAGTCACGAAATCCCGAATACCGAATAGTAAAAATAGCGTAATTGTATTTTATATTACCCTACGTCTACATTAGATATGAAATGCCTAACAGTAACACCTAACATCATGTTAATGTTAAGTGTAGATGGCTCGTGTTAATGATTTTTTCATGCTTCATGCAACGCTTTCATAACATCATGTCTTAACAGCATTTCATTTCTAATGTAGACGGCATGTTAAATACAACTATTCTAATGTTAGTAAATAAACAGGAGTTACCCTGCTAAAAATCATTTCAAATATTTTAAATTGAATCATTACGGGATTTACACGTTGACTTTGTTCCACGTCATTTTATTTTGGAGTTTAATGGCAAAAGGGATAAAAAAAACGTTTAGCGGGGTAGCGTCTTTAAAAAAAGTCACGCTACAAAGTCATCGCACTAATAACGCAACTTA
Source organism: Panzeria rudis (assembly GCA_956483635.1). Taxonomy (NCBI): domain Eukaryota; kingdom Metazoa; phylum Arthropoda; class Insecta; order Diptera; family Tachinidae; genus Panzeria; species Panzeria rudis. The sequence goes on along the minus strand of OY101449.1, from coordinate 38,786,633 downwards.
TGCAAAAGGTCTGAAAGCATTTTAGGTATAAATATTTGAAATACAGTTTTTTTAATATTCGATAGTCGGCTACACAACAAGATGGAAAGTAAGCACCCCAGCCAAAGATATTAAAAAGTACAAAGTTCTTTGCGCCACAAAAAGTGGTATTGACTGGGGGTGTAATTGTTGGATTGACAGCGTTAGATTGTTTGTCTTTTACTTTATTTGTTACTTCAACTGAACTAGGAAAAGGATCACAGAAATCCGATTAAGAGATTTTAATATCATTGTCTTAAGATATTGTTAGTTTTACTACTAACAAGGAGTGTATTTGATTTTTTTTTTATGTATAAAAATCCCGATCCGTCCCGGATATTAAACTAAAAATCCCGAATTTCGGGCTTCGAAAAACCTAATCCCGTTTGGCATCTCTACTTGTTACTCTGTTTAATTGATAAAGTTTGAACGACAGATTCTGATAGAGGGCACCAAAAAAAAACATATATAGGACTCATTTTAGGGGGAAGTAACCCCATCGCTTTTGGACGTTGTTATAGAGAATTGGTATAAGATATCGCGGAAACCTTACGTTTAAGGTATTAGTAGTGTAAAGCACTTACATATATTTAAAACTCCACAAGAAATATGTGCATGGAATATATTAACCCTCTAGCGGCTCACTGCAGCGCTCTGTAAGGTCATTTTTACCCATTCTTCGACGGTGATACAGCGAGCTGAAATGGCATACAAGAAAAGTTCTCGTAAAATTTTTTTATAAGTCTTCAAAGACAATAAAGCTCTTAAATCATATTGAACACCAGAAATCATTAAAAACTTAAAATATGTTTGAGGGCTAATTTCGTACTTACTTACAATTAGTAATAAAATATCCCACAAAACGAGATCGAGTTCGGTGAAAAAGATTTAAATAAATGTGACAACCCTGAAAGAGGTTACGAGTACTTGTGAAGTGATATTAGCACAATTGTACTATGATCACTTCATAGCACAGTTTACTTTCATACAAAGTGTTGTTACGGCTCGACGTATAACAATTTAAATAGGGGCATCCGAAATAGTCATCCTGATGTCAAGTTACGTTCTAGCTCTCATCTTCCAAAAGTAATCACAATTCTTACCGGCAGGAATCATAGAATAGCTCGACTATATAAATTTTTCTGCTTCTAGCTTAATGCACAGGACAACAAAATTAAGTTTTTTTGTTTAGCCTGGGGTCAATGTATACACATAGTACTAAGCTTCAATTCATATATATATTAGTTTTTTTTAATTGACTCTGGCTCTCGAGACTTACTATTATATAAAAAATTAAGATGGCTGCACCAAAACTTTCTCAATATCTCCAAAACTATAACGCTGGCCAAGAATTGATAAAAACATAGTTTGAATATAATTTTAGTCCTAAGTTTTTGGTATTTTACTGAATTAAACCGCAGGTCTAGTTCTCCAGTTATAGTAATTTATGTGGTGGAGCCTATTTAATTTTCTATATATCCAGAGTCAATTCAAAAAAAAAGTAATTTATATTAATTGAAGCTTAGTACTATGTGTATCCAAATTTACTGAGAAACTGTAGTATACAATTCATGTTAGCCTGTGGTAAGTTTTTTAATTAATTGTGTTTGTATTTTAGTAATTCTCATTTAGTCGTTGAAAGTTTTATACATAAGTACAACCACGCGATGTTGAAAAATGTTCAAATATGTGTATCGTTCAAAGTCTACTGATGAGCTGTCTTAAGCACCAACGACCAGGAATATAGACTGGCTTATAACCCACAGCAGATAAAAATTTTATTTTTAACCTACCCAGTAAACAATTTGCATGTTTTTTGAATCACTAAGCCAATAAAGCGCATAATAATACGTTTTAAAATAATTCTGGCAAAAACCCGACTTCAATACAAAGAGCTAAACCGTTCAGGCATTGATAAACATAGATAGCAAGCTCTCGCACTGTCAATAAAATAATGACAACTCTCTTCACACATATAGATATTGTGAATTCAACAAAAATGAGAGGACACCATTTTTGCATTTCAACACACTTGAGAGACTATCATTTTTCCACTTGAAAATGCACTAAATCGTAACTTTTTTTCCACGCACAAACACTTTTTAGTTTTATTTAATTTTTTTATTTGTTTTAATATAAATTTTAGATTTCTTATTGCTGTAATTTTAAAATATTTTTTTAATTTTGTTGACATTTGTGTGTTGAAATTTATCAAAGTTTTCAATCCTATTTTTCATTGAACAGTATTGTATTTTTGTTCCTATTTGGGATAAAAATTTTTGGTACCAAATAGAAAAATTGCAAAAAAATGTTTAGCAAATCAATTTTTTTGAGCTCGAATGTATTAAAAAACATTCTAAATTCATATTTTCATTAATTAATACAACAATAATTGCATAAACTTCTAAAAATTCATGTATAAAAAATAAAAAATAGTTTAGAATACTTTTTGTTACAACCAAGTGTGATTTTAGTGCTGTGGGGAAATTTTTATTTTAAACCAATACTAATACAAAATGTTCTACTAATACATCCTTAGACTTAGGTTTTTGACAGCACACTTAGGTTTTTGAAGTTTCTGTTTGGCCTCTATGTACCCTATGCGTTCAGGACCTTCCATATAAAAAATTTTGAAAATCGGGTTGTATATAAATGGAGGAGTTGTGTGATAATCAATATTTCGGATGGAGGCAGGGAGGATTTTGTAACCAAACTGTAAGGAAACCCTTTCAAACAAAAATTAATTTGAAAATCAGTCCATAAATGGCGGAGCTTACGACAATCAATATTTCGAGGTACCAACTTTCTCCACCGATATAAAAAAATATGTTATGAATTCAAACTGCAATTCAACCCATTCAAACAAAAAGATAATTTTTAAAAAAATAACAGAGCTAGCTATGCGTGGGGGAAAAATTTCCCCACCGATTTGGAAAAAAAATATGGACCAAACTGCACGCAAACCCTTTAAAAAAAATTATTTTAAAAATCGGAGTTATGCGTGTAAATAAATTAAGAAAAGTGCAACTTTAGCTCGCACACGAGGGTTCCGTACGAATACACCCTTTTCGTTTTTGCCCTTTTTTTATTTTGGAAATTTTTCGTTTTGCTTTATCGTTTAACTTTAGTTTTTTCATTTTTTAAGTTTTTTTATGGCGTATTTTTTTGTTTTAGTGTTTTTTTTTCGCCTTTTGACGATATATTTAGTTCTAGCGATTTATTTTAGTTTTGACGATTTTTGTTAGCTTTGGCGCTTTTTGTCAGTTTTGGCGCTTTTTTCGGTTTTTGGTGATTTGTTTACTTTTAGCGATTTTTTTTATTTTTTATTTTTTTTTTCGTGTTTTCGTTTAAAAGTGTTTTCGTTTAAACAATTTTTCGGTTTTTGGTGATTTTTTTAGTTTTGGGGCTTTTTTGCACTTTTTTCGTTTTGGTGATTTTTTCTATTTTTTGGGATTTTTTTTTTAATTTTTTACTATATTTTTAATTATAGCGATTTTTTATGTCTTAGTGTTTTTTTTCGTTTTGGCGACTTTTGGCGGTTTTTGGAATTTTTTAGTTTTTTGGAGATCTTTTTAGCTTTTTAGCGATTTTTTTTAAATTTTGGTGCTTTTTGCCTTTAAGCCTTTTTTCATTTTGCCGATTTTTCGTTTTGAAATTTTTTTTTATTTTGGAGTTATTTAGTTTTAGCGTTTTTGAACATTTCAAGAGTTTACCTCTTACGGCTTCCAAGATACAGCATATTGTCTGAATTAGGTAGTAAAATTACATTAACTGAAAGAACACCCTTTAATTTTTATTGTTTTAAAAATCAGTGTTAATTGGTGTAGTCTATTGTACGACTACACCAATTAATACTAAATTTTAATTTTTAAACTGCCTACACTCTAAAACATTACTTCAAATTTACTATCATATATTGTCTAAATTTGTGTTGAAAATTTCTCCTTGTCTAAAATTACATCGATTTTTTAGTTATTTTATTAAAGAAAAAACCTTTCAAATGGAAAAATGTAACATAAAATATAATACGGCTATGGCTGAATGGTAGATACGTCAGACTATCAGTCAGGAAGTCGCAGTTCAAACCTGCACGCAGCCAATCGCTTTTTCCAGTAAAAACATTTTGTTCAAAAATAATGCGTGTGTAATTTTAGGTCGATAATAATCTGTAAAGTGTTGCAGACTATTATCGACCTAATTTTCAACAAAAGTGTTTTAGAGTGTATATATAAGTGCGTGTGTATTACATTAGTATTTCAACCAGTTTCGTTGCTCGCTTTAGAACACCCTTTAATTTTTAGCTGTCATATGTTTGTTGTTCTGGCGGCAAAAGTTTCACATATTCTGTGAAAATTTCAGGTCCGTAGCTCTTACGGTTCTCGAGAAAACAGCCTGTGACAGACAGACGGACAGTGCAGCGAAAACATTAGGCTGCCTTTACACTTTTGTTGTACGGAACCCTAAAAAGTAAAAAAAAATACACACGAATTGATAATCTCCTTCTTTTTTGAAGTCGGTTAAAAAGAGCTTATTTCGGAGCAATGAGCGTATATGAAAGAGACTATACAAACAAATTTGATTTCGCACTGCTGACAAAATGCAGGTTTTTAAGCGACAAAGTTCCAGTTTAGTTTTAGTGCTAAAATTGTGATGATTTTCTGCACTTCACAAAGAGCTTTTTGTATAAAAAATTTAATACTCCAAACCATACAAAAGTCAGTGGCGATATCGGCAGGTTTGTAAGCCCTCTATAATAGTAAAAACCTGTTTTTTTGTAGCAATTTTTTTTACTGGGATATCTCCATGCGGCATTTACCTACAACAGGAGGTATGGGAGTATTTATCTATATTATAGACCGAAACTGTTATTACAAACAAACAATTGAATTGATCGATTGTAATTGTGTATTCATTCTCTTGATTAACTTCATTGTTTTCTTTAAACAAATACATTCACTTAATTGCACATAAATAAATACGTTTCTTAGTAATACCTACACTTTTATTTATAGATATCGTTACATCTATATATCCTGTGTTTATATACATACTGCAGCAAAAAAACTCGGTGTTGTTTATCTTTTCTAATTGAAAGATGGCAAAAAAAGATTTCCTATACATATTTTCTTTTAAAATACCACAGCTCTGTAATAAGTTCTAAATTGTCTCTTAGTGCTATTTGTAAAATAAAAAAAGTAATTGTTAGATGAATATAATTAACAAACATATAAACTTAAATCACAAAGTTTGGATTTATTGACTTGTGTTAATTTACAATAATAAAAGCGACAGCTACAAAAGCAAAATGAATTTAATCAATTTTATAATTGTGTTATTTCTAACTACATTTACAGTTGCCACAGGTAAGTCAATCTATACACGTTTCAAAAAGAAAACGATAAAAATTTGTTTGCTAAAAAATTTATACTTTTTGTTTGCAATATCTACAGATTTTCGGTAAATTGTTTGCATGCTTTATTTATATAACGTTTATTTATAATTCAATCACTAATATTGAGCAAGTTTAGTAGTTTTTCAGCACTATTTGATTAGCGAAATGTCGTAGTATCCCACGATATATCTATAAGAAATACCTTTGCCTAAATTCAAATGTTATAAATTTACGGCCGAAAAATTCTACTTTCAGCTCATTCACATTTTGTAAACTCTTAATAAAGTCTTCGAGAAAGGCTTACAGCCTGTCACACGATCTCGAACGTTCGCTAAAATTTTTATTTCTGTATATAAATATTTATTTTTTAAAGAGAACTTAAACAATTCCATTGAGTTAATTTCGTCGTACAACCAGTCAAACGAACTTTTGTAATATTTCAAATAAACACTGAAAATTTTATTGATATTAAAGAAAAACTTCAATATAATACAAATTTCTTACGACATTTTATAAATATGTCAAATAAAGTCCATATATTTATGAAATAAAGTGTACTTTTAGTTTCCCGTTTTCCCGGGAAAATCTCAAAACATTGCCGGGAATATTAGCTAGTCTCTTCCTGGGTATAACCGATTCCCAAACCCTACAAATTTCTCATAATATATATTTCAGTACATTTGCCATTGCGTATACTTTACTTAATACTTAGCATAATTCTATATAACGTATACGCCAAAGTACACATATGATAGATATTGTAATAACAGAGCAATATTAGCCCAAGAATCAATTTATCTATCAATTAATTTATTATTTTAAGAAGCTAAAAAAAAAGTCAAGCAAACAAATGCTAGCAATATTTATTTTTCTTGGTACTGAACCTCTTTAGTTTTTAGTTAAAAGCAATGAATATTTACTATAGAATTTAATTTTTTAAATGTACATTTCAGCTCCAGCAATCGATGTTGTTTTCATTATACAAAGTCAAGCAGCTGAATATCATAATGAAATAAGTCAGAACTTAAAAAGGAATCTACTCAAACAATCTACAGAGCTGCAATCAAACTACAGCATTAGAGTTTATCTCTTGCATGAAATATTAAATTTCCCAGGAGACTGGACAATACATAATTTAATACCACAACTAATGTTGATTCAAAGAAACAATAACGTGGACACAAATACAAATAGATTTAAGGATATGGAACTAATTAATGATAAAACAAGATGGATTGTATTTTGTGAGGACAAAACAAGAGTTCGATTGAAAATACTAATGAAGAGGTTAAATGAAGAAAATCATACACAGGTACTATAGCTTAGAGTGTTTTAATGTAATTTTTGAAAATCAGTTATTTGTATTGATATGAAATTTTTTTTAATATTTTACTACTTGCAGCCTATATATTTGGGTTACCCACTGTATGATCGTGAACCCACAATTATACATCATTTTTCGTTCTTTGAAAATCCGAAATGGTTTCCATATCCAATGCTTCGTGCTGGTGTCGTTTTAAGTATGCCTTTGTTTAAAAGGTAATTTGCACACAAACTCAAAAAAATTGATATGAAGTCATATACTTTCTTTTAAACCAATAGATTATAATTTTGAAATGCTATAAAGAATTCTTTACAAAAAAGTCGTTAGAAACTAGACACATTCGGCGATCAAATTTTTTTAAGGAATGACTTTTTCACTACATACTTCCATAATATCAATTGCGTAGCATATTTCTTACTTTGTTTTTATTTTATACTTCAACAGCCAAACAAATTTCCTCTCTCAGCTACTCTAAAGTTTATTTACTTATGGCCTTTTATTTTTTAGATAGCTGCATATCGTTATCTGAAACGCAAAACGCCCCAACTAATATTTTCATTATTTTACCAGAGAAGCAAATATCATGCGGAAATTAATTTTGACTTTAGGCTATATCTTGTGAACCGTAATAGGTGGACATCGAAAGGCCGTACAGTGTGTGTATACTAAAGCCGGTCGACCTGCATACAAAATATAAAAGTTGCGTCGGTCACCCCCTAGAATGAAATGAAATGTCAATGAAGTTTCTAAAACCGCAAAAAAAAATGTTTCCAAGCCCCAAAATACAGCAATTTTTGTTTTTTATATATAACGCAGCCACTTAAAGTCCGATCCATGGCTTGAATATGGCTTAAAATTTGCTTTTGGTGACTTTTTAAGCCGACATCTAAGTCTGGACGCCACTTGAGCCGGGTCCTTCCCCCATAATGTCGGGTCCTTCCCCCATAATGTAAAATTTTTGGCACGTGGAAAGCAAGTCGATTTAAAACTTAGTATGTCTAGCTATTAATATACTCCCATTTATGGCACGCCCAAAAATTACGCCTCTTTTTTCTTTTTCATATACAAATTACTTTAAACTGTATAAATCCCAATAAAAAATTACAAAATTTGCACCAGTCACCGCCAAGAATGAAAGATATATCAAAAAAGTTTCTAGAGCTGTAAACTAGTTTTTTTGCCACGCCCCAAAATACAGCACTTTTAGTTTTTTTATATATTGTATCGTCATTTAAAGTCCGATCTCATCATATCGCATATCGTTGTTCATGGTTTGAGTATATCTTAATTTTTGCCTTTGGTGACTTTTGAGTCCGACATCAAAATTTAGGCGCCAATTATGCGGTGGGTGGGTCACGCCCATACAAAGTAAATACAAATTCGTTTTCAATTACTTCTACTCAATCGATTCTTATGCAACCGTACACACACATTAAACTTCTGTTTAAATACTACATCAGGATAAAAAAAGTGGGCTGTGCCACGCCCATGCAAAGTAAATATTTGTTTAACAATTTCTACTAAATCGATTCTGAAACCTTGCATACAGCTTTAGTTATCGTTATAGTACAACATTATGTTTAGAAAAGTGGGCAGTGCCACGCCCATGAAAAGTATTTTAACAACTTCTACTTATCCGATTCTTATGAAACTTTGCACACACAATTAGTTCTCGTAAAAGTACATGATGATAAAATATAGGTGGGGTGCCACGCCTATTTTTTAGTCGGTTTTTTTCGCAAGAATTCTTTATTTATAAATTAATAATATATATGAACAATAGATTATGAACTTTTTTCATACTATTTATGCTCAAACTTTTTTCTGTGTAGTGATATATGTTAGTAAAATACATAAGAGTTTATAACACAGAGGTTCCAATAGCGATGCTACCAAACGTGGAGCAGGATCAGGCCAGACACACATGCAAAATAATAATAGTGAAGGAAGTCAAATCAAAAAGGAGGTCAAACAAGGAAAGCAAAACAGTTAGAAATCTGAAACAAAAACTTAAATCCAACAATATCGTAGCAACGAAAGCAGATAAAGGAAATACAACGGTATTAATCAACAAGGATGAGTACATCGAAAAAACGGAACAATTAATAGTGGATACTAAATGCAGGAGAATTAGGAAAGATCCTACAGACGAATACCAGGCAAAGATCAAGGAAATAATAAAAAGGCAACCGAAGTAATAAAACCAGGAATATCATATTCATTAACACTTATGAACCCGTCCGTTCCATCTATGATCGCTTTACCGAAGATACACAAGCCAAACACGCCAATGAGACCCATAATTAATTACAAATCTGCTCCGAGCTATAGATTATCGAAATACTTAAAAACAATACTGAAGGATACCTTGGAATTAGAGAACAAACACACAATAGCCAACACCACGGAACTAGTTAACAAGATAGGGAGCACACAGATAACAGAAAATACTAAACTAGTCTCATTTGATATAAAAGACTTATATCCATCAATCCCAACAACAGAGACAATAAACATTCTACATAAAACACTACTCAATAAAACAGAAGACGTGGAATTTTCAATGCAACTCGCAAGCACGCTAAAAGCCACATTGGAGCCAAATTACTTCAAATTCAACAATAGCATATATAGGCAAATCAACGGACTAGGTATGGGAAATCCAACATCAGCAATACTCATGGAAGTATTTATGCAAAATTTAGAAGAGAAATACGTAGAGGACTTAAAAACCAATTTTGGGGTAAAATTCTACGCAAGATACGTAGACGATATTATATGCGTACTAGAAGGAGCAAATTCTGGATCTACTGAACAAACAACACAAGAACATAAAATTTACAATGGAAGTGGAGGAGAACGAAAGGATAAATCACCTAGACCTAACGATTAGGGCAAGCAAGAGCTTAAACAGAGTTGAATACGAAATATACAGAAAACCAACTGCTACAGATACAATAATACACAATTCATCAACCCATCCTCAACAACATAAGAACGCAGCAATTAGGCAATTAATAACGAGACTTGAACGAATACTCCTAACACGTCAGGCTTATATGAAAGAGATAGGAATAATATATAACATAGCGGAAAACAATGGATATAAAAAGGACCTAGTTGACAAGATTAGAAAGGATATCCAAGCAAGTAAGAAACGAAACAGAGAACAGGAACAAGAAAGGAAAACCTGGGCTACTTTTACGTATATGGGAAAATCAACATACAAACTGGCAAAAATTTTTAGAAAACACAACATTAACACAGCATTCCAAACAAGAAATAACTTGGGTAGAATACTGCAAAACAGAACAAACGAAACAGACTTCCGGAATAAACAAGGGGTGTACAAATTAACTTGCACATGCCAACACAGTTATATCGGACAAACTGGAAGAAAGATAAAAACAAGATTTCGCGAGCACATGAGAGACTACAACAAGAAACTGAGAGAACCAGGAATAACAACAGAATCAAATTTCGCAAACCACATACTCGATAACAAATGTACACCAGGACATATTAGAAAAACAGTTAATCTATTACATACACAACATAAAGGACGGCGACTGAACGTATTAGAGAACATGGAAATATACAAACAAAAAATATTTGACGGAAGAATAATAAATGAACAAATAAACACTGCTTCAGAAGTAATATTTGAACCGTTAAAATATTTTTACACAAAAGAAAACAATAGTCCAGGCAACGTAGTAGAAAATGAACAAGACAAAAGGATTACCCAGAAACGTACAATTACGGATTATTACCTAGGTAGGGATAAAACAACTGATAACTAATAGCGCAGATTATAAACAAAATATTAAACACACACATAATAATAAGACGAAAGTAAAAGAAACAGGTAGCAGGTAGAGACACACAATATCATATAAAGGCGAGAGGGAGAGAGCGAGAGAGAGAAAGAGTGAGCAGAATACAAAGGGATCAAGGAAGGAAGTTAGGTATACAAACGAATTATAAAAAAAAAAACAACGGACAACAGAAAAACGATTTAGTATTCAATAGAAAACTGAAGATGGCACATAGCCGAAACCGGTCTGTTTACAAACCAAATTTGACGTGGGATGACGGAAAATCGTTCCAAATTCAAAAAACCCCGTCGGAGGAAAAAACACAACACTTTATAAAAAAAGTCGACTTCGAATTTTTATTAGTTAGGGCGTTTTAGGTAACGATATGCAGCTTACGTGGAAATTGCATTGATTTTCCAACAGGTAATAAAATGAAAGGTCTAGCAAAAATAACTCTGAGGCGTATATAATGCGCAGCAATAAAAAATAGTGAAAGTATATTTTCTTTTTTGAACGTGGTTAATTGATAATCGCGATTAATCCATTAAATATCACATCTGTATTTGTACGCAAATTTAAACGGTTGAAATCAGTCTTAGATTAGAAAAAATTTTATTGACGGAGACGTTTTATTCAAATTCTTTGCGTGAAACAATATCAGAGTTCAATGTTTGAGGCAAATGGCGTTGCAAAAGTGCAAATGCAAAATATCGTAGCGTTTTAGTTAAAGGTTGTGTATTTATTTTGTTGTTGGATTTCATAAAAAGCTACGGTATTTTGCGTTTGCTCTTTCCCAGGACCATTTGCGTCAAAGACTGATCTCCGAAACAGAGTATATTTTTTATCCGTAATCTTTGCTTGAAACAGTGTAAATTTTTTAATCATAATCTAGCGTAAATGTAGAGTTGTAAAAGTATTGATTATTTGGGTATTGAGTACTCAATACCAGTCGTTTTTTGAGTACTCGATATTCAAAAGCAGTTACTCAATACTTTCAGAGTTTCATTTTCCAGCAAAATAGATTGTAAAGTATGAATGAAACTGATAAAAAAAAATTGTATTTATGGTATAAAAAATTGCTGAATTAAAAAAATAAGTTTAATTTAATTAAAACCTCGTAAAAAACAATAAAAATTAAAATTTTAAAGAAAATTAATAAACTATAATTCTCACAAATAAGATTTTTATTTAATTTTATTTATCAATTCAGTTAAACCATTAAAGTATTGAGTAGTATTGAGTCAATACTTAATAAGTATCGAGTATTCAAAAGTATCGAAATTTTACAACTCTACGTAAATGGTTTGATTACGACTAAATGGTTCAATTAATCACTATTACTACTATAACCGATTTCCAAATCCTCTTTCACATCCAATGAATGAGCATTAAACATTGAGTCTAAAAATTAAAATTTTCATAAATAGAGAAGTAGACATGACTCAAATTGCTCAAATAAATATATTCGCTAAAAGCATCTGATCATATTCGAATAAAATGTTTCAAATAAAAAATTTGCGAATAGTTGTTACTTATGTGTCGCATAAACGATACAATTTAATGTGCGATCTCATGCACAACTTCATTTTGCAAACAAGTTGTGACCAAGTAAACATCTCACATTCGATGTTTAGCGATCTTGATCTCCCCCAGAAAAAAGGTTGTTCACGTTCCCTAATTGTGAAAAAACCAAACTATGAAAACCTATGAAACAAATTCACACACAGCAAGTTTTCTTGGGCAAGTACTAATTCAGCTGGGAGAAAAAAAGAGAAAGGAATACAACTTGTATATATTTCTATTTCATGTTTCACATGCAATTTAAAAACTTGAGCGAGAAAACTTGCTGTGTGTGAACCTAGACTTACAGCAAGATGTTCACAACAAGAATAAACGCATCTATGTAGTATAATAGTATCCGACAGGCACACAAACGTTGCGGCAGTGTTGTACAACATGGCAAAAAAACAAAAGTTTTTGATCTTTCGTACAACCAAAACACAACTTAATACAACGAGCCCACACACGTTGCAATTTCGTGTACAGCCTACTCAAGTTGTACCAAGGGTTGTAACATGTATGGCTTGCTTTACATTCGATCGCACTATATTGGTAAGCATGCTAAATTCACTCTAGCTTCACGCTAAAATTGGACTGAAACCTTATAGCAAATATTTTCTTTCGAATCAACTACGAGTTAAGGATCCATTAAGGCTGATTTAGCCGAGCGTAAATGTAGAAAACGTTGATGTAGTTGCATGTGCTGATCGTTTCTGTCTCATAGCTTTTCAATGTGATAGAAACAATCAGCACATGCAACTACATCAACGTTTTCTACATTTACGCTCGGCTAAATCAGCCTTTACTCATACGTAACGTTGATGTAGTTGCATGTTGCTGATCGTTTCTGTCACATTGAAAAACTATAATGAGACAGAAACGATCAGCAAACATGCAATTACATCAACGTTACGTATGAGTAATGGAGCCTTTATTCGCAGTAGCAAAAATGTATGTTAACTCATAAAACTGAGTTGTGTGTTATACGGTTTGTTGCCCTACTTGTTAATTTGTGTCCATTAATTTAAGCCACAAGTATGCTGTCAAAGTCCTAGGTTACTACATATATATTTCCATATGAGACTGTACACAGAAAAAAAATAAAATGCGTGTTCTGTAAAGGAATTCAATGAAATAGTAAATATTTTGTCTATGAACGGACGTACAAACGAATTTTTAAATATAGACAAAAATACCTGAACAATTTCATTGAAAAAAAATGTGTTTTTTCAGTGAACAAATTGTTTAAATCTATAAAACAATTTGTCTAAAAATATTTACAAATTGTAGACAAAACAGTTTACTAAATCAAACAAAAATATTTACTGATTCTCTGAAAAATATCAAACAATATTTCTGTCTGAATTTAATACAAAATTAGTCTAAAAATGCCAAAAATTATTAAGCAAAATAATTTACTTAATCATCATCATCCATTAAACATTTATGAGATTTCACTTTGTTAAATGTGTTCAAGTCTGAATATTTATCTAAATACTTTAAAAAAATTAATGAGAATTAATGCAACGACATTAACTAATCGATTCACTCAAAAATCTTTTGTAATCAAACTTGGTACAATTGCATTCCTCTTGCTATGATTGTTGTTGTAGTTATTTGTAGTTCTTTGTGTCGTCATCGGGGTGGTTTTTTACGACACAGTTTTTATTGTTGTTTTTGGTGTTTGCGTTCTAAATAAAAGTCAAACAAACAATTCAGAGATTATGGACAGAACATTTACTGAAAATTAAATATATTTTTACACAAACTTTTGTTTGAAAATTTTTTGGTGATTTTTTCTGTGTAAATATGGAACCATTTATTTTGTTGACAGGATAAAGGTAAACAATATATTTTGACTGCAATTGCCTGTAACCTCCAAATTATTATTGCAAAATATGAGTTTTTCAGGAGAAAGTTTTTTTTTTATAACGATAAAATGTTTAACGCGGATTGGAAATGCAAACACTTTTTTTCGTTTTAATAAAAATAAATTAATTTAAATAATAAAACCAAATTGAAAAATATATGATTATTTCGAACGTATTTGCTTACAAGTGGTTGATGTTAATTTTCCTCTTGTTCCTTGCAATATTGATCATGCTCAATTCTTTCTGAATAAAACGTTATGAACCTTAGCATAAAAATCAATTTGGAAAAAATATATCACCTATGATAACTTGATAATTAGGGATCGATATGTATTACACTGTTAAATTTATATTTTAACACATAATACTTTTCTTTTATATGTCCATATGTATGTCCGTGAACCCTCACGACGAAAACGACAATTTGAACAAAACAGTATTGCTGATCTTTGTGCCAGTGAAAAGGACAAACTTTTTAAACAACAATTTAGTATTGATGCTGGGCATGAGTTGGCTCGATTTATTTATGATAATATACAGATTCCAATTATGACTTCAACAACATCACTACGCAATAATTATCATAACAATGTTCAGTATGAAAAAAATTCTCATGCAACTTCAAACGAAGAAAAAACTAAAAGTTCATTTACAACTGGCAGTGCAGAAAATGAAACACAACTAACTACAACAAATCATTGCACCACTGTCAATAGCGATGACACAACTAATATTTTTGATGTGTCACACTCTGTTTACCGCACTATGAATACTAATGAAATCAAAGCCAAACATAAAAATACAATCCTCAAGCCTAGTGGAGGTGTTGGTGGTGGTAATACAAGCACTATCACTATGACTAAAATATCTATTATTAAAAAGCAGAAAATACTTTTAAAGAAAGCTTCATATATTTGTCCCAGGGACACATGGGAGAACAGAAGCAGCGGTAGTAACATCAACAATGACGACGATAATTCATGTGCCATGTATCCCGAACAAGCAGTAAATCCAACGTCATCAATATCTTGTGTAAGTATTCTTGAAGGGAATTCCAACACATTTAAAATAATTAGTAGAAAAAGGTAAAAAATAAATTCCTGCTTCTTATTTTGCACTATTTGCACCAGCACACAATGGGCCAGGATTGAAATATTTTGGCCAAAATACATTTCTGGTATATGCAAAATTTATTTGTACCACCTAAAAGAGGACAACCAACTTAAGCTTTATTTACCTAAAATATTTTGTGGTTGTGGTCTCCGAAAATTTTTCTGACAAGTGTTTAAAGTATAAATTCCATAATTTAGATAAAATTCTTCAGATGTGCTCAAAATGGAGCTATTTTTGACATACGACTTCTTGTAACATCAAAGAGTGCCAAAGAGCGATCGATATTAAAATTTTTGTTATGGCAATTAACTGTTTAATATGTATACTACTTATATTTTTGCGACCCTTTGCGACCGTTCATAAACGTTCAAGATATCGACAATTACTACCCAATAACAACCCGCCCAGTAAAAAAGCCGCTTCCAATAAAGCAGGTTTCTACTATTATGGAATAAAAGTAGCGCTGACAAACCTGCTGATATCGCTGCTGATTTTTGTATGGCGAGTTCCCGGATTGGAGTACTACATTTTTGCTCACAAAAGCGCTTTTGAAGCGCTGAAAATCATCAACCTTTTCAGCACTAGAACTGAAAATATATGAAAAAAATGGTTCGATGTGGATTGGCGTCGTTGACGCCATTTTGAATTTTTCTTATTTCGTTTCTTTATTTATTTTTATTAATTTCATATTTTTGCTCAATGTTTGTTATTTTAACTTCAACTAGTATCGAACTAAGGACCTTCGGGTTTGAAGTCCAACGTACCAATCACTCGACCAAAAACACTGTTGCAAAACGGCAGCAAGAAACTCAAATAAACTTACTCTTCATTCTCGCTTAAAAACCTGCTTTCGATCAGCACTATAAAATCAGCTTTTTTGTATAGCTTTTGTACGAAGCTTTTGTATAAGTAAAAATCAAATACTTTTCTCGCTTCAAAACCTGCATTGTTGTGACGCAATGAAACAGCTTTTGAACAAGCTCATATTTTAAAGCGAATTATAAAGCGCTTTATTTCTTTAGTGCTTCAAAAAACATGAAAATTTTTTACTGGGCGTAAGCTTTAAGCTGATTATATAATTACATCGGTACACAAAACAAAAAAAGTGCTATGTACATTTGACCAGACCTACCATCCATCCTACATGGGCTTCTACCCAATGAATTCGAATTTGAGGTCCGATTGGCTCTAAATTTGACAAAAATTTTAGCTTTTCGGGATTTTTTGTGGTTTTTCGCAATTTAGTCGATATTCGTTATGGTATAGGATCCAAATAGGCCTCAGATTCGGATTTATCGCATCGAAATACATACAGATAGCTGGGTCTGGTAAAATTTGCTATTTAATTTAAATTATAAATGAAATTTGGTATGTAAGTTTATTATATTTATCACATCTTAATATTCTAATGTCACGCATTATAACTTCGTCTTATTAACAGTAAACAAAATTATAGAATTTTATTTAAAAATTTCGTATCGCCATCTTGAATTTGTAAAGTTGATGGTCCGATTCATAATCCTCGACTCTAAAAACCACCCAATAGCTGATATCTAACCTCTGCCGCTCCTAATCTTAGAGTAATTAAAAAATAATGATAATCTATGATAATGAATCATTATTATAGCCGCCATATTGATTTCACCATTTCTAATTCCAAATATCCGTTTCTAAAATAGCTATCACGGTCTTCCATAATTTCCTTTGTCTTTTTTAAAAAATTAAAAAATCCAAAGACATTTAATTATTTTTGCCTTGAGTTCGGATTTAATTTAATTTTTCAATTTAATTATATTTTTATTTAGAGATGAATGTGAAGCATGGAACTGACGTTTCGATACCTCCCGCTAGAGAAATAATAAAAAGAAGCTTAACACAAGACAAAAGAAAAAAATTAATATCAATAACTATCAAATGAAATACAGCTCTAAGACTGACAGATATGGGTTTTGATTAACGTCGGTACCTGCCATTACGGCCTTATCCGACGGTGTTCTCAAAACACCGAGTGAAGTTGAATGTTCACCACCACCCCCGAGTTACCCCGAAGGCACACCATGTGTGGCTTGCAAGGCTCACACAGGTAGCAACTTCTCATGCATGGGAGACCCCACCATGCATAAACACCTTGTTAGAGTGTTTGAGCTATCTAAACTCTATTACATCAGTAGTTTAACGCGATGCGAACAAGGCTTCCGAGGAAACAGAAGCTGGCAAGTATCTACACCAAGTGTAGACGCCCCCAGCAAAATATTCCCCTTCCACCCGCCACAAAGCACTACCGAGTGTAACGTCTGTTGGCTTAGCAACAGCACAAAGAGGCTTTCTGTTGGTGGACCGAAGTCCACGCTAGCCACTAGCACTAGGCGAGCATCAGTCTTTTAATCAACACCTCTCCCAGCGATTTTGGTAGCAACCACAGCCACCACGTGGACTCCCGAAGGAGACCTCTCCAATAACCAGACACAGAATCATCCTTCCTAGGGTGAGACAATGTCCTTCTAGCGACATCATCCCAGATGATCTCGCTCATACGGCGAGTATCTTATCTCTTTACCCTCAGAAGGCAGGTCATCTGTGGGGCAACTGGTTCCCGTGGTACCAGTTCATGCTACTGGTAAAGTCTCAAAAGAAAACCCCTAGAGGTTAACTTTCTATCGACTTTGGTCTTGGGGTAAACCATAGGTGCCTGTTCACCTCCTTACTGACTCGAGTAGGCAAGCCTACTTCCTTTTATAAATATATGCACGCCCGTTGCTCTGTCGCCAGAGATTGGGTAGTACACATAAGTTTTATGGGTAATTGGCCAAAGGTACTGTCAGCAAAATCCAATTACCCTCTCCCCAGAAAGCACATCATCAAGGCTAGAGCAATCACCAAGATGCGCACACTGTGCTCCCCGGGGGGCTCTAAGACTGACAATATGAATTGATTAAAAGTAGATGATATTCAACTCTTGACTGCAAACCACCGACTTTGGTCGACTGGTTTAAGCGGTAAAGAACGCTGATGAGATTAGGGGGAGCTATCGAAACGTCAGTTCAACCCACCACGCAATCAAAATTTTCTTTATCTACTTTAATTGAAACATTAAATTAAAGCCGAACTCAAGTCATAACTTAAAAATTAAAAAACTATTACCACCATATTGGATCCGCCATCTTTAGTTTTAAAATTTTTCCGATTCATAACCCGCGACTCTAAAATCCTCCATATAGCTCTAACCTCTGTAGCTCCTAGTTTTATAGTAGTTTGAAAATGATGATCTGTTAAAAATTTTTCAATATTATAGCCGCCATATTGATATCACCAATTTAATTTCCAAATATATGTTTTTAAAATATCTATCACAGCCTCCTAAAGTTTCCTTTGCCTTTTTTTAGAAATTTAAAAGGATAATTTTAAAAATTTTTTACCGCCATATTAGATTTGTAAGTTTTATTGTCGGACTATTAATCCGTGACTATGAAAACCTCCATATGGCTGATCTCTAAATTCTGTCCCTCCTAGTCTTAAAGTAATTAGAAAATAATGATGATCTCATAAAAAAGTAGGAGTATTATAGCCGCCATATTGGTTTCACCATTGTGAATTTCAAAAAGTTTTAAATAATAACTATCACAAATCCCCAGAGTTTATTTTGCCTTTTTTAAAAAATAAAAATATTTACTTTTTTGAAACCGCCATATTAAATCTTAAAATTTAAATTTTATATTTGAAATCAGTGGTGCCAAAAACCGCCGGTGCAATATTTTACAATACCACTAAATCAATATTCTATTTATGGCCAAAATTTTGGGATCCTTACCCATCGTGCAGCACTAAGAAAGTTTTGTAGTAATGAAAGCTTTATGGCGAAAATCTGCACTATATATAATTTGTGCAAAATTTTAACCAGCACTAAGAAAAGATGTCTTTATACATACTCTCACTAAAATAAAAAAATTTTAGCTTGAAATTTAGTGCAGAATTTCTGCGTTCCACAAAATTTTTTTTTTTAACTTTTAAATTTATTTATTGAATCTTCAATTGTAAATTGAACTAACAATAAGTATTCAAATCTTAAAACTAAAATTGTTAACAATTAGTCCAGCCACAGCTAGACAAAATATTAGGATTCATGGGTTCGTTCTTTAGATGTCTTACGTCTCTCTTGTCTCTCGGCTGAGAGCAAGAATGTTGCACTAAAATTAGTGAAGGAAAAATTTCAAATAATATCACTATCACTGAGGCTGCCAATTTTCAATTTACCACTGAACACTAAAAAATTTAGTGCACTAATTTTGCCTAATCGCTAAGTGTTAGTGGAAACTGCCAAATTAGTGCACCACCCCAATCTATGTATGGCAGCTCAAGTTATTTTTTGCATACAGTTTAGTATTAAAAACAATAATCTTTATGTCATGCTTTGAAATCAGGCATCTACGATATTAATTACAATTCTTGTATTTCAAAAACTTTTCAATATTTTGCAGCTTAAACAAAAAGGAAGATGACATAGGCTGGCAGTTCCAGCCTCCAAACTTTTGTTAATTGAATAAATTGAATTAATGATTTTTGATTTATTACTTTGATTTAACATATATATTGTTCATTATCGGTAGGTGCGAGGTAAACTACACCAACTCACATTTTGAAAATTATACAAAAGACCGCAAAAATATATCAAACATTGCAAAGGGTTTGTAGGATTAACAGCTTGACTTACTTCAAATATTTTATTTAAGTCTAATATTTTTGTTTTGTATCTAACATGTCCTTAATAAAGTAATGGCGTATAATATTACCGTTACTTATTAAAATGGACTTGGTGTTCTTTACCTCCCAGATTGATTTGAGCAGTACTACTACCCCTTGAAAAATAGGACTTACTGGATTTCACCTATGGATAGAGGACAAAATGCTAATTCCAACAGTATTAAATAAATTAAGTAAAATGCGACTTTGGCACGAACACGAAGAGTTCCGTACGAATACACATATGTATGCCCCTTTTTTAATTTTGGCAGTTTTTTCGTTGTGCTTTTTTGTTTAATTTTTTTTAGTATTTTTCGTTGTTTTTTGCGCTTTTTTTATTTTCGTATTTTTTGTTTTTTCTGGCGATTTTTCGTTTTTAAAATTTTTTTGTTTTTTGTAGATTTTTTTTAGTTTTGGCGATTTGTTTGTTTTGGCGTTTTCCAACGTTTTTTTTCACTTTTTAACGATATTTTTAGTTTTAGCGATTTATTTTAGTTGTGGCGATTTTTTCAGTTTTGGCGCTTTTTTCGATTTTGGGAATTTTTTCGGTTTTTGGTGATTTATTGAGTTTTAGCGTTTTTTTTTTTGGTTATGACACTTTTTTCGCTCTGGCAATCTTTTTGATTTTTGGTTTTGGCGTTTTTCAAATTTTTTTTTCGCTTTTTGACGATATTTTTATTTTTAGCTTTAGTTTTTACTTTAGTTTTGACAATTTTTTTAGTTTTGGCGCTTTTTTCAATTTTAAGGACTTTTTTCGGTTTTTGTTTTTTTAGTTTTAGCAATTTTTATTTTGTTTTTGTTTTTTGGCATTTTTTTAGTTTTGCCGCTTTTTGGTTTTAGTGCTCTTTTAGTTTTTGTGTTTTTTTTTCATTTTTGGGGATTTTTTCGTTTTTCATGATATTTTTAGTTTTAGTGATTTTTTCATGTTGTAGTGATTTTTTTCTTCTTTTTGACGACTTTTTTTGGTTTTTGGCGTTTTTTTAGTTTTTTTGGCGTTTTTTTTAGTTATGGTGATATATTGCGTTTTTGCGATTTTCTTAATTTTGGTGCTGTTTTCCTTTAAGCGCTTTTTTCATTTTGGCGATTTTTTGTTTTAACATTTTCTAATTTTGGAGTTTTTAGTTTTAGCGTTTTTGAAAATTTCAAGAGTTTACCAAGATACAGCATATTGTCTAAATTACATAGTAAAATTACATTAACTGTTAGAACCCCCTTTAATTTTTATTGTTTCAAATATCAGTGTTAATTGGTGTAGTCTATTCTACAGACTACATTAATTAACACGAACTTTGAAACTTTAAAGTGTCTATATATAAGTGTCGGTATATTAGATTAGTATTTCAACATGATTCGTTGCTCGCTTTACAATACCCTTTAATTTTTAACTGTCATATATTTGTTGTTGTAGCGGCAAAATTTTTACATATTCTGTGAAAATTTCAGATCCGTAGATCTTATGGTTCCCGAGAAAACAGCCTGTGACAGACAGACAGACGGACAGACAGACGGGCAGCGTAGCGAAAACAATAGGGTTCCTTTACACTTTCGGTGTACAGAACCCTAAAAACGCATTTTGAAATATATGTGACTTGGTGTAGTTTACCTCCCACCTACACGTATTTATATTAGATTTCTTGGTCGTTTGAGTTTCTTACATATTTCCCACTGTTCAATATATAATTTTCAATACAAACTTTTTTTCCTTTTGCAGTATCCCGTTAAACGCGAACAAGTTTATTTCGCTGTGAAAACCTGTTCAAAATATCACAACGAACGTTTGCCGGTTATACAAGCTACCTGGGCACGATATGCCAAACACGTCAAATATTTTAGTGATATTCAAGGTACATAAATAAAAGATGATTCATAACTCAAATTACTGTAATGACGAGAAGAGTAGTAGTAGTAGTAGTAGTAGTAGTAGTAGTAGTAGTAGCAGTATTAGTAGTAGTAGTAAGATATGCATTTGACTAAATATCTTTAATACAACGCAATAGAAATATGTAAGATATGTTACATATAGATTTTTTCGTATGGGAGGATAGTAATTTCGCCGCCCCTGGATAGGATCCTCTTCTTTCGATATCTTCTCTTGATCGTTTTTTTTTATATTAGCCGAAACATTTTTATTTCAATGTTTTAACCAGAGTTTCGATTTTCGCTACTGATTAAAAATCAGACCTGTCACGGAAACTGATTTTTCGCGATAACCGCATCCAAAATTGCAATGAAAAAATATTCTGTAATTGCTAAAAACAAAAACCTTGTATTCATATATATCTGATAAATTTAGATTTTAGTTAAGTTTTAAAAGAATTTTTTGTAAAAATAACTGCTGAATCTCGCAGTTTATATATTGCTATTGTCGGATTACTATTTTCTGATTCCCATGTACGAAAAAACTAACTTGCTTTCCCATTAGTATTGCTTATGCTGATAAAAAAATTAGGATGGGTAGTCGTGAATACCGAGCGCGTACTGTACAACTATACTAGTCATATGCAGCTAATATCAACAGTTTATCAGTCGTCATACAAAAACAAAAAATTTCTATTTCATTTTGAACTATTTATCGTTTGTTTATGAAAGAAAGTTGTTTGGCAAATTTACCTACCAGAAAAAAAATATTATCACTTTGCAGGTATTTTTCTATTTCATTCTTTTTTGTCTCACTGTGTAATTTTTTTTTATTTCCTTTTAAAAATTTTTTATATTGCGAATTTCTTTCAAGTTAATCATTTGAGATTGTCTTGAAAATTATTTCCATAATCATTCGAAACTCAGCACATATTTTAAAAATAGTATTTTTGAATATGACCGGTAGATTCCCATAACATACCTGATAGTTAATTTATTAACATTGTATATCCGAAGATTACACAATACCAACAACGTATGCTGGCGTGCCAAATGTTGAGATGGGTCATTGTGCAAAAACATTGCAAATTCTGAAACTGGCTCTGGAGGATATTGAAAACTACAACAGTGAGCTGCAGCAACTCTGTCAGAGCAATCCAGCAAAATATGAAAATCATCAAATCCAATGGCTTTTCCTCTCCGATGATGACACTTTGCTAAGGTAAGTCTAGGTTTTTCATATTTATGAGGGCCATAAATAAGCTAGAGGAGAAATTTAAATTTCTTAAAACATGTATTTATCAAAATTAATAATATATGGAGCTCGACAATGTTTGCTTAGATATAGACCTTTTTATGTCCTTTAAGTGAAGAGAGTATAATCATACATATAAGTAAGTCCATCGTTCTGTTTGTATCTTCTACAATATGCTTTTGCTGCAAATAACACTATGCAACAAGAAAAATTTGCAGGAGTATCACTATATTTTTTTGATGTCTTATAGTTCCCTAACTACAAAAACAGTCAAAATTTAAAATGCCATGGATGAATTTTTTTAATATGTTTTTTTTTTAATCTGCGATTTTTGAAGGGGATGCTGCTCTTTGATTTGACTGATTTTATCATAACTTATGAACGGGTTGTCCAATTTTATTACAAAAACCGCTTAAAAACTTTGATTAAAATTACCTTCTATCTAATATTAGTTTTTTATATACTCTATGGTTTCAGATGTATTCAGAACGCAATAATGAAAAATATATTTTTTTCATGCAAAATCAAAATATTTTTATTTATTAAAAATTTATAAAAGATAGAAAATTGCAAAATGATGCCATTGCCGGCCATGAAGCTACATTTACCACAAATAAAATAAGCATTAATTTATGAAAATAAGAATCGGTCTAGTATAAGTTGTTGAAGAATAACATTTACTTTGCATGGGCGTGGCACTACCCACTTTTTTTAATCATGATGTAGTACTCAAAGAGAAACTTTGAAACTTTGTGCAGAGTTTCATAAGAATCGGTTGAGTAGAAGTAGTTGAAAAGGCATGTGTATTTACTTCGTGTGGGCGTGACTGCGCCTATTTTTCAACTAAACCAATCTGGAAGTACATCCTTTTAAATAAAGAAAAAACATCCGAAATCAGTTTATAAATGGCGGAGTTTTGAGGGCACATCCATAAAAAAAACATGACGAATTGATAACCTTTCTCCTTTTTTGAAGCCGGTTAAAAAACAAACAAAGGCAAAAACTTACCGGTTTTATTAATCGATTATAAAGCCACATATACTAGAAATAAAATAACCTTTATTTCATGAAAATCGATGGATAAATATTGATTTTATTCATAATAAAGTAAAATAACCTGATTTTTGTTGAAATGGCGAATATTTACACTGTACAACAAAATAAAATTTTTTTCAAATAACAAGGTTTTTGTAAACTGATTATGGTAGAAGTCACCAAAAAATACATACGTGCATCGGCGTTTTGAAAGTTTACATCTGGGATTTATTTTATGGGGGCTAAATTTTCCCCCCTTTTGCACATATTTATACTGATTTGGCATAGTATATCTTATTATTTTGGTGACTTCTACCAGAATCAGTTGTAAAAATTTTGTTATTTGAAAAAAAAATTGATTTTGTTGTACAGTATAAATATTCGCACTTTTAGCCAAAATCAGGTGATTTCACTTTATTATAAATAAAATCAATATTCATCCATCGATTTTCATAAAAAAAGGCTTATTTTGTTTGTCATATATGTGGCTTTATGATTAGTCAATAAAATTGGTAAGTTTTTCCCCTTTTCGATTTTTTATATATTTTCGAATAATGAAAAATTTCCAATTTAGCATAAAAAAATTTATTTTTCATCACTGTGGTCTGAATAATTCCGAAACCATTTAATATGTAAAAAAAATAATGTTAGAATAGCTTAATAAAAGTAATTTTAATTATATAGGAAGAAATTTGATTATTTTGGCTTGAGTTCGGGTTTAATTTTAGGGGGTTAATGATTTGTTACGGATTAGATACTTTATACTGAAAATTTTGTAAAAAGCGTTACGAAGGGGGGGGATGTAAAAAACCATCGAAAATATCGTTACGTAATATGTGAATAGGACCTTAGATATAAATATGAAGCATGTAGACAAAGAAAATTTTTGACTGCACGGAGGGTTGAGCTTTTTTATTTTTATTTTTATTTTATTTATTTATTTATTTGTATTGTTCCATACACAAGACTTTATGTCTTATATTGCAGTGTGGAACTGAGTAATACGTTAAACAAAGAGTGTATACATATAATCAAATACTAACATAAATTCAAATATTTATGGCCTTATTGATAAAAAAAACACCCTTAATCTATGACGGGTCAGTGAAACGGATTTCGATACAAAATTCGTTGCACTAACCCCCACCAATCAAAAATATTTCAGAAGAAAAAGGTAGATAGTACATACATATATAAAAATAAAAACTAATATAATAATAAAATATAAAAATAAAATATTATACACATGTAGAACAAACTTTTAGCATTTAGTTACGTTGAGAACAGTTGTATTATTTGTTTTTTAAATTGTTGTGCGTTACTTAAAACTTGACAGCTATCGGGGATCGAGTTCCAGAGAGATGTTGCAAATATGTAGAAATGCCATTTTGACATTAGGGTTTTGTACCCTAATCGTATCGTATTCTTTTACCTCTGCAGCTATCTGAGAAAGTCAGTCTATTGTAAAGATGCTCTGGCTTGCACGTATAAATTATCTTATGCATAAAAACTAAAACTCTTAGGTTAAGGAGATCATCAAAAGAAATTCCATATAATTGAGATGAAAACACTGATATCCTGGACCGTCTGTTCAATCCGTAGACATTTAACTTTCTCTTACTTGTGGAGTCACAACTAGAGAAAAGCTCACATCCGTACAGTAAAGTAGGAATTAAATAAGTTTTTGCTAGGAGAATTCTTATCTTAATTGGGGTGCAGTACTGACTGAGCTGACCATATAGTTCTTAGTGATCAGACCAAGTAAGGGATTTATTGAAATAAACACCTAGATTTTTGGCAGATGTTACTATGTCATTTTTCTGATTATTAATATATATGTTAGGTATAATAATGGATTGTGTAAGCCTTTTTTGAATTACAAGACATTTAGATTTTTTAGGATTTATTGCTAGATTATTTGCAGAAGCCCATTTATGAATACGATGTAGTTGCTCGTTTAATGAAGTTATGCAGTGAGTAACCATTTCATTATTACAACTGGTATGGAGTTGAACGTCGTCTGCATACATTCTAATATTGCAACCTGCTATTATAGTTGGGAGGTCGTTGGAGTATATCGAAAAAAAGGGGGCCGACTATAGACCCTTGCGGAAAACCTCTAGACACAGGGAGAGTCTGGACTTTTTATTATGCGTTTCGGTATACTGGTATCTTTTACAAAGATAAGTCGACAGTAACTTAGTGGCAGAAGAGGAGAAATTGAAGAAGTTACGTAATTTGCTACAAATTTTGTTTCACAGTGTGAAAAGCTTTAGAGTGGTCTAATAGTACCAAAAAGGCAGTATTACCATTATCGACTTGCCTCCGAATATCTTCAGCAACATCAACTAATGCTGTTATGCATCCATGATTTTTTCTGAACCCGGATTGATTTTCAGTTAGCATTTTATTTTGATCGAGGAAACGAGTTATTTGTTTATGCATAATTCTTTCGAAAACTTTGGAGAGAAATGGCAGTATGGCGATTGGTCTATACTCAGAAGTGTTTTTGTACAATTTTAGCTTTTTTCCAATTTGAGGGGAATTGACTGCACGTAAGAATTTTGTTAAAAATAAAAGTAATAAAGAGAAGCAGTGAGGGTATGAGAACTTTAAGAAATTTAGGATTAATACCATCTGCACCCACAGAGTTAGATTTAATCGACAACAAACTAGCTAGTACATCACATTCATCAACAGCTTCAAATGAGAAAGCTGACTCAGAGTTATTGCTAGGGTAATTATCATAATAATGGGGATCTGCCTCCACCATTGGAATATTTAAAAACGTTTCATTTATAACGTCAGCATACGTAGAGCAGGGTTCATGGGTAGCGGTTTTACCAATACCAATTTCGCGTATGATTTGCCATGCTTTCTTTGAGCTAAGCGCAGAAGAAAAATTTTCGGCATAAAAATCAGATTTTGCCCTTTTTGTCAATTTATTGGCATTCTTTTTGGCAGTACGATAAACATCACGCAATTCAACAGTTTTAAACCTTTTCCATCTATTATATGCAAAATCTCTTTGATTTATAGATTCTTTTATTTCAGGTGAGAACCAAAGTTTTCGGTCGTTACTGATTATCTTAGTTTTGAGAGGTACTACCAAATCAAATAAATTATTAGCATAGTACTCAACAAATGTTAGCTGATCGTCCACCGAATTTCAATAATATATTCTATTCCAATCAATTTTAAAAAATTCTCGTTGCAATAATCTGAAATGCATATTTTTGAAATCCCGAAAGCGGAAAAGAGCTCTGAAGAGATTAGTGAGAGCTATCGAAACGTCAGTTCAACCCTCCGTGCAGTCAAAAATTTTCTTTGCCTATATGTTTCACATTTATCTCTAAGTAAAAATAAAATGTAATTGAAAAATTAAATTAAAACCGAACTCAAGCCAAAATAATAAAATTTCCTTGGATATAAGCCTATACAGTTCGACTAAATTCATAACTTAATTTTTAATTATAATTTATATTTCTTTAACAAAATTGGTGTAGCAGCTTGTTAAAAAATCCCAATTTTTTTAAAGAAATTTAAAAAAAAATAACGTATCCATAGAAATTTAAATTTCGACTGTTTTTGTAGTTAGGGGACCATAACACATCAAAAATATATAGTGGTAATCAAAGATCATGACAAATGTTTCATTTTGTTGCATAGTGTAATTAACAAACTTGTATGAACAATATTTTTATACATCCATACATACAGGCAAACAAGCAAATAATTATTTTTGAAATGACTAAATAAAGTCTTTATGATCATTTTTTATTGTTTACTTTAAAAATATATTTTATTGCGGGATTAAACGTATTCGCTTCATTGAGTTAAGCTCAATATTAAATTGCTTTTTATAATATTTTAATTTCTTCAGGCCTTAAACTGATGATTTATTTAATAAATCGTATGTTTTTTTCATCTGTCAATGGACTTTTTCTCTGTCTTATTGAGTAATTCCAATGTTTGTGGTTCTGAGGGCAACAAGTTTGCTCGTTAACCAACAACCAACCACATTACCCATCCATTCGTCAATATTTTCGTAGGCAGTGATTGTTTTTTTTTCTATGGTTCTCATTTCTTCATGGCAATTTTCAATGAAAACAAAATTTGCATGCACAAACATCATTTGCCACATTACGAGTAACTAAATATATTCAATTCCTCTTGTTGCTTTGCCATCCATACAGAATTTCATTTTCTTCTTATTACTTGCATTTTCGGCTTTTTTGTTTTTCTTAGCGTTTCAGGTGTTTGCCAAGTACTTGGATGTTACAATTCAATGGATGAAATTTATCTGGGCGAACGTTATGGGTATCGTTTGTTTGCACAGGATGGTTTCAATTATATAACGGGTGGTGGTGGCATTGCATTCTCCCTGCCCGTGGTTAAACTCATTTTGCAGCATTGTTCGTGTCCTTTGCCCACGGCACCAGATGATATGATTTTGGGCTCTTGTTTGCACTCACTTCAATTGAAGGCTCTTCATTCATCGCAGTTTCATCAAGTATGTAGCTATTTATTAGTAATAATTTATATTTTATATTGCAAATATTTGTTTAAATAATTTTTTACTTATATTTTTTATATCTTAAGAAATAAATTTTGAAACATATATTAAATATATTTCAGATATTCTCTATAAGCGTCAACGAAATGCAGGCATATAGAATGGCTTAACCCAAAACAACAAATAAAAATTGATTTGAATTTATTTTGCGTAGTAGAATTACACCGTACAACAAAACTACACGTATATATACATATGTTTCATTTGTGCCTTTTGCCAGAATCAGTCATCAGAATCGTGTTTTTTTTGTACAGTATTATTATTTTGTTGAAATATTTATCGAATTTGTATTTTATTTTATGAGCAACTCACATTAAATTTTAAGAGTTTCACTATTGTAATTATATAGAATAGGGAAATTAAAAACTACTTTGAATGGGGGTACCCCTCCGCCACAAGAAATATGTACCATATTTGAAATTCTCAATCGTCCGTAAGACAATTCCTAAATTTCGAAATTATAGGTCTTGCCGTTTAGCTTCGTATAATATGGTCTTCAAACATGCGTCTTTATTGAGATTATCGCAATAAATGGCATTATTGAGCTCAATATTCCATACAAAATTTTAATTTGTTATAAATATTGTTATAAATATTGAGTAAAACTAGAAATGCAACACTGTTCACAAGTGTGTTTAGTGAGCAAAACTATATACAATGGCAAATGTGAAGAAAATAGAACAAAACAAAACATGCAAAAAATTTTATTTATAAATAAAAAATAAAAACAATGTTATTTACAGCTGTCAAATGCTTACTGAGTTAGCTAAATTGAGTAAATTCTGTATATCTGAACACTAAATTAATTTTGTCAATAAACCGAATATTGACTCAATTAAAAATCCATGTCTGAACACCATATAAGGAACAAACACACAACACACAGATTCATTTTATAGAAATTTTTAACGATACATTTTTTATTGAAAACTTTTATTAATAAATTTGTTATATGAAATTTTTATCGATAAAGATTGTATAGATAATTTTTGTCGATAAATTATTTGTAGAATATTTCGCCGTAAATTTTTTACAGAAGATGTTACCGATAAATTTTGTATAAAAAATTGTCATCGATAAATTTAAAAAAAAATTTATCGGAAAATTTGTTTACAGAAAACTGTTATCGAAAAGTTTTAATGAAAATGTTTAGCGATAAGATTTATATAAAAAATTTTTATCGATATATTTGATATACAAAGTTTTTATCGATAAATTTTTGATAGAAAACTTTAATCAATAAAATTTTTACAGAAATTTTTTATCGATAATTTTTTGATAGAAAATGTTTATCGATATTTGTATCGGTAAATATGTTGTACAAAGAGTTTTATCGAAACATGTTTCATTACTAATGTGACCAGAAGGTTTTTGCAAAATCGGGACCAAGGCATATTGAACAGGTACGGGAATTACTAAAACAATAGAAAATTTGTTGTAAAACTACCTTAACATATGTCAAAAAACGGGTGGTATTACCAGCGCAGATTTATCTTGAAATAAATGTCAAAAACCAATGAGAAGGAAGTCTTTATATTTATATATGTTTGATAGTTTGAAGGTAGTGGTGATATCATGAGCATTTCATCAGTACTACTAAGTTTGACGTTTAATCAGGTGAGTCAGCTGACCCACCTGTTAGACACACCTTGATCGGGACAAGAACGATTGAAAAGCGGGATTAAATTTTTAACAGAATTCACTTTGAAATGAATATCTGTGTACATTGTTACATGCCATATAGTTGCTGTCGTGTGCAACAGATGCTACAATCATCAATAATGAATGTTAATGTATGCTTATCAAATATATGTGATATGTCATGCATAAGATTCATCGTAATCCGTTTCAAATGGGTAACTTCCTTTCTTATAAATAGTTTGAATACTTTTTTTACTAAAAAATTACATAAGTTTCAACTTACATAATTTCAGTTACAGCTGAAACTAAATTTTAAGTTGTAACTAAGCAGATAAGTCGAAACTAAACAGACTATGAACAACTTTAGTAGCAACTAAAAATATATCAAACTAAAAGCGACTATGAAAATGTGTCATAATTTTTATTTTCTCCATTAAGGTGGAACAAAAAATTTTATAAATTGGCTTACTACAAGTTAAAGATAACACAGGCGAACAATATGGACATTTTGGTTTGGTGCCGCGAAAATTATAAGTGATAACACATATATGGGACATACCATTTTCAAAATTAGCTTGAATTTTTTTTGTCGGCTCTAGCTTTTAAAATATCGAGTTTTTATTTTTGTAGTCATTCAATCTCTTTTTAGATTATTAATCTACACAAAATTATCTTTCTTTTAAATGTGATTTTGTTGATGTACACAGAAAAAAATATCATCAAACTGCAACCAACAATTTCAATTGTTAATATGTAATTTAAATTCAAACATATATTTTGTTAATACAACAAATTTAATTGTTGATACGACAAACACAGAATTTTTCTTCAACAAACTGAAGTAACCAAATTTTTTGTTATGTATTGTGAAAAAAATAAACAATCATCATTGTTGATATAACAAATGAATGCACTCATATAAATAAAACAAAGCAAATCAATAAATTTTTTTCAACAAACTGAACTAACCAATTTTTTTTGTTATGTATTGTGAAAAAATTAACAATCGCCATTGTTGATATAACAAATTAATACACACACGTAGATGAAACAAAGCAAATCACGTTTTGCATGTATTCATTATTTGCGTACTTAATAACGAATTGCTCTGTAGCTGAGAGGTAAAAACGTTAGTCTATTAGTCCAGAGGTCTCCAGTTCGATTCCGCCCAAAGACATTTAGTGTTTTTCGCAGACAAGTAAAAAGTCGCTTCGAGGATTGTGATTGTACAAAAAAATATTGTTAATACAACAGTTATGATAGTTAAAATTTGTTCCGGAAATCAACAATTCACATTGTTGATATAACAATAATCTTAATTGAAATAAATTTGGAACCAAAAAGAAAATAGTTAACAAATTTTTTCTGATATTTATTTAACTTCGTAATTGTATTTACAAAAATCGTTGTAGGTTCAAAATCAATTAATTATTTAATTGATATAACAAAAAAATTAATTGTATTTACAAATTTTTTTTTTTTTGTGTACGTTCTAGGATATTTTGTGAAACTGCAAAGATATTGAATGTTAACTATTTTCAGTTTTATTCTTACAAATAAATCTTACATATGATTAAAATTTTAAAATATTTTTACCAAGTTTAAAAAGTTTTGGAATGTGAATTTTGATAAAAAATTTATTTAAAATTTACTTTAAAAAAATAAATTAATTTAAAAAAAATATTGATATGGCTGGGATACGAACGCGGGCTCTTCGGACGTAAAGCATGCTCTCTAGAGCTGAGCCATATCCCAGTTATTTTTTAATGAGATAAAGATAAAAGAAAGCATGTCAATGATACATGGAATTAAGTACATACATATGTATTTGATTTGACGGATATTTTCATTAAATATTTGCAGTTTTTCAATAACTTTTTTATTAAACATTTTTGACAAATGTTATTGACAAATGTTATTGAAATTAGTATTTTTCAACAACATTATTTTTGTTGAATATAATTCTATTTTTCTTTTTTTTATAATGAATGTTGAAGAAACGTTTCAAATGAACTTTTTTCAATTTTAATTTAAAGGTCCTTAACTCAATGAGTTTTAATCCGATCAATACAATCGTTATACTGGGTGAAAAGGGAGAAATATATCGTCCCTACCATGTCAAACTGTCTAATATGCAAAATTATTTTCTTAGATTCGTTATTATGATTCTCCAATGGATACGATACGCTTCGTCGGAAAATGTTAAATTTCTCATAAAATATTTAAAACTAATTCAGAAATATTTTAAAAATTCCACTTTTAGGAATACACTGATTTTGAGTTCACAATGGACAGGTTTTTGTGCTCTTTTTAATAGTACCGATTTGCTGATTGGATAATTTGACATGATAGGGCCGATATCTACGAAATAATGTGCATATGTATTTTTATTCAGTTGAAACATTTTCGATATTTTTGGCAATAACTAAAAAACAAGAAAAGAACGTTTTCGCGATTATATCGAAATCGTTTATTAAAAAATATATATAAATGAATGAATTAATATATTCGTATTCAGTGAACTCAGATAAGCTTTGAGAAATCTGTTTCCAAGGTTCATTTCTTTTTTGGGTAAATCAATCACTTTTTTGGCTTATAAAAGATTATTTAGTGTTGTATTGATTGATATTTTTGGCAAAGATTTCTAATGTTTCGCATTTTTTATAAGAGTTCCTACATCAAATAAAGCGCACATAACAAAAATCCCGGTATTCAATATTTTTTTTTTTTCAAATTTCCTGTGATAAAGAATTCCCCTATATTGATAACAAAATTATTTCAAAATAAAAATATATATATATATATAAATAAAAAAATGTTGACATGGCTGGAATACGAACCCGGGCTTTCCGGACGTAAAGCATACTCTCTATAGCTGAGCCATATCCCATTTATTTTTTTTATGGGATACAACTTGTTTTAAGTACTTATGTTTAAAAAGAAAAGAAATAACCGGCATGGAAAAGAAATACTTACAACGAAATATTTTATTATGTTAAAGATAAATGTTATTGAAATTCATATTTTTTTTAATAACATGGTTTTATTGAATATAATTCTTGTCTATTATTTTCTGTGCGGTATAAAAATGTTAGGTAGGATCCAGGGAAATGTTAGGTATATTCCCGCCAAAAGCGGGATGTCTGGTCAGGTTATTCATTACCAGGGCTCGGGCTTTCATGCAAATCCATGTTTTTTGTGGTGATAGATAAAGAAGTATTGACTAATTATCCATTCGAATCATCAAGTTTTAAGTAGTTTGGCATCGATTTGTAGTTCCATATTTTTGCATATTTTAGTGGTAAGTGCATATATTTGCATATTTTGGCAATAAATGCATATTTTTGGAGTTATCAAAATGTTTTGAAAGCACATTTCTCAATTTTTGAAAATTATATAATAGTCCGATTATTCATGCTAATCGAGGCTCAGTTGGGTTGTTAGTTGCTACAAATGATACTACTGATGGTAACTGGAAACTGAGAGTTGTGAATTTCAATTGCTATTTAATGCCTTTCTGGTACCAATAAATTTTCAGTAACCGAGTGGTAACTCAACTAAAGAACGGTTGCATTAAATAATGCACCCAATTATTTATTATATTATTTTAGTTTTGGTACCTTTGTTCGTAGGTAAATGCATATTTGTGCATATTTTTAATTTTTATCGATTTTTAGTTGCATGAGTGTCCGACCCCAGTTCGTTACTAAACTGTCTTTAGAAAATTGTTGCTATCAATAAATAAATATTCACCAAAACACTTTCTCATTGTAAAGTTTTCTGGAAAAAAACTTCCTATCGATAAATTTTGTAGCAAAATTTTTTAGTTATCGCGGAACTACTATAGGAAATTTCAGCAAAATATAGATTTGCGATCAAATATTTTTATTATCGATAAATAATCCTCAGAAAATTTTTTTAGTGATAAATTTTGTCAAAGACTGTTTTTAAAGGATGAGATTCTATTGAGGATTTCTTAGAAGATAAAATTTAAAAGTTATGAAAATTATTTGAGATATTCTCCTTATTAATTTTACAAAAAAATTTGGTTTTTTATTATGCTTGTAGTTCGCTGGTGGTGAGTTTTAAGTGAGAATATTTTTCATTATCAATAACTTTTCTAAAAATAATATTATTAATCTTAAAATTTTTTTAAAATTTCTATAGTTTTCGCTCTCCATTTAGTTTCTACGGAATGTTTTTGTAATCGATAAATTTTCTATAAATTATTTTCTATGAAATATTTTTAGTACCGACAACAATTTTCTTAGAAATGCTATCGGTACATTTTTGATCAAATGACTAGAACTAAGTTAACACGGTCAAACATTTCATGAAATTTGCTTTGTCCAATAAGTTGGGCTGGAAGGCAAGTTAGGTCTAAAAAATTAGTATGAAATGAATTTTCAGATAGTTTTTAATTGTTTTATCCAGTTTTCTTCTCCAGCTCTTGAAATAAATAAAAAAAGTTTCATGAAAAAAATTTCATGAAATATTTCATAGTGTTAATTTAGTCTAGTTCTCTATAAAAGAGATTATCGTAAGGCCTGTATATACAATTTTCTTGATCGATTTTTTTTTAATTTTTGCTATCGATCTATTTTCTAGACAAATAGCCGGTATTCTTTATTTGGTTCAAATGGTCTTGGGAAAGAGCAAATGCTTTTTTTAAAAAAATTCAACAACAAAATCCACACAGTTGCCGTTTTATTAAAAAAAAGCTGCGATATTAAAAATAGCTGCATTTAAATAAACTTTCACTAAACTTACAAAAACTTGAGAATAAAATTTTGTGCAAGATTTCACCGTTGCACTAAACTTATTCAAGAAAAATATTGCAATAAACTGAAGAATTGTTTTTAGTGCAAAGTTTTGTAACATCACTATCACTAATGTTTAGTGAAGCTACTATTTCCAATTTAGCACTAAACATCAACAAATTTATTGCATTAATTTTACACTGATATTAAGTGTTAGTGAAAACTGCAAAATTAGTGCTTTAACTACACTTATCTATGTAAATAATATATGTATATCCCATAGAACATTTTTGTTACGTTCCTGTAGAAAATTTTTTATATAAAAATTTTACGATAAAATCTTTTAAGATCGATTAATTTTCTAAGAAAAAAAAAATATATATATATATATATATGTATATAATAAAGCTTTTTTTCTTTCTTTCATTTAAGGCTCGCCCTAATGATTATTCCTTCGAGCTATTGAAGCAAGAGCCACCTGTTTCATTTCATAAATTTTGGCAACTTGATCCATTTGATGTCTATAAACGTTGGTTCGCCGCTCAGGACCACACACTGTATGGTGAGAAAGAACTTGATTATAAAGACCTCAATGACGATTATCATTTCAAAGAACGAAGACTTTTAGCCAAAACAGAACCTTTGAATTTAAACAAAATTGCTATTTCTATGATGACATCAAGGATTCATTCGAAAGAGCGTCATGTTGACCTTTAATAATGAATTTATTTATTTTCTTTCTCTCTGTGTAAAATATACATTTGCTGCAAAATCATCATAACTCAAAAAAAAATTAGTTTTAAAGAAAACGAGTTTAAAGTTTTCAATTTACACATAACTTAATGGAAAAAGAAAATTTTATTCTTCTCTCAAAAGCTGAGTATGCAAGATATTTGTATGTAATTTTTATACAATATGAAGAATAATATGGCGATCAATTCTGCATTAATAAATAAAAATCGCGTTTTTTGAGTTATGAAGTTGTTGCAACAAATGAACGATATGTAAATACATATATTGTCTTAAGTGAATTATATATTTATATTAATAAAACTTGTTCCAAATGAAGAATAAATAAAATTTAATCATGTGGAAGGAGAAACCATAAGAAATACAATTGTATTAATTAATTTACTAAATAAATTAAATTTTTTACAGCATTTTATCTAGTTTATGCTAATAATATACATATCTGTAAGTGGGAGGTAAACTACACCAAGTCACATTTTTTCAAATTACGTTTTTATAATGTTGAAATTGATATTTTTCTTTATCGATAGGTGAAATCCAGTAGCTACTACACTCAAAATATTCTGTACTTAAAATTAACTGAAATTGTAATATAAAATAAATTGAAACTCAATTAAAAACCGGTCTACTTATTTTTCACTTAAGTTTAACAAAAAATTTATTAAACTTTAAATGTTAAAAAGGAAACGGATTTAAAACCATAAAAATTCGCACACGAAGAGTTCCGTACGAATACATATATATATCCCTTTCTAATCGTTTTTTCCCCTTTTCATTTTGACAACTTTTTCGTTTTGCTTTTTCGTTTAATTTTAATATTTTTTTTAGTTTTTTTCGGTCTTTCGGCGATTTTTTTATATTTTTTTCGTTTTGCCGCTTTTTTGATTTTGTTGATTTCTTAATTTTTTGACGATTTTTCATTTTTTGCAACTGCTTTTGTTTGTTTTTTGTTGATTTTTTAAGTTTTGGGGTTTTTTGGCTTTGGCGTTTTTTGCAAAATTTTTAGTTTTAGCGGTTCATTTTAGTTTTGGTGCTTTTTCCAGTTTTGGCGCTTTTTTCCAGTTTTGGCGCTTTTTTCCAGTTTTGGCGCTTTTTTCGGTTTTTGATGATTTTTTCCGATTTTTTTTTTAATTTTTTCGTTTTTCGATTTTTTTGGGTTTTGGCGATTTTTTTAGTTTTGGCGCTTTTTTTGTTGGCGTTTTTTTCGATTTTGGTGATTTTTTTTCATTTTGGGGATTTTTAATTTTTTGACGATATTTTTAGTTGTGGCGTTTTTTTTTAGGTTTCATTGCTTTTTTTCGCTTGACGACTTATTTCGGTTTAGGTTTTTTTTAGCTTTTTGCGATCTTTTTAGTTTTGGCGATTTTTTGCGTCTTAGCTATATTTTTAATTTTTGTGTTTTTTTTTCCTTTAAACGCTTTTTTCATTTTGGCGATTTTTCGTTTTGATATTTTTTCAGTTTTGGATTTTTTTGGTTTTAGCGTTTCTTTTTCAAAATTTCAAGAGTTTGCCTCTTACGGTTTCCAAGATACAGCAAATTGTCTAAATTATATAGTTAAAATAACATTAACTGATAGAGCACCCCTTAATTTTTATTGTTTCAAATATCAGTGTTAAATGCTGTAGTCTATTCTACAGACTACACCAATTAACACTTACTTTGAAATTTTAAATAGTCTATATATGTGTCTGTATATTGCATTAGTGTTTCAACATTATTTGTTGCTAGCTTTAGAACACCCTTTAATTTTTAACATGTTCTGTGAAAATTTCGGGTCCGTAGCTCTTACGATTCTCGAGAAAATAGCCTACGAGAGACAGGCGGACGGACAGACGGACAGTGTAGCGAAAACAATAGGGTTCCTTTACACTTTTGGTGTACGCAACCCAAAAAATAAATTAAGTAAAGCGCTACTTTGACCTGCACACGAAGATTTCCGTATGAATACACATATGTATGTTTATCCCTTTTCGTTTTTGCCCCTTTTTTCATTTTGGCAGTTTTTTCGTTGTGCTTTTTTGTTTAATTTTATTTTTTTCTTTTTTAAGTATTTTTCGTTGTTTTTGGCGACTTTTTCAATTTTGGCGCTTTTTTAATTTTAGTGATTTTTTTTTTTTTTTGGTTTTTTCTGGCTATTTTTTGTTTTTTGCAATTTTTGTTTTTTTCCGATTTTCTTAGTAATGGCGATTTGTTGATTTTGGCGTTTTTTTTAATTTTTTTCACTTTTTGACGATATTTTTAGTTTTAGCGATTTATTTTAGTTGTGGCGATTTTTTCAGTTTTGGCACTTTTTTCGGTTTTAGCGTTTTTTCGCTTTTTTGGTAATATTTTTAGTTTTAGCGATTTTATTTTGTTATGACACTTTTTTTCGTTCTGGCGATTTTTTTAGTTTTTTTGGCGATTTTTGGTTTTTTATTTTTGTTCGGCTGATTTTCTTAGTTTTAGCGTTTTTTTTTCTATTTTTAGCGATTTATTTTTGTTTTAACACTTTTTTTCGTTTTGGCGATTTTTTGGTTTTTGGCGATTTTTTTTACTTTTGGCGCTTTTTTTGCTCTTTTTTTTTTTGTTTTGGTGATTTTTTTTTTCATTTTTGACGATTTTTTCGTTTTTTGATGATATATTTAGTTTTAGCAATTTTTTTATGTTGTAGTGCTTTTTTCGTTTTGACGACTTTTTTTAGTTTTTGGTTTTTTTTAATTTTTTGGCGATCTTTTTAGTTTTGGTGATATTTTGCGTTTTAGCGTTTTTTTTTATTTTAGTGCTTTTTTTCTTTAAGCGCTTTTTTCTTTTTTTTATTGCTTTAAATATCGGTGTTAATTGGTGTAGTCTATTCTACAGACTACACCAATTAATACCAACTTTGAAAATTTAAAGTGTCTATATATAAGTGTCTGCATATTACATTAGTATTTCAACATTTTTCGTTGCTCGCTTTAGAACACCCTTTAATTTTTGTTGTAGCGGCCAAAGTTCTACATATTCTGTGAAAAGTTCATGTCCTTAGCTCTTACGGTTCTCGAGAACGCAACCTGTGACAGACAGACAGACAGACAGACAGACAAACAGACAGATAGACAGAAGGACAGACAGACAGACGGACAGACAGACAGACGGACAGCGTAGCGAAAACAATAGGGTTCCTTTATATCTTTGGTGTACGGAACCCTAAATATTAATGATTTCTTGTTTGTTTGGATCAATTTAACTGTCAAAAGAACTAATTGCAGCTTCCGCAAAAATAAAAGAGGATTTCCTTGTTTCTGCTATTCGATTTTTCTTCTGTTAAATATTCAACCCCCAAAAAATTAATTTTGCTACGTCCTTTTTTCCTCTTAATTCTCCACCCACAGGCCAAAAATCCGGCTACGTTAGGATTTGGCCTATATGTATTACTATATGCATGCCAATTTTCAGCTTCTAGCCCATCGCTCAGCTTAAAAAAGCTTTAGACAGACAAAAACAGAGGAACACACAAATAAGTAAATTTATATTTTTATTCACTGTGTTGATATATTAACTTCCACGGCGAATCGAACAAGGCTCATTCAGGTTTGAAATCCAACGCACCAACCACTCGGCCAAAGCATAGTATGTAAAGTAGCAGCACGAAGACATCATAATCTTACTCAATTTTATGCATTTAACAATACAAATTAAAAAAAAAACACACGCATGGTCTTGGCTGGAACTGAACATGTGACCTCCCGGGTCTGTAAATTAATAAATTAATAAATTCGCGAATCATTCGCGAATCATTCGCGCACTGAATTAGTAAATTTTTAACTAATTCTTTTCACACAAAAAAAGAATTGAATGAAATTTGAGTCAATTCAAATGAATTTGGTAAAAGTAAATTGCAATTCATTTCCAATTGAAATATAATTTGTAGAATGAATTGCAATTCGATTCTAATTCAAATGAATTTGTCAAAGTGAATTGCAATTCATTTCCAATTCATTTGAATTTAATTGATTTTGAATTAATTCAAATGAACTAGAAAAAATAATTAGCAATTCATTACCAACTCATTTGAATTGAATTGATTGAAGCTTGAATTGATTTTGTAAGTAAATATGCAGTAAGCATCACTATCGTTTTGTTATTCAATTAATTTTTTATGTAAAAGACAGCAAGCATTACTCTCCCTTTGTACATATATCACCTAGTATAGTGCAAGGACAGAAAATTCTTAGATTTGAAATTTCTATGATATACTGGTCAGGTAGCATACTTCAAAATAAAAATCAGTTTTTCTTGAAGAAACAAACTCCAAACACCATATTTTCTTTGATCAGGCGCGGATCCAGGACAAGGCTTTTCAATTTTTGCACTGAATATTTGTCCTTTCTTAGGAGAAATTTCCATTTTTCATTCCCCCTAGATCTGCTCTTGAATTTGATTGATTGCAACTCATTTTTGATTTCATTCATTTGAATTGCAATTCATTGCTCTATAATTCATTTGAATGAATTCAAAATCAATTCAATTCAAACGAATTGGAAATGAATTGCAATTCACTTTGACAAATTCATATGAATTGAAAACGAATTGCAATTCATTTTTACCAAATTCCTTTGAATTGATTCAAATTTCATTCAATTCTTTTTTGTTGTGAAAATAATTAATTCAAAATTTAGCTAATTCGTAACGAACTAAAATCAAAAAAGAATGATTCATTTACTGCTCTGCTATCCACTACACCATGTATTTTAAATTGCAATTGCAGCTAATTTTACGTACAGAATATTTAGAGTATTTGTGTATGTGTGTGTGTGTGCTATTTATATGCATGTACTTTTTTGGTTCTTATAACATAAACAACGGACAATATTGAAAGAAACGGAAAATCCGTTTTAATGCGTACTTAGTTTTTTTTATTGAATATTAGAATCAGTTAAAAATAAGATTGCTTAGAATTTTAAATGTTTAATCTTTTAAAAATGATTGCACGGACTACTTCTTGAACTAAATACATTCCGTTACTGTCATAATATTGTGAGTGTATGTTTCAAGGGACAGTAAGTAGTACTGCTTAAAACAATCTTTGAGGTAAAGAACACCAAGTAAATTTTACAAAGTAACGGTTATATAATATGACGTAATTTTATTAGTTATATGTTAGATATAAAAATAGCAATATCAGAGTCATAAAAAATATTTGGGGTAAGTCAAACTGTTAGCCATACAAAGATGAAACCATTTGCGATTTCAAAAATATTTTTATGGTCTCCTGTAAAATTTTCCAAATGTAACTTGGTGTAGTTTACCACCCACCTACAGATATATTATAAGCATGTTGATAGTCATAAATAAGCTCATTCCAAAAATATAAACCTTATTCTAAAGAACTTGAAGAAAATGTGTACTTTAACAAACCTAAAACAGCTCCGGGTTTTCGATTAGATGTGAGTTTTTTAAACGGATTTCTAGCCTTGGGGCTTTTATAGTCAAAAGCAAAACTAAAGTATAATACAAAAGTTTCACAGTTTTTAATGCAGTAAAGCTATTAAGATTATAATCGGATTGTTAATATTAATAGTGCTTTAAGGATATTTCTTTAGGACATTGTACTTAAATAGGAAAATGTTTATTCTTGATAATTTGTTCAAAAAGATTTTGTCAGT
The DNA here is from genome assembly GCA_956483635.1 of Panzeria rudis. Lineage (NCBI taxonomy): Eukaryota > Metazoa > Arthropoda > Insecta > Diptera > Tachinidae > Panzeria > Panzeria rudis. The sequence goes on along the minus strand of OY101449.1, from coordinate 38,745,301 downwards.
TACATATTGTCTATAAAAAATTTTTGTCAATGGCAATTTTTCTATATAAAAAATTGTTATTGGCAAATTTCACTGTCAAACAAAGTCCAAATTTTTCAAAATAACAGCATTCTAACAAAAATTCAAAAAACATTTTGTAAATTTACGGCTGCTCTTTATTTAAGGCGGAGTTGAAGTGCCTCCACCTTTGCGCAATGTGATAGTGAAAAACTCCCCTCAATCAGTAATATTGCAGGCAGAAATGTCATACAAGAATATATGTCATAAAATTCCACCATAAATCTTCAAGGTCACCGAAGCTCAAAATTCAATTTGGACGTCATAAATAAGTCAAAACATGTGTTTAAAGGATAATTTCGTACTTACTCACAATTAGTTCTAAAATCTTTAATAGCTTAAAGCTAAAATAATAAACAAAACATACAATTCTTTTTGTAGATTTTGCTTTTGCAAAGATAATTTTTTTCTCCGCTTTGAATTTGTGTTGTTGTAGTAAATGCATAAGCCTAAAAGGAAGACAGTTCAACAAACAAATTGAATCAGCTTATTTGAAGGTATTCTGTTTTTGTATTTTATTTAGGGTTCCGCAAATACTAAAAATTTATGAAAGCTAAAAACTAAAGGGTGTTCTAAAGTGAGCAAAGAAACAAGTTAAAATCCTAATAATTATATACGTATGTTTGTATGTTTATATATTTGTATGTTTGTAAGAGGTAATCTCCAAAACCAACGGTCCGATTTTTTAAATTTTGTCAACAAAATGTAGAATGGAACTTCTAAACGGACATAGGGTTACGTTAAAGTGCTTAGGATAGGGTCGAGGGGCGGTAAACCCCCATACCCAGAAAATATTTATTAACGTTTTAGCAGAGATCTATTAAAGCAAGAGTTTTAGGGTTCCGTACTCAGAAGAAAAACAAAACCCTATTAACGTGAGTACGCTGTTCGCCCTCCACTACCAAACTAGGACCAAGTGGCGGGCAGAGGGCCTATTTCTACCTTTCCGAAATTTAAAACATACATAGATCTGCATACAAAAGAACACAAGCGCTTTGTCTTTTTTAAAAACTAGGACGACCAGTTAGGGGGCAGATGGGTAATTCCTGCCTCTCCAAAACTATTTAACAGATCTTGATGAAATTTAAAACATACATAGATCTACATACAAAAGAATACAAGCGCTTTGCCTTTTTTCAAAAATAGAACCAAATGGGGGGCAGATGGGTAATTCCTGACTCTCCGAAACTATTTAAACGATTTGGATGAAATTTAAAACATAGATAGATCTATATACAAAAGAACACAAAATCTTTATATTTTTCAAAACGATAATTAATAGTAGAGGGGAGAGGGGCACTTTCTGCCTCTCCAAAACTATCAAACCGATTTTGATGAAATTGAAAACATAGATATACCTGAGTACAAGAGAAGACATAGGATATTTATTTTTCAAAACTAGGAGCAAGAGCGGCCAGAGGAGCGACTTCTGCCTCTGGGAAACTACACGCAAAGAAAAAACATGGTTGAGGCAATCATAATCTAAGAGCAACATGCTATGGTTGAATTATATGATTGGAGTCAAATCATACTATTATGAATATAAATCTGCTCCAAATATAATACTGTTGTCTTAAATAACACTAATATGATTCATACAACCTAATGTTTAATTGAATGTAAATATAATATGATTTAAACTAGGGATGTAACCGATACTGATATATAGGCCATACTTCTGATTTTCCGATACTTCGGTATCGGCGATATTTTACTGTCGATACAACAATACTTTTAAATATTTTTCAGAGTTTTTTTAACAAATTATTTATTTTTTGTTAGTTTTACCATGAACTAAATTCATTTCGCTATTTTTTAAATATTATTAATACCATTATTAGGCTAAGGTTCGTAACGTTATATTCAGAAAGAATTGGGAATGATTACTATTCGAAGGAACAAGGGAAAAATTAATATCAACTTAATTTTTCAACGTACACAGCAGAACAGAGTAGCGCCACTTTCGGAAGCCGCTACACTTCAATGGTCAGTGCTACGTGTATTTCCTTATCACCACTTGCCAGGTGGCTCTGTTGAATGTGATTTTAATTCTTATATATACAACTTATTCGTGAAAATTGAATACGAGAATTAAATCACTCTCAAGCTGATATTAAAGTGAAGTTTCCCAGCGTTGCCATCGGTTTATTTTTTTGAAAAATTAAGTTGATGTTAATTTTTCCCTTGTTCCTTGGAATATTAATCATGCCCAATTCCTTCTGAATATAAAGTTACGAACCGTAGCCTAATAATCAATTTGGATTCACAAAGCAAATACATTCGAAATAATCATATTAATAAACAATTAGCTGCTGGCTTGAGCTTTTCACATGTTTACATAGTCATATATACTTAAGTATAAAATCAAACCAAAAAAGTTTGTCTTGAGTAGAACAAAAATCAGAAAAATGGGAATGAAAAAAATAAACCGATGGCAACGCTGGGAAAGTGCACTTTAATATCAGCTTGAGAGTGATTTAATCCTCGTATTCAATTTTCACGAAAAAGTTGTATATATAAGAATTAAAATCGCATTCAACAGAGCCACCTGACAAGTGGTGATAAGCAAATACACGTGAGCACTGACGATGAAAGTGTAGCGGCTTCCGAAAGTGGCGCTACTCTGTTCTGCTGTGTACGTTGAAAAATTAGGTTGATGTTAATTTTTCCCTTGTTCCTTGGAATATTAATCATGCCCAATTCTTTCTGAATATAACGTTACGAACCTTAGCCTAATAATCAATTTGGATTCACAAAGCAAATACGTTCGAAATAATCATATTAATAAATGATTAATATCAATTTTGAAAACTAATAATATTTTACGCTGTTACTTTGTAAAAAAAAATAATTTATTTTTTGTAAATTTTACCATTAATTCAAATTCAATTCGTTGTTTTTTAAATCCTATTCCCAGCAAAAAAAACTCTCCAATGAAGTCATGAAAATGTAAAACTCGCGATCCGGAAGTATTGCAAATTTGGATCATTTCTAATTAATTTTACATATCCTTGTCATTGCTAGAAATTCTGTTTTTCGATTACTAATCACCGAATTGGAAGCGATGTTAGGAAAATTTTTTTTTCGGTGTTCTATAATGAGTTTTCCTCAAAGAAAAAGGATGAACAATTATCCATTTTTACAAATTGTTTCTTTTTATGCAGATTGCAATCAAATTAATTGCAATTACATGATTTCATATTAATGATTGCTAGTTTTTGATTGCTATCAAAATCATAAATTTGATTTCATGATTTCAATTTGAAATCTTGAAATCATTTCATTAAAAAGGATTGCAATAAATTTTTTGAAATTAATTTCTGTATTGATTGCAATCAATTCCAGTGATTGCATTCAAAATTAAATCAGAATCAAAATCATCGTTCTCTTCAAATGATACTCATTTTTTTTAGAAATAAAGCTTACTCTGATAATTAAAAAAACTGCATGAAATGGCTAAGCTAACCTACATTTTGGTACGTTTTTTATGCAAACAAATTGATTGCAATCAATGATTTAAAAAAATGATTTCAAAAAGATTGCAATCTTGACATGATTTCAGTTTGAAATCTGAAATCATTTTGAAATCAATTAGGTTGAAATCATTTTGATTGCAATCAAAATTGATTGCAATTTTTACAGCTCGGATGTATGTGTTGTTGTTAGAAAGCGGTGTACTTCGTTGGTGCTGAAACTCTCTTTTTTAGATAGAAAAAACATAAAAATTTATTCATTTTAATTCAAAAGCATTATATGCCCCAGAAGTTTATTAAATACTAGAATTTGATTCAATTACTTATTCCCCTTTTAAAAAAGTTGCCCCTTTTTTTCGAAGAATCCCTTTTTTGGTGCCACTTTTTTCCTCAAAATCCCCTTTTTGTGCCACTTTTTAAAAATTTTCAACGGTCACCCTGGTAATGACACGTTGACTACTAGAAAACGTTATAAACCCGATTTCGCAAAAATCGAGATACGCCTTTTTTATGTTAAGCCATTGATATATAAAATTTATTTAAAGTTGTTATACAAATTTTTAGAATTTCGAGGTAATAATATTGCACCATTTTCAGAATTTTATCTAGTTTTAGGAAATGTAGCTAATTTTCGACCTACGGAAGACAAATTCCCTTTTTATCGGGATAATCGCATATAAAGATATACACTTTTATATGAACTGCACTGTCTTACAAACTTTTATTTTTGGAAAGTTTAAAATTTTCTAGTGTATTTTCTATAGGTATATGTGTGTGTGTAAACACGAAAAAATCAGTTCGGCCATTGTCCAGATAACGACGGTACATTTGTGTTTTTCGATGCACACTCGTCTTTAAAGCGCACACCGACTCAAAGGCTTCTTCGAATGAAATAAGTTATATATCTACTAAATTACGCGTCGAATATTGGCTAGTTGGCTTTGATCGGACAAAAAATTACGGAGTTACAATGGATCAAACTCAAAATTTTATAAAATTTTTTACTTTTTTAACCAATTTTTGTCATTTCGAAAGCTGTTATGTACCTTAAATAATAAAAAACAAATCCATAGTTTTATAATTTTATTACAAATTACAAAAATTGTAAGACATAATGGACCGAAATCGACCAAAATCTAAAAATGCTGTAATTAAATAACGAAAAAACTAGCATTTTTAAAAATCCCTACATTTTAATGATTTGAAAAAAATTTTTCCTTTTTTCCCTACGGTCATTTTTTAGATAAAAATCCCTACGAATAGGGATTTTTCCCAACATATAACATCACTGGCATGTATCTACACTCTAAAACATTACTTCAAATTTACGATCATATATTGTTTAAATTTGTGTTGAAATTTTCTCCTTGTCTAAAATTACATCGATTTTGTAGTTATTTTATTAAAGAAAAAACCTTTCAAATTAAACATATTAAGTCCAAGTGGGAAAAATGTAACATAAAGTATAATACGGCTATGGCTGAAAGGTAGATACGTCAGACTATCAGTCAGGAGGTCGCGGTTCAAACCTGCACGCTGCCAATCGCTTTGTTTTTAGTAAAAACATTTTGTTCAAAAAAAATGCGTGTGTAATTTTAGGTCGATAATAATCTGTAAAGTGTTGCCGACTATTATCGACCTAATTTTCAACAAAAGTGTTTTAGAGTGTATGTGAAAATAGATAATACTTTATAATTCAGCTTCAAAACATTTTATTTTACATTTAATTTCAAAAATGTATACATGTGTTTTTAGCTGCTGTCAATTCTTAATCAAAATATGATTAAGAAAACAATCTTTATATGGTTATTTAGAACCATGCTATTTTTATACACAAATATAATATGATTAATTTAAATCATGGTATATTAACATTCAATTAAACATTAGGTTGTATGAATCATATTAGTGTTATATAAGACAACAATATTATATTTAGAACAGATTTATTTTCATACTAGTATGATTTGTCTCCAATCATATAATTCAACCATAGCATGTTGCTCTTAGGTTATGGTTGCCTCAACCATCTTTTCCATTCTCCTCAACCATCTCAACCATTCTCTGCGTGTATGATTAAGAAAACAACCTTTATTTGGTTCTTTAGAACCATGCAACATTGGATGCAGCTTAAAAAGATCATTCAAACGATGTGATTTTTTTATATGTTGTTTTGGGAGAAAATACAAAAATATGCAAAAAAAAATACAAAAATATACATTTTTTAGACACGGTCCAGCTTACGGGCGGTCATCGCTAGACCCCTCAAATGTTTTAGGAATCCTCATTAAAAAGACCGATCTTTAATTTGAGAGGGGTTATAAAAATACATTTTTCATCTTCATACAAGTCGAGTCGGTTTAATGTACATATGTATGTATATGTATTAAATCAAGTTAAGAAACATCCCAGGAAACAATTTTGGCCGACATGCCAACAGCAGAAAAAATCTGAGACTTTACCAGACAATCAGCCGAATTGTCTAAAATTCCCTCAGACATTTGGCGGACCAGTAGGCAGTTTTCTGGTACGACGTTTCTGCACATTGTCTGAAATATTATCCGATTAATATCAGAACAGTCTGCACATTATCCGAAGACAATTTAATTTCCTTTAAGGCATTTAACAGAGTAGTCTACATATTTTCTGATCTACGTCTTACAAATTTTAGCCGTCACTTCTGCACATTGTCTGATTTTAGTTTTCGTTACAATTCTCATATATCTCTTGAGCTTATACGCACAAATATTTGAGTTTTTAAACTTGTAAAATATGGGTAAATGTTTTCTGATGAGCTGCCATAAGCAGCACGATAATGCATGGAGAATTTTACACAACATTTCTCATAAATTTCTAATTTTAGCTCCGACTTTTCTTTGATATTAATAATCAGATAAATCGGATAATTTTCTGATGTTTTGTCAGACATTTTCCCGACATTTATAAGAAATGTCGAAAACTCCTGTAGAATTTCCTTAGGAAATTCGACGGCATTCGAACAGATTTCTGTTAGACCTTTCGGTATAATTTTTAGAATTTCCACAGACAAAGAGATCCGGTTTCTTGTCAATCACTCGTATGATTTTCGGTACGTTTTCTGACCGACATCGGATACGAATTCGGCATCTTGTACAGACTTTCTGACCGACTTCGGACCGAAATCGGCAAAAATTGTTTGCTGGGATGTATTACCAACAAGCGCACATTCATATTTCAATGTTCATACCATTTGTGAACGTATTTTAATCGCACGTTGTGACAGACCGGAATAAAAAAGCTAAGAACTCAAGAAAGAAACCCGAAAAAGAAAACAGGAGAAAACATTTGTTATTTACATTATCAGATCACGTGCAAAGCATTACGAACGGTTAAAGTTAACAGGAATGGTTTAACTGTTAGTTTTTATCCTTTAGTCATTTTCGTTTTGCTTTTTTTTTCTTATTTTCCCTACGATAACAAAACTTGCACCCATGTGGCAAAAAGTAGTAAAACAAGCAGGACTATGGAAATAATGAATGCAAACCCACTCAGGCAGACAGTTTACTACACATATACATATATCTATGAATGTATGTAAGTATGTATAGACATTACACTCCAACACTAACGTTACTACTGCAATGAACAATCGAAATTTAGTTGATGGACTAGGAATTTTCATTATATAGCAGAAAGGTTTTTAAGATAGAACAAGGCATAACACAATAACTTTTCAACCATTTAAGGTAAAAAGACAGCTAGGCTGTCCTTCCAAACCGACTATTTTTTCTTAGAAAAGGACTTGCTAATAGTTGAAACCTTCTTGCCTACCTTCTCTTACGCTAAGATCTTAAACCGTCCAACCAATTTCAGTGAAATTTGGCGAGTACATAAAGTTTGCTTCACTTTGAGAAACGCAATACTTTCAAAATAGGTAGCGCTGCTGTTGAGAATTATTTTTATAGGACTATGTCCGCTAGACCATTAGTTTTATTATAAAAATGACTGTACATCAGCGCAACACTCGGTAAGAGAAACAATCATGCAATACTTGTACGCCAGATCAGGGAGGTTGCAGAAAAGTAAGAGCCCATACTGAGGCCATATCCGTCAGCACACATCAATGATAACCAACTCCTTTTGCCATGAATACAACATTATGACATAGAAGATATCTTATTCCAAAATGTTCTAAAAATGGACTAAGTTGAAATGAAATATTACGATTGATAGATACTAAAATATGAAAGAGAGAAGTGTAGAGCTCATCAACGAAAACGACGACCAGTTGACCAAGAAAAGTAACATTCCATACACAAAATTAGTTAACTTTTTGGTTTAGCGCTAAAAAATCTAAAATTTCTAGACCCAATGGATGTTACGAGAGCTGTAATAATTTGTTTTTCTAGTTTCTCAAGTTTTTAATATTTAAAATTCATTAAGGGCCTTATTTTGTAAAACGCAACGCTAAGCGTTGACTAATTTTGTGTGTGTTTTGTTTTTGCAAACTATATTTTTTCCATACAAAATTTATCAACGCTTGGCGTTGCGTTTTACAAAATAAGGCCCTAAATATCATCTGGTTGTCCAGATCAGTTTAAAAACTGTTAAGCAAATTTAAAGCAGTAATAATACGTGTACAAACCAAAAGCAAACTGTTGATTTTTTGGTTTCTCTCTCGGAAGTTCTTTTTTAATACGTGTAACATGACTTGCAACAAAAACTTAGTTGAAGATTTTGAATATTCGATAACAGGATTTGCATACAAAATAAATGTGGAGTGCGTTTAAATGAAGTTATTTTTCATATTGTATATAAAATGTGAAATTTTCATACATCTGAACGTAAATATTTACATTAGGGACGTAACGAATACCGATACCGATACCGATATATCGGCGATACTTCAGATTTTCCGATACATCGGTATCGGCGATATTTTACTGCCGATACCACGATACTTTTAAACATTTTTTCAGAGTTTTTTTTTTTAACAAATAATTTATTTTTGTTCGATTTTACCATGAACTAAATACACTTCGTTATTTTTTAAATCTTATTAATATCAATTTTAAAAATTAATAATATTTTATGCTGTTATTTTGTAAAAAAATTATTTATTTTTTGTTAGTTTTACCATGAATTCAAATTCAAGCCGTTGTTTTTTAAATCTTATTCCAGCAAAAAAGAGATTGCCCAAAGAAGTCATGAAAATGTAGAATTCGCGATCTGGAAGTATTGCAAATTTTGATAATTTCTAATTAGTTTTACATATCCTTGCCCTTGCAACAAGTTCTGTTTTTCGATTACCAATCACCGAATTGGAAGAGATGCTAGGACAAATTTCTTTTTCGGTATTCTATAATGATTTTTCCTTGAGGAAAAAGGATAAAAAAGTACCCATTTTCACAATTTTTTTATGCGAATTTAAACTCAGAACTGTATTTTCATGTAAATTTAAGTAAATAAATATAAACTTAGAAGTCTTTTAATAATTAAGCTATTAAGTTATTTAGATGAATATTAGTTGATAAATGTCCTTTAAAAAAATCGATTTTTTAAAAAGCATGGCGAGTATTTTTTTAAATTATAAAGGAATTAAACAATTTTTCTTGCTTTTCTACTAATTATCTGCATATTTTTAATATAGATTTGTTGGAAGCAAAGAAAATGTAGCTCCTTAAAAATTACTTCCAATGTTTTATCAATTTTAAATATTCTCTCTTATAATGTAATTTTGTATAATAAAAAATTGCACTTGAGTTTGGTTAATCTAAACTTGAACTCAATTTCAATATTCGTATCGGTATCGGAATCGGTATCGGCGATATTTATTTTTAAATATCGGTATCGGTATCGGATCGGCAAAACGGCGTATCGTTACATCCCTAATTTACATGCATATCTACTGTTTTATGTATGTTTGTATGTGTACTCACAAATACTAACACTACTCAAACCAACGTATTTTTAGACAAAAGATATTTAAGACTCATTTCAAACAACAACAAAAAATTAAAGGACAAGAATCCTTTAAAAAAAATTGTTTTAAATATGTATTTAGTTCCAGGCCACGCTCGTGAAAACATGAGAAGGAATTGTAACCAAAAATTTTACAAAAAAAAAACTGCTTTTAGTACGTGATTTATTTTTGTGCAGTAGAAAAGGTTTTTTATTATTTTACAGTTGTAAGTTTAAATACATATGTATAGTTTAATTCCTTCCAGCGCTACATTATGGATCCTTAACGTAAAGTCATATTAATCAAACTATTTTCAAAATACACAGAACCATATTAAATACGCATACATATATCTTTCTTTTTATTTTTTGTCCTTATATAAAAATCTTTTTAAATGCTAAAAAAGCTTTGAATCTCCATTTTCATTTCGTACCAATATGAATTTCGAATTCTTCTTAATGCATTTGAGCTTAAAAAATATTTATTTCCTTAAAATTTTCAGCAATTTTTCTATTTGGTACCAAAAAACTTTATCCCAAATAGGAACAAAAATACATAACAGTTGAATGGAACTTATATTTAATTCAACACTTCGATTAATTTCAACAAGCAAATGTCATTGAAATTAAAAAATTTTTTGAAAATTATAATAAAAAGAACGTAAAACTTTTTTAGAAAATTTAAAAAATAATAAATGCCAGTTTTTGTAAATAAAATATAAATTAAGTTATGAGTTTATATCAAAAAAAATTTTAATTATTTTGGCTTAAGTTCGGTTTTAATTTAATTTTTCAATTAAATTATATTTTTATTTAGAGCTAAATGTGAAGCATGTAGACAAACACAAGACAAAGGAAAAACTGAATATCAATAACTATCAAATGAAATACAAACTCTAAGAGTGACAGTAGATGATATTCAGCTCTTGACTGCAAACCACCGACTTTGGTCGAGTGGTCTAAGCGGTAAAGGACTCTGATGAGATTAGCGGGAGCTATCGAAACGTCAGTTCAACCCTCCCCGCAGTCAAAATTTTCTTTGTCTACATGCTTCACATTTATCTCTAAATAAAAATATAATTTAACTGAAAAATTAAATTAAAACCGAACTGAAGCCAAAATAATCAAAATTTCTTTGGATATAAACCCATACAGTTCGACTAAACTCATAACTTAATTATTCTGAAAATTTTTTTCAAAAATCACTAAGCCAAATTAAAATTTTGAAAAAAGTAGATTTTTCGCCGTTTTTTTTTTTTTTGCAGAAAAAAGTGCGTTAATTTTTTCGTAATTATAAATTTTTTCAATAATACTTATCCTATATTTACACCTATTTGAAAGGTAATACTTTAAAGCAGATCCGGCTAAAAATAAGAAATATACACCGAAAAACTGAGAAATTGAATTTTTGGGATTTTCTGGAATTTTTTCGGGCATTACGGAGTTCCCAGATGCAAATCTTATAACAACTCCGAATATAGCATTATGTAACATGTGAATAGCCCCTTAAACCAAATATTAAGTAGACGTATGACTAATGGTCAGCCCAAGTAAAGCTATTTCAGTACGAGATTTTACTTATAAGTCGTTAATGTTACACGTTTAAATGTCAAACGTAGACATATCACATATCGAAATTTAGAAAATGATATGTAGTTTTCAGTAGTGTATTCAGATTTTAACAATTAAACAATTTTTGAAAGACTTTTTGCAAAACCTGATGAAAAAATTTTGTTATGTGCTGTTTTGTGCAATTAATTTTTTTTTCTTAATGCTATAACATCGTGGATTATTGATATTTTCGCATGAAATTTAGCAGCTATATAGGAATTTGCATACTAAATACCAAGAAGAAAAAATAATAAGATTTTCCTCTGGGAACACCGCGATTCTCAAAAAAATGCACAAAAATCCCAAAAATGGGATTTTTCAGAATTTTCGCTGTATTTTTCTTTTTGTTCGCCGGGCGCAAATAATTGTTTGGGAAATGTTTAAGGGCACATTAGGCCTCAAACTGATATTTCCAATAAAAATAGGTCGATTTTGAAACGCCCTGGCTAATTCAATAATGAAAATTTGAAAAAAAATTGCAGTGATCTGCTTTATAGAATTAGAATTCAAATAGGTATAAGTACGGAATACGAAAAATCGACTTTTTTCAAAAATCTAATTTAAACTACGTAAAACTTTTGACTGAGTACCCAGGAAATTTTTGATGGTAATTTAATGAGTTAAAATGCTTAAAAACATACCCTTCACTCCTTCTACTTTGGGATTTTAACCAATTACTTTAACATGGCGATGTCATTAGAAGCAAGTACTTACCACATTTGATTACGAATAACAAGTTATAAATTTCAATATTTAGAAGGCATTGAATACACAAAACACAATAAAAATTAAACCTCTTAGATTTAGTATTAATACTTGTCAAAACCTCAAATCTTAAGTAAAAATCAAACCGTGTAAAAACAAATTGTTATGATCTGTCAAATAATACGTAAAGAAATTTTACAGTATTATGGCATTCGTCATTTTTAGAAAATTTTCTAAACAATCATATTTTTCCTTTTATCATGGTTGTCTTTTGCACAAACAAACATACTGCCATACCTTAATAAGAGCCAAGGCGAATTAATACTAGGTGGCCGCAAGAGGCCAGCTGTTTACGCAAATGTTTACACATTTGGCCTGTCAGCAGTGTTAATGTATCAGCTTTTTTGACAGCCCAAATGTAAATTCTCCACGGCGAATTCTCTTGCGACTACCTGGTGTTGATCTACCTTGATAAGAGCGGCAAGCGTCGTGTTAGCAACAGGGCACGTATTTACAATACATTCTACGTAAAAATTTTTCTCTGAATAATCTGTAAATACGTACCCTGCTGCTAACGCGACGCGTGCCGCTCTTAAGGCCATGCCAGATAAAACTTTTGCTTCGCGTTGCGTTACAGATTCGCTTTGACATCTAAGATGAAATGTACATACTTATACGAAACATGCCACATAAAGCACTTTTAACGCAGCGTGAAGCGAAAAGTTCGGCAACTCTCATCTTTTTGCTTGCTTTGACAATCACGGCCTTTAAGGCCGTGTCAGATAAAACTTTGTCGCTTTGCGTGACGTTTCTAACTTTGATAGAAAAGTGTAAAGCAAAAGGAGTATGACACAATGAAAACTTTGACAACACTCGCGCACAGAGCACGAAGCCGGTCGGCTAATAGCCGGCTATTAGCCGCAGCCGGTGATTTTCACAATCACTTAGCCGCCGCCGATTATTGCGGCTAATATCGGCTAGCGGCTAAGCCGATTTTTTATAATAAAAAGTGGATATTTACTAACATGCGCATTTAAAAATATTTTTGGAACATATGAAAAAAATTTATTATGAAAATTATTTTTATAAATAAGGCAGTAAATCGTCTAGAAAGGCAAGTTTATTTATAATTGGGCCGAGTATACCTGTTGTAAATATACCTTGTATGTAAGTAAGCAAGAAATACTCTGTTAGCCGACCGTTAGCCGATAAATTTGGGTAGCCGCCGCCGGCGAAAAATTTTCGGCTCTTAGCCGGCTAATAGCCGCCGCCGACTATATTTGTTCTTAGCCGGCGCCGATCACCATTTTACATCGGCTTCGCCCTCTGCTCGCGCATTGATCGTTTACCAAAAAAGTAGTTGATAATTTTGCTATTTATATATATATTTTTTATAAAAATAAAAGTCAATTATGTTATTTTACGATTTATTATAAATAAATAAATGCCACATACATATTTACCTCTTATTAAAACAGATTCAAACGCGCAATATGTTTCGTTTGGCAATATAATAAAAGAAAATTATTCCAGCTGATTGTCAAAGCAAGCAAAAAGATGAGAGTTGCCGAACTTTTCGCTTCACGCTGCGTTAAAAGTGCTTTATGTGACATGTTTCGTATAAGTATGTACATTTCATCTTAGATGTCAAAGCGAATCTGTAACGCAACGCGAAGCAAAAGTTTTATCTGACATGGCCTTTAAGGTGAAGGTACATAGCATGCGTTAAATACGCTAATGCGTTACAGACTTCTGTCAAAAAAGTTGAAATAGTGTGTTTCCATAAGACAAGATACAAAGTGAAGTTTGCGACGCGCGTAACTCGCAAAAAGTTTAACATTCTTCAACTTTCACGCGTCGTATACAAAATGACAGGTAGTGCTGCCAGATTCACATGCTAAAATGTTTGTTTAATGGAAATAAATTATTAGAAATTAATTTTTTGATTAAAAAATGGATGAAAACTGCATTAAATATATAAAGAAAAATAAAACTTAAAAGCAAGACAAAATATAGCTGGCAAAGGCTTGAAATTGTATAAGCAGAAGAGCATCAAAAGCGTGGTGTGTAACTTGCCATTCTTAAAGCGTTAAAAGTTCGAAAAGTAAGAAAAGCGTTGCCGCGTAACGCGTGGTATGAACCTCCACCTTTATTTAGGTATGGCAGATAGGAGTACCAAAAACAGTTGTGTATTTATTTGCCGGCTTAAATAAAGAAAAAGAAGTACGAAAAAATTTATTTTATTGCTAATTATTTTTGTTACGTTTTATTTGGAATGTGACAGTGTAGAAACAAAATGTAATGAGAAGATTTTCTTTAAGATTTTTTGACAGTAAGACAGATTTTTGGTTTGATTTTCGTCTTGCAAAATCTAATAAAAATCTCAAAGCGTGTATTACAATGTGAAAGGGCCTTAAGCATTGAACTCATGCCGTTTTCAGTTATTGTGTTAATATATACCAAGTGCTTTACTTACTTATGGGCTTAAAACTTGTTTTCACAAACATGAAAAGAATTAAAAATAATTTTTGCTTCCCCACGGGTTGAACTGTTTATCGTCTGTATGATAAGCAGATACACTAATACTCTGCCAATAAGAGAATAGATGGCTCGTTTAATTACTAATAAATAGTTGTTCAACTACTGTAAAGTAATTCAGACGGTATGCAGTTTGTGGTTGAAAAGTATGTTGTTCGGTAATGACAACTCATTACCAAGTTATTGCTGCGTAGTAGCTTTCAACAAAATTTTTTCAGAATATTAATGATTTTGTTAGTAATCAACGAAAAAAAAAACGTTTTTAAATAGGAAAAGATTTGACTTCCGCATTATCAAAGCCGTTGACCACGGTGGGTGAAAAAGTTAAAATTTTAATTTTTTACTCGAATATCTCATAAACTATAAGCGGAAACCCATAAATGTAGTAAACTTTTTTTATCTCCTAGATAGGAGAATCTACTTGCAAAAAGTCGTCTTTATGAGATCAAAAACATCAGCTTGGCATAGGTTTAAATTTTGCAGAAGCCCGAGGTGACCGACTTTGGGGTCTAGTGACACCGCTTCCTTTAAAGATATAAAGCTCAAACTCCAAACTTAAGCTCAGCAGCGCCTCAGCAGCGCCTCTATAAATGCCATGATACAATTAACAGGTACACGCAGTAGATCAGCTGACCTTGCTTTAGTGCTGGCAATTTCTGCTACTTTTAGCTACTCAATACTACTCAATACTTTTCATTTGGGTATTCAATATTTACTCAATACTTTTATCGCTTAGAAAATGTTATACTTTTAAACTGAGTTGTATTTTGGCCTTAATTTCTTCATTCAATTTAGTAATAAAAACACTACCTAAAAAGTATCGAGTAATTACTTTTGAGTATTGAGTATCCTAAAAATATATCAAATAGTCGGTACTCGGTATCTACAACTCAATACTTTGCCAGCACTACCTTACTCGCCAATCACTGATCATAATATCATCACCTCCATCAAACTGTCAAACTCTTTATAGAGATTCCTTTCTCTACGGTATTTGACATTTTCTTTATAGAGGTAGTTAGGCTGATAGTTCCACCCGTCTTTCAACGTTTTTTTGACAGCTAGTGAAGTATTTTTACAACAACTTTTCTATTGCTGTAGAACTGCGTGTACCTGTTAATTGTATCATGATAAATGCCGTATGAAATTTTTTAAGAAGCGGACTGCGCATTTAGAAACAGCAGATTTCTTTCCATTTTTTCCCAAAATCCCCCACAGTGCGCCGCAAATATTTTCGGACCCACCTTTACATATCCAATACGTTGAGTGTTATCTCCATGGGATCAAAAAGTACACATATTCTAATTTGAAATTTATCGCCATTCTGTTACAACATAGCAATTTTTCACTTGAAAAACGACTTAATAAGACTTGTAGTAGACATTATAATAGATGCAGTCTCAAATCGAAAGCTACACAGAAAAAACTAAATCTCATTTTCTATAAAGGAATTCAATGAAATAGTAAATATTTTGTCTATGAACGGTCCTACAAACGAATTTGTAAATATAGACAAAAATGCTTAAACAATTTCATTGAAAAAAACATGCTTTTTTTCAGTGAACAAAATGTTTAAATCTATAAAACAATTTGTCTGAGAATATTTACAAATTTTAGACAAAACAATTTACTAAATCAAACAAAAATATTTACTGGATTTTCTGAAAAATATCAAACAATATTTCTGTCTGAATGTAATAAACAATTAGTCTAAAAATGCTAACAATTATTAAGCAAAATAATTTACTTAATCAAACAAAAATACAAACAAAATTTTTGTCTGTGTCATCATCATCCATTCATTAATCATTTATGAGATTTCACTTTGTTAAATGTGTTCAAGTCTGTATGTTTATCCAAATACTCTAAAAAATGAATGAGAATTAATGCAACGACATTAACTAATCGATTCACTCAAAAAGCTTTTGTAAACAAACTTGGTACAATTGCATTTCTCTTGCTATGATTGTTTTTATTGTTATTTGTGTGTATGTAGTCATCGGGGTGGTTTTTTACGACACAGTTTTTATTGTTGTTTTTGGTGTTTGCGTTCTAAATAAAAGTCAAACAAACAATTCATAGATTATGGACAGAACATTTACTGAAAATTAAATTTATTTTTAGACAAACTTTTGTTTGAAAATTTTTTGGTGATAATTTTTTCTGTGTATCGATAAAAAAAGCGAAATTTTTATGAACAAAGAGAAAAAGAAAAGCTTAAAGAAATTTGGAAGAATCTAAGAAAAACTGAATTTGACTTGGTATGACCGTGGCAAGAAGGAATAATAGTTAGCGGTTTTAGATAATGCAGATATTTTTTCTGAATAATGTTTCAAGACAAAAATTAAAATGTCCTTTATTTGACATCAACAGCTCTAAAATTATATGGAAGTTCTTTTGTTTTATTTTTCATTTTGTTATTTGAAGCAATTTTTCATTGAGGTAATTTTTCATGTGCGCTATTTTTCACTTTCAAAGATCAACATGTGTTTTTGACAAAAATAATATTGCTTCTAAAGTGCTATTTTTAATTAATTTATTAAGCACGACAAATTTGTTTCATTATTTATTCCAATTATAACTTAAAAAACAGTAATTATTGTCACCTTTAAGCAACAGCTTCCATTAAATTTGCCAACAATTAAAATTTACATTTATTTATTATTGTTGCTTCTTACACTACCATCGGCCACTGCAATGCAAAAGTTTTTGTGAGTTTAACCGCAGTTAAAATGGATTTGTTTGAAAGTACAATAGTTGTTGCTGCAGTAAAAACAATGCGACAACAAAAGTTTTAGTTTTGTTGGTCTGTTTATGATTTTATACTTTTAAGTTCGTTATAAATTATTTTAAAATTTTTCAGACGTTTTTTGTATCACACAATTTGTTATTCTCACATCTATTAAATAAACAACAAAATGCATAAAACTTTGTAAAGAAGCTACGTTATTTTGCGATTGCCCTTTCGTAAGACCATTTGCATTAAACACTAAACTCTTTTATTGAGCTTACAACACTTTTGCAGCTTTTGTAGTATACTCATTTTGTATTGCAATCTCGTAGCTCATTTTTTGCCAACTGAAAATAAAAGCTTTTATTTTAAATGAAATTTAGTTGCTGGTGCTTAAGCATTGTCTATATGCAGCATTTCATTGGTGCTGTACCAAATCGTCAGTAGACTTCAAACACAATTTTGCACAGTTACAAAATCTTTATCTTATGTACAGACTTTCAAAAACCATTTGAGAATTCACAAATATGTAAATGATTTTCAAAAATAAGCAAAGGAGGCTTTGAAAATTATACATTTTGCCTTATAGGTACTTTTATTGTTATCCAATGGATTTCTAATTGTATAAAGGTGTAGACAAATGAAATAGATTTATATCGAATAAAAAATTATTTGCTGGGTTTTGTATAATTTTCAAAGCCTACTTTGCTTATTTTTGAAAATCATTTACATATTTGTGAATTCTCAAATGGTTTTTGAAAGTCTGTACATAAGATAAAGCTTTTGTAACTGCTTAAAATTGTGTTTGAAGCCTACTGACTATTTGGTAAAGCACCAATGAAATGCTGCATATAGACAATGCTTAAACATGAACAAATAAATTTCATTTAAAATAAAATTATGACAATATGTCAAATAAATTTCATAAAGATAAAAGCTTTTATAAAAATTAAACAATTTATTCAAGAATGATTAATGGAAATTAAAAAAAAAACATAGAAATTGGATACACAGAACAATCAAATTTGCTTGGAATCTGTACGGAGCCACAGAATTGCACGTGTATGCGTAAATTTGTATTTACACTGAAAAAACTTCGCTTCATAAGTCCAATGAAACAATTTCGTTAGACTTTTTTCACAAATCTAATGAAATATTGCACAATTCTAATGAAATTTCACGAATATTGTGGAAAAATTTCATTGGAACTGCTTCACTATCTTTCATAGTTTCGTTAGAAAATTTCATTGGACTTATGACAACAACATTTTGTCATTTTATGGAAAGCCCTTTAAGTTTGGATAAAATGCTTTAATTGATACTTAAAATTCTTGAAATATATACTACAAAATATTAAAAAAAAAATACAAATTTTATATCTTCGAATGCCATAATTTCAATGAAATATATTTCATTGGTTTGATGAAATGTTTCATTGAATCTATGAAATAAATAAATCATATATTTTCTTTAACAAAAAATCATATCCTTATTTATTTCAATAGTTGGCAACCAAAAGCGAACAACCAAAATAGTTGTATATGTTTTTGTTGTTGTACTCTTTCTTATTATTATACACTCATAGACATATTGTTTTGGCAACGCTGTTGGCTGAAGTAGTTAAGACGTTGCCTATAAAGCAAATGATGAGAATCAAGAGTCTGGGTTCGATACTGTGAGCGGCCATCAACATTACAAATTTTTCTGATGTACCTTGGCATCTATCGTACATATTTCAACCATGAAATTGTCAGTAAATTAAAGTAGTCAATAAAAGAGATAAGCTAGAGAGGCTACTAAGTAATGTAATAATATCATCAAAACAATGAAATAATTTCATTAAAATAATGACACAATATCATTGAAATAATGACAGAATTTCATTAAAATAATGAAATATTATCATTAAAATGATACTATAACGATTAAACAATTTCACCAATATAATGAAATATGTTCATTAGCTTAGAAAAATTATTGCATTGGAGTAATGGAATTATTTCATATATTTAACGAAATTTTCATTAAAGCGCAGAATCTTTCTCTCAAACACTCCAAGAACAGCTTCATCTGCTTGCGTAATAACACACGCTTCTCCGCCATATAGTAGCACGGGTAGTATAAGCGTTCTATAGAGTGTAATTTTTGTTCGTCGAGAGAGGGCTTTGTTTCTAAACTGCTTGCTTAGCCCGAAATAGCATCTATTAGCAAGAATAGTTCTGCGTTTTATTTCCAAACTGATGTTATTTTTTTGGTTTATGGCGGTACCGAGATAAATAAAGTTGTTCATAAAAAATAGTTGTATGGAAAAAAGTACCAAAAAGGGCTACCAATTTTACCCATTATATATTCAAATTTGAAAAAAAAAACAAAACTGTTTTTGAGGGCTTTTTAAGGAGAGATGAATGATCTTCAACTTTAGTTTCTCACTCTCTTCTTCACTCTTTTTCGGCACCTAAATGTACAGATTTTAAAAAAGTTTCAGGCACGTGTCCGCTCATTATTCTATCTTATTATGATGCTTTTAGAATTTTATGTCAACCTTACTTAGATTCGAAGATATAAAGTTACCGATTTTACCCGTTTTTACCCCTTTTAATCCCCTTAGAGCTAAAATTTTCAAAAATCCTTTCTTAGTGAAAATATACAAACATATTCATTCACTATGTATCAATTTGCATAAAAAATAGTTGTATGGAAAAAAGTACCAAAAAGAGCAACCAATTTTACCCTTTATATATTCGAATTACAAAAAAGTACCAAAACTTGTTTGAGCGCTTCGTAAGGATAGAAGAATGCGTTTTAAATTTAATTTCTATCTACATTACTTTTGGGAGATAAACGGTTAACAAAAAAAGTACCAAAATTATATTTTTACCCTTTTTCGGCCCCTAAATGTAAACATTTCAAAAAAGTACCAAACACCCGTCCGCTTATTTTTTTATCTTATTATGCTGTTTTTAGAATTTTATATCTATCTTAGTTAGATCCGGAGATATAAGGTTACCGAATTGCCCGTTTTTACCCCCTTAGCGTTTGAATTTCCCAAAACCCCGTCTTAGTGGATCTATACATGCTGAGCCCACATACGAAATTTCAACTTTCTAGCTTTAGTGGTTTGGGCTCGGCGATGATGAATCAGTCAGTCAGTCACTCAATAACGTTACTCTTTTATTTATATATATATATATACATAGATTAGGACTTTTTTTTGTAAAAAGTAATTTTGAAAATAGCTTAACTTGTAGCGCGTTATCAGATTTTAGTAAATCAAATATAATTTTAAAAATTCAAGCTCACTTTTTGCAAGTCCAAGATAAGGACATCACAACTAAAAAAAATAATTATCCTTATATATCCTGTTGTTTTTTTGTTTGGCAGCATATAGCAAACTAATCTATCGCCAATGTTTAAAAAAAAACAAATCAAGATTTTAGGAAATACTACTTGAATCTTTTTTCATCCCATTTTGAAAATGTTACACAATAAATCCATGTCAATTGGCTACATTCTGTAAAAAAAATAAAGAAAATTAACATACCATTTTTCAGGATATTTAAGGATAAATGATACTTTGGCATTTTAGAGGCACTTGCAGTAGGAAGCTTTGTCCTTTTTAATTAGTATTCGCTAAGAGCAGACTGAAACCTTTCGAATGACATACAATGTATTTATATCCGATGATGCGTTCTAAAGTTATTCAATCTTCAATATGACGAATTTTTCTCCAAAATAGCCGAGGTGCCCAAGCTTAGAGGCCTATAAAATAGAAACCATAAGAGGTATCGAAATAAGTTTTCGCCATGTAACGCGTCATGCAGGAGTAGAAGTTATGTGTTTTCATTAAAATCGGAGAGGATAAAAATCCAGATCGTGTCGAAAATTTTCGTTTCTTTCCTACAAACTTAATACAGGGCGTATACGTAATTTATAATATTTTATGTAAAAATTATTTATCAATTATACGTATTAGTGCAGCATGCAAACAGGCAAAGTGGGGCAGAATCAATATATTTCAAACATAAACAAACTTGGTCACTAAGCAAAAGTTTAATAAATCAGGCATTTTTAAATGGATAGTCTTATTGTAATAAGACTTCCAAAGGCCATAGCAGAGGAGAATTTCCGTTTATATTGTAAATAGCAGCTCTCTAAATTGCTTAGAAGCAGAGCTATGAAGTCCCGAAGTAGGGCACTTTGGCGATGCCCTATTTTTATTACTTCTTTTTACTACTTCTTTTTTTTTCTTCTCATTAGATTTTAAAACTTTTTTGCCATATTATAGCCCTTATTAAGATCTAAAAGACACATGTTCGCTTGTACACTTATCTCTCAGCTTTCTAAATTTTGGTACAGTATTTTCCAGATTTTTGTTGTTAGTTGAAGAACTAAATTTAAAAGAGTTAAAAAAATTTCATGACATAAACATAAATGTGAAAATAAGGCCAAGTTCCTATACAAAAATTCCGGCCGTAAAAAGTACTGAGATCAAAATAAGGACCAAGCTCTTGATAGGTACAATACCATCTCATTTCTAGGCAACCTTTAAGCTTGGCAACATTTTTCCCATAATTCTTTTCCATATTAGGAAGGCATGAAAAATATTGCCAAGCTAACAGGTTGCCTAGAAATGAGATGGTATTTTACTTATCAAGAACTTGGTCTTTATTTTGATCCAAGTACTTTTTACGGCCGAAATTTTTGGAAAAGAACTTGGCCTTATTTTTACATTTATGTTTTTGTGCAGATCTCAGTTAATTTTTCTAAGCTTTTATTTGGTAAAATAAGTGCCCCATTCAGATAAGTGGCACCTTAGCCCTGATGAAAAATTTCCTTTTAAAATTTTCCTACCAGTGTACCAAATTTCAGCTTTCTAGCTATACTGGTAGTGAGTGTCCCCCCCCCCCCCCCCCCTCGGGAAAAGTTCCCGTTTTCAGATTTTCTATTTAATTGCTCAAAAAAACCTACCTGTATACCGAATTTCAGATTTCTAGCTATAATGGAAGTGCCCAATAATATTGATGAGTGAGTGAGTCAGTCAAACTTTCAAATTTCACCTATTAGGTTACATTTGTAGGGAGACCTTACATTTCAAGTTTCATTATTTTATGATTAAGTGGAGCAAAGTTATGAGGGGTGGGGGGTAAAAACCACTCGAATGGTTTCGTGTAATAATATGTACACACTGTTTGGCCGGAACTTGGCCTGGCGCACTACTGTGCGCCTAGATTAATGAATCTTCCAAAGGCAACATCGAGCTAGATTCAAAAATAATTCTCATTTTTCTTAGCAACTGGAAATAGGGAGTAGTTATTTATAAAAAAAAACTGTTGGAGATTTTGCCAACAATACGACAACCTACATCGACTGAAAAAATTAAAAATATAATTTCGGATGAACTCATTCCTGGTTTGGTAATGTTTCTATGTGATGTAGTTTTCTTTTAACTTCGTTTTTTATTTATTTATGTAATCGAGTCATATGCAAATAAAATAGTTAAAATAACAAATAGTAATAGTCCAGGATCCACAGTACATTTTTTACAATTTATCACTATCAAGCTAATTTTCCGCGAATAGCTTAATTTTGATGAGACGTCCAACTTTTCTTCTTACAAAAATTTTCGATTGTGGTACACAGAAAAAAATAGACAAGAATTATATTCAATAAGACCATGTTATTAAAAAAAATATGAATTTCAATAACATTTATCTTTAACATAATAAAATATTTCGTTGTAAGTATTTCTTTTCCATGCCGGTTATTTCTTTTCTTTTTATACATAAGTACTTAAAACAAGTTGTAGCCCATAAAAAAATAAATGGGATATGGCTCAGCTAGAGAGTGTATGCTTTACGTCCGGAAAGCCCGGGTTCGTATTCCTGCCATGTCAACATTTTTTTAATTTATATATATATTTTTATTTTGAAATAATTTTGTTATCAGTATAGGGGAATTCTTTATCACAGGAAATTTGAAAAAAAAAAATTATTGAATACCGGGATTTTTGTTATCAAATCCGAAACTTATTTTTTTCTGTGTAGAGACCAGTGGTAACAGGGATAAACTATGTCGATTTCATGATTGTCAAAAATGCATTACTAACTGGGTTTATTTGTGTTAAATCTCAAGATAATTACCGGAATAACTCCAAAAAAATTTTTTCCTATAAAATGTATGCTTTGATCAAAGGAGTCCCCTCCTTCCAACATGTATCGATAACAAGGTCATCAAAAATGATTACTAACCAGCTGATTTTTTTTCTGTTGTTTAGTTTATACTTATATAATTTAACAGTAACATTGTCCTACAAATTGCGTGGTACGTTATGCCGCTCCTACGCTCAAAAGTTGTACTACAGATCCCTGATGTGAAAATGTGAAATATGAATCTTCGTGAATAGGTTCATTTCGATGAGACGCCCAACAATGTGCTCTACGAAAATTCTTGATTATGGTAGCTAACGTGGGTAGCTGGGATAAAATATGTCGATTTGAAGATTGTCAAGATTGTTATAAGAAATCTTATAACAACAATCTTATTAGATGAACTTTCAAAAAACGTACAGGAAAATAAAATAGTGTATATGTGTGAGTTCTTATTAAAATAAATGAAAAGCGATTTTTTTTATTAAATTTTTGTGATTTTATATATTTAAATGTGTGTTTAATTGTTTTATAAATAAAAATGTCTGTGAAAAATTTTAAATGCAAAAGTAGTGCATGATAACTCGGTGAGCATTTGCATAAAATGAAATCTTATAGGAAAAATAAAATTACGTCTTCCTCTAGCATGAGATTAGGAGAAAAATCTAAATTTTGTTTTTATTATTCTGCTCTCTTAAAGTTAATGTCTCGTGTAGACGCTGTGTTAGACTTGCCGGCTAAAAATGCTTCTTTAGTAATTGCCATTGGGAAACATTTGTCGTCGAACATTTTCTTTTGTGTGAGAGTGATGAAATAGAAATATATACCACTTGTATTCCTATTTCGCTCTTTTGCACTGAAAAATAAAGTTTTCGGGAAACAATGTTTTCCAGTGTAAATCAGCACTAAATAAACCTAACCATTTTTCTTTTTAGTAGAAGCGCTGACATTTATCTCTTTTTAATGCAGCAATTATTCCAGTGTTGCCTAAATTTGATAAATTATACTTAAACAAACAAAACTACCGTGTTTTAAGCGTAGTATGCAGCTCTGCCTGAAACTCAGGCTGCCATAAGAAGTATGTGTAAAAAAAAACAAACTGAAATTCAGGTTGGTAAATTTCTTAAAGAAATTTTCTTTTACTAGTACGCAGTTCCAAAAGAAAAGTACACGGAATTTTGGCATTTATTGTCTATTACAGGCATGTTATAACAATAAGTTGAGATTTTTTTCCGTCAAATGAAACAAAAATTAATGTTCAGACAATTGTTTGGTCACGGAATTTTTGACATTTCTAATTTTTCGTACATTGTAACTAATTTTTAGTGTTTTTGTGTGTTGTAAATTAAAAAATATATAAATTTGTGTGTATGTAAACAAAACTCTGTATATAATTCTACACGATTATTTTTCCGTGTAGAAATAAATGCAAAACTCCAAACCTGCTAACCGAACGTTTTTTTTTTTTGTTAAATCTCAAGATCTTTCTGTCGACCACGTGTTTGTCAGTAGCGAAGATGATGAAACTTTCTCAGACGAATTTGATGAAGATTAAGTCCATTTTTTAATATAAATACACATATTTACCTCACACAGAAAAAAAACTATAACTCGTATTTTATTACTAAATTCATAAATTCGAATATTTATTTCACGGAAATGGGACCTATCATGAAATTCGTAAAATTAAACACTAAAATTCGTAAATATTTAATAAGAAAAAATCGATTTTTTTTCCATCAAAATTTTGTATTGTAATATTTAAAAACCAAAGAAAAAAATAATAAAATTTAAAAACAAATTCAAACACATGTGTGTTAAAATAAAAACGTATGATAATTTTTTCTGTGCATATATCGGAAAATAAAGTGATTTAAATTTAAAAAAAGAGGATTTTACCTTATGTTATGATACGAATAGGGAAAGGAAAAAAATTACAATTGTTGTCGGAGTAAGGATAACTACCTGTTTTTTTTTTGTAGGACACTGTTCCATTTGGATAGAAAAAACAGTAACCTATTAGGTAATATTTTTGTCTTGTGGTATGAACAACTTTTGAGCCTAGGACCGGTATAACGTACCACGCAATTTGTAGGACAATGTCACCATTAAATTATATAAGTATAAACTAAGCAACAGAAAAAGATCAGCTGGTTAGTAATCATTTTTGATGACCTTGTTATCGATACATGTTGGAAGGAGGGGACTCCTTTGATCAAACCATACATTTTATAGGACAATTTTTTTTCGAATAATTCCGGTAATTATCTTGAGATTTAACACAAAAAAACCCGTTAGTAATGAATTTTTTACAATCATGAAATCGACATAACTTATCCCGGATACCACTGTTCTCTACCACAATCGAACATTTTTGTAAGAAGAAAAGTTGGGCGTCTCATCAAAATTAAGGTACTCGCGGAAAATTAGCTTGATAGTGATCAATTGTTAAAAATGTACTGTGGATCCTGGACTATAATGCAATCAATCTATTAATTTTAAATGATAAATTTCAAAAGGATCGCAACAATCACAAATTATTGGATCAAAAAGCAGATCAGGAGATTAAATACAGACAATATAAAAAAAATTATTGCAAAAAGTATTCAGCCTCAAAAGGGTTGTCGTAGTCGTGACGAAATCGATAAAATGTGGCAACGCTCGCTATATGTTTTACATTGTAGTCGTTTAATTTCGTCTACGACTACGGCAACCGTAACAAGGGCCATTATAAATTTCTTTGGATATATACCCAAAGCGAAAATTATGAGCACATCAGAAATATATTCGATTTTAAATTGTTTCGTTTTTAAACCTGATTTACATATTGGACTACATACTCTTATATTTTTGTTGTTAAAGTTCCTCGGTATTTTAATAAAAGCAAATTTTCTCTCTAGCGTCTTATATTTGTTTTTATTACTTTTTAATACATTTTATTAATGGAAATTTTTTAAGAACCAATTTAGTAAAGTACAAAAAAATATATATTATCCTTATTTGTTCAATTTAATCTCAACGGGAATTCCCGGGATCCCGGGAAATTTCAAAATAATTCCCCATTTTGCGGGAAATGAAAAAGTCTGGGAAAAGAAAAACTGTATTTCAGACCTACACAGAAAAAATTATCACCAAAAAATTTTCAAACAAAAGTTTGTTTAAAAATAAATATAATTTTCAGTAAATGTTCCGTACGTAATCTATGAATTGTTTGTTTGACTCTTATTTAGGACGCAAACACCAAAAACAACAAGAAAACTGTATCGTAAAAAAACAACCCCGATGACACAATAACACAAATAACAACAACAACAACAATGATAGCAAAAGGAATGCGATTGTACCAAGTTTGTTTACTGAAGATTTTTGAGTGAATCAATGCGTTAATGTCGTTGCGTTAATTCTCATTCATTTTTTTAGAGTATTTAGATAAACATTCAGACTTGAACACATTTAACAGAGTGAAATCTCATAAATGCTTAACGGATGATAATGATGGTGACCCAGACAAAAATTTTTTTTGATATATTACAAAAAGTCCAGTAAATATTTACGATTGATTAAGTAAACTATTTTGTTTAATATTTGTTAGTATTTTTAGACTATTTGTTTTATAAATTTAGACAAAAATATTGTTTGATATTTTTCAGAAAATCCAGTAAATATTTTTGTTTGATTTAGTAAATTGTTTTATCTACAATTTGTAAATATATTTAGACAAATTGTTTTATAGATTTAAACAATTCGTTCACTGAAAAAACACGTTTTTTCAATGAAATTGTTGAGGTATTTTTGTATATATTTACAAATTCGTTTGTTGGTCCGTTCATAGACAAAATATTTACTACTTCATTGAATTCCTTTACAGAAAATAAAATTTAGTTTTTTCTGTGTATATTTTGCCAATATACGCCGCACAGTGATTCCAATTAGAATCATGGGAATGCTTAATTAAAAGACGGGCTAATAGAAAAATTGCAACGGATCTCATGGCGTCTAGTAGCATAAAGCATGAGTGTATGAAAAAAACATCAGTACTTTATATTGATCAGTCCACAAAATACTCCACATTAAAAATCCATTTAAATAAATCTTCAAAAAACTAAGTTATTCCAAAATTGTTCTTAAAACGATAGTTATACATAAGTATATACATATGTATGTATATTACTTCATCTTGTAGTGAGTGATATAGAAGATTCAGTCCAGGCGAACAATACTTTCTAACATTTTCTTACAATTTAAACTTAAAACACGTTTTATCAATAACACTTTAACTCTGTTCTTTAATGATGTGAATTAATGAAACAAAAACCAATATATTTTGGGTTAATAACAAAAGAAAACTTTAATTTAGAATAGTAGAGTTTACATTTTATATTTATCCTAAAAATTATTGCAATACTTTTAAGTTTAAAGCATTTTATTTATACGTTGAATGCCGAAAATAATGGAACAAATGGAAAACCCAAGTAAAACTTCTAGTATTTAGTTATCAGATCACGTGCTAGAAAAGTAAAACCAAAACGAAAATTATCTCACTCCATTTGTTCATTTTTAAAAGCAAAATACCTTCAATGGACAAAATTTGCCAACAAATAAAAATTAGAAACGTTTAAACTTTATTCCCAAAGTTTATAATAAATTCCAAACGTTTAACCAATTGCGGCAAAGGTTTCTTGTATTTTTTTGTGTTTTTTTTTTTTTGCAACCAGCAAAACCGAAGGAGAAAAAATAACAAAATCAGCACATTGCACTGACAGAATAAAATCACTGCAGTTGAATTGTTTTCAAACAAATTTGCTCAAATATTTTTGTTTGAGCGAACGTCATGGTATTTTTTACTGGTACACTACACTAGGAACGCTAGAAAACTATAAGAAATGTACTTGGAAGAAATGTACGTATACGTTACATATATTTATGTATAATTGTATATAGCGTATACGCGCACTGGTACGCTTTGTGGCCATTTTTAGGGTTCCGTACACCAAAACTGTAAAGGAACTCTATTGTTTTCGCTACGCTGTCTGTCCTTTTGTCTGTTTGTCTGTCTGTCTCTCGAGAACCGTAAGAGCTACGGACTTGAAATTTGTACAGACTATGTAAAACTTTGGCCACTACAACAACAAATATATGACAGTTAAAAATTAAAGGCTGTTCTAAAGCGAGCAACGAAACATATGGAAATACTAATGTAATATACAACACTTATATATAGACACTTGAAATTTACAAAGTTAGGGGCTATTCACATATTACGTAACGCTATTTTCGGAGATTTTATAACCCCCCTCTCGTAACGCTTTTTACAAAATTTTCAGTAAAATTTATCTAATCCGTTACATATCTATTACACCCCCCCCCCCTTGTGTATTATTATACAGACTGCCCTAATTAACACGGATATAAAAAATACAAATTAAAGGGTATTCTATTAGTTAATGTAATTTTGATTATGTAATTTAGACAATTTGGAAACCGTAAGAGGCAAACTCTTAAAAATTTTTTAAAAAGCTAAAACTAAAAACTTTCAAAATTAAAAACTCCCAAAACGAAAAATCGCCAAAATGAAAAAAAAACGCTTAAAGAGAAAAAAGCACCAAAAGTAAAAAAACGCTAAACCCAAAAAATTCCCAAAACTTAAAGGATCGCAAAAAAACTAAAAAAACGTCAAAAATCAAAAAGAAGTCGCTAAAACGAAAAAAGCACCAAAACTTAAAAAAAATCGGTTAAGCTAAAAATATCGCCAAAAAAACTAAAAAAAATCGCCAAAAATTTTAGAATCACTCCAACCGAAAAAACGCTTAAATAAAGAAAAGTGCCAAGTGCTTAAATAAAAAAAACTGAAAACAACGTCAAAAAACGAAAAAAATCGTTAAAGTCTAAAAAATACGTCAAAAATAAAAATATTGCCAAAACTAAAAATATCTGCAAAAAAAACAAGAAAAAATCGCCTAAAAAAATAAAATAAAGCCAAAAACCGAAAAAATCAACATCAAAAAAGCGCCAAAATTACAAAAATTAATCCAAAATAGGAAAAAAACTAAAATATAAAAAACTAAAATTAAACGAAAAAGCAAAACGAAAAAATTGCCACAATGAAAAAAAAGAGCAAAAAACGAAAAGGGATATATGTGTATTCGTACGAAGCCCTTCGTGTGCGAGCCAAGGTCGCACTTTACTAAATTTATTTTGATTTTAGATGAGTTATATAAACATGTTTTATATTAGTGAATAGGAAAGAAGTGATGTTTTAAAGTTCATTTTTAAATAAAAAAAAATCTTTAAAAATATTATAAAATTTGCTACTCGTATTTTTAAATTTGTATACGAGAATTGCATCATTACTAAATTGATATTTATCTATATTTTATCACAAAAAATCTCAGTGTTAACGTTGATTTATTTTACAACAGGCCCATTTTTCCGTTTTTTTTATTTTTGTTCTGACAATAACGTCAATGCGCTGACGGAAATTGTCGTAAACACTATTTTGGTTGAAATCAAAACTTAATATTATCAAAGCAAATTTCGATTGAACCCAGAATAAAGTCTTGGTTTAATCATACTTGCAAAAATGTAGCCAGATCTAGAGGGAAAGCATTATGTATCTGGCTTAATAATACATATACAAATACTGATTTTCCGCGCAAAAGGGTGAAATCTTGTATTAAGACGCGAAAAAGTTTTGTACGAACAGCGTGTTCCTGCTAAAGTTCTCGCTGCTGAAAGAGTATTTGTAACTACTACAAACATAATATCTCGAGCGCGTGCGGCTAAAAAGGTTTTAGCGGATCTCAACATAAATAAGTCTTCTGCACTGGATGGTATTCTGGTACTGATCTTGATGCAGCGCTCTTCAGCTATAGCACAAGCTCTGCAGCACTTTATAGCATGCTGGTGAGTTCCCACCATTTTGGAAGGTTTCCAATATAACACCAATCAACAAAAAGGGAGAGGCTAGTAACCATTAAAACTACTGCCCAATCGTAATATGTTCTGAACTTTCCAAAGTGATGAAAGGTATGATAAATTTCCATATTGTGAAGTATTTAGAGTTCAAAAGTTTACTCAGCGATCGCCTGATTGGCTTTCGTATGGCATGCTCTACGGACGACTTACTGGCATTACTTTCGGAAAAATTGTGTCACTCGATACACCATTTCAGCGAAAGTTAGGTGGTCGCCTTAAATGTTTTTAAGGCATTTAATAGAGTGCTGCATGGAGTACTTTTCTCAAAACTTATTGGTTTTACTGTATGTAATGACTGCTCTCGATTTACATCGAGTTATTCAGGGATCGCACTATAGTTATCAAAGATTTGACCTCATTTTTCTAAATGACCTTCTATGTAAAACTTCCAATCATACCATCACACATTAGCTATGACATATTGAGCGACTTTTCGATTTCGAAATGCTACAACATCTTATTTTGTGAGGTTTGGAAAAAAATGCATAAGGCAAAAAAAAAATGATGCAAATGGCCGCTCATCGAGGTCAAAGTTGAAAAAATCCACAAAATGTCCCATAACTGTCGCGGAGTCACCCCTAGGAGAATGAAATGTGAGACCAACCCCCATCAATTTTTCGTTCCCAATATTTTTTCTAAACATACCTAGTCTCCATCTCTACGTTTTTTTACAACAACAAAAAACAATACACAATTACAAATAAAGAGAAAACAGAAATCGTGATGTTTTTTCTATCCCTCTTTCTTCTCTACCCCGCTCGTCCACCAAAAAATTGTCATGATTTTTAGTTATGAATAAAAATCACCGTTTGAATCGCCTGTATGATTTGCATACGAACATTAAAATAATCATTATGAGGTTGTGTGTATGCTCTGTTGCGTGTTTGCGTGTTGTATGTTTGCTCTGATGAGTTGATTGAGTTGAATCAGTTGTAAGTATTATGAGTATTATATACATCCAACTGAGAGGTTTGTGAATCAAGCAGATGGCATGAGTATGATGTCGACGTCGGATTCATTTTGCAACCTCTTCTTATAAATTAACGTTATTGTGAGTATGAGTACATCAGAGTAGTTATATTTGAATGATGTCTACTTACATATATTTAATATTTAAAAACTATGCATTGCTGATCTCTGGACCAGAGATAGCTAAATTTTTTTACTCGCCTTGGATTGTCAAAAGATTTTATTGTTACTGATGCAGAAACCTGAGAAAAGCATGAAGACTTCCTGCAAGCGCTAGAAATATTGCGTCAATTGCATGTTGTCAACGAAGCTGTCGAAAGAGGCGTAAAATTTAAAGAGGGCGACAACAATATGTTGTGCCGTAACGAGGAAGAAAAAATATTTTTGATGCCAATCGTTGCCGAAAATAGGAAAAAATATCCACTTTATTATAAAAATATATTGATAAAATAAATTACTAAACTTTACAATCGAACTCAATTTCATACAAAATTATAAAAATAAAAAAAAATTGAATGGCAACACCCTAATGGTTAAAGATAAAAGTTAACAATATCCAAAAAAAAGTTTGGAATTAAAACTAATTGGGGATCAGTCATACATTTGATACCTCTGCGTGCACCCATGGGGAAGTTAAAACGGTTCAAGCCAATTTTATGAAAAGTTTTACTTTTGCATGGGAGCCTCCTTAAGGAGTAGAGATAGAGGGTAGGTATGCTTAAAAAAAATGTTGGGGACAACAAATTAATTGGAGTTGGCCGCTTATTTTAACTCCACGGCAGTTATGGGGCATTTTGTTGATTTGTTCACCTTTTCCTTCAACTTTGACCTCAATGAGCGGCCATTTGCCCCACCCCACCACCCCCATTTTTTCCTCATGCATTTTTTCCATACCTCACAAAATAAGAAGTTGTAGATATCGAAATATTGTTGCCAAGAATCTCTATATATCACTATGTCATAGCTATTGTACATACAACGCCGATAACATATGTATACAAAATTTCGGTTGCATATCTCAAATTCCGAGATTTAGCACTTTTTGAACCTTATTTGACTGGGCCATTTTGACTAAAGTTAATTTTTCTATGTATAGTATATTTTTATAGGGTTTATTGCTATTCAACCATTATTGTATCATCTTCTCTAAATTTGCAATTGTAAAAAAGTTTATTGTGATTAATAAAAGTAAAATAAAAATGTAGCGAGCACTGAACCATGAGAAAATAACTCTTGTTACAACAAATAAATTGTTGTTCACGTACAACTTTTGTCAAACGTGATTCATTGAAGTTTTATAAAATTTCACTAAATTTGTGTTAATGACAAACGAAAATAACGCCCACCCCCTCTTAAGAGAGATGTTTAAATTAATTGAAAATTTATGTTAATTTTGAATGAAAATGAAGAAAACTCAAAGTTCGAATTTCATTTGGTATTAAAGAAAATAATGAAAAATTAATGACTTTCGGTAAAGTTGAATGAATAATGTATTTATGTATGTATGTATATCGATGGCTTAATATAAAAAAGGCGTAAGTCAATTTTTTACAAAATACCGTTTTTTGTGTATTCTGGTAGGCAAATGTCCGATGCACCTTGCCTCAAAATTTCAGGGAGATATAATTGCAAATAACAGACTTATAACGATTTCAAAAAAAAACCCTAAGTCAAGTCAAAGAATTTTTGAAAGTAAAAGCCCTAAATCGTTTTTTTTTTTGTTTTATTTCATTAGTTTTCACCATGACACAATAAATCTGTTAGCGCAGCTGTAGTTGTGCGCAAGCGTATTAATACCAAGTGGCCTTATTAGTACAACAACAACTGGACTTTACCAATCTGTCATGTTAAATGCATACATAAAAAGTTGTTGTTTAGTTTTTTTTTACATAGAGTTTGACACTTTGGTAAAGTCAGCTTATGTTCGTTTTTACTAATAGGGCCACCTGGTATCAATTCGTCTTGGTTGTGCGTTTATATTTCCCAAGTATCAAATTCGTTTTAGCGGAGAAATGAGTTGATGAAGAAATTGCGGCGGAGGCTAAGCAAAAAAATTGATTACAAGCCGCCGGTTACGAATGAACTTTTAAATGAAAACTCGTGCATGAAACATAAAATTATCTGCTGTAAAGAAAAATTTTATTGTATTTTGTGTAAATTAAAATAAACAATACAGTTTTTAAAGCTTAACTACATTTAAAAATCGTAACAAGGTGATGTATTTGGCGCCGGCTCGATGTTTCATAAACGACGGCGCACGGTGTTCGATTCTTTAATCTGGCTGGCCAAAAACCCAAAAATGAGTTATTAAAAGGAACAAATTGGACCACAATATTCGAATAAGAACATACCAACTAAGATATTTCTCATGAATTTTTGCTGGAATTTAAATATGTACGACTATAACGGTACTACGAATATCATGTAAAATGAAGAAAAGAAATTTTGTGTATTTCGCTTGAAAAATTGCTTATGTTTGGAGGTCAATTACAAGTTGTCTGTGCAATTTAGTTAATTAGTTCTTTTTTTACTGAGACTGGTATTATCTTTAGAGTAAACGCGATATATTTTTCAGTTATCAGAATAAAGGAAGTATTTTTTATTTGCAATTATATCAGGAAGGCTGTAAATAAAATTTTGGAAAACGAAAATAAAACTTTGAAGACAATTACTTTTTTCTTCTATATACTTCCATGATCTTATTACTTGTTTAGTAAAATTTGGACTTTGGACTAATAGAAAACTAAAAAGAAATTTACTGTCAAAAAAGACAAAGTTTCACAAAATTTGTCAGCAGTTCATCAACAGCAATCGAATTTAGTAAACTGAAAAGTTTTTGTTTTACTCCATGTAATAAATTTTGTGACAGATGGGAAAAGGCTCGTAGAACAAAGTTGCGTTTTCTGCACGACAATAACGACTGGCTAGCCGTTCCAATAGATGTTTTGCATTTTACAAAAAATTCTGCGGAACAAAACTCTACTAGAGGCAGACCAACAAAAACTTTTGAAAATTGTAGTCAAAGAAGCAAAAGAAGGAAAATTAAGGGGTTGAAATTTAAAACTGTTTTACTTTATATATTTGCTATGTATTTCAGTTAAGGTTTACAAGCGTCAATACAGAATAAACAGCACAAAAAGCTTAATTCATTTACAGATAAAAAGCTTAATTCATTTACAACTCTGCTATTACGGATTTTTTGTAGAGCAGTGTTTCAAGCCCCTCTGGTGTCAAATAGAGGCATTGAGCTGTTTAAGCTATATAGCCATTTATTAGTTCTTTTACTTCCCGATGGTCCCGTTGAAAAATGAGAGGGGTGACGCCCATACAAAGTAAATATGCATTCGTTTTCAACTACTTCTACTCAACCGATTCTTATGAAACTTAAAACACACATTAAGCTTTTGTTTTGAATACTACATCAGTATCAATAAAGTGGACTGTGCCACGTCCATGCAAAATAAATATTCTTTTTTAACAACTTCTACTAAACCGATTATTATGAAACTTTGCAAACACCTTTAGTTATCGTTACAATACAACTTTGTTTAGAAAAGTGGGCAGTGCCACGCCCATAAAAAGTAAATAAGCATTTTAACTACTTCTACTTAGCCGATTCTTATGAAACTTTGCATACACATTTAGTTATCGTTACAATACAACATTGTGGTTAGAAAAGTGAGCAGTGCACGCCAGGGATGGCAAATGAGATTTTAAAATTATACAAATTGTACTTTTTTGGACATAATTGTACCAAAATAGATTTTTGAAACCAGAAACATTTTTTAAGTAGAGAAAATACTTTACTTTTCTGTACATATCGCACCTGTTCATCAAAAGTAACACAACTCAAAATTTACAAGTTTTCAGTAGAGGCAAAAAACTAATTGCGCCAACATAATGGAATTATTGTTATAAACAAATATACCGTTGCAAAGGAAACTCAATAATATTTCAATAAAATAATAGAATACCAAAATTTTTACAGTGGTTATATATGGTAATCATACACTGTTTCCTTCAAAAAAGTGGAAAATAGAATTTTTTGAGTTGTGTTACTTTTGATGAACAGGTGCGATATATTTGTGGCAAAAGGGAAACTGTGCTTAAGTCTGATTTAGCTATTGCAATTTATAATCTAAAATAGCTCACATACTAGATATTAGAAGGTAGAACGACATAAATACGAGTACATAGTTTCAATAAAGTTCCGAAAAAATAACCTTTACTACATTGAAAATAATTGTAGACAAATTTATTTTTTCCAGACTAATATGTATCACGATCATTAAAAGCTTGAAATTATAGAGACGTTTTGTAAGCTAACCTTATTTGACAACTTTTTTCTATAACTTTGTTTTCTATACTTTGCAAAATTTAAATTTAATTCAGATAAAATGGGACATATGTACGAGCGGTCGAAAAGGATAAAATATTTTATCGCAATAAAAGTACTGCAATAAGGAGGTTTTCAAAAAAATATAAAAATTATGAATTGTACTAAATAAGGCATTGGTGTGAAATCCAAATTGTACCGAAAATCGTACAATTGTACCAACTTTGCCATCCCTGGTGCACGCCCACGAAAAGTAAATATTCATTTTAACTACTTCTAGTTATCCGATTCTTATGAGGCTTCACATTCGCATACACAGTTAGTTCTCGTAAAAGTACACGATGACAAAGTATGGGGCGGTGCCATGCCTATGTAGTCGGTTTTTTTTCAAGAATTATATTATGTTTGTTTTGCAAAAAATCATGGAACACTACCAGTAAGCCTTAAGCTGTTTTTAGACTACTATACAAGCTGTTCGACTTCTGCACAAAATGCAACCCGGATATAATGTGTAGTTATTGCTTTTTTAAAATTTTCCATAACTCATTAGATTAGTGAGCATTTCCTACAGATGTCGAACGGCTTGTGAGATAGTGTAAAATAGGCATTAGTAGTATGGTCAAATCGACTTGGTTGTTGTAACAGCTTAAAGAAGCACACAGATTATCTATAATATATTACAATATCCTAGTCGATTCAACAACCGTTAGAAAACAAGCTTGGTACAGTTTTTAAAAAGTTTCAATACATTTGCTATCGAATGCGGTATAGTCACGTGCACAGATACATCCGTTTATATCAGTTTTAATTCTTATGAGTGTTTTAATTCTTATGAGTGCATATTGATAAGTAATGTAGTGTTTCTGTTATATGAGTGGATACAGAAAGACTGAGAGAAACACATTTGTTTTCCTATGTTTCGCCCAAACAGATATTAACAGATACTGATGTCGTACAATAAGTATTTATTGTATTAACAGGCAAATTTGTCATGCAAAACGAAGTTTGTTCGCATTTGGTCGGCTATTTAAAACGAACATCAAAATAGAGAAAAAAAACAGCAATAACAAAGCAAATCACTGTGCTGTACCTATCAACAAGCATTAACTCTTATTGTAAGCTAGCAATGAATTTGTACATGAAGTGTATGTGAATGTGTTTTATATGTATGAAACATACGCACACACATTATTTGTTGTACTAAAAATTATTTTAAAATATCTGTGGTACAACAGATATTTTAAAACAAAAATCATGTAAATGTTGTATCCATTGCAAAATACTATGTTATTCTTATTGTTTAGTACGCGTAGAATGTGTGCGTGGAATAAAATCAAACAATATCAGTTATACTCATTCCATCATTTATACTTATAAATAGTAACAGGTATGTTTCTGTTATATCTGTTTTAGCAATACTTTGTGGTATAGCGGTGCACGTGTTTAATGCGGTAATCCATTCATTCGATACGTGAAGAAATTTTATTCGATACGAAAGCCTACTCGATAACGAATGCAGTAATTCGGTCCCAGATAATTTTTAGTACATCATTAATTATATTGGAGATTTCTTACCAAGTGAATATTTAAAACACATGTGAAAAAAATAATTTAAATTCTTAATAACGTAAGTAAGGTTAAAAAGGATAATTAATTTTAAAAGAAAATTAATTTAATGCATGGGTGAGGCCAAACGTGTGGAAGCTTGAATAGTCTGACGCATATTGGCCTTCATACGCTTTTCACTGACTTGCTTAACCAATTGCTCTTGCAATGCCAACAGCTCACGGGTACGATTAAAAATTTTATTTTGTGGTCTCATGCTAGGATTCCAACGGCAATACAGACCCTTCCAAATCTTTACAATTCGCATACTAGCAATTGGACGCAATATAGTCTGAGCACCCTGTGTAAATGAGGGGTAAAGAGGATTCAAATATTGATCCAAAGAAGTGTTGATGAAAGTCCACAATGAAATGGTTTTGTGCTTGAGATCTGAAATTAAAAAGCATTTAAGTTTAATGTACATACATACAAATCATACGCATTATAGGATGTTTACCTTCTTGTATTCTATCGGCTTCTGTGTTGCACAAGAAAGTTCCAAAACGGCACGAGTACAAATGATCGATAATGGTTATAAGGAAATGTTCATTGAATTCAAAAGCATTAGGATATTGTTGTGACACCTGCCACACACAATCGATAAATTGTAAGAAAACAGGTGAGCGATCCGCATCCGAATGACGATTGTCACCATGACCAATTCGTTGTTGAAACTTGTGACCAAATGAAAGCCACTCCTTTTCAATAAGCACCTCAAAGCCTCTTAATGTGCGATAGTAAGGATCCAGTAGTAACATAGCTAAGGCAGTAAGTTGGGCTGTACGATCCCAGCCATCGGAACAATGCACCACAACGGAAGTGCTCATAGTTTCAACTTTATCGACAATGCGAACAGCTCCTGCCAAAATGCATTTAATATGTTTCAACCATAAACTGTTATCAATAGATGACAACCATTTTGAGTCATCGATAGTCGGATAGCATACTTCTTTAACCTTACGTAGGCTCTCACGCATAACATGTATATTGTGAATGTCCAGAAAATGAATTTCTACATTTTTGTAAGCTTCTTCAGACTCATACCCACCGCCTTTGGCTTTGTTAGCAATGGCATTTGCACTAGGACGGGCATCCATAATAGCTAATTTGTCTGATTGGGCATTAGCTTCCATTATATAATTCAAATATTGTTCATCATCTGCACTGCGCTTGCCACCAACACCTACCAGCGGTTGCGAGCATCTGGTTATAGTAGCTTGTGATCTAGGATGCATCCAAGATAAAACTGGCAGACGGCATCTAGAACGAAATTGTGCTACTCTGCGTAAGAAATCATCTGAAGCTTGTTTTGGTACAGCCCATACTGCCGGATAGCTGTCACACACAGCATAACTTTCATTTATCTTTGTAGCACGCCACATATCGTTGGGCACTCCCAAACGTCTTAGTTCGGCCAATGGTTCATAAACAGCCCAACCATTTTCTCCTGGTGGTGAACTGCCCACAGCAGCAGCATGTGCGAAAGCAAATAATCGCCCACTATAGGATAAGGGAAACGCATACGATTGCAACTTTTCAAATACTGTTCTACGGGAATGATTTTGTTGCTTGTGTGCAAAACGTAAATTTCTCATATCTTTGCAAAAAATTTCTATACCATAAGAATTTTCACCTCTAGATGTGGATCCACCAATCTTCTCTACTCGTGCTATAACTCCTAATGGCACATCAACAACAACTGGTGGCTCGTGATCACGCAAAGGCAAAGAGCGAAAATACAAGCGATAATTTGTTATGGTTAATGCTCCGTAGGCTGGTCCACGATAGGGACACACATAGGTAACATCATTCTTTTGGTCTTGATCTTCTTCTCCCTCTAAATATGTAAAGGGTGTGTCTTTTGCTGTGCCAATTTCTGCACCATGTTTCGACCCAGTTGAACTCGACTTGGAATCAGTGTCCAAAGAATTTGTGCTAGCATTTTTCGATATTACTTTATCTAATAAGTTATTTGTTGTATCTATACTTTCTTTACTATCCATTTCTTTTGTTTTATTGCGTGAAATTATAAAAATTTTCACTTTTGTTGCTTTGTTAAACTTTGCTGATAAACAAATAAGCACAGAGATGTTCATCACTGTGAAGAAATCAAACAAGGTGAATTTATTTTATCAGGTGGTGTTGATTCTAAAACAACTACAACATTACAATAACATTTGACATCTCAGCCCCTATGTCAACGTATACAAATTTTGACATACCTGCTGTGCTTATAATATCACCTGTATAAATCCACCTTGAAATCAAACTTTTTTGTCACTTGGCAAACTTTTTCACTCAATTAGTCTATGTCCAAATGAGTCAACATTTCCTTCTGCAACTTTCTTAAATTTTCTTTTGAGCGCAATAATGACTATTGGCAATCGAGTCATTATTGCGCTCACCGAAGATTTTTCTATTTATCTATTTATAAGCAATATTTTTTTTCAGCGATTTTTGCAAATTTTCAAAAAGTTTGCTGCGTATAACTTCTGAATGGAATTATTTTAGAATGTGACAACCACCGTTGACAAATTGTATCTTTGTCCTCTATCGATTGCCATTAGTCATTATTGCGCTCACCGAAGATTTTTCTTTTTATAAACGAAGATTTTTCTTTTTATAAACACTTTTTGGCATTTTTGCCTATTTTCAAAAGTTTTGGTGCTCTTTATTGAAATGTAGAATAATTGTACGAATACGAATGTAGACAACACATGTACTGTTTTTTGCATCTCTGGAAAAAAATAAGTTCCAAAGTTTGGTTTCTTCTCATGCGTTAAACCTTTTACCCGAACTGTCAACGTGTGTTGAAAAATACTCCTACGTTGTTGTAATGAATAGGCCACTTGTAATCATGACACAATAAGATTTGTATCATGCCTGTATCAATACACTTTTCCCACAGCTGAGCATTGTTTTCGTAAACAGAAGCAAAAGAAAAACAAAAAGTGCTGCAAAAATGTGGATTTTTTAAAGCGCAGTTATTTATAAAATTTTTTTAAAACTTAAATTAAATAGATACTTATAAAAATGTATACGACATTATTGGCAAAGCAGCAACTGAAATTAATAGTGGGCTTGTGGCAAAAACAGCAATTGCAACTATTGTCGGCTTGCTCAGAAAGACGTGGAAATGTGACCACCGACCACAGTATTAGAAGTACATCAATTTCAACTCAGTGCAAAGTGGATTTATCGCATACAGGAGCAGCACGGACCAATCAAAGACTATACTGCAATAACGCTCAGCAATCGGGCAAGCATAGAGCACAATGGGAGTCATTAAACGTAGTGAACAAATCTAATGTAGCTGTTGCGGAAGAAGAGGAACCATTTATTCCAAATTTCAATTTGAAACAGTTATTATACACTGAAGAAGATGATATAATGAAAAAGTTAAACTCCGCCCAGTGTGCAGCTGAGGTAAATTACAAATTGGTAACTTTTCTCAATATGAAGCAAATTGCAGGAAATAGTAATATCCCGGTTGGCCATGTCTTTCAGACATCTTGCAACACCGAGGCATGACAATGTTAAACCGTCGATGACCCGTTGGTAGGGCTGTACAATTTAGCCTTCTAAAAATGTTAGCTAAAAAATTAGCCGGTTAACCGGCTTAGCTGGCATAACCGAATTAACTGATTTAGCCGGCTTAGCTGGCTTAACAAGCCTAGCGGTCATAATCAACTTAGCCGGCAAAACCGGCTTAATTTCCTAACAGCTAAACTAGCTAAACGTCTAATTTTGTTTCTGTAGTTTGACGATTTATAATAACATAACATAACATATGACCGGCAGAATATGACCGACCGAATGTGATTCGCCGTATACGATCGGCAGGTGACCAGCCGAAGCCGACAGTAATAAGTACGCCTCCTGAAGGCATAAGGCCAGGCGACAGGTGGTAGACTGAATCACCAAAACTAAAAATATCGTCAAAAAACTTGCCAAACGCCAAAAACCGAAAAACTCGTCAAAACGAAAAAAACCCCAAAACTTGAAAAAAAAATCGCCAAAAATGGAAAAAATCGCAAAAAACGCCAAAACCGAAAAAAATCGTCAAAACAAAAATAATCGCCAAAAACCGAAAAATAGCCAATACTGAACTAAAATCGTCAAAACTGGAAAACACACAAAAACAAAGAAAACAACTCAAAAACTGAAAAAATCTCCAAAAACAAAAAAAATCGCCAAAACGAAAAAAGCGCCAAAATTTAAAAAAAATCGAAACTGAAATAAATCGCCAAAACTGAAATAAATCTCCAAAACTGTAAAAATCACCAAAAACCGAAAAAATCGCCTAAACTGAAAAAAATCATCAAAAACCAAAACGAAAAAAAACTCAAAAATTGGAAAAAACAAAAATATCGCCAAAATGAAAAAATCGACAAAAACTGAAAAAATTGCCAAAATGAAAAAACCTGTTTTCTTCAGTTAAGCTTGTTTTTCGTTTTCTTTGATTTTTTGCGGCTTTCGACGATTTTTTTTCAGCTTAGGCGATATTTTCAGTTTTAGTAAATATTTTCAGTTTGCGTTTTTTTTTCGGTTTCAGGCGTTTTTTTTTCAGTTTTTGAGTTTTTTTGGTTTTGGTGATTTTTTCGGTTTTTGGCGATTTTTTTCGGTTTTAGTCAATTTTTTCAGTTTGCGTTTTGGCGATTTTTTCAGTTTTGAAGCTATTTTTGTTTTGGCGATTTTTTTCGGTTTGGAGGTTTTTTGTTTTGGCGACTTTTCGTGGTTTTGGCAATTTTTTCAGTTTTGGCGATTTTTTTCGTTTTTTGACAATATATTTAGTTTAATCGATTTTTTAGGTTTTGGTGCTTTTTTCACAATTTTTTCGGTTTCTTGGCGTTTTTTTAAGTTCTTTGGCGATGTTTTTAGTTTTGGTGATTTTTTGGGTTTTAGCGATTTTTGTTGTTGTTCTAGCGGCTAATGTTTTACTACAAGCGGCAAAGTTTTGCATTTTCTAAAATTAATATTGAGCTAGCACTTATGTAATATTAAAAAAATTAATGATGCTAATGCATGATTCATATCAACGAGACAGTTGTTAATAAATGCCTTTCACTGCTTGCAATGTCCATTTATTCATGTGATTCACAAAAGCAACGAATCAGTATGATTGTTTTGAATGATTCTTAAAAAAGTTAACACTACCATATTTTATATTATAATACAAATTTCTTTTATGAATCAAAATTAATTTGGCGGTCACTTACGCCATTTTACAAATATGTATGTCCAAAAAGTCCATATATTTATAAAATAACGTGTACTTATAATTTCCCGTTTTCCCGGGAAATTTTTGAGATTTTCCCGGAAAAACGGGAAATTAAAAGTACTTTTCCTAGGAATTCCCGTCCGGAAAATTCCGACTCCCAAACCCTAATGTTACCTCAAAAATATTGATAATAATTCTTGAAAAAACCGACTACAAAATAGGCGTGGCACCGCCCCCATATTTTATCATCATGTACTTTTACGAGAACTTTGTGTGTGCGAAGTCTCATAAGAATCGGATAAGTAGAAGTAAAAATGAAATGTTGTGTTGTAACGATAACTAAATGTGTATGCAAAGTTTCATGAGCATCGGCTAAGTAAAAACAGTTAAAATGGTTATTTACTTTTCATAAGAATCGGATAAGTAGAAGTAAAAATTAATAAATACATTTCATGGGCGTGGCACTGCCCACTTTTCTAACCACAATGTTGTGTTGTAACGATAACTAAATGTGTATGCAAAGTTTCATGAGAATCGGCTAAGTAAAACCAGTTAAAATGGTTATTTACTTTTCATGGGCGTGGCACTGCCCTTTTTTCTAAACATAATGTTGCATTGTAACGATAACTAAAGGTATATGCAAAGTTTCATTAGAATCGGTTTAGTAGAAGTTTTTGAAAAAAGAATATTTACTTTTCATGGGCGTTGCACAGCCCACTTTTTTTTTATAAGACCAGCACTCAGGGTATGACCCCTACTCATGCAATGCATTGTGCCGGAATGAGGAAAATTGGTTGAGGGAAGGAGGATAGAGGGAGTAGTGTTTATGGACATTCGATTTGAACCTTCCAACATTGAAAGTGGCGGGAAAAACCTCTGCAGGATGCTTATTCCACATACGGACTGTTCGGCCAAAGAACGAATTCTCTCTGTAATGCGTAGTGCGATTTATTTGTGTATCGACCACAAAGGGATGTGCTCTTAATGAAGAACGCATTGTTCTCAAAAAAGAGCGGGTTTTGGGAACAAGTTCCCTGATTTCATCAGAGCACATTTCATTGTAGTAGCGATAAAACAACGAAATACACCCTACATTGCGTCGATGCTCCAGCGAGTCAATAGAGTTGGCTACCCTACTGTCGCCGATGAGCTTCTTCGCCCTCTCTTGTACGCGGTCGAGTAACTTCAAAATAGACTTCGAACCACCGGCCCATACATGAGAGTTGTATTCCATTTTCGGTCGGATGTAGGTGGTATAAATATTAAGGAGATCAGATGGAGTGAAGTACCTTTTACGCCGTCTTAAAAAACCGAGGCACTTGAATGCTTCTTTTGAGACTTGAAAAATGTGATCAGTCCATCGAACGTCACACTGAATTTTCATGCCAAGAACATCAAGATCATCTGATTCCTCAATACTTACATCATTCATAATTACAGATGGAGCAGCAAGTTCGGTCATGCGTCTGTGCGTGAGCATACTGCACTGGGTCTTACGAGCATTGAAATCGACCCTATTTGTACGACCCCATTCAGAGATTGTTACTAGATCGTTATTAAGTGTAACATTCATAGCTTGCCTCATGGCCCCAATCTCCGACAGCCTTGGCCTAGCAGTGAATGAATATGAATGGCAAATGCTGCTATCATCTTCAAAAGAGTAGATAGGATTGAAAATTTGACATAGAAGGTCATTAAGAAAAATAAGAAATAGGGTAGGAGAAAGAACGGAGCCTTGTGGTACCACTGAATTAATCTTGAACTCGTTTGATGAAATCCCATCTATAACAACTCGTATAGTGCGATCCCTGAGAAAGCTCGATATAAATCGAGAGAAGTCATTACCGACACCAAAAGCAACAAGTTTTGATAAAAGTGCACCATGCCACACTCTATCAAACGCCTTAGAGATATCCAGAGCCACCACCTTACTCTCGCCGAAATGGTGTATAGAGTAACACCATTATTCCGAAAGGAGTGCCAGCAAGTCACCCGTAGAGAGTCCTCTACGAAAGCCATACTGGCGGTCGCTGAGTAAACTGTTGGACTCCAAATACTTCACAAGATGGAAATTAACCATACTTTCCATCACTTTGGAAAGTGCAGTTGTAGTATTTAAACAGAAGTTTAATGTGCGTGTAAAGTTGCATAAGAATCAGTTGAGAAAAAGTAGTTGAAGTCTAATGTCTATTTAATTTGTATGGGCGCGACCCCTCCCACTTTTATACAGGACTAATCTGGAAGTACATCCTATTGAATAGAGAAAAAAAATCCGAAATCGGTTCATAAATGGCGGAGTTTTGAGGGAACATACATAAAAAAATACATGACGAATATCCTTTCTCCTTTTTTTTAAACACCTAAAAAACATGACGAATTGATAAGCTTTCTCCTTTTTTTGAAGTCGGTTAAAAATAAGGACTATCGTCTGCCTGTTCTGTAAATCGAGTTGATTTAAAAACGGTCTATTTAGAGAAATTAAATCCACTAATAGTAAAATTTTTCAGACTTTTTTACAGTTTCATAGTTTTTAAAGCATGAAATATAATATCTAAAATTAATTTGCAATAAACCACATTTTCTACCCAACT
Source organism: Panzeria rudis (assembly GCA_956483635.1). NCBI lineage: Eukaryota > Metazoa > Arthropoda > Insecta > Diptera > Tachinidae > Panzeria > Panzeria rudis. The sequence goes on along the minus strand of OY101449.1, from coordinate 38,700,403 downwards.
TACTTCTCTGCCAGTCCTATTGGCAAATGAAAAAAGTTTTCTGCAACAATGTTCATGAAATATAAAATCGGTCGAGCCGTTTTGAAGTTATCATCCTGTTTCTACGGTGGTTTTTAAAATGTTTTCCCTAATGTTATTTATTTTAGATAAAAGGCGTATTGGAGGCAGAAAAATTCCATCTGCAGAAAGAACATATTGTACAATCCATAATTTTACTAAGGGTTATTCACATATACAGTAATTCTACTCATCATCCAAACCATATAGACGAAGAAAAGCTGGTGCAATATATTTTACCACTACTCAAAGATAATGTTCCTAAATTGAATATAAATGAGTTAAGCACTTGTTATTTGTATCTACGTAAAATCGGAGTTGAAAACAGCGATCCCGTTTTGGAACAGGTTTTAATGAATGCCCTAGATGATATAGAGATGACTGAAGGCATTGTTGGACTGGCGGCACTGTCACGTTTAGTGGTGGGCATTAACATAGGCAGAGATTTCTTTACCCCAATGCTTTGTGTCAACTTTATGAGACATTTACAACATCACATTGACTTGTGTAAGCATGAAGATGACGCTCGCATGATAGCTATAAGTTTGTACAACCTCAAATTGCTTATTAGTAACGAAATGATTGAGTTGTTCAAGAAAAAGGTTTCTGATTTAATCGACTCGGGTCAAATATCAAGTGCTACACCAAATACTGCTATTAAAATTTTAAATCTGCTCAATATCACTGTATGGTCACATCAACATGTTCCCCTAATAAGAAAATTACTTTTGACACTAGGAACGTGTCTTAATCAATTAGATGAAAGTTATTTGAAAACCGTTTGTCGCATATATCAATATCATATGGAACCGGCATCTTTACATGAGGCTCTAGGCCAGGCTACAGAAGAAATGTTGAATAGTCAAATGACGCCAGAAACTTTGGCTTGTTTTATGCAATTTGCCCAGCCACAACGTAGAGAAACTTTAATAAATGCCTTTAAAGCTTTAATATCTTCGCCTGAATGTTGGCATTTGCAAAATGCTTCCGGTAATCTTTTCTCCACTCTAAGAGGTTTGAAAATTTCAGATACCAAAATTTGTAATGCCTATTGGAATGGTGTTGTGCTAGAGCTGGAAACAATACCCGAGGAAGAAACACAATTGCGTTTTCTACGTCATTGTCATCGTTATATGAATTTTAACAATAATCTGGGCGGTACTTATAGGCACATAGAATTGGAAAAGAAACTTAGCCAAATGTGTATGAGAGCTACGAAACATGATTTAGCTGGTAGAATTCCTCAAAAATTTGCTCGTTTAGCCTCATTTGTTTTGGCTTACGGTCATACACCTTATAGTTGGAAAAAATATCCAAATGTTTTGCTTTCGAAGATTATTACTATGGGTGAACAGTTTACGCCAACGGATTGTTATCTTATCAGTCGTGGTCTTCAAATTTCACTTGAAATGAGGTAATTTTATGTCTACTTTTTTATATACTTTTTAAAAATTTAATCTCATTTTTGTTTAAAATTTGGAAAAACTCCATCTCATTTCTAGGCAACCTGCTAAGTTGCCAAAATTGTTTCCCATAAAAGTTAAAAAATAGCCATAATTAGTTCCCACATTAGAATTGTAAAAATATGACCAAAATTACCTAGAAATTATATGGTATTTTACTTATCAATAACTTACGAGATCAGTTTTAGCAGGGGTGGGGTGTCTCCGTAACTCCCTGGTTCACAGACTCATGTCGTTGAAATTGATTTTAATAGGACACCCTCATTGGTAATACCGGATAGTGACTTGGGTTCAATCTGATAGGCTCTACGAGATTTGCGCGATCTTTGGGAACGGACATTCGTAGGTCTTTTAGACTACTGAACGAATGTAGCGTTTTCCAGGCTGTGATCCTGGCGATCCTTAGGGCCACGGAGCTGGTAGCCAGAAATGTAGCTGAAGGCGAGGAGGTAACCATCTACGTCGACAATCAGGCAGCGCTAAAAACTTTGAAGGGACATAGTGTCAAATAAAAACTAGTTATATAGTGTCGGACTATGTTGGGTTCCTGACCACTGCAATGTTGAGGGAAACTGCCGATGAGCTACCAAGAATATGGTCGACGTTAGATGGGGGAAATGTGTGACAGATCGGTTAAACTACCGATCGGTCATTACCATAGGGAACTCAGTAACTGGGTGTTGAGCAGGCCCAACCGTTCATGGGGGAGTAGGGAGGATTGTAGTCTCGAGGGCCATATAGGGGTCATAATAGGCGCATTAACTGAACGCTGCTCGGTCAGAGCGAGGGCCAACATTTGGGAGATTGGCACTCCTGATTTCTATAGGATGTGTGAGGATGAAGATGAACAGAAACTATTGAGCATATTATCTGCCATTGCCCGAGGCTGCAACGTCACAGCAAAGACTATAAATATATAAAGATGTTGCACTGCCATACATTGTACTGCCACTGCTTAATTTGTGGATAGCAGTACGGCTACTGCCACTTTGATGAAAAATTTCTAAGAGAGCCTATTATTCTCAGAGAACTTACTACTTTCATAACTTAGCAAATCATTCATACAGGTGTGTGCGTGTGTGCACTTACATCCGTACACATTCCACATCAAAAAATATAAACGAAGTTTATTTATTATCAGCGGGAAATAGAAAGAGTACGGATGTCTTCTAGAAGGCATCTGAAGGCTTATTCTGAATTGCGATGCGAAAGTCAATGCGATGAGCAAATGAAATGCGATGCGAAAGAAATTTAGTATTATATAAGACTTTCGCATTCGAATTTTATTTCAAATCGGGGCAACACTGGTCAAAAAATAACAAATAAACGTCAAATTTAAAATTAATCTTTATTTGTTAGTTTGGATTATAAAATCTATCTACTTTAATTTATGAAATTGTTGCGTAATTCAGATTTTAAATGCGAATAAAAAACGAACATCGTAACATAGAATAGCAATTGTTCGCATTTATAATTTTCGAATCGCATTGACTTTCGCATCGCAATTCAGAATAAGCCTCCTGTACTCCTTCTTTTGGATGTACAAGGCCTCCTCGCTCCATTGCATACTAATATCTTTTTTACACACGTTGTCATTGTGGGGAATGACAAAGACCTTCTAAAAGGGCATTTTAATATGTTTAAGCAGACCTTGAATAAGGCCTGTAGTAAGAAGGTCTTCTGAGCTTTCCCGCTGTGTTATTATTGAGAGCAAAAAGCAACACACATTAATACATACACATGTAGATGGTGCATTTTAAAAAGTTTGTTTGGGAGGGTTTTTTTTCGTTCAAAACATTCAAGTTAAATAAAATTTGTATCAAAAACTGAAAGAAGTCTTGTTTTCATACAATTTATGTGCAAAGAAAATCACGTAAAACCCAATGTTACCGATTATCTAATACGCGTTTTATTGTTGTACAATAGCAACTATATCGATTCGTACCGAAACTAAATTACTCTATTATCTACATATATATTTATAGTCTTTGATATATATTTATAGTCCATGGTCACAGGCTTAGGTGGCTCAGCAGACGTTTTCATGAGAGCATTAGTGATATCGCAAAGTGAAAACTGGAAGATATTAGGGGCTTCATCATGGGAATAAGGTGGCAGATAGTAGGGTTGTTTCTGGGTACAAAGGTGGTTATTTTATAGCGGGAAAGCATAGAAGGGAATCACAATGGATCTTCATTTTTGTGCGCATACATCTAAAATGAAACTAAAAATCGATATTAAACAATTTAATTTCGAATCACCAAAAAATATTTGAAAATCATGAAAATTCAAAAGATATCGACAATTAAAGTAAAAAAGTCAAAAGCTCATGAAAAACTGGAATTTCGCAAAAAACAGAAACTCTAAAACTGCTGCTCTTTTTTATTTGCTATTGTTAGGGTTCTGTACAAAAGTGTAAAGGACCCCTATTGTTTACGCTACGCTGATCGTCTGTCTGTCTGTCTGTCACAGGCTGTTTTCTCGAGAACCGTAAGAGCTACGGATCTGAAATTTTCACAGAATATGTAAAACCGCAAAAATATATGACAGTTAAAAATTTAAGGGTATTCAAAAGCGAGCAACAAAGAATGTTGAGATACTAATGTAATATACAGACACTTTTATATATACATACTTTAAATTTTCACTTTAAAAGTTAGTGTTAAAATAGACTACACAAATTGACACTGATATTTAAAGCAATAAATATTAAAGGGTGTTGTATCAGTTAATGTAATTTTGACTATGTAATTTAGACATTTTGTCTCTAGACTCTTGAAATTTGAAAAAAAAACGCTAAAACTAAAAAACTCCAAAATGGAAAAAATTTCAAAACGAAAAATCGCCGAAATGAAGAAATCGCTTAAAGGAAAATAAGCACTGAAAATGTTTTTAGCACTTTGAGAAAAAAATCACTAAAACGCAAAATATCAACAAAACTAAAAAAAGCAAAAAAAAACTATAAAAGTCGTCAAAACGAAAAAAGCACTAAAACCGCTAAAACTGAAAATATCCTTAGAAAATGAAAAAAAATCGTAAAAAATAGAAAAAATCACCAAAACGAAACAAGGCGCCAAAACAAAAAAAATCTCCAAAAACCGAAAAAATCACCAAAACGAAAAAAAGTATCAAAACTAAAAAATCGCTAAAACTAAAAAAATCACAAGAAACCGAAAAAAGCGCCAATACCGAAAAAAGCACCAAAAATAAAATAAATCGCTAAAACTAAAAATATCGTCGAAAAGCAAAACAAACCAAAAACCCCAAAACAAAAAAATCGCCAAAAATAAAAAAAATTAAGAAACGAATAATCTAAAATTAAACGAAAAAATTGTCAAAATGAAAAAAGGGCAAAAACGAAAAGGGATATATGTGTAGGGATATATGTGTACCGAACCCCTCGTGTGCGAGCCAAAGTCGCACTTTACTGAATTTATTTTTATACCTTTCGCCACAGGTAGAATGAATGTAAATAGATTCCCAGATATGGTATTGCCAGTCAAATGTGAATCAATGTGACCGGCCCACGCAAAAAGTTATATGCATGTTTAAACATCTATAAAAAACTAACAAACAAACAGCTTTGATTGTAGGTATTGCTAAAAATGGCCATCAAAGCAAAAACAAAAATAATAAGAGTTTTTGTGAGTGTTGGATTAAATTAGATAGAGGAGACTTTGGCTAACTTAATTAAGTTTAAATAAAATGAATGTAAGAATTTACATGAACAATCGTGTATTCTATTTCGTGACAAATATTGGTTAGCTGATGTTTCCTTATAAAAAACATCCACCTTCATAAGTGGTAAAAGTGAACAAGAACGCTGATGAGACGTTCTGTCGGCCTGTAAAAATCAGTAGTACTGATCCGTTCTGCTAATCTGACTGAATATTCGAACATTCCACTCTTAATAATAATTTGAATTTACATTATTTTCATTTTATTTCGTTTATTTATTTAACACTGCAAATCTAGCCCGAGGGCCATAGCCGATTTTAAAGACTACTACAGTAAAAAGCTGCATAATAACAGAAAAATATATATACATACATACATATAAAATTTAAAAAATAAAAATAAATATAAACAAATATACAAAAAACAATTTTAATTATACAATAAATAAATCATGTGTTTATAGTGTAGCTAAACATAGACCATGATGTAATGAACTCAAAAAATACCAGAGACCAAAATATACCCGTATAAGAAAACCAGTACTCCTCAACAAGTCATTCAAGTTACATTTACTCCCACAGACAATTCCCGAAGCAGATTCGATCTAAACGATGCATACGATAGGCTAAACGTTTTTAAAGAGCAACTCTAACAAAAACGATCTACCTAATATGGTAGTGAGCTTTGGAATTATCAATTGTCTACTCCTGCCTGATCGACCAAATTGAAACAAATCTACCAAAAATGTGCGGGTCTGTAATTTGAATGACGTATAAAAATGCAATAAATTTCTAAATTTAACAAATTCATTGAAAGGCATCTTAAGAAAATCTAAGACGTATTCAGTAATATGCTCCGATACCCTAAGTGAATACAAATATCTAATTACCCTATTGAATACCAGTCTTACCCTCCACATGACATAACCTAACGTGCCAGAAATAAACCTCTAATCCATATAAAAATATAGGCATTAGGATACCATGAACAATACGCTTCCTCACCTGAAAAGGTAAGCAAATCTGAACTATACTACCTACGCAAAGTAAATGTTACTCTAGACACTATAGTGTTTACATAACTTTCAAAGGATAAATTCGAATCGAAAATCACACCAAGACACTTTACTTTATCGACGAACTCAACCGCGTCACCGTCCATTGTCACAGAGAAATTATTAGTACCCCCTTGCCAAACAACATAGCCTTAGTTTTCCCTGCATTGACAGATAGGCCATTATTGGAGACCCAAACCAGCAAACAACCAACAGTATAGTCTAACATTAGGGAAATCAACAGAGCCTACATTAATTCAAATAATAAACTAAAAGCCGAAATAATAAATTTCAGACATACCTTTCAGTTAAAAAAATAATAAATTACGTAAAAAAAGTGAAAAAGCAGGTTTATGAATAGGATACTTCTAGGGTATTCACTCGAATAATGTTTGCTCGATTAATCGAATAATTAAAGTCAAATAATGTTCGATCAAACAAAAAATTTCAATTTCGAGTAAAACTTTATTCGAGTAATTTAAATCGATTAATCGAATAACTCGAATAAAAAATTTTATGTAAATTGTCTTTTTTAATGAGTTTTTGTAGATTTCTTAATGAAAAGTGGAAATTTTTTTATTTTATATGAAATTTGCCATTCAATTCGAACGTTATTTATATTATTAAAATTAAGTAAATAATGTAGTAACAATAATAGGGAGAAAGAAACCAACTTCAAATGTCTTTAAAAAAAATTCGGAAATATAAACATCAAACAAAAATTATTTGAACTAGTTAACTAGATGTTTCGTATTAAAATATCGAATGTAATGTTCGGAATTATAAAAGCCTTAAGGTACGGTCACACTTGGCAAATATTTGCCTAAAAAAACATAGCCCACAGACAAGTTAAAATTGTAATTCCTTTAATTACAAATATTTTTTTTAAATATGGGTTCGCATTTATTAAAAATAATATAAAAATAGCTTTTTGCAGCATAATTAACCTTATTTTGTGATATAGAAAACAAGTTAAATCAAACTAACTCTGAGCAGAAGTAGTGGTTACGTTTTTTTGAGCAAATATTTCTTAAGTGTAATCGTAAATTTATTGTTACAAGTTAATACTTATAACAACAATATTGCTATGCCAATTCCGATTATTTTTATTCTTCATTGAATTCAGGACAGTTCGGAATGTTATTAAATATTTCCTGGCGCAAAATTTTCTCAAAGCGCAACATTTGAATAGTGAAAAACAAACTATATAAAAACGCGAAAAAACTTGTTTAGTTTTATTTTTGTCCACAAAATGTATAAAAAACCGATTAAATTCAAACATTTTCCGATTAACTCGAATAATTTTTAGCAGTAAAGCTTACTCGAATAACTCGAACGAAATAAAAGTTTTACTCGATTGATCGAGTAATATAAAGACCTCAATTTCGATTAATTAATTAATCGAACAATTGAAAAGTCGATTAAAATGAATACCCTAGATACTTCACAAATACTAATTTTATATAACTGTAGTGAAATTCACTTTCTTTTAACGATTAAATAAAAGGTAATTTTGTCTCCAATAATTACGGTTTATATTAACGCTTATTTGATTCGTTAACTTCGTGTTAAGGCCTTTGCTAAAATTTTATATCACTTTCCAGCACTATTAAAATAAACGAATAGCACAAAGAGGATTAGAGAAAAAACAAATGAATTTATGCTTGCACACGAACATATTTTCATGAATTTCTTTAATTTTCAGAAATAAAAGTTAAATTAACTTTTTAAATAATATAAATATTGTTATTTATATATATATATATATATATATATATATATATATATATATATATATATATATATATATATATATATATATATATATATATATATATATGTGTATATATATATATATATTTATATATATATATATATATATATATATATATATATATATATATATATATATATATATATATATATATATATATATATATATATATATATATATATATATATATATATATATATATATATATATATATATATATATATATATATATATATATATATATATATATATATATATATATATATATATATATATATATATATATATATATATATATATATATATATATATATATATATATATATATATATATATATATATATATATATATATATATATATATACATATATATATATATATATATATATATATATATATATATATATATATATATATATATATATATATATATATATATATATATATATATATATACATATATATATATATATATATATATATATATATATATATATATAAGATTTCATATTGTCGAATAATTATTTGAGTTTTGCCAAACAACGACGTGCTTTAACTGGACTGACTTTTGTCTATTCAATAACACCACAAAAATTATTGCCGTTTAATTAACGCAGCTAGTAGTGCTTAAAAGTTTAACGAATAGTAAAAGCAATAATTTTGGTGTTAACTTCTTTAAACGCCTAGTTTAGCGTTGAAATATGTTTGTCAATTGCACTCCTGGTTTATTTGATAAACAGTAGCGGGATTCTGTAACTTTTAACGATCCGACAATCGTAACATTTGTCGACATATTTAGTCGCTTGCAGTAACGATAGTGCGATTGTGTAATTTTATTCGATATCATGTAGCATCTCTGTTAGAAAAAAGCGAAAAGCGCAAAGAGGAATGGAAAAAACAAATGAATTTGTCATGCCAAACAGTGTACAGACAATTTTTTTCATTAATTTGTTTAAATTTTGAGAAATATATTTTTAAAAAATGTTTAAATAATAGAAATATTGTTATTTATACATAAAAGTGTTTATATGTTTCAATATATTTGTAGAACAGTAACTTTAGTTGCTGGCATAAAGTACGTGGTACGGCTGCACAGCTGACTCTTGTCTATCCATTAACAACAGAAAAATTATTGTCGGTAGTTAACCGATAGCGAATATCGTTATAAATATTACTGAATAACAAATTCGATAAATTTTCCTTATATTTATTTTAACGATACGATTATCGTAATAAAAGTTACAGACAAATTTATGATTTGTATGGAAGAACAGGTTATAAACAAGAAAATAAACCTGTTTATCGATATAAATCAATTATAACAATTATAGATGTAAATGTACTATAAAAAAATTAACATAAAAAATTTTTTTAAAATTTCTATAATCTGGTAAAGATTACTTCCTTTCAAATCAAGTGTTGAATTCTTTAAATTCTAAAGAGGAAAAAATGGAAATGCTTTAAATATAAAAAATTTAACTAGCTTGTCTTAAGTTCGTTTTTCAATTTAATATTAAATTACTTTGTATAAAACCCATACAGTTCAACTAAATTCATAACTATTATGATTCACAACTAAATTGATAGTTGAGTCGTAGTTGTCAAATTCTTATTATGGATTACAACTTTCATCAAAGTGAGACAACTGTTTTTTAGCAGTTGTGTTTTGATTTTTATTTCGACCATTGTGTTACTTTTGTTTACTTTTAATATGGTGATTTTAGGCGCCAATCTATCCCATTTGTCAACCAATATTGTTGCCATATCCATAAAACATAAAATCTCAAGAAAAAATAGTAAGGCCAAAACTAAAACCAAAAATCTGAGAGTATAGATAAGAACCTTTTTTCGAAGACAACTAAAAGTACTTGTGAATCATAATACAAAAGAAACCTAGTTGAGTTGTGAATCATAATAGGGGCCTTAATTGATAAAAAATATATTTTCTATATATTTTGTCTAGATATCGCTCTCAAGTGCCACAATTGGCAGCCATGCAGTTGTCTACTATTGATAGTGTTTTAAACGCTTGCGTCGAAAGACATTTAAATGATGATGAGCTGACTTTAGCCGACTTAAACATGTTAGTGCGCATTTTAAGCAATCGTAAAAGTAAGTTTGGGGGCCTGTTTTTTTTTAAATTAAAATGTTTTTAAATGTTTGAAATTTTATATGGAAAGATCTTCGATTTCATGCGAACTCGAAAATATATTTTTTTTATAAAACTAACAGGTATGTCATGGAAATCGATTTCGAAAACGAAACCAATTTAAAATATGTTTTTAATAATATTTCTTTATGTATTATAATTCTTGCAAAAAACCGACTACAAAATAGGCGTGGCACTGCCCATAATTTAGATCGTAATGATGTGCTTTCACGAGAACTAAGTGTGTGCGAAGTTTCATAAGAATCGTTTAAGTAGAAGTAGTTTAAAGTGGTCGTGGCACTGCCCACTTTTCTAACCATACTGTTGTAATGTAACAATAACTAAATGGTTATTCAAAGTTTCATACGAATCGGTTTAGTAGATGTTGTTGATAATGAATATTTACTTTTCATGAGCGTGGCACTGCCCACTTTTTTAATCATGGTTTAGTATTCAAACAGAAGCTTAATGTGTGTGCAAAGTTGCATAGGAATCGGTTGAGTAGAAGGAGATGAAAAGGCATATGTATTTACTTTGTATGGGGTGACCCCGCCCACTTTTCAACGGGACCAAACTGGAAATGCGTCCTTTTATATAAAGAAAGAAAAATCCGAAATCGGTTTATAAATGGCGGAGTTTTGGGAGAACATCCTTAAAAAAAACATGATGAATTGGTAACCTTTCTCCTTTTTAACCGACTTCAAAAAGGAGAAGGTTATCAATTCGTGTGTATGTTCTTTTTTATGTTTGTACACGCATAACTCTGTCATTAGTGAACCGATTTTGTTGGAAAGGGTTTGCCTGCAGTTTGGTCCCATAATTTTTTTTTTCGAAAATCGGAGGGGGGAAATGCGCTCTCCCCATGCATAACTCTGTCATTTATGATCCGATTTTCAAAATTCTTGTTTTGTCTGAAAGGGTGTTCCAGAAGAGAAGTTGGTTCAACAATTTTTTTCGTATTCGGAGGAAAGTTCTGCCCCCCCCCCCCCCCAAAATCCATAACTGTCATTTGTGAACCGATTTTCAAATTTATTTTCTGTTTGAAAGGGTTTGCTAGCAGTTTGGCCCCATAATTCTTTTCGAAAATGGGAGGGGCAAATTTTCCCTCCCCGCCCCCCCCCCCTTTCCATAACTATGTCATTTGTGAACCGATTTTCAAAATTCTTGTGTTGTTTGCAAGCCTTCGCTAGTAGTTTGGACCCACAATTCTTTTCGAAAATGGGAGGGGGAAACTTGCTCCCCCCATGCTTAACTTTGTCATTTATGAACCGTTTTTCAAAATTTTTTGTTTTAAAGGGTTTGACTACAGTTTTCTTCCATAGTTTTTTTTTCGAAAATCAGTTGGGAAATTTGCTGCAAACCCCCCTTGCAGGTTCGTGCCATAATTTTTCTCCAAAATCTGTGCGGGATTCCCCCTTCCCCCTGAAATATTGATTATCGCATAGCTCCTCCATTTATGGACCGACTTCCAAAATTCTTTTTTTGTTTGAAAAGGTTTGCTTAGAATTTAGTCCCATAATTTTTCTACAAAAATCGGCAGGGCAAGTCTTCCCTGTCTCCAACCAAAATATTTATTAGAGCTCAATTCCTCCACTTGCATACCGATTTTCAAACATATGAAAGGCCATGAAGTATATTGCTCTTTGTACTGAAGTTGGTTTTTTTTGCCAGAATTATTTTGAAGTCGGTTAAAAAAGAACTTTACCACAAAAATTATAAAAATTGGATGAAAAGTCCATTTTTAATAGGCCTTTACAATTGCTTCGTTTTCAAAATCGATTTCCATCACATACCTGTAAGTCATTAATAGCTAAAGAAATATCACAACCATTTCCACAGAATTAATTTTTATTTTAAAAATAAAAAATAGGCTTAAGAAATTCTGTTATTTACCATAAAACACTGCAAAAGTACAAAGACATTAAGTGTCAAGACTTAAATTCACGCATCATCAAGGATATAGCTTATAATTTTATAGCAACGAATTATTTGGTACCAGAAATACTTGAGAAAATCTTCAGCTACATAGAAAACAATCATGAACATGTGGGAGGTGAAACATTAGAAAGAGTCCTAACCTGTACATATCATTTAGGTTATACACCGCAATCTCATGATGCCCTACATTATGCTGGGGCAATATTATTAAGGTAAGCTGAAGATTACGAAATTAATATAACAAATTATATCGATTATATACATATATTATTTCTAGAGATTTCAATTATATGAGCGGTTTGTCTTTAGTTCAAGCCTGCCTAGCTTTATGTTTTTACAAGACTGTCCCAGAAGAGCTCATAAATAAAGTGTTTTGTGTTAAATTTATACAACGTGTTGAAGAAGAAATTCAACTGTGTTATTCTAAGGTAAAATAAATACATATTTCATTTTTACTTTTTCAATTAATTTCATTTAATTTTCTGTTTATTTGCTTAAAAATAAAACTTTTCTTTAAAGGCTACTTATCCTGAGCGTGTACTTAATATTGTTATGCAATTGAATCGTAGTGTTTGCTTAGATTTCCCAGAAGCTAATGTCCCTTGGTTCCAACAAAATTTCATTGAAGCTCAAATAAGTAAAAGTAAGATTGATACTTGACGCCCCTATTGGCGTTCTCAACTCAACTCAGTTTGGTCGTCTGAAAGTGGTTTATTTCCTTCAAATTTCACACTAGTTTGTCTGTTTTTCTGTCAAACTTGATATTTTAAATTTGTAATGCCATAATAACTAAAACTGTTGTGCTTCAAAATACTAAAAAAAATGTGGTAGCGTGCAAGTTGATTCGACTCTCAAACTGAGTTGTGTTAAGAACGACAATAGGGGCATTAAATTAACAAAAATATTTCTTTTAAAAATTTCCTTTGTGCACAGAGCCTGTAAAGGAAACTCGTTTTAGCGGTGATGTTAAAAGCTTACTAACAGCTTTACTGAAGAATGAATCTTATATAAGATGTAATCACACAACTCCTTATGGCTATCAGGTAAGCATTATAATCATAATATTGCCAGCAGTATTGAACACGAACATGGATACGCTTTAAAAGAAAAATTTTGTATATATTAGAGGACTGCACAAGTATACTCGAAAGTACTCGTATGTATATTGGTGTGTGTATGCATTTATTTTTTTTATGTATGTGTGTATATTTTGTCGTTGCTACGTGGTTGGCCATGTCTTTCAGACATCTTGCAAGACCGATGCATGACAATGTTAAAGCATCGATGACTTATTGGTAACAGCTCAAACAGATCAGTGAGGACATTTTCGAACAAATGGCCGCTAAGTTCATACATTACAACAAGAGCGACACTGTCACCCATCTTTTCATTAATGACCATGTAAATGACAACATCTTCAGAAATGTCCCCAATACATTTTTTCATTTATTTCTTTCTTGTACAATAACAATTTGAGGAATTTCTCGCTCAGAGATTATAACAGAACTTTTCATCAGACCAATTTCGCTCAATTTTAGCAAGCAGGAATGTATCAAAATGATTCAAACTGGTGACAGACTGAGCGAAAATGTCCACAAGAAGTTCATTTTAAATTGAACGTAACAACTGTAATCGACAAATATCGCGCAAATGTCGAAATTTCCTTAAGTAGTCGTTGATGAAAATGTCCTCTGCGACGAGTTGGCCAACCGGGTATGTATGTACACACATGTACATGCATATATACATACGTACACACTAGAGATGAGTGATCCCGTGATTTTTAAAAAAACATCATGACCAATGAACGTGATTTAAAAATCACTGTTACTTAAGACTGTGACTGTGATCACTGTTTTCATTTCTCTTATAGCAGGGTAATTCTCAAGTAATACAACAAAAACATGATTTTTACTGTAGAAATATACCAAGGCAGATTTAAATGCGCATTAAAATATTCTTTGAATTTTAAAAAGAAATACTATAATATAACATATAGAAAAGAACGACTTTGCAAGTAGCAGTTACTTGACAAATTTTGTCACAACTGTGATTCGTGATTTTTCAGAAACAGTGATTAAATCACAGGTACAGAAATATCGCTCATCTCTAGTACACACATAAGAACATGCATATTTGCACAAACGAAATTCATACGAGTACATTCTACGAATACATTTGAGTACTCTTTGCAGCCCTCTAGCATATATTATTAGAGGGCGCCTGTGCTGAGTGGTAGCGATGCTAGCCTGTCAGTCCAGAGGTAGCCGTTTTCCGCAGACAAGCTAACCGCTTCGCGGGTTGTTTGTTATTCCGGTATGTGATGGAAATCGATCGATTTCAGACAATTAATAAAAGCCAGATAGATTGTTCTGTAAATCCCACGATACACTGTAATCGAATTTAAGTTCGAATAAAATATTCTAAGCCTAGAAAATAATAAAAGAGCACCAATAAGTCATCTTTCAGTAGAAGTAGAACTTGTTTGGTGAAATCGCCGAGATTTGAAATCGATCGATTTAAAAAATAATAATCCGTAACAAATCCTAAACCCCTTCTCTGCCCCACCACCCCCTTAAGAGTGTTACGTAATATCATTGAACAGCCGCTTAACTTCGTGTGCCACATATTGGATTAAAATCGATTGATTCGCTCGAGAGGAACGTATTTTTTAATTATTCCAAAAACTTTTGAAGTCAATTTTTTTATACCGCAAATTCTCTCCAAGCCAGAGTCCACCATAAAGAGAGGCACTTAAAATAAGAATGTATTGGTGTTTTTGTAAGTTTCTTAAAACAAAGCAAAAAACGTTCATTGTTGTTACTAACAAAATGAAATTTTTGTGGGTTTTGTTAGCTTGAGTACACACACGTATTATATATGTACGTGTTTTTACTGGTGTGGGTGTTTTTTTAGGAAACTTTTTACACTAACAAAATGCCTGTTATTTTTTATTGTTGTAGGGACTGTTCTACCTGTTTTTATTGTATCATGGAAGTAACGTAAAAAAATATAAATTGAAAATAAAAATTATAAGCAACGTATAAATATAAATTTTACAAATAATTATTATCAGCAATGAAATGAAAATATTTGTTGATTTATTGTAACTTTTTTAATTCAAAATAATTTTAATAGTTATTTTTGGTCTCTGATTTAAATTGTAAATTGTTTTCATTTTAGATTGATTTTGTTATAAACTTCGACAAAAACAAGAAACCTATTGAAGCACCCGTGGAAACGACTATGTTGGATCGTATAACAAAGTAAATTTAAAAATATTCAAATAAAAATATGTATACTTAAAAAATCTTTTTTTTATTACAGAGTTGCGATATTATTACTTAAAATCGATTCTTTTTGTGAAAATGATTTGAATGCACTGAGAGGTCCGGAGTCCCTGAAAATAAAACATCTAGAAATGATGGGGTATAAAGTACTGCATATCAACGAACATGATTGGAATTCTAAATATATGAATGTGCCTGGAGCCAAACAAAATTATCTTAAATGCCTGCTGCAAATATCTAACTGAACAATAGAAGAATACCAGACAGTAACTCGTTATCTTTGAAAAGTGTGTAAAGTAAAATTTCCGTGGTTTAAATGTATGTTTGTAATTTTGTATATAAGACATTTTAAGTTTTATTTATTGTAAATAAATTAAATCAAAACTTTTGTAATGTTGAAAATATTTACAATTTATTTATTACATGATTGTTTGTTTTACGATTACACAAATATATTATAATTTGGACATTAAAATAAATGCGAAGTTTATTTAATGGGTTGATTATGGATGGCAACCGAACCTCAGTTGGGTTTCCAGTTGCTAAAAACGCTATTACGGATGGCAACTGCGATCTATTAATTTCATTTGCTATTTAGTGCTTTTCTGGCAACGCAACGAAAGTTCGTTTGCTATCAATAATCAACTAATAAATGAATTTATTATTGCAATGATTCCGTGCACCATTCATAGGCAGTGTTGAACATAATTTGCCATGGACTGGCTTGAGATTTACAATTGAAACCGGGCGATTGATAAGGCCATTGGTACATGGCAAAAGAACGTTCGGGATGAGGCATTAAAGCTAAATGGCGACCATCCTGAGAACAAAGACCAGCTATACCCTCAGTACTGCCATTAGGATTCATTGGATATATTTCAGTAGGTTTACCGTTATCATCTACATAGTACATGGCCACACATTTCTGTGTTTTTAAGTTTTCCAAAACTTGTTGACTTCGGAATGAAAAACGTCCCTCTCCATGCGCCACCCAACAGCCAAATACGGAACCAGACAATTTATTCAGCATCATGGCTTTGCTATCAGCAATTCGCAATGAGGACCAGCGACACTCAAAACGTTCAGATTTATTGTGCAATAGAGCCACATCAGGTTGATTAATTACTTGTTTTTGAGTTTCTTCAGTAGAAGTTCCCACCCAGCCAATTAAACTCATCAACTGGCAGCCATTGCAAATACCTAACGAGAACGTATCTTGGCGTTTCTTGAAAGTCTGGAATTGAGGCACCAGCAACTCGCTGAACATAATGTTAGCAGCCCAGCCTTTTGCAGAGCCCAAGGTATCAGCATAACTAAAGCCACCAGGAAAAATGAGTCCACGAAAACGATCTAAAGTAGTTTTACCTAAAATAACAGAAAACATTAGATGACATTTCTAGTTAGAACTGCATATATAATTCTACTAACCACTTAACAAATCAGACATAGTAATATCATGAACCTCAAAATTGGCCTTAAGCAAACAAGCCATCATCTCACGATCACTATTAATACCTTCTTCTCTTAAAACAGCAACGGGCACTGAACATGCAATACGTTTCAATACCAATTCAGAGGTTAAGTCAACGGTGCAGTTATATTTGGGACCACTACGATAATCCAAAGTATTAAATTCTTCAATGGCACAATCAGGATTCGCTTGCAATTTTTCAATTTCAAAACTTATACGTTCCCATTGCTTGTATAGCGATTTAACAGAGTTTTTCAGAATATTTTTGCCGTTACAAGCCATTTGAATGGTAGAGTCTAAACCATATGATTTTGTAGAACCAATTAAGTGGTTGGGTACTCCAGCTTGCGTAAATGTATTTTGAATTTCTTTAATATCGCTTGTAGCGACTTCCAAAACCCAACCACATTCTTCGGCATAGAGCAAAGCCAATTCGGGCATGTTTACGCAAGACTTGTCAACTTTTTGTGGACTTACTTTAGCTAAAGCAGAGGTGAAGTCTAGTTCAAGGCCGGCTAAGCCAGCTATAGCCATTTCCAAAACGCACACTAATAAACCTCCCTCGCTGATATCATGACCGGCTAAAAGTTTGCCTTCTGACAACAATTTCTGAGTAACATTAAAAGCCCTTAGTAATATGTCACTTTCTTTAAGATTAGGACATTCATTGCCTTGTTGGCTAAAGGCCTGAGCCAAAGCACTGCCTCCCAAACGGAATTTATTTTCTATATTAATCCAAATTAAAGCAGTTTCAATACCATTCACGGGTCCTTTTAGATCAGGAGTGATTTTTACATTTACATCAGGACAAGGAGCATAAGTAGAGATCACTAAAGTGCCAGGAGATTTGATTGTTTTTCCACCAACTTTGGCAGCCATTGATAAAGAATCCTTACCGCCATCTACAGCAATTTTAAGCTCTTTCATAATTTTACACATTTCAACACAGGCATCGTACATGCGAGCACCTTCGCCAGGCAATTTAGCGGCCCACATCCAATTGCCCGAACACTTTACATCAGCCAATTCTGTGATTTTAACAAACACCAAGTTAGATATAGCTTCAGCCACACTCATACGTGCCATAGCACCAGCATCCAACAATCCCTTAATGGGTTGAGTGCCAATCGAAGTAGCAATACCTTCTGTACTAAAATGAGATACAGTAACCAAACCAAAATCAGCCAAAGGTGTATGCAAGGGACCAACACATTGCTGTTGGGCTATAAGACCAGTTACACATCGATCCACTTTGTTGGTTAAATAACGTTTACTCCCCACTGATACCAGGCTGAGCACACGCTCTAAGCACTTGTTATAATCCAAATTGCTATCGAAATGTAAGGGCAGCAAGTTATTATCTATACGTTCTAATTGATATTCTCTCTTAGGCATTTCTCCCAAAACATGCTTTAATTCCAAATCGAAAGGTATAGGACCAATTGATGCGTATTCGACAGTCTCATTTAAGGCTTTTTCAAAATCAGCTTCACTTTCAACAAGAGTAACACGACCATTACCAGTTACTACGCCCACAAAACTTATGGGACAACGTTCTCTCTTGCAAATTCTTTCCAATAAAGCACGATCTTCGGGTTTGCAAAGTATAGCATTATTTTCTTGATACTCAGCGCCCCACAACTCCAAAGCATTAATGGTGGGATCACCCAATTGAAATTCTTTAGAGAAAATAACAGCACCTGCAAAGCCAGGTTCTACTAATTCTTTTAAAACATTGCCATTACCACCTGCACCCTGGCGAAAACAAATCACATTAGAACGAGCACATTAAAAAAGTGTGCACATAGTTATAAGAATAAAAAAACTTTACTAACCTGATCGTGTATAGCCAATATGGGATTATTATCACCCAGTTCTACACAAGCCCTTACAACTCTATTCAGTTTATTTTCCATTTCAGCATCCCCACGTTGCACAGCATTAAAATCTAATGAGGAATCATTGGATCCTTGTACTTCCACGGAACTGGCAGCACCACCTCCTACACCAATACGATAAACTGGCCCACCAATTTTGGCCAGTAAATTTCCTGAAATAAAATTGTTTACATACAAATTTAACGATGTATTGATCTGAGTGATCGCCTACTCGAGCAAAGAACAGACGACGTATTTTGTTTCGACGCAATTAATGTGCGATAAACTTTGAATTTTCGAAATTAAAAAATATGGAAAACTGTTAGCCTTACAAAGCACTTGAAAGTATAGATTTTTAAAATAATTACAAATCGCTTTTTCCGACAACGTTATTTGTTTCAATTATTTAACCGATTGGCATTAGGTTAGGTTAGGAGAGCAGTCACGACTGAAGAAGTGACTCACTTGGGTCCGTTGATTCGGTCCCTTTGCGATACCCTAGAGCAGACAGGGCGTAGAAATTACGATTGTCCTGCCGCCGTGTCAAACCATCCCGATTAAACTAAGTACGATGATAGATTGAATAGACCTACATTAGCCAGACTGTCTAAGTATGGAAATATGCTAGCGCCCAAGATTCTCGTCCTTAAGCTGGCAAGAGCCGGACACTAACATAGACGATGAAGAACTGTCTCCTTCTCTACCTCATCATTACAACTTCTGCAGTCATAACTGATTTAGACCCATCCTTCTGGCGTGGGTCCCAATATTACAATGCCCTGTGAGCACTGTTGCTAATAGTTTCGTTCGACCTTTACCGAGCCCGAGCTGAGGTCGTAGTGGGGTCACGTGGACCTATCCACGCGGCAGGTGCCTTCGCGTTTCTACCTATATTGTGCCAGCCTGTATGATTCAAGCTGTATCAGTAGTTTACAGTGTGATAGAGGGATGCCAACGAAGTACCATATCATCGAGTTACTCAATGTCACTCCCTGTTTGGCAATTCCGTCCGCAATATTGTTCACGGAACAATCTGAGTGTCCCGAAACCCAACCCAGTGTTACTCTCGAATGTCTCGCTATCTCGTTTAGAGATACTTGGCATTCGACAACCATTTATAGCAGCGATGGCGGCTTTGCTGTCGGTAAATATATAGATATCTTCCGATATCCTATAGTACCTAAGCCATCTTGCCACCCCAGTGATAGCGGAGATTTCTGCTTGCAAAACGCTACAACTAGATTGGCATTCCAAATACAAAAATATATATTAGAGTATATAATAGAAATTTGATGTAGAGATTTGATTTTGAATATACATATGGGTAATTCCAGAAAAAGTCTACTTTTATTGCGTCCGTCGCCAAGCACGTAAGGTTGTTTATTTTTTCAAGGAAAAACTGAAGTTTGGTTTTGAAGTTGAATTTTTCTGGAAATGTCCATATGTACTTAGTTTGAAAACTAGTGGTGAAAAGTTTATTTTATTAATATGATTATTTCGAACGTATTTGCTTTGTGAATCTAAACTGATTATTAGGCTAATGTTCGTAACGTTATATTCAGAAAGAATTGGGCATGATTAATATTCCAAGGAACAAGGGAAAAATTAACATCAACTTAATTTTTCAAAGTACACAGCAGAACATAGTAGCGCCACTTTCGGAAGTCGCTACACTTCCATCGTCAGTGCTTACGTGTATTTGCTTATCACCACTTGTCAGGTGGCTCTGTTGAATGTGATTCTAATTCTTATATATACAACTTTTTCGTGAAAATTGAATACGAGAATTAAATCACTCTCAAGCTGATATTAAAGTGCAATTTCCCAGCGTTGCCATCGGTTTATTTTTCTTCATTCCCATTTTTCTGATTTTTGTTCTACTCAAGACAAACTTTTTTGGTTTGATTTTATACTTAAGTATATATGAACATGTAAAAAATGTATAAAAAACTTTCACATTCAAACTAAGAAAATATTTGAATACCTTTCATAGTGGTTACGCAAAACCTGCATTATTTACCTCGTTTTGGATCAATTTTTTGGCGCATTGTTGATTCCATTACACCCATGCCACCACTAAACATAATAGGTTTAACATATTCATCACGATGTCCTTGGATATTAGTCAAACCATATGAATTAACAAAACCTGTAATGACAGGTTCACCGAATTTGTTGCCATAATCTGAAGCACCATTACTAGCTTCAATAAGTACCTTCAAAGGTTTGGCAAAAGAGGAAGGATATTCGCTGGTGGCATTTTCGTAAGGCTGTGGGAAACCTGTATTTAAAAATTAAATTTTAAATTTACTAAAAAATATAATAAATCGTAACAAGTTACCTGGTATATTTAAAGAACCTACACAATAACCAGCCGTACCGGCAATAGGTATACCACCACGACCCACACCCTGAACATCTCTGAAAATACGAGGTAAATTAATTTAGCCTATTCATAATTAATAATTATAATTTAATTCCAATAATGAAAGCGTTCATGAAAACGTAACGAAATACCTTTGCTCGAAATTAATTGTATGTATTAAACTGTTGTATATTAAACAATTTGCAGGATGGATACAAATAATCTATCTGCCAAAAGCATATAATTCTTGGGGTTATTTTGTAATTCGAATCGAAAGTAAGGGTTTCCGAATTGTGTGAAAACAACATACAAACTCCAACAATTTTGTTTTCGAATCGTGTTACTAAATAAACCATCGAATTTCAATTCATGAACCGTTAATTTCGTTTCGAACGGAAAATTTTAAATTGTTTTCATTTCAAGCACAAAGCGATTTCGTGTTCGCTATCACTTGGGTGATTTTGTAATAACACAGATCTGCGATGAAAAAGTTTTTTATATAATTATATATAAAACATGTAGATGTTGGTCTATATATTTCAAATAAAGACTTCGTTTAAATGTACCACGTCAAATTTACTATATAACGGTACATTTGTATTTTTTGATGTATATTTCTCTTTCAAGCGGCAGCCAGAGTCAAATGATGGATCGTTAAAGCAAATGATATCTTATTTGAAAGTCTACTAAATTACGCGTCGTATGGTGGATAGTTGGCTTATATTGGATCGAAGTTAAGATTTTATGACATTTTAAAAATTTTTCAACAATTTTTATACTTTTGGAAGCAGTTTTGTACCACAAACTATTAAAAATCGTTAATTTTATTTGAATAGTTCATCCGATTACTAAAATTTTAAGCCATAATGGACCGAAATCGGATAAAAACTAAAAATGATACAATGAAAAAACAAAAAAAGGCATTTAAATTTACTAAAATATGCAAAAAACGAAAACACTAGCATTTAAATTTAAAATATAATAACCCTCACAAACATGCGTTGTCTTATAGGAAAATTATTAAAACTATTGCTTAATTCACAAAACCTCTTGTATCTTTGTATAGATTGTAATATTGTATTGAATACAATAGTGTAAAGTTGTTGATAATTTTCATATAAAAATTAGTGTATTCAATACACTTTTATTTCATATGTTTTGAAAAAGTATTTATTATGACACTCAGAGAGCATTTGTTTGTACTCTCTGAGAGTATTTGTATGCATCTTGTTCTTCCTTTGTTCGTCAATACAATAGGTGTGTTCATTTACTGAAAATTGTTAACAATTTTTAACAATTGTTGATAGAAAGTGTTCATTAACTCTAAAAATTTTCAAGGAGAGAGCGTCAAAAGATAGCAATAAATTGAGGCAAAAAAAAATTGTGCAAATTCGTAATAGTAAAATTTTTACTTTCAAGAATTTTCCAAACAGCTGTTTTGTGTTTGTGTTCACAAATGAAGTTTTCTAAAAGAAGTTGAAAATAAAAATATTTTTGCAAAATTTAAGAAATTCTAAGTGAATGTTAATTTTTAAAGCGATGAAATATATTAATACGATAGAAAACCAATTTTTGTTTAATTTAGGACCAACCGCACAAAAATAAGATGTCTAAAGCAATGGAATTTAGCAACACAGGATCTAGTACATCAGGGCCAGAGGATGTTGCAGCAAATTTTAGTATTGCAAATATTATGAGTATCTAGATACTCGGTACTTTACACTATGGCGGTAGATAATCCAATTAGTTCATACATAAATATATTTAATGTTAATGTAAATTTGACTATGTAATTTAGACAATTAGCAGTATCTTGGAAACCATAAGAGGGAATTTCTTGAAATTAAAAAAAAGCTAATATGTACTAAATATTTCAAAATTAAAAAAATGTCAAAACGAAAAATCGCCAAAATGAAAAAGCGTTTAACGGAAAAAACACCAAAATTGCAAAAAAATTACTAAAACGCAAAAAATCACCAAAACTAAAAAGATCGCCAAAAAAACTTAAAAAAAAACCCAAAAACCGAAAAAAGTCGCCAAAACGAAAAAAACACTAAAACTAAAAATATCATCAAAAACGAAAATTCGCCAAAAATGGAAAAAATCACCAAAGCGAAAAAAGCGTCAAAGCTAAAAAATCGCCAAACACCGAAAATTTGCTAAAACGAAAGTGTCAAACCCAAAAAATCGCTAAAACTAAAAAAATCAGCAAACACCGAAAAAATTCCCAAACCCAAAAAAGCGCCAAAACTAAAATAAATCTCTAAAAAATCGTCAAAAAGTAAAAAAAAACGTTAAAACAAAAAAAAAACGCTAAAACAAAAATATTGCCAAAACTAACGAAAATACACAAATAAACATACGTTATTCTGGCATATTCTGTGTTTCACAAAAAATAAAATAATGTGAATTTTCTTGGCATTGTTGTTATAAAAAATTATTTATAACAACAATGCTATGAGAAATACACATAATTTTATTTTTTTGTGAAACACAGAACATGCCAAAATGACGTTAACATAAAAATATTTCTGCAACTTTCGATTGATAATTGGTCCCAAAATGTAATCCATATATAAATTTTTTAAATATTGTACTTCATTACAAAATAATTTGTTTTTGTTTTCATTACCTCAAAAGTTTAAAATTTCAGATATGTACCCTTTTTTCAATTTCTTATTCAATTTTGTTGAAAAGAAATAATAATAAATGCCGAAATCACATTATTTTTATAGTAATAGGTACATATATTACATTTTTCCACATATAGGAGTAGTTATTAAGTACTCATATATACCTATATATTATAACACTATTTTAGCTTGAAAATTTTGGATGGTAAAGTGTTCATTTACTTTTTATTATTTTTGAGAGTAATTTTACAAAATTCCTTTTTACTCTCTCGTTGATGGAAAGTGATAGGAAAGTAAATGAACAAAGCTATTATTACAAGCCGATACAAATTACACTAGGTGTTCACAAACAAATAAACAAAAAGTGTATTT
The DNA here is from genome assembly GCA_956483635.1 of Panzeria rudis. NCBI lineage: Eukaryota > Metazoa > Arthropoda > Insecta > Diptera > Tachinidae > Panzeria > Panzeria rudis. Next base: position 38,676,281 of record OY101449.1, on the reverse strand, counting down.
GATACAAGAATGGCGATACAAATTGTTGTGAAGTAAGCATATTAATAGTTCACTAGAATCCTATATAGCCAATATTAAGGATCTACTGCGCCCAGCAGATAACGCCAATTGTCCAAACACGCATGTAAAGTATACTCCATCCCTGCGACTAATCCATACACGCATGTAAAGTATACTCCATAGAGCACTAGGACTACTCCGAGGTAAGTGTTCGTGTCTGAACGATTCCACTCGCTAAAACACAAACACTTGTCGGTTAACTAGGAGCTATCGTTTCCAAATGACATGGTTCATGACTGCATTACATAGGACCATGTGTGTAACTACTCCATTTCAGCTAAAATGGACCACGTAGTCCAATATTCTCTGTAGAGATAGAAGACTAGGACTACTCCAAAGGTAACCCAAATGTAAGAGAAAACATGGTCGATTTAACATTACGATGTCCTAGGGATGGATCATATAACCTAGCTCTGCACTACATCGGAATAGTCTCAAAGCTACTCCAGTCAACACTTGATGGAGCACTCAAGTGTTCGTGTTGAAATTGTTAAAACACGAGCACAAATCGCTTAACTACAGACTCTTGTTTGCAAATGATATGGTCCATGTCTGCAATACATCGGACTAGTCTTAAAACTACTCTATGTCACTATTAGATGGAGCACTCAAGTGTTCGTGTTTTAACGATTGCCCTTGTTAAAACACAAACACTTGTCGATTAACTAGAAGCTATTGTTTGCAAATGATATGGTCCATGACTGCATTACATAGGACCGCATTTTCGCCTCTGGGTATATCGAATGATGACTACGCTTAGTAATTATTTTCTGCACTGAACAAGTTTCTTCTTAGCCTAATAGCTAAAGGCAAGCTAGTCATCAAATTTTTACTCAGTGCAGTAACTATTCGACGTACCCAGAAGAGACTATCTAAAAGTTATCCGGAGACTAGTATGGCAGAAAACCTTTACTCAAAGAAACCACTCATCGACATACCCGAGAAGCAAGTCCTCAAGATAAAAATCTTAGCAAAGCTACTATTTTATATGACCAGAGGAGAAAAGAATGGATACTGTTTCCATTTTAAAGTGGAAATAAAGTTCATGGACGTTGTTTCACAATTTTGATGGATATTATTTCCACTTTGGAAAGAAACAAATGTCCTTGGACGTTAAATCCTTTTCGACATGGATATAATGACCATGTTTTGTGTTAAGGATAAATTAATAAATATTTTCTGCAAATTAGAGTCCTTTCTGAATTTTTATTTATTTCTTTTTTTCAAAAATTTAGATTTGTTTATGCAAATTTTAATTTTGCGCGAAGTTTTTGCTGTCTATATAATTTTATTCTTGCAATTTGTTAGACAAACGAGTGGATATTGCTTATCGACTATTTTAAACGCTTTCATTCGTTTATTAAGAATGAATTTATTTTATAATAACCAAATATATATGAAAAAATTAAAAGCTCTTTTGTTCTCTTTCACTTAAATATTGTGTTACAAAAACGTAAAACTACTTTCGTTCGTTTTTTTACGTTTTTTCTAAAAACATTCTATTAAGAATACTATAAGAGAAAAATCTGTCGCGTACGCTATGTCACGTACGCTATTAAATTTTGTTCATTATATAATCACCCAAAAGTTTTTTTATTTCAAATTTACGGATAATAAAGCAAAAATAGTTGGCTTCATTTAAGAAATTAAAAAAAAGAAAAAAAACTTCAAAATTCGCATAGGACAACAGGGTTCCAAATGTAATAATTTTTTTTCACACATAGTACCCTCTGAATGGAATATAGCGACAAAAAATTTTTCAGTTACTCCTATTTTTGCAAAATCTATTCCACTTTGTAGGCGTACAAATGTCGCGCACGCTGATGTGGAAATGCCCATATTTTGAGTGTTAATTATTTTTATATATATTTTTTTTAACAAACAAACATTGTATTAATGTTATGCAGTTTCTATTTATATTTTCTCCAAAGTTATTTAATTAGTTTGGCTTAAGTTTGTTTTTGATTTAATCTTTCAATCAAATTATTTTTTGTTTAAGAAAGAAATTCTAAAGCATGTAAATATTGAACATTCAAAGAAAAATTAGGATGTACTGACTGACATCAGATGTTTCGAGCCCTTTTAAAACTATTTCTGATATTTTTACACATATAATGTTTTATTTGTATTCATTTCATGTCATTATTTTTATATATACGCTTGGTTATTATTGGATTAATTCACTAGCACTCTCATTTATGAGATATCTATCTTTTTGTGCTAGGTTACAATTATATAAATGAATTCTAAAAAATAAGACAAATAAATAAATAAATAAAAGAACACCTTCAGCTCATTAATTTCCATCCGATTTCGGTCCATTATGGCTTAGCATTTTTTTAATCAAATGAACTATTCAATAATATTATGATTATTTATTATTTGTGGCACAAAACTGCTTCCGAAAGTTCAAAAATTGTTGAAAAACGTTAAAAATGTCATGAAATCTAAAATTCGATCCACTATAGCTCAAAACATTTATTATCCGATCAAAGCCAATTATCCAGCATTCGACGCGAAATTTAGTAGCCTCTCAAACAAGATATCACTTGCTTTTACCGAACTAGTCTTTGAATCTGGATGGCGCTTGAAACAGAAATATACATCGAAAAACACGAATATACCGTTATCTAGTAAATGTGACGTGGTACGAATCATATCAATATCGTTTCCCGTTACTTTTACGACCGTAAAAACAAATAATTACAGTTTGAGAAAAAAACTTACAAAAAATATTATTTCGCAGGCCTGTGTAATTAAATTAATTAAGCAATTTGTACCTCAGACGTCCTCCTGTACCAGTGGTAGCACCACTGAAAGGTGCCACGGCTGTAGGCATATTATGTGTTTCCGCAGTATATATCAAATCCGAATTAACTGTTTGCAAGGATACTAAACCAGGTCCGTCAAATACTTGGGGCCTTATAGTCACATGTTTGAAGCCACGAATTGCACTGCTATTATCACTAAACTTAATAGTATTATTGGGATTTGTATTCTTTTGTGTTTCCATAATCATGCGTATTAGGGACTGTGGCTGTTCGACACCGTCTATATACATTTTACCGCGGAAGAACCAATGTCTGGAATGTTCACTATTACTTTGGGCACAATCAAACAACTCCACAGTGGTGGGATTACGTTTAAGAACATTCTTAAATAGATTTGTGTAGTAATCTAAATCCCAGTCACCAAATGCTAGGCCAAGTTTTGCATTAACTTCTTCCAAAGCCTTGCGACCTTCTTTCAAAACTGGAACTTCGTACCAAGATTCATTAGAGTGGGGTAATTGTTCGTTAAAGCTATTGACAGGTAAATTATCCTTTGTATAGGAACACTCAGTCATACGATCACTTAGTATATCAACTAGCTTATCAAGATTAGGTTTCTCACCGGAATAGCCAATTAGATAACGATCAGATGATTCTAAACGTGTGACCTGAGTAAGTCCAGCATTTTGGCAAATATTAACACAGTTGGTAGAAAAAGCTGTTGAAAAATTGAAACGTGGACCAATTTCGATTAAGAATTGCAGCTCCTTTGCAGCGGGTAAGGTAGTCTGTTCAAATACACTACTTTCGTCTCCTTGAGGATGTTTGAATAACCATTTCAATAAGATTTTATCTTTAGACTCAATATCTTTTGTTGTTTCCACATGATAACATTTTTCCACCTGTAGAGTATTAATATTGGGAAAAGCCTAAAAGAAAAAGTGATTTCATTTAACAACATACAAATGGAAAATAATTTATATACATATGAGCTTTATTTTATTAGACTAAGGGCCTGTCCCTCGATGTCGACAAGTCGATGTCGTTCTCTTATTTATATTGCAAACAATAATAAACAATTTAAATTTGTTTTTGTTTAAAATAAGAGAACGACATCAACTTGCAGACATCGTGGGACAGGCCTAGGGTATGGTTCCCGACATTCTAGCGATTAAATACAGTATTTTGTACAAATTTCCTTAAAAAGATATACACCATTTTTCATTGAAATTGAGAAAATACCAAATGAAATAGAGAATTTCAATTTGAAATTGAGAAAATTCCAAATGAAGTTGAGAAATTCAATTTCAAATTGAGAAAATTCCAAATGAAATCGAGAATTTCAATTTTAAATTGAGAAAATTCCAAATGAAATTGAGAATTTCAATTTAAAATTGAGAAAATTCCAGATGAAGTTGAGAAAATTCCAAATGAAATTGAGAAACTAAATTTTAAATTGGGTAATTTTAAATTGAGAAACTTTAATTATATAATTTTTTTATTCAATAAGGGTCAAAGAAAAGAAAATATAGAAACAAATACAAGTCATAGTATAATTGACCAAGAGGCATATCTTCCAGATCCAGAGCAGATTGGTAACAGGTTCGTGCAACTTTGGACTGAAAATGAAATAAAATTAATCTATCATGAGCTGTCTCACTCGGCCAATTTCTGTCATCCTGAACGCTTTTCGCGCAAGTTTGTGGAACTTTATCTGTGAGATTTCGTTCTCCATCTGGAACACACCTACATATTTATTATATCACACCTAACACTTACCTTCTATTTCACTTCTACATATGGGAAAATTCGACATATCCCGAGTAACTCATTTTTCGTGAATTAAGTGACGACACGGAATGAGTCGTTTTATTTCACCACGCATCGTGCTTATTAAACTTATTTCATATTTATCTTTAAGCTCGATGTTGTTCAAATGAAAAATGAGTTTTGAATTCCTTGCTGCTTTTAAATTTTCTTAATTTCATTTGGAATTTTCTCAATTTAAAACTAAAATTGCTCAATTTCATATGGAACTTTATCAATTTCAAATTGAAATTCTCAATTTCATTTGGAATTTTCTCAATTTCAAATTGAATTTCTCAATTTCATTTGGAATTTTCTCAATACATTTTCTTAGTACACTTCTAATAATAGTATTTAATAAAAAGCTTTACAGTACGTTTACAACTGACAATGCTGTCTTGAAAATAAATAATACGTATTAGTTGTCAAAAACTCTGATAATTGTCTTCGTGGCGTAGGCCATAGATTATACGTATAATCTATGGCGTAGGCGTCCAGACAATAATTATGACAATTAATTTTAAATTTCCGAAATTCCGTGTTTTGCGCGAGCTTTGTAAGTTGAAACTTTAAAAAAAGTAAAGAAAATATCAAAATTATAAATATTATAAGCTTTTCTTTTTGAATATTTCTTTTTTATTCACAAAAATTCAAATTATTATCGGCATACGTCAAATTATTGTCCGATTTACTGTCTTCAAAATATTCAAGGCAGTAGTGAAGACAATTGAAAAAGTGTGTATGTATTAATGAAAAAATGTTATTGTCAAGACAGCATTGTCTGGTGTAAACACTGAGTTAAACAAAAGAAATTTATGTTTAACTAAGTATTTATTTTTTATAAAAGGTATATTTTGCACTTTTTGCTTCTTTTAACAATTTTTGGCCTACAATAAAAGATTAACATCTTTTATAGTCCGCTCAATATACACACAAAAAATATAAGAGGTAATATTAACAAAACTAGCATAGGTAATTATTTTTAATATGAAAACAAAAAACTTAAGTTTTATTAACTATGTCAATAAGGTAATACATTTTATCTAAATTCCAAGGTGATATAAAAACTCATGATACAAAAATACAAGAGCGGTATTCAGTGTTTGGTGCGAATGGTCTTGCAAAGGAGCAAGTGCAAAATATCGTAGCTTTTTCTTTGCAATCTAACAACAAAATACATTACTTTGCACTTACAACACTTTTGCAGCTTTGCTATACCAAATCGGTATAGCTTTTTTGTATTGCAGTATCGCAACTTACATTTTGACAATTGAAAATAAAAAATAATTACTAAAAAAAAATAAACAATTTATTAAACAAATTATGAAAATTAAAAAAGTATAATATGCTTATATGAAAATTGGATACACAGGACAAACAGATTTGCATTTAATCTGGATGCAGCCACAGAAGTGCATGTGAGTATTTAAGTTTATGTGCAAATTTTTATTAAGTCGGCTTTTACACAGAGCAGTTTTTCTTGAAGCAACTTTTATTTTCTAGTGAGAAAGAGCGAGAGAGAAATACATAAAATATATTCCTCTCTCGCTCTTTCTCACTAGAAAATAAAAGTTGCTTCAAGAAAAACTGATCTGTGCAAAAGCAGACTATGTGTTTAAAGTGAGTAAAACAGTTGCTATACAAAACGCACCAAAAATCGAATACCGCAAAGGTAATTTCATTTTAAAACTGTTTGACTTTTAAGCTGATTTTTAAAGTTTGTTTTTTAGAAATATTTATTAAATGAAAACCTTGCCACATTTACGAAATGGGAACTAATAATTTGGATTTTTTTTTACAAAATGTGTAGTTTTTGTAAATAATTTAATAATTTAATAACAAATTACAATTATGTTACATAAATTTCAAAATTGCAAAATGTTTTAATAATGTGTCCAACAAACATAAGGAATTATCAGCAAATAATATAATTTTTCGTGATAAAACTTAATAGAAGTCAAGGAATTACGTTTACATGTAATTGTAATTGAGGAATGAACAATTACAATTACATGCAATGGGTATTTGATATACTAGCAATTACAAATTATTTTAATTGTAATTGAAGACCATCATCAACATGTATTTGGGCAAAAGTCATAGTAATTGCCCATAGAGGCAATAATTACTTTAACAATAAAAATTACTATAAATGTATTTTATTACAAATAAAATCTATTACATATTTATTAAATTCAAAGAATCATTCCAGAAAATTTAACATTTTTAATGCTCAACTTATCTCTAAAACTAACTGGAAATCGCTTGAGCTCTAAAAGAGGATAAAAGCTAGAAAAATTACTTACATCGCGAAAATGAACAAAGTTTGGAAAACATCGCTCAAAACACAATTGTCGCGGAAATCGCGAAAATTATCGAAAAATTGTAAAATTGCAAACAAGCTTAAAACAAGTTTAAAAATAGCTAAAATTATACGGAATGCAAACAAATCGGCAAAACTCAAGCAAATAAGGAAAATTCGCAAGAGCTTGCTAACATCGAAAAAATAATAAAGTTTTATATGAATTAAAAATCGGTTAAATTGTAAATAGTTCAAGAAATGGTGAAAAATCACCATTATCGCGCAAATGGCGAAAATTCGCGAAAAATGAAAAAATTTCAAACAACCTCTAAATTGATTTAAAGTAACTAAAATTGTATGGAATGCAAAAAACTATGAAAAAAAATCGCGAAAATTACGAAATTCCCAAAAACTTGTTAACATTAAAAACATAGAAAAGTCTTATAGTGATTAAAAAGTGATAAAACTGTCATAAAGCTAAGAACAGGCTAAAAAATCACTTTTATCGCGAAAATAGTGAAAATTCGCGAAAAATTGCAAACAAGCCGTAAAATTGTTTAAAAATAGCTAAAATTGTAAGGAATACAAAAAATCAGGAAAAAAAAACCGCGAAAATTACGAAAATTCGCATAAACTTGCTATAATTACAAAGATAGAAAAGTGTGATAGTGATTAAAAATTGGTAAAATTATCAAAAATCAAAGAACTGGCTAAAAAACTCTTTTTTTTCGCGAAAATAGCGGAAATGTGCGAAAAATTTCAAAATTGCAAACAAGCCGTAAAATTGCTTAAAAATAGCCAAAATTGTAAGGAATTCAAAAAAGTCGCTAAAAATCGCGAAAATGACGAAAATTCGCAATATTCGCGATAAAAGTAATTATTTTTTGGCAGTTTTTGATTTTTAACAGTTTTATCACTTTTTTAATCAATATCAGACATTGATATATTGCTATTGATTATTGGGTTAACTATTGTTTTTATTTCTTTAGATATTTTAATCAGATTCATACTCTTGAAAGTCTACTTCAACAGTCATGTCTTCTTCGATTTCTTCTTCTTCCTTTTCCTCTTGCTGGATGTTCATAAATTGTTCAAATGTGGCCGAGTCATAGGCCTCTTCTTTAAAATCACAGAAATCTTCCTCTATTGTACTCAAAATGGATATTTGAGTAAGACTGACCTTGGCAGGTGGGAGTAAAGTTTGAATCGGTTCCAGAGTATTATCTATCAATTTCCAACCCCAGTCTTCTGGGTTCAGTTGATTGCCTAGCCATATTTGAACTTAATAGTATACTCGATACAAGTATTGAATAGCAGATGCCTAAGTTGGAGGAAGACATGATAGTTGTACTTGTTTCTTGTTTCGCGTATTTTTTACAAAAGTTAAGATTCATAGTTCATTGTTTCACTGTAAGATGCGCATAAACCAAAAGACGAGAAAATTTGTGTGTGACGTTTCGAACCAAATCACCGATGAAAAAACCGAAAGGCCCAACTGTAGTTTAGATTTAAAGGTTCTACGCTGAACAGCAGTCATGATGCAGTGGCTAAATCATACTCAAAATTAATACGTTCAAGAACAGCCTTTGAAACATCATCAGAACGATATTTAGCAAATTTCAACAGGGATTCTTTGAATTTTAGTGTAGTCACGTTGTATATTTACTTTTTTAAGATGCTGTGCTTTCTTTTTCTCAGTTTCATCATTGGCTTCATTGCCACAAAATAAGCAGTATTTTTTAAAACAAAAATTTTATTCACTTACTCGCGTTCTAGTACTAGGTGAACTTATTTTTGAAGTACTCCTCACGTTGTATTTTTACTGCAGCGATTGAAGTTTTCCGGGTATATGATTTTCTGCAATCCGGTTGTATTGTAACGGAATTTTGAGTTATTAAATAATTAGTAAACTCATCACCTCTCGCGACACTAGCCTCGATTAAAGTTGGCATTCCACGATCAACCACAACTGTTTCATCTTCAGTTAAAAGTTTATTGCAAATAAAGCAAAACTGAGACATTTTTTCGAGCTATAAAATAGCACAAATAACCTAAATGGTAGACGCTTGTAATAAGTACGTATATTTACTTGAACTGAACCTTTAGCACTAAAAGAAACAGATATATGAACGAGACATACGGACAATAGAATAGCCAGATACTTTTCAAGGCTACGTGGGTAGAGGGGATTTAGTTAGGGACTAACTATCGTTTGAATAAATGTTTTCAGAATAGTATAATATATATAAAAGAGACACAAATAGGTATTTATACTTGTTCTTAAGTGTATCATTATGTATATACGTGGCTTATATGTGCATTAGGGCATAACCATGGTCTCCTGTCGTTTTGCTAAAAAAAACCTCACGCAGGGAAGCAAATTTCTAAAAGGTAAGGGTTTTTACATATAACGAATTTTGAACCGCGATGAAGCGGTGGATAAATTCCAAAATAGAATTTAAGTGATACGTATTAGGAATATATACAAATATCAGGTGTATATTTTTTAAAATTTCCGTGGGATGAAAATGGTTGTTTTCAAACTTCAACCCGATCCCTGCATGAACTTTTTTAACGATCCGAAAAAATTGTCATATTTTTATTAATAACTTTTGATGTTCTACACGACTATACTATGCCATTTTTGATACTCGCAAAAAGTGTGAAAAAGTTATGGCTCTAATGTGCATAGCATGTAGAATGTAACTCTTAGAATTGATGAAAGTTCACAAAAATTTACATTTTTCTTCCAAACATATGCCGGAAGCAGTGGTGAGAATACAAAAAAAATTCTATCGAATATATTTTGAGAAAACTTTATGTAAATCTTCTTTGTTGTTTTTCTCCATTCCGACTTTTTGGCATATGGGCCAAAACAATATTAAGGTCGCGGTATATCAAATGCTCATTTTTAGGGCTCCGTACATCAAAAATGTAAAGGACCCTATTATTTTCGCTACGCTGTCCGTCTGTCTGTCCGTCTGGCACAGACCTGAAATTTTCACAGAATATGTAAAACTTTGGCCTAAAGCGAGCAACGAAACATGTTGAAATACTAATGTAATATACAGACACTTATATATAGACACCTTATATTTTCAAAGTTAGTGTTAAATGATGTAGTCTGTAGAATAGACTACACTGATATTTAAAAGAATAAAAATGAAAGGGTGTTGTATCAGTTAATATAATTTTTACTATGCAATTTAGACAATTTGCTGTATCTTAAGATACGCTAAAAATAAAAATTCCAAAATTAAAAAATGTCAAAACGAAAAATCGCCAAAATGAAAAAGCGCTGTTGGCTGAGTAGTTAGCGCGTTTAACTACAAACCCTGAGGTCTTGAGTTCAATACTAGTTCCAGCCAAGCCAAAAACATCATACATTTTTCTCATGTGTTTGGTGTGTTATTGTGTTGGTTGTTGTTGGACTGCTAAAGTGATGAAGGCATAGCACTGATGACTTTGGCAGCACCGGCAGCGATTAATGCACCCTCCTTCGTCGGTATTGTAGAACCGTCGGCGAAGTAAAAGAACTAATAAAATGGCTACACAGCTTAAACAACTCAATGCATCTACTTGACACCAGAGAGGCATGCAACACTTTCCAATACCCTTTTACATAAAAGTAAGTTTTCGAAAATTCATATATGCAGTTGAGAAATGAGACTTATCTCCTCGAATGTTCATATATACTTAAGTATAAAATCAAACCAAAAAAGTTTGTCTTGAGTAGAACAAAAATCAGAAAAATGGGAGTGAAGAAAACTAAACCGATGGCAACGCTGGGAAAGTGCACTTTAATATCAGCTTGAGAGTGATTTAATTCTCGTATTCAATTTTCACGAAAAAGTAGTATATATAAAAATTAAAAATCACATTCAAAAGAGCCACCTGACAAGTGGTGATAAGCAAATACACGTGAGCACTGACGATGGAAGTGTAGCGGCTTCCGAAAGTGGCGCTACTCTGTTCTGGTGTGTACGTTGAAAAATTAAGTTGATGTTAATTTTTCCCTTGTTCCTTGGAATATTAATCATGCCCAATTCTTTCTGAATATAACGTTACGAACATGATGCTCGAAATGTGACTGTTTTGAGTATTGTTATAGAAGTAAGTTTATGTTAACTTTGTGCTGTCTAAATGTAGGCAGTACATTAGCTTAGTGGTTGGTACGTAATGTTACAAATCCGAAGGAGCTTTGTTCGATTCTCAGTTAAAATCAATTTTTTTTTTTATTTTACTTTCTCGGAAATAAGTCGTAATTGACTCAGAAATTATCAAAAATACGGTTTAAAAATTACTAAAAAAAATGAGTCAAAACTGATTTAAAAGCGGGTAATAAAAGACTATTCAAGAGAAGTCGTACGTAGGGTACCATTTTCTATCGACAAAAGTACCTTTTATGATCAGAAAATGAGCGCATAAACGATTATTTTAATCGAGCTAAGGAATCAATAAAGACTCGAATATGATCGATAATTTCATAAATTGCTAGGTGGGGTAAGTTCAATATAGTCACTTAAAAGTGTTCTCTAATTTCCTTAAAGGGCAATATACACGGTCAACATGCTTGACAAGCGTGGTAGTAGTATGTGTGAAATTTCGTTAGTATTAGTGACACCGACGACGCTTGATGGAAAATCTACTTGGTTTTGATTTTTCGTCCAGCACACGTACACGAATCTGACATCAAGCTGATTGACCGTGTATATTGCCCTTAAGTATTTGACAGGCTTTTCGTTGTTTTTTGACATTACCTTAAGCTAGCTTATGCATATTATAGTTGGGCCTTAAGACAAATAAGCTTTTATATACAAAAGTTAATACAATATTATTCTCGTAAGTCTCGGTTCAGACCATGAGTTTTCTTTCAGAAATTTTCTTTGATTCTCTTTTAAACTTTCATTCATGTCTACACATTGAAATTTGTTCAATGATTTTTTAAAAGAAAATGTGAAATTAAGCAGCAGCGAACATCAGGTTGGCCATTACGAATTACAGAACAAAAGGGAATTTCAAAGAACATGAAAGCGTGCACCCCTTCCCATGGTATAAGTATATAAGGTAGTTCCACTTTCTCTTTTTTTCTGACATATTATCATTTGACACGAAAGGAGATCTGACGTTTAAACTAAAAATCGTGCTACCATTCTTGCTTTACAAAATCCGATTTTTTTAATATTAAAAAAATTAAACGTTATTAATTTTCAAAAGAAAATAATAATTGTGTTCAGAGTTGTGAGTTTTTGGAGTCTATAGAAGAGCTAATTGCAATATCCGCGATGTTAACCATTTCTGAGGAATTTTCGCCATTTTCGCGATCTATCTGATTTTACGAGATTATGTTGTTCCTTACAGTTTTAGTAATTTTTTCAGTACATTTTTCGCGAACTTGCAATTTTTTCACGTTCTTTCGGATTTTTATTTTATTTTTAACAGTTTTGGGGTTCTATTATTTTTTAGACCTTGTTTCCGATTTCGCAATTTGTTGCGGATTTTTGCAATGTTCACGATAAAAGCGACTTTTTGAAGCTTTTCATCTTCTTTGCAGTTTTTGCGAGTTTTAAACAATATTCGAATTTGGTATTATGCCGCTGTTGGCAATTTTTTGCGAATTTTCGCCATTTTCGCGATTTTTACCGAATTTTTGGTATTTCTTACGGTATTAGCGATATTTAATCAAAATTATGGCTTGTTTAAAATTTTGCAATTTTCCGCAAATTTTCGCTATTTTCACGATAAGCGTAATTTTTCCAGATTTTTCTTTCTTGCGTGTTTATTACGCTTTGTAATCTTTAAAAATTTAGCAAGTTTTAGCGAATAGTCATAATTTTCGAGATTTTTCCCGAGATATTGACTTTCGTTACATTTTTAGCGAGTTTTAATCAATTTTAGGACTTGTTAGCAATATTACGATTTTTTGCGAATTTTTGACATTATCGTTATAGACATGATTATTACAAGTTTTTGCACTTTTAAAGTTTTTTGGATTTTTGAAAATTTCCGTTTTCTTTATTTCCGCAATATTTGTTTAATATGCAATAATAGTGAAATTATCAGCAATTATTAACGAATATTTTGTTGAGTTTTTTGTATTCTTGGCATTTTAGCAATTTTAATCAACTTTGGAACTTGTTTCCGTATGTAAAAGGTTTCACGAATTTTCGGCATATTCGCAATAGAAGAGCAATCTTAGGGATTGTTTCCATTTTTAGCTATTTATTATTTTTTTTTTGTATATTTTTGTAATTTTGCAATATACGATTAAGAGATTTCCATCGACTCTATTTGAAATCAGCACAAAATCATAAAATTAATACTACACATACTTGCATAAAATTTCTAGGAATATTTTCCCTTTTTCCATGTGTGGCAAAGCTATTTGAAATATTTATATACAAACTGGACTTCAAAAATCTCAATTCTTGTCAAGCAATTTTAAGTGAAACTACCTTGTTTTTTTAAATCATGTCCCTTCCCATTCTTCTCTCCCCTCTCACCCAAATACGCAGACTTTCTGAAAGAAAACTTTCATAGTGTGAACCAGGGATGGTAAAGTTGGTACAATTGTACTTTTTTGGTACTATTGATGAATTTTTTCATTTATCATTACTGGTGTGAACCGAGACTAAAGCTGAGTACACATTATGTCATTTCGTGACATCACAAGCAAACACAACAGTCTCTACTAGTGGCAATGTTTGCCATTTCCGATACATTTCTGTGGGTGGCCATATGACACCTCAAAATGACAACAAAAGAAATGCCAAATGTGTACTCAGCATAAGTCTGCTTTTACACACATCAGTTTTTCTTGAAGCAACTTTTATTTTCTTGTGAGAAAGAGCGAGATGAATATATTTCATCTATTCCTCTCTCGCTCTTTCTCACTAGAAAATAACAGTTGCTTCAAGAAAAACTGATGTGTGTAACTGCACGTCTCCACGCGCAATATTTATTTCCGAACATAAGAAATAACGTCGGCAGAATAACAGCACAAATATGTTCATGTACAGGCTTATGTTCTGAGCTATAGAGTACGTATTGTGGTATTGGATATAAATTTAAAAAATTCACTCTGAATGGATCGATGTTTTTTGTCTTTATTTTAGTTTATTTAATTTTGTTTAAAACTATTTTATTTTAATTTGCTTTATTTTATTTAAAAAACAATCTATTTTTACCACAGCTACAAGTTTCTTTTGTTTAATTCACGCAAACAGCAAATGCCGATCAAATTTGACAGCTTATGTTCAACATTATTTCTTGAACATAAGTTTGAACAATTATGTCGCAATTTATTTGCAAATAAATGTTTCTGCGGTCCAAGTTTATTGCTCGTGGAGACCCCCAGTAAAGGGCCATGGCAATTTATCAAACTGTTTGATCAAATTCATGTATGTATTGGTAATATTTTGTTTTGCTTACTCTGCAGTTACACGTTCAAGAAATTGCTTTCAAGTTGATCACACGTATTGCTTGTTAAAACTACTTTAAATTGACGCTATGACGTAGGCTGTAAGCAACTTGATAGTCAATTTTGTGTTCAAGATGCCGTCGTCAAGGAATCAACAACGAAACAGTAAAACCCGGTTATAACGAATTCTCGGTTGTAACGATCTAAGTCTAAGGTGCCGACGTTTCGGTTGCTATTTTCATACAAAAATAATTCGTAATAGCGAATTCGTAGTTAACGAGTCCTCGTTTGTATCGAACTACGCTTATTACGAACTTGTCATACAGCGGTTTTTTTTTTTTTGCTGTTTGCACAAAGTTCGTTATAGCCGAGTCTTTCTGTAATTTACTTACAATAATAGAGATCAGCTGTTTAAATTGAACGAAAAATTTAAACAAATCTTGAAAGCAAAATTGAAATCAAGTTGGTAGTCAATTTCCAATTATGTGAGTGTGTTAGTAAAAAAGTGTGAATGTATTGAAACTTGAAACAAAAATTTAAACAAAACTTGAACGTGTAACCTCCAAGTTAGCACAGCAACTTATCAAATTCATATTATCAAACTTCATTTGAAAGTTGTTGTGAAAAAGAAAGAACATGTGATTTTTTTGGGCGGAAATGTTTCATTATTCAATAAAAAAAATTTCTTGTTTTTTGAAAATTAGTTTTTTTTACTCCCTTTTTTAATTCCTTTTAACTCCTTTCCATATGCAGTTCGAAGAGAGTTAAAATTTTGTGCGACATCTTTTTTTAGCATTTGGGTTTTTTTCTGTACATGTTTCAAGCAATATCTCGTACTAAGCATATTTTTTTTAATTTCTGTTGCTATATTGCTTCGATTTAACTCGCCATAAAGCAGGCAAACCACGATAAACTTCAATAAATTCAATTTTGTTCATCTGTTTTTTTAAATAGTGCGTCTCCATAGAAATGATGTGGTCGCTGCGAAAACTAAACAAAAATGACATTTGAAGTAATTACACAGCCACACATCAAACAAGCTTCAAATTTCGTCATCGGCGGTAGTGAAAATCAAGTGTTTTGTTTTTCATCAAACTCACATCAGACTATACGTGTGAGGTTTTTTGCACTAAACAGTCACAAAAATCTCTGTTTGATCAAACAGTTTGATAAGTTGCCATGCCACTTAAAAGCAGACTAAGCATGCACATATATTTTCAAGAGGGTTCCGTTTTGATTTTGCTACAATTGTTACGATATCTTTTTTAATATATTTTCAATACTTTTTCAGGCTTAAGGGTTATGTTAGTAAGCTTATTATATTTTTCTCAAGCCATTTAGTATGTTGGGTAGGTACTTACGCTTTTCAATTGTTCCAACACCTTTGCAAGATGAATTTCTTCCCAAGCTTCTTTAGAGTAAAAACGTAAAATGGTCATGTTTTTGTTTATAACTAAGACACGCACGATCCAGTCTAATGAAAACTGAAAATTCAAATGATCAATTGTTTAAACTATCAGCAGTTGAAATGAGATCAATATCAACAACAAACCTACATACAAACGCAAAAACAATATGTACTTACATTTTATTATAATTCTTGTTGATTTGTTTTAGATTTTGTCTGCTTGGGGGGTTATCAATTAGCGAACTACTGATCTCAGTGAACGATATTACAAACAACACTGATTAAAAAAACGGTGTGGCCAAGTAAAGGACCCGAGATTTAGTGAGGTATTAAAATTGAATTTTTGCTTTAATAATCTTTGTTTATTCCATTTATTTCCAACTGCACTATGCAAAAAATGATAAGAAAACACATTACTTTTATGCCGTCAATCTACAATAACAATTTTGTTTATAATAAACACTTTCTTAACATATGTACATAAATCAAAATATGTACATACATACATATGTATGTACATATATTGATGCAATTTTTATAATTATTTTGTAATACAATTTTATTTATTCAATTAGTTGATATTTTTATTAAGCAATTATTTTTTATTTGTACGCACAATTTCGATGGATTGCTTTCTTACACGTGGCTGTGGATATTTTTTTTAGCAGCACATTAGTTTAGTGCTTTTCATTAAATGAGACATTTCTAGTCTATTCTTTGTTAGTCCATGTCCATACGAGTCAACTTTTGCAACTTTCTCAAATTTTCTTTTGAAGTTACATCCGTGTCCATATAATAAAGTTCTCGTTGCGCAGCTTTTTTTACATAGAATTTGTTGTTGCTTAGTATTACGAAGAAGAAAACAAAAGATAGTTGCACGTACATGAAGCAGCCCTGAAGAAAGCCAGGGGCCAAGTGTCTCCAAGTCACCAGTTTTGTCGACAAGTTTGATGACTTTTTAGTGACGTTGTCAATGAATCGTCTGCACTTTTTATTTTAGCTTTAATGAGAAGAGATTTTTTTATGGTCTCATTTTGAAGTGTTGAAAATATATGCGTCTAAACGGAAAACTAAAAATTTTCATAAAAAATCTAATCTATTTGTCTTAGCTGCCAAAAAGTTTCATATGTGTTGACTAGAATCATTGAAATGCACTAGTCAATCTCTGGTACCAGTGCCACCATATGGTCCCATAAGAACCACCTGGTCTATAGTAAGTCAACAGTTCCGATGTCAGTAGTGGAATCTCAATGACAAGCACATGTTAAATGTCTATAGCACAGAACATTGCCTGGGTACAATTAGTCAATAGTACTGGTGACAATGACAGTGAATCAGTACAATTTTACTATCGACATCTCCTGCAGGGAGTATACCCCTTCCCAATTATCTCACCTCTCTCTCCCATAAACTCGAAAATTTTCGCAGCAAAAGTTTACTCGTATGGATATTGACTTAATGAGCATGAAGAGAATTTATGTACATTAGGGTCAGTGTGACCAGATTTTAAAATAATATAAAGCTAAATCAGGTTTTATATAGAGCTAAAAAGCTAAAGAAAGAAAGAATTTTAAAGCCAAAAAATAAAGCTAAATTTTTTTACAGCTTTGCAATAGTAACTTATCATTATTTTTAAATTGTTTATAGTTTTAATGGTGTTTATGTAGGTATAAATAATATGAAAATGTATTTTTGGCTCATTTAAATGAAAAACATTCAATCAATAACAACCACCCAAGTGCTGAAAGTAGCATTTCGCACAATAAATACGATTTCGACTCGAAGTCACTAAACTGGTGTGTTGGAAATCGCAAGCACAAAAAACTTAGCTATTTCAATTCGCAAGCAAAGAGGAAAAGTGAAATCTAAGTGAACTTTCCTCTTTAAAAAAATTTGGTATCAAATTGCAACAATTTAAACTCTCTATTTACAGCCTTATTCTGGAAATTTTGTAATAATAAATTTGTAACCGAATTTTTGTTACCTTATTGTAACTCTTGTTTGTTCCGGTATTCCGGCGATGTTGTAATAAAAAAATAATTCAACAAATGTGGTGAAAAAAATTCACACATTTTTGTAATAAAATTTAATTATTTTAAATTATTTTTTACATAAAAATAGATTGTGGAATGCCAAAAAGTAAATTTATGAATATTTTGGCTTCCACACGAACAATCGCCCAAGAGAAAATCACCCAAAGCGCCTAATTTAGATTTTATTCATATTGCAAAATAAAAATAGTTGCAAATCACACAAAAGCTTTGGGTAGAACAATCTCAGTTGCAAAATGAGTAATCGTCCATATTTTTGGATCATTACTGATTATGCAAAATTGCGAAAATTCGAAAAAACTTCCTAGCTTTAAATAGATAGGGAAGTCTGATTGATAGTGTTTAAAAATCCGCTAAACTGTAAAAAAAACGAAGAACTAGCAAAACAATCACGTTTACCGTAAAAATAGCGAAAATTTGCAAAAATTGCAAAATTGCAAACAAACCTGAAAATTATTTTAAAATAGCTCAAATTATAAGGAATGCAAAAAACTCGGAAAAATCGTGAAGATGACGATAATCGCAAAAACTTGTTGATATTAAAAATATAGAAAATTCTGATAGTGATTAAAATTCGGCAAAACTATAAAAAAGCCAAGAATTAGCTTTAAAAAAATCACTTTCATCGCCAAAATAGCGAAAAAATGCGAAAAATTTTTTTATTGAAAACAAACTCTAAATTGCTTAACAATAGCTAAAATTGTAAGAAATGCTTAAAAGCTCGGAAAACTTTGCGAAAATTACGCAAATTCACAACTTTCGCAGTAAAATTGATTTATTTTTGTCAGTTTTATGTTTATTTACAGTTTTAACGCCATCCAATCACTATCAGGCTTCGCCATATTTTTAATCTTAGCAAATTTTTGCGAATTTTCGCGGTTTTTCCCAAATTATTGGCATTCTTCACAATTTTAGCTACTCTTAAGCAAATTTAGGGCTCGTTTGCAATTTTGCAATTTCTCGCGAATTTTCGCTATTTTCGCGGTAAAATTGATTTGAGCGATGTTTAATGAATTTAAGTGCTTCTTTCCAATTTTCGCCAACTTCAATAACAAATTGAATAAAAAATGTTTAAAATAAATTCTTGTTACCTACTTTTTTGTAGGTAATAGTTTTATTGACTTTTGTTACGATAAGAAATAATCAGAATACCAATTTCCTATTTTTATAACTTTGGTGACAAATTATAACCATGGTGACTATTATTACAGTGTCAGAATAGGCCTGTTATTAATATCATTTAAAAAAATAAAATGTTTATATATTTTAATACAAAATACTAAATTAAAAAGTATGTTGCTTTATTTCGACTATTGTGTTACTCTTGTTTACTTAAAAAACAGATGCATAAAACATATAATATGAAGCAAAAATAGTAAGGGAAAAATCTAAAAATAGTTTAAAAATTCTGTGTTGGATACTGTGGTTTCAAAAAACATAGATCATTGATAAGAATGTTTTTCGAAGATTATTTCGAAAAATAAACAGAACGCGCGACCCTTAGCACATGCAAAAGTGAGATTTGCGATTTTAAACTCACAAGTGATTTTTGCCATTGTAATTCCAAAAGAGTAATATCACCTACGCTAAAATTTGACATTTCTTCTTTAAAATTTTCATACAATTTACTTTTGTATTGCTTAGACTGTTTTCTATTGAAAAGATGTTTGTGATTTGTAAAGTTAAAAAGTTATTTGGCAAACGTTGTCGTAGTTGGTATATTAATTGTTTAATAAAATTTCGGCAAGTGCATCTAATTTCTTTTTCTGTTTCAGAATCTATTATGTCTTTTTTTAAATCAGATATTGTTCAAACTTATAGTTAAAATACGGAGTTGGAATTAGAAAATCGTCTAAATTTGATTTTAAACGGCCAAAAATTTCGGACTTCAAAACGATTTGATTACAAAGATTTTTCAAAAGCAAGTGAAGTTCTGAAAACAATAGCATGGGGTCCACGTCGTTACTTTCGAACATTTTATTTACTTTTTGAACATCAGAAAGTAATGGCTTTAAAAATTTCAAATGGAGTAAATATTTTTCACTATACAAATTTTTCAAGACTTTAGCTTGATGGCAGGATTCCGAAATAGATGCAAGTTGAAAGTGAGTTTTTAATTCCAACCATTGTATACTTATTACACCATGATGTCGATCAAATCTGCCGCAGTGAAGGTTTATGCACTGCCAGATTATTATTATTATTTTTTAACTACTTTATATGGTTACGGCACATAAATTTATTCTGATAAACTGTTTTATTTATTTTGAAATAGAAATTAATTACACGAAATTGAAATTAAAGAAAAAGCTAAATGCGATGTTGAAAAAAGCTAAGAGCTAAATGAAATATTTCGAGCTAAACATTAAAAAATAAAGCTGATTAGGGTATGCATTTTGATTTTTTCTTTTGGGCTAAATAAATGATTGAAAAGGACAAAAAAAAATATATATTTGATTTCAAGCTTTTTATTCAAAAACAAAAGTAAGAGTAATATAGTACATATATTTTATTTTATTTAAAACAAAAATTCACATTGATTAAAAGTATTTTTTGTTAAAGTACTTAGTACTTATGAGCTTCTTTCTTAGGAGGGCAGTATTGTGGTCAGAATACCAATTTTCTGATACATTGTAAGCCACTATAAATCATGACATCGACCTAATTATTGGATACAGGTGAATAAATTTAAGAGCTAATCCAGACAAAACTAAAACCCATTGTTTTCAGATCAAATAGATCTAGACACTTCTACCTAGATTTGATATTATCTGGCATGGTTATTAAAATTACTAACAACATACGATGTCTTGGTATAATTATTAGAACAACATATTATTAGCTTAATTTGCTCGCGGATTTGTCAAACCTTACGTAGATTGTATCATCTAAACTTGTTTCTGCCTTTGGATGTAAAAAACGTTGGCTTATACGTTGCTAATGTCACAAATAAATTATTGTATTTTTTATTCTGGTTGTATCTCTAGCAACAGAAAAAAATTAATGGGTCCATTATGGAACTGGCAACGAAACTGAGAGCTGTCAATTTCAGTTGCTTTTCTGGCAACCACAAATTTTCAGTTGCCGGCTGGCAACGCAACCGAATTTCGGTTGCCATCTATAATCGACCCATAAGTCTATTGTTCATAAAATTGTGAGATTTGCCTACGGACTTAAGCTAAGGGCCAATGTTTCAAACTTCTTGAAGAATTCTTTAACATTAATTTTGAGGATTTTCTAAAATTTCGTTTATTAATCTATCTTTTTAATATAATTATAAGTATCAAAGTCCTCTGCATCTTGTGCAGATTATTTACTTTTCTAGATCACTCGAAATACTCGAAAAATTATATCTCGTATATATAATGTGCCATACGAACATTAATTTGTGGTTCGTTCTGCTCGATTGTGGAATTGCCTGCCTATAAATTTGCGCTCTTTTGATATGACTCTGGGAACGTTTAATCACAAATTTACCCATTTTTTCAATTGATTATTTTTTCAATTGATTATTTTAATTGTATCCTTGTATTTACTTATATTGCATTGGTGTCGTCAGGATGGTATGGTTGTCATTTATCTTTTTCAATTGAAGAACTAGTTTTAATCTATCATGTTTGCCTCATAGTATTATGGCTGACTTCCAAATCGTATCAATACAAAGTTTGTATACAGTTCTTCTGCGGTATTTAAAATCGTGTATGTATGGGAAGTTGCTAAACATTGCATCAACTTTGAAACCGATACCCTGATTACTCTTTCGCGGCGTTTCTGATACTTGTCGACGACGTTTTGAAAAGGTATGCATTGTCAATGTTTTGTACTGCGACGATATGAAACAATACATTGTTGGAATACAAAGCAACTGACGTTTTGGAAGTCAGCCTATTATATGTATAATATACATATAGGCTGACTTCCATATGTGCATATTATGCACATAATGGTAATATTTTTTATTGGTCAATACGCCACATGTATTACTGATGAAAAAAATAAATAAAATAAACAAATAAAAATCAAATATATACCATTTTATTTATTAAATTATTTATTTTGCTGTATTTTAAGTTGTAAATTAGACTAAGACTTTAGAACAAGATTTAATTTCTGTATCGACTGTAAATCATGTCGTTTTTCTTTCTTAGCATAATTGTACATTATTAAAAATTTTGAACATTTTTCTCTATTATAGTAGATAAAATATTTTATTTTCTTACAGATGATCATTGTAACTAATGTGTTAAATACACTACCTGCCTGCAATAATAAGAAACTAAGTTTTGTTTTTGTTTTCAATATAAATATGAGAACGAAATTGACTTGTCGAACATTGTGGGACAGGCAGTACTAGTATAATCAAGTCTTCAAAGAGCATATCTGAGTTCGTAAAACAAGAAGGGATTGTGAAAAACAAGAAAAAATAATACAATTAAGGATTCTTAAATAATATATATGTATGTACTTTCTCTCCAATACATATCAGAATAAAGACAAACATGTATCCGGAAAATCCATCGAAAATAGAATAGTTTAATGGGAAAGAAAACAGGAACTGGAACCATGAACATAATTTTGCGATTGTGTAAAATTATTGTTAGAAAAGAAAACCATTTTCGTTTCCAGTTACAGTTTTTAGAAAAGGAAACAATTAATTTATCACAAAGTTCAAAATTTCTAAAAAAACATTCAGTTTTATAACTTCACTGGCTTTTAGAAACATTTCTATAACTACTCACCAACGCTCTCCTACCCCTCAAACAAACATTTCTTTCTATACAATTATATTAGTATTTTCTGGTCATTTGTAAGCAGAAGCAATTGAGCTTTTTCGACCTTTACGTTTTTAATTGTCGCTTTTTGTTTTTTACTTTGTTGGTTTTGTTTCTAAATAAATTTAATCTAAATGTGCATATGTTTGGCGGCCTGCGCACTAATTTCATCCAAATTTTTGCGTGCACTTTCTGTCATATCGTCAAGGGAGCGTCTTGTGGTCATTATCAAATCATCTGTACTTTTGACAGCGGTTTCGGCAATACCCTTAACCTCCGAATTGATGCGACCAATCACCCATTCAAGACCCTGGCGACCTTTGCCCGCATTCATGCTGATGCTGGAAGTCAGCATATCTTCCATATAATGAGACAACGGTACACCATGTACACTCACAGATGCCTCTTGCTTAAGCAGTGTCTTTGATGGATCTGATGGATGGGGCTCATAGTATATTACTTCGTCCACAGATATGTGACGACAAAATGTCAAATTAATCGTTTTCAAAATCATGGATCGTTTGCTGGGATCCACGGTTGAACGTTCGCTGGCAAGGCAAGTTTTAGCTGTGCCAATTATTTTATGGGTCCATTTTGGAAAATACCATTTTGATTGTACCAGACGATGTGTATGTAATACACCATCGACCACTTTGCGCTCGACCACATCGGTACCAATTATTGAAGGTGTCATAGGATTGGGGTATTTACGCCACGCTGCCTGCGTCACTGTTTCCCATGGATGATTGAATGTATGCTCTGATGTCCAGATTTTCATTATGCAAGATTTCAATGTGTTGTAAATCGATTTCCGTGTATCGCCGTCGTCTTTATCAGGAGTAGTAGCAGTAAAATGCTGCTTAAAGCTTCTCCTTTTTCGTTAGACTGTCTACAGAGCAGAAGCCTTTAAGAGAGAACAAAATATAGTAATAAATTGAACAAAATATGTTTTTGTTGAAAAATTAATATTAAAAATTTTATTTGGCACGTAATAACCTTAGAATATGAATACAAAAGAGAAAAAGACTAACGAATAGAGCTGGGAAACAGCCGATAATGCTATCGATAGTTCTGTTTCCATTAAGGATGGGCAAGTGAATAAAATATAAAATATATCGATAAATTTTTAAATATCGATCGTCGTCGATATATATATATATATATATATATATATATATATATATATATATATATATATATATATATATATATATATATATATATATATATATATATATATATATATATATATATATATATATATATATATATATATATATATATATATATATATATATATATATATATATATATATATATATATATATATATATATATATATATGTATATATATATATATATATATATATATATACATATATATATATATATATATATATATATATATATATATATATATATATATATATATATATATATATATATATATATATATATATATATATATATATATATATATATATATATATATATATATATATATATATATATATATATATATATATATATATATATATATATATATATATATATATATATATATATATATATATATATATATATATATATATATATATATATATATATATATATATATATATATATATACATATATATATATATATATATATATATATATATATATATATATATATATATATATATATATATATATATATATATATATATATATATATATATATATATATATATATATATATATATATATATATATATATATATATATATATATCGAATAAAAATATCGATATTTTTAACAATGATAGTTCATACGTAGTCCCCAACTGTCCTTCTACCGGCTGAATTAAAACTTTGCAAAGTGCCCTTTTACAGACACAAAGTTTTCTTTGCAAAGTTTTAATTCAGCCGGTAGAAAGACAAAGAGAGGAATACTTCATCTCTCTGTCTTTCTACCGGCTGAATTAAAACTTTGCAAAGTAAACTTTGCGTGTGTAAAAGGGCACAAAGAAAACTTTTTGTGTGTAAAAGGGCACTAAGAAAATATCGATATATCGATATTTTTACCAGTAGGAAGCCCAACTTGTTAAATTTTGCTACTTGCATAGTGCAGTTTACTAAAAAACTTTAAAATTTTCAGCCGTATGTAAACTTTCGTAACACTTTATTATAAGTGATAAAAATGATCTCCTGATACATACATAATACATATAAAAGTCCTTGAATAATATAGACTAAATTTCCATGTTGAAATATTTCATGAAACATTTTTATTTGCTTCTTGCAGCTGTGGAGATGCAAATGGGGTAAAGAAACTTGACAATAATCATCTAAACATTTATTTCATGCCAATTTTTCTAGCAAAATTTCTTCC
This sequence comes from Panzeria rudis, assembly GCA_956483635.1. Taxonomy (NCBI): domain Eukaryota; kingdom Metazoa; phylum Arthropoda; class Insecta; order Diptera; family Tachinidae; genus Panzeria; species Panzeria rudis. The sequence continues at coordinate 38,651,317 of OY101449.1, read as the reverse complement.
CAGACCATAAAATAAGTTTCATGCAAAACATTTCATGAAATATTTCATTGTGTAAACTTAGAAATTTTTTAAAAAAATACGTTTTTTTCATGAGGACCATCTTGAAAGTTCTTCCTTTTTAACAGGGGATTTTTTGAGGAAATATATTTTCAAATTTGGGGAGTGCAATAAAAAGGACATGCCAGCCCTGAATTACACTGTTCTCACGACCAGCATTGAGGAGTTTTGGGGTTTTTTGCTTAAAAAACCAGTTTTTCTACAAATTGTGCAGATTTTGCAGTTTCCACATTTTTATTTTTTGCTATCAAATTTTTTATATTAATTCCAAATTTTAGAAGCATTAGATGAACATCAAAATTAAAATCTAATTGAGGTTTCGTCATATGCCTTACAAACGTTGGTTTCATTTAGCGTACTTTTTCAATTTTAGAGATCTGTTTTATATTAACTGAAAGCCGAAGTTAAATATATATTGCAAAATTATTATTCGAACTATGGTTGAATAAATAGGAAAAATACTTATAAGATACTTTTTTCCGAACTCTTCATTGGTTACAGTGCTTTACACTCAATTACAATAGCAATATTTATATGTTTTGTGTTTGAATTTAACTGTAACCCAAAATTGTTATGTTGCAAGTACATATCTACGTATGTACATAAAAAGAACCATTAAAACAAAGCAAGAATGAGTCGTTGTGAACAGTAGGGTTCGCAATCGCCATTGAGAGAGCGTCGTGTGAACATGCTATGACAGGTTAACGTACGTCGCAGCTTTTCTAGCCGTCGCCGCAGACCATTTCACACTATCAGTCGCCGCCGATTAAAATACATCGGCTCGCAACTCTGGTCCTGTTTATAGAACCAAACAAAGCGTTTTACAGACCACCCTAACTCTGCAGTTACACGTTCATGAAATTGCTTTCAAGTTGATCACACGTATTGCTTGTTAAAACTACTTTAAATTGACGCTATGACGTAGGCTGTAAGCAACTTGATAGTCAATTTTGTTTTCAAGATGCCGTCGTCAAGGAATCAACAACGAAACAGTAAAACCCTGTTATAACGAATTCTCGGTAGTAACGATCTAAGTCTTAAGTGCCGACGTTTCGGTTGCCATTTTCGTACAAAAATAATTCGTAATAGCGAATTCGTAGTTGAGTCCTCGTTTGAATCGAACTACGCTTATTACGAACTTGTCATGGAGCGGTTTTTTTTTTTGCTGTTTGCACAAAGTTCGTTATAGCCGAGTCTTTCTGTAATTTACTTACAATAATAGAGATCAGCTGTTTAAATTGAACGAAAATTTGAAAGCAAAATTGAAATCAAGTTGGTAGTCAATTTCCAATTATGTGAGTGTGTTAGTAAAAAAGGGTGAATGTATTGAAAATTGAAACAAAACTTGAACGTGTAACCTCCAAGTAAATTACGAAGCAAAGCGTTTTCTGGCTGTCAAAATTTCTCATGCCCATACAAAATGTATGAAACCAACCGAAATAACGCGGCGTCAACGCTTTGCAATTGGAAAATCCAATTTTGACAGCGCGTAAAGAAGTGAAGTTGGCTGCTAAAGTACTGTTGTTTATTTTGTTAATGCCTACATACATATGTATATACATATTTTGCAAATAAGTAATGTAAATTTAGTTACTTTCAGGTCAATTAAGCGTCTTCATCTCTATTTCTTATTTCTATTTAGAGTTTTTTAGTAATTAACGTTAACGCTCTAATTTAGGTTACTCATTTCAGCGTAAAGTTAAGCGTTAAATTACGTTGCGCTTTGCGTCGTAATTTAGGTTGGTCTGTTAATACCAAGTGGCCTTATTAGTGCAACAACAACTGGACTTTACCAATCTGGCATGTTAAATGCATATATAAAAAGTTGTTGTTTAGTTTTCTTTACATAGAGTTTGACACTTTGGTAAAGTCAGCTGATGCTCATTTTTACTAATAGGGCCACCTGGTATCAATTCACTTTGGAACCAAAACAATCAGCTTGAGTGAAAAATTTTTATGAAAAGCGCTCATTTTTTCAGTGGTTTCAGTTGATTGTATGGGTCCCAAAACAGCAAAAATTTACGTCAGGTTAAGGGTCCAACGTGACAAGGACATCAAGCCGAAGAGGCTGTTTATTATATCTGACGCGCTCGAGTATTTCACTGTTACGATTTTTTTTTTGCATTTTGAAAAGGCGGCCATGAGTTTCGGTCACGTCCAAATCGTCAGATTTTTGAATGGGAGCTCCTTTAGGGTCCACTTAACATCTCTTCTGAATATCTGACGCGCTAGAGTAAATCCATTTTTTCTGCATTTTCTACCCCTTCGTACGGCCACACCCACCATGCAAACCGTCAGATTAATATTGCTCCGTTATCAGAAACACGTGGGCTGCATACACTATTAATATCTGACGCGCTCGAGTATTTCAATGTGACTGTTTTTTACATTTTTGAAAGCCCGTACACTGTCCCCCGCACTGAAAGGACATACATCAGATAACATGTTTTTTCTTTTTAGCATCTAATCTTCACATTCCGTAAGGTCCCGACGACGCTCGAGTAAATCCACATTTAGCACCTTAGGCTCCCCTACTATAACTAACTATCACTTATACTAATTTTAAGGCTTTTTCCTTATGTAAAATTTTAATTACATGGATTTAATATGATGACATATATACATCCATTAATTAATATACATAATCATGTTCAAATGAAAATTAAACTCCTTCAATAAATTCAGTAAATTCCATGCCAGCGTATTCATTACACTCTAATTTCTTCAATAATATCAACTACTCAAACAAATGCTTTTATGCACAGTTTTTTATAGTTATTTTTATTTTAATTTTTAACACACTCACTAAGTAGAAACACTTCTTAGCACTTTCTGCAGATATTACAATTTAATAGTGACATTTGTAAGAAAATAGCGGAAGTATTATACGTGATAACGTTTTCAAAACAAAAATTAAAATTTTTGATTTAAATACCCCGCATTGCAGTAATAAAAATCAAAACTTTTAATATAATAACGAAACAAACTTGTTTTTGAAATGCGTTGCAAGAACTGTGGTTTAAAAACTAAAAATTAAAGTTTTTGATTTAAGTGCGCTGCATTGTAGCTATAAAAATATTAACCTTTAATAAAATAAATGAAAATTTTTGTTTATAAAATGTTTAGCAAAATGAATTTCTTTTAAAAAATAAAAATTAAAAATTTTCCAACGCAGCGTTTTTAAATTTTAGCATAATAGGAGAGCACTTTTGTTTTTGATTCAAATACGCTGCATTGTAGTAATAAGAGTATTTAACCTTAATATAATATATAAAAAACTTTTGTTTTTCAAACAAAAACGCACATTTTTGTTTTAAAAATCCTAATTATATAAATAAGAATGTTAAATCTTAATATTAAAGGAACCATTCTTGGTTTAAGAATTATATTTTAAAATGCTGCTTTTTTGGTTCAGTGCATGATCAGAGCTCCAAGTCGATGATTCGGCGGCGGCTTATATATCGGCTGGAACGAAAATATACAAAAAAAAATTTTAAATAAAGAAATTGGAAAAAATAGTTTTTCTAGCTAAAAAATTACAATATTTCATAAAAAATTCTTTGTATAGTAAAAGTAAATCGGCGGCGGCGCGGCTTGGAGAAACGGACTGGCGGCGGCTAGCAGCCGATCGGCTTGTAGCTCTGCCCATGATCTGTCAACACAAACAAAGAAAATTTTTACACAATTACTACACAGAACTTGTTAAGCAAAGAAAAAAGTGGTTTTCGAAACTATATGCTGTGTAATTAAATTATATATACATATATATGATTTTAGTATCACACTTTGTAATAATTAACTGTTTAAAAGTAAGATATAATTGTTAAATAATTAAAAAATACATTGAGAAACTGCGCAGTTTGTGCGTGTGGCAATTAAGAGGGGAAGAAAAAATACGAAATAGAAGAAAAAAACGAAAAAGTTGAAAATTTAACTGCATAAAGCAAAAAATATTACGTTTTAATAGATATTTTTTTTGTTGGGTTTAAAACTTGTGAAATTAATTGTAGTGGAGATAAAGTTGAAAAAACATGGCTACACGTAAGAAGTCGCTTTTGAAAATCATAATTTTGGGCGATAGCAGTGTTGGAAAAACTTCGTTGATGAATCAATATGTAAGCAAGCGATTCTCAAATCAATATAAGGCCACCATTGGTGCTGATTTTTGTACAAAAGAAGTTGTAGTGGACGATCGTGTTGTCACATTGCAAATCTGGGATACTGCGGGTCAAGAACGTTTCCAATCGTTGGGCGTTGCTTTCTATCGTGGGGCCGATTGCTGTGTCTTAGTGTATGACGTCACATCGCCTAACTCTTTCAAAAATCTAGACTCATGGCGCGATGAGTTCCTTATACAGGCCAGTCCCAGAGATGCCGAACATTTTCCCTTTGTTGTGCTGGGTAACAAGGTTGACATGGACAATAGGCAAGTGTCGACACGCCGTGCTCAACAATGGTGTCAATCGAAGAACGATATACCATACTTTGAGACATCGGCCAAAGAAGGTATTAATGTTGAGTTAGCCTTTCAGACTATTGCCAAAAATGCATTAGCCCAGGAAGCCGAAGTTGAGTTGTACAATGAATTCCCCGATCAAATTCGTTTGAACGCTGATCGAAACAATCGTCCCGGAAATGCTGATAACTGTCAATGCTAATTTAAGATCTACACTAGTTTTATATACGACAAGTGTATTTAGGATGCTGGTTGCTGTCGTATCTGTCGGCTTCTTTTTATTAAAACAAATAAATTTGCCATTGTTTGCTATCCGGTAAATACATTCGTTTTCTTTTTATGTCAATCTCTCGTAAATATCCACGCTCTCAACATTAAATAATATTTTTTCAGCTAAAAATGGCAAAGTATCGAAATATTACAAAAAAACTTTAATTGTGTTTAATTTCATGCACATTTTCTGATAAAAGTTACGAATTTGGTAGTTAAAAACATTTATAATCATTTTTAATAATTTAAGAAACTTTTAAATACCATAAAATGATTTTGTATCTTTATTTAATTAAATTTCGATTATAGTATAAAATATACATACATACATGCCTATAATGTAATAATCATAATAAATTCTTAGTAATAAATAAACGATCAAATTTGTAAACAAAACCAATACAATAAAATGAGAGTAAATATGTAGTGCATTACGAGAAATATTACACGAATAACTTTACAATAAGAGATCTACACTATATCCAATAGAAATAGAACAATTTCATTTAAAGGCAGAGATCCTTAATCATTCAAAGAGCTATTTACAGTGCTCTAACATTTTTTAGCGAGTGGAAAATAATGCCAATATTAACACGAATTACCACGTTCACACGAATTAAATTTTTGAAATGGCTCGTCATAAACAGATTGTGAAAATTGTAACGGTCAGGCCATGGGCGTTTTTAAAACGCATGTTTCTGCTTTTCTTGAAGTAAATTTGTGGTTTTCAAACCACATAAGTGGTTTGTTCTAAGTGGCCTTTTACACTTGGGACATATCTTTTCGGACAGAATAATTATGTTGGCGAGGGGAAGAAAAGGTAGAGGGTGCAGTCAGGGGTGCCAGATGATTTGGACGAAAAATCGGCATATTTTGCAAATAAAATCGGCATTATCGGCACTTCAATTTAAAAAAATCGGAAAATTCAAAATACTAATTTTAAATACACTAAACCATATTTTTATTAACAAAAAATAAAACAACAATTCAGCATTAACAAATGTTTATAACATATTAAATAACATAAAAATCAATGAAAATAAAATAGAAAACGACATTTCAATGAATTGTTGACAATAAAGCGGAACTCTTTGTCTGAGGAACTTCTAAAAACTTTGCAGAAATGTCTCAAAGAATGCTGTAGAAACTCTGAAGAATTTTCTTGGGAAATTCAAAAGGAGTTTTCGATATGTCTGAACAATATCGGAAAAATGTCTGACAAAATATCTGAAAAAATTCGCTTTTACCTCGCTTATACGCAGTGCTTAGTGGCCTTTCACACTTGGGACAATTCTTCCGAACAGAAAAATTATGTTGGCGAGGGGAATAAAATGTAGAGGGTGCAGTGGTCGATACGCCAGTAAATCGCACTACGCATTACAGAGAAAATTCGTTCTTTGGCCGAACAGTTCGTATGTGGAATAAACTCCCTGCAGAGGTCCTTCCTATCACTTTCAATATTGGAAAGTTTAAATCGAATATCCATAAACACTACTATAACCAATTTTCCTAATTCTGGCGCAATGCATTGCATGAGTAGGGGCCATTCCCTGAGTGCCGGGCTTATTAAAAAAACAAAGCCACAATACTAACAAAAACTCACGCACATCAAGTAAACAAATCGGACATTTCTTGACGAAGTGTGAAAGCTTCAGGACAGTTCCAAAGAGAATTTAAAAAATTTCTGTCAAGAAATGTTTCAGAAGTTGTCAGATTTTTTCTGACCTATTTCGCCAAATCGATTTTAAAAATCGACAAAATCTGTTTTATGTAGTTTTTCTTAATACATATTGTAAATTTGGTTTTACATAATAATTTTTTTATTATAATAAGTTTTTATAAAATATTCGTATAAAAATTTAGCAAAAAATCGCCATAAGTAGAAATAAAATCGCCAAAAACTATTTCATGTAAATTTTTCTCATCAAAATTCAAAATCCATTAATGACTGTAATTAAATATGAAAAATTTCAAAATCACATTGTTTTAATTCCTTCCAGACAAGTTTTGGTGGGATTTATTTTCGAACATACTTTTTTAACAAAGTAATTTTTCTGAATTATAAAAGTTTTAAAGTTTAATTTTGTTGAAAAATAAACATAAAAATCGCCAACATATGTTTGTTAATAAAAATTTATAAATAGATAAATATATTCATAAATAGATGAATAATCAGCGACTTAATCGGTCTGATTGTGTAAGGCGTTGGCGTAAACGCCTATGTCGTTTTTTGTCATAGATTAAAGTAACACACAACCCGTGTTCTTTAATCTACTACAAAAAACGACTTAGGCGTTTATGCCAACGCCTTACACAATCAGGCTCAATAAGTTACAATAAAAAGTATTTGGCAGCATTTTACGTTTTTATTTGCAAATAAGCTCTTCGTATAAACGAGGTATATGAAACAAAATGAAATATACCTTTCCCTGTGCGCAAATGTACATATGAAATCAGTATGTATGTATGTATAGGATAAAATAACATATGCATGTACGTACATACATACATAGCTACTTGTGGCATCGCTTTCACAGAATATGTTTACTACATGGTAAATTTTTTTACTTTTTCAAAATTAGCATTTATTCTTATTATTCTCTCTCTAGTTACTGTTGTACAATCAAAGAATTCATAAATATATTGAAGATATTTTATGCAAGCTGCTAATTCTACAACAATAACAACACATGGTCCAACAATATACACAACAAACAAACAAAAGAATGATAGAATGAAAAGCACATAGAATGTTTCCTGCTACCAATCTTATATTTCACCATTCATTCATAGTTCAAAAAGAGAGATATTTCACCATTTATTCATAGTTCAAAAGGAGCGATTAAACTAGAAGAGCGACCTGGTTCATTGAGGAAATATGAACTAGAATGACCGAACATTCAAATGAACTATTTGGCAGAAGTCTAATTAACAAACATGTGTAAAGGTGGCATCTCAAAACTCTAATTTGCAAATAGTGCGTTAATCCAAGGCGAATTCAGTACCAGGTAGCCCTATCATCACAGATAATCATCAGCTGATTACACCCAATCAGTCAAACTCTATATAAGAAAAGAGAAAAACTTTAACCCGAACTGTCAAAGCACAAATAAAAATAGTCCTACACCTACTTTGTATGTGTGTTGTTTTCATGATAAGGCCACTTGATATTAATTCGCTTTGCGTTAATCAGCAATTGTTTTCGTGACTTAGTAAAGCGGCCTTCAGACTATTAGATTTAGTACTAATACTTGTCAAAAACTCAAATCTTAAGTAAAAACCTAACAGTGTGAAAACAATTTGTTATAATATGTCAAATAATACGTTAAGAAATTTGACAGTATTATGGTATTCGTCATTTTTAGGAAATTTTCTAAGCAATCACATTTTTCATTTTATCAGGGTTGTCTTTTGCACATTGAAATAACAAAAACAGTTGTGTATTTGTTTGCCAGCATAAATAAAGAAAAAGAACGAAAAATTTGTTTTATTGTAAATTATTTCTTTACGTTTTATTGGGAATCTGATAGTGTAGAAACAAAATGTAATGAGAAAATTTTCTTTAAGACTTTTTGACAGTCAGACTGATTATGATATGATTTTCGTCTTACAAAAATCTCAAAGCTTGTATTACAATGTGAAATCGCCTTAAGTTACAATAAAAATACATACAGCGTTGCCAAATGTGAAGATTTATCTGTATTTTGCAGTTTTTCTAAGCATTGAGCAGTTTTCCAGTTTTTGGCTTAAAAAAACCAGTTTTTCTACAAATTGTGCAGATTTTGCAGTTTTCAACGTTTTATTTTTGCTCTCAAATTGTTTATATTAATTCCAATTTTTAAAGTCATAATTTTACTTTTTTAATGCAACAATGTAATGCAAGAGGGAATTCACACTCATTTAGGTCTAAGCAAGTTGCGTTTTTCTTATGGAGTTTGCTATTATAGTTCATATGTACGTAAATTTTTTTTCCGAATTCTCTTGGCGAAGTTTTTAGTGATTAATACAAACAAAAAACTATATTTTCTTTCCCCAAAAAATAACTGTATACTTCAAATAAAACAAAAACTTAAATACGGAAGCCAAAATTTCAATTACTACATTTGTTGAATTTTGCTCCTTACGTCTTTGAGCCGATTCGGAAAAAATTATTCGATCTCCCTGTGTAATTTGTAGAAATTTTATATTAAATGTCCCATAGTGCAACTGATAGACTTCCTTTTCATATAATTCAAAAAGTTATAAATTTGGAGTGCCACATTTTCCTAACTTCCGAGATGGTAAAGCGTACCAATTTGGCACTTTTTTTGCTTATTTTTCGTTTTCATCTATACAATTTTAAAATTTCTAAAGGTGGGCTTACATCTGTAAATATTTGCATCTCATTTTCTGTAGTGTGGACGTGTGCGACGCACAGAAACAACGCTAGAATTTTCGTCACATTCAACGCACACGATCCGTACCTTGTTGGTTTTTTGACGAACAATACAAAAATTTGCGCCGCAGACCGTTCTGATGTGGACGCATTCTAAGAAAGAGTGCTATGTTTTGATAAGAAAAATTTTTAAATAAATAATGTATGTACATATATACTATACTTTGGATTTTTTGTGCAGTTTTTTCACGTGAAAATCAGTTTTTTTATTCCAAATTTGCAATTTATTTAAAAAAATATATATGGCAACGCTGGCTGATCGAACGAGTTTTCGTTTGGTACTATATTGGCGCATATTCATAGTCGAAACAAAGTATACTTTAAGATTTTAAAACCAGTATTTTGTATGGTAATACTGGTTTTAAATACCTAAAGTATATTTAGATTATGACTATGAATATGCGACATTATATCTAAACAAAATTTACAAAAATAGTTTAAAATGACTTCTTCATCACACAAAAACAAAAATCGGTTGCAAACTACTTAAATTTTCAACAATTTCTCATTATTATGAGTTGCATTCGATGTTCGATCTTCGCTGGCTATCGAACATCGAGTATCGAATGTCAAATTCAAGGTGAATTAATTTTATCAGGTGGTGCTGATTCTACAATAACATTTGACATCTCAGCACCTATGTCAACGTATACAAATTTTGACATACGAGCATCTAATTTGCGGGAATAAAGTTGAACAGCTGTGCTTATAATATCACCTGTATAAATCCACCTTGGTATATTGAACAGGTACCACTACAGGAACAGCTGTTTTAGGAAATTTGAGAATGTGTGCGTCACACAGACCATAGATTTTGACACATGTCTGGGATTTTTCTATCAACAACGGGCATGGGTTAGTAAATTTGTGAGAGCTTATGAATGTTGCGACTCACAGATAATGGATTTGACATATTTCTGGGGTATTTCTACCAACAAAGTACATGTGTTTTTTGGTGTTGTATTTGTTTTAATGCTGGTGGTACCTGTAATGAATATGTCTTGGATGCGCACAAATAAAATTATTTCAAAAGCTGAATGCGTAATCTGCATTCTATCATTCTTGCATATTAATGGCTATAGAGACAAGTCTTACTCAGGGAGTCCGTTGTTTTCACCATAGAGGAAACAAATCATGGTGAGCGTATGAAGGCCGGCTATGCTATACAAAAGGGATCTAGTTAGCGTAGCAGGTGTTTGTTATATCATAGAGGAGAAAATCCTTTTATTTAAATAAAATGAATACTTGCCCAAGGCGAATTTAGTACCAGGTAGCCCTATCATCACAGATGATCATCAGCTGATTACACCCAATCAGTCAAACTCTATATAAGAAAAGAGAAAAACTTTAACCCGAACTGTCAAAGCACAAATAAAAATAGTCCTACACCTACTTTGTATGTGTGTTGTTTTGATGATAAGGCCACTTGATATTAATTCGCTTTGTACTTGCCAAGTGCACTTTTTAACATTTTTTATAAACTGTATTAAGAGCTAAAGACTTGTTCAAAAGCCTTAAAATGATACCGATATTGTTCATATATATATATATATATATATATATATATATATATATATATATATATATATATATATATATATATATATATATATATATATATATATATATATATATATATATATATATATATATATATATATATATATATATATATATATATATATATATATATATATATATATATATATATATATATATATATATATATATATATATGCATTTTCTATCCTATGTATATTTTTTTTTTGGAGCTGTGTCGCCAAACATAGTTTAAACAATTTAATTTATTAATAAACACTTGTATACTTATAAATATATTAATATTATTTCTTATTAGTATCTAATCTCTTAAGATGTTTACGTGCTGGTTTAAAGGTCTGACAATATTTCTCAAATGTAGAAGGATTTATTTGTAATAGATTTTGTTCAACAATTTTTCGAAAATTTCGTAGATTTTGATGTTCCAAGCGTAACCTCTCATGTTCTGTCTCAATGAAGCTCTGCACAATGCCTTGAGTATTCTGGCTCTCGCCAATGTTTGGTTTATTGTGCAAAATCTGTTGTCTTACTTTATTGTATTCATTGTCCATTAATTTTGTTAAAGACTCGGATAAACTAGAGTTTACATCTTCAAACATTTCTTTATTTTGATTTATCTTACGGATTCTCTCAGTGTCTGCATTGACGCCAAGTAAATGAGCCAAGTTAGCTTCATTGGGGTTGGATTCCGATGATCGATCGCTGTTGGAATGTTTTTGAAAATTATTTATTTCATCCTGCATTCCATATATATCGTAAAATTTGTAGCCTAACATTTCCAAGGCTATTTCGGTAAGTAAGTAGGACATTTTGCAATATAGTTTGAATGATTTGTTTATACACTAGTAGAATAAAATAAACAATGCGTATGTTCAGTGGAGGAAGACAACCGAGTGGCGCGCCGTAGTATTTTCCGGCGGCGGCCGAAGCACTTGCGCCATGGCAAATTCTATTTTGTATTAAGGCGAATTCAGTACCAGGTAAACTCGTCATTAACAAGGCGAGCTGTTCGTATGAACAGATTTCGTTTTGTATGGGAAAGCTAGTAAAAAGCAACTAGAATTAATTCCAAATCTCGTAAGTACTATATTTCGCTCTGATTTAAATGTACCGTAGTTGGACCGTACCAATCTGTATAAAATATAAATTCCTTAAGGTCGGTCCACATCTAAAAATAATTGCGCCGAACGTGTTCGCCGAAAATATTTGCGGCACAAATTTTAGCTTGTAGAAAAAATGGGAATGAAGAAATATTAAGTTGATGTTAATTTTTCCCTTGTTTCTTGGAATATTAATCAAGCCCAATTCTTTCTGAATTTAACGTTACGAACGTTATACTATATTCACACTGCTGTAGTTTAACGTGTTTCGGCCAATATTAAGAAACTAAACAAAGTTGTTCAGACTACAATTTTATAAACTTCCTGTTTACTGCATGGCAAATCCAAAAAAAGTTGGTAGCAAACCGGCAGCTAAAAATTTTTTTCGTGTCCTAAATAGTAATAATTTTGCAAAGTTAACAACTAGCATTTTACATGTTTATGTACATTTTTCCATTTGAATTGAAAACTTGAACCAAAAACTAGGTTTTTAATACTTTTCAACCAACACAAATCATAATTTTCAGAATACGCTGTTTGTTGCTATAGAAATGCTACAACCTTTTTTAATTTCGACTTTGTTTACATATTTTGCCACCATTACAAACCGTGTTCAATAAGCACTAAAATCAAATATTCAACTGAACATACATCAAGAACTACTTGGAACCCTGCCTTTTACTGGTTTTTGAATGAGTTTAATTTTGAAACACATAAATTCTTTGACAATTGATTATATGGGAAAACATCTAAAAATTAACTTGTTTAGCTCGTAAACACTAAAATTGCCAAAAACATGGTAGTGTGAATTGCCTATTAGCCTAATAATCAATTTACATTTATCACTTCATTGAAAATGCGATTCTAGTTTTAGCTTTCATGAAAACTATCTGTCAAATTTTTCTCATTTGATAATTTTTTTTTCATCATGAAAAAGTTGGCGAAAACTTATATGATGACAACTTTTAATGACTTTTTTTTATTAACTTTTGTTTAAAAAATCATTTTCTATAAAGTAAATACACCACAATGCATTATTTATAATAATTGTTACAACAGTGAAATAAACAAGAAATATAAATAAAATAGAATAACAGAGTTAAGTTATTTGCTATACATTTTTGTAACAAATACATAAAAACATAAATTTTACAAAAGTAAACTTAATATGTATTTAAAAACAACCCAATGGATAAAAAAAAGATGTTGCAAAGCTTCAGAAGACCAGAAAGTACATAATTAGGGGACTCACACGGTATCATAAAGTCATGTCATAAGTTAAAAAAATATTACTGTTGTGAACAACCCCTCATATTTTAATGTGCTATTTGAAACATAAACAAGATGATACAAAACAAATCAGAGCAAATATTACAAAAATGAAATAGTGCTAAATTATGTCAAAATAAATTATGTATATCTGTATCCGCAAATTATTTGCGAATATTTGTAATATTTGCGAGAATTTATCCTTTTAAAATTTTACGACTTTAGAATGTATTTGCTAATTTTAGTAAGTTTTGCGATGCAGGTAATATTTAATAAAACTTTTTGCTCTTGTGCATAATTTTAATGAATTAGTTCTGATTCAAGCCATTTCCGCTATTGTCCAGTTTTGTTTTGCCTTTTTACAGTTCTACCGACATTACAATAATATTACACTTTGCTATCTTTTTGATGATAGCAATTTTTTGCAAATTTTCGTCATCTTTGCAAATTTGTCCAAGTTTTTGGCATTCCTTACAGTTTCAGCTATTTTTAACCAATTTTATGTATTTGCAATACATTTATTTTTTGTTTTAATTTGCTTATGATTCAAGAAATGAGCGGAATAAAACAAAAAGTGACAGATGGTTTTCATAACCATTCAATTTTTCATAATTGCAATCAGAATCGCTCTAAATGAAAAATGAAGTGAAAAATTGCTATGAAGTGAAAATGATAAATTTTTTATCACTTCATTTTTATCATAAATTCAGAATCGACTGTTATTGGATAATGTGTCAGATGTGCGAAGTTTCTGCATCTGACATAAGACTGCGCGTTCATGAGACGTAGCTGTTGAGCTCAACTGTTGTAAAACTGTTGGCAACTGTTGCGCCCAACAGTTACGTCTTAGAAACGGCTTGATGGATATACTGCAATATGAACAGCTGATAAATGTAAACAATGAAAAACAGGCACAAAAGACATAGTTGAAATTAACTAAATTAATTAGTTTAGCAGTCAGCTTTGAGTGCATTTTGGTTCCATAAAATATTCTATAAACATGGTATCCAAATTCATTTTATTTTAAAATGTTCATCACAAAGCAAGAAACACTGCAATAAAATAAGAAGGCTGCGCCGATAATATTTTTAATTCAACGCTAAGCCGCCACCATGTTAAAAAATGGTTCAACATTATAGATATTTAAATACTATGTAATATAGTAAGTAAACAGCACAATAAACATATATTTAGTGATCTTATTTTTATTTTAATTACATTCCTTTATTTGTTTACTTTATCACATTTGTAATGCAAAATTTACTAAACTACTTAGCAGCGGCCACATAATAAAGCGGCGTTGTATTAGAATATAAACGGCATAACTTTTGATCAGCTGTGCATGCTAAGTACAACATGTTGACCATAGGTAGAGCCCTTTTGTCCCAGTTTACACAATGCAAGTCTTATTGATCAGCTTCTTATTCAGCTGTGAGAAAAACAGAGAAATGTGCATTAATTACTCTGTCTTTCTCACAGCTGAATAAGAAGCTGATCAATAAGACTTGCATCATAGATTATACGTAGATAGTCAACTAAAACTTCAAAAACCTAAGTCTACTCTCAAAAACCTAAGTCTGAGAATGTGTTAGTAGAACATTTTTTATTAGTATTGGTGTAAAATAAAACTTTCACCACAGCACCAAAACCATACATAGTTGTTTGAACATGAATTTTTAGTTGTTATATACAATTAAATTTATATTTATTAATGAAAATATTATTTATAATCATTTTTAATACATTTGAGCTAAAAAAAGTTATTTTCTAAACACTTTTTTGAAATTATTATATTTGGTATTAAAAAAATTTATCCCAAATACTATAAAAAAATGCAATTCTGCTGAATGAAAAAATGGTTGAAAACATTGATAAATTTCAACATGCAAATGTCAACAAAATTAAATAAATATTTTTAAATTACAGCAAGAAGAAACATAAAATTTATACCAAAAGAAATAAAAAAATTAAATCAAGTGATAAAAGTGTTTGTGTGTGCAAAAAAGATAGATTTTACAGCATTTTCAAATGCAAAAATTACGCTCTTCGATGTGTGTTGAATAACCCCGCTCATGTGAGTTGAATACACAGTGCTTGTTGGTGTGAAGGAGAGTTGTCATTTTTTTGGACAGGTTGCCAGTTGAATATCTACGTATAATCTATGACTTGCATCGTCTAAACGTCGACTTTACACACACAATTTGTAAAATTTAATTCAGCCGGTAGAAAGACAAAGAGAGGAATACTTCATCTCTCTGTCTTTCTACCGGATGAATTAAAACTTTGCAAAGTAAACTTTGTGTGTGTAAAAGGGCACGTAGCGAAAAAAGTTTATGATGGAAAAAATGGCAGCAAATACACAACTGTTGTGAGTAGCGGAACTACTCAACTGTGCGTTTCTAAGCAAACACACAACAGTTGCGTAAGTACTGACAACCGTCTGTACAGGACTTAATTTTTACCTGATTTTTTAGCTAGGAATTCTGTGTAATTTCATTGAATTATTGTTGTTATTTAGTGGGTATTTTTTTTGTTTATGTGTGTGTACATACATATTATTCGGAACAATCCCTTAAAAATGTTAAAAAATTATTCCTTGTCAAACATTGAAGTGTGAATTGAAAGAAAAATCATTGTCTTAAAATAGCTGAAAATCATTGAGACATTTTGCATTGAAACCTAAAAGCATGAAAATCAACGAAAAAAATTTGTGTGTTTTCGCTACTAGTCCACCATACGACAAGGAGGGATTTCTTTTAAAAAAGGGTGAGGTTAACAAGGCATTCCAAAGAAGATATTTTGTGCTTAAAAGAAATTTATTATTTTACTTTGAGAAGAGAGGTGACAAGGAACCACTTGGTTTAATAATCGTTGAAGGGTGTACAATTGGTGAGTGATTCATTGTAAATCTAGTTTTCGCATTAAGTATATACATATGTATGTTCTAAAAATAAAAATTTTTCATTACAGAACTTTCCGAGGAAAGTGATCAATACTGTTTTGAAATAGCCTTCAATGGCAATCGTACATATATATTGTCAGCAGAGTCACAAGAAAGTATGGAATCCTGGATGAAGGCTTTAACCTGTGCGGGTTATGAGTATAAGAAACTAATGGTGGCTGAATTGCAAAGGCAACTGGAGGAGATCGAAGGTTCTCGTAACAGTACGTATTTTAAAGTTAATGCGTAAAATTTATGTATGCATATGTGTAAATTTTGCTTGTATTTTAGAAATAACCACAGACTCAATGCCCTCGTCGGCAAATGTTTTAATCCCCAAACCGCCACCACGTCGAACAAATCCCTTTAATCGTCCTGCTCCACCTTTGCCAGGCTGTATCAACGGCAATAACGTTTTAACAGTAGCATCACCAGCGATGCCATTTATAAATGGCCATTTCGGCTCATCTTCACAGCGTAACATTACGATTGCTGCTACTGCCAGCAATATTCATGCAGGTATGATATAGAAAAAGTATGTTTGTTCTACAATTACATATTTGCTTATTTGAATTTTTTCGTTGGTTAAAGAAAAAAGAAATGGTACAATAATTCTCGCAAAAAACCGACAACAAAATAGACGTGGCACTGCCCATAATTTATTTCATAATGGTGTACTTTCACGAGAACTAATTGTGTGCGAGGCGTAAGTCCAGTTTAGTGAAACAGCTCCAAATATAAACAAAATTACATAGGTGGTTAGAAAATGCAAAAATAAGAAGAAAATGTAAAATTAAAACATTGAGGGAAACGTATAGTTTTCGAGTTATGGGCCTCCGAAGTGTTCATATATATATGTACATACATATGTAATTTTCTACTTTATTTTTGAACGTACAGTGGCGAGCACTTGTGGATACATGTATCTCATGTATTAGTTAAAACCGCTTCAAATTCTACAAAATATGTACAAATCAACCAGGTTTTCTACTAAAACTATTTATTATGATCCAATTAAAGGACAGAAAAAATATTTATTTTTGATCTTAAGCTAAACCGAAGTTTTGCCCAATTTCGTGAAAAAAGTCAATGTATCCACTTTTGCCCGCTTACTGGGGGTCTACATTAGCCATTAAGTTGGTATGAACATCATGTCGGACATTGCATATGGCTAATGTAGATCGCTTGTGTCTATGTTTCGTCCATGCTCTGCCATCGATGCCCGAACATATGGCTGAGCATCAATGTTCGCCATGAGATTCGCTGTAACAACCATTTTTAATAGAAAGAAAAGAGACAGAAAGAAATTGTTAAATGTTCCATTTCTATTGCAATAGCACCAAATCCATTGATAAGGCAGAACATGGACATCGCACGTATTCACCACAACAAAGAAGATGAATTTTTTGCAGTTGCTCTGCCGGCGTCATGTTCATGTCATGTTCAAGTCGATGGCTCGTGAAGACGTAGGGTTAAGCTTTTGTTATCTGGCAGCACAATAAGTAGGCAAATATCAGTTGTTTTTCCGTTATTTGAGTTGATTGTAACACAAATAAAACAAATACCTTACGCTAGTAGCAAACTTTTTTAATTGTAATTATTTTTTTAAAAAACATTTAACTTTCAATAAAAATGCGAAAGATTTCCACTGTTTTAGAAAATAAAATTATTGAAATGACAAAAAGCAATCAATCAGCACGTGAAATTGCGAGAACATTGGCAATTTGCCACCGAACAGTGCTTCAGGTAAGAAAAAGAAAAAATATTAGCGGAGAAGGTCCACAAAAATCGCGACGAAGTTTGCTCACCGAGAGAGATGCTTGGGCCATGGAACATTTATAGGTTACGAAGCAGGCAAAAACACCAAAACAGGCAGCAGATGCTATAAACAACCCAGTTAGTGAGTGGACAGCACGTAGGGCACTTAAAAGAATCGGGCTCACTTCAGCTATAAAGCAAAAAAAAAAAACCAGCACTGTCGGAAAAAAATGTAAAAGCTCGACTAAAGTTCTGTTAAGAGCACACAAACTGGAGTGTGGAAGACTGGAAACGGGTAAGATGGTCAGATGTAACCAAAATAAACCGTACTACTGGCACCGTTCTTATGAAACACTTAAAAAACACCAAGTAAAAGAAACCATGAAACATGGGGGTGGAAGCTTAAAGGTTTGGGCCTGTTTTACTTGGTGGCCCCTTGGGCCAGTGGTAAAAATTGAGGGAATAATGAAAAAGAAAGATTATCTTCATATCTTAGGTGATAATTTACCCGATTTTGTGGACCAAAGTGCTTACCCGGAGGAAGAAGTTGTTTTTCAACAAGATGGGGATCCCAAGCACACGGCCAAAAATCGTTAAGGATTGGCTGTCAAGTCAAAAATTTCAAACAATGCAATGGCCAGCGCAAAGTCCAGATCTCAACCCAATCGAAAACTTATGGGCTTTGCTGAAGAAACGTCTTTCCCATTATGATAACGTGCCAACAAATTTAAATGATCTTTGGTCCCGAGTACAAACGGAGTGGTCAAATATTCCGAAGAAAATCATTGAAAACTTGGTGGAAAGTATGCCAAGACGTGTCAGAAGTGTGATTAAAGCAAAAGGACTGTGGACAAAATATTGAAAATTTAAAGAAAAAAGGTTTTTTTTCAATCGTGCAGAAGTGGATACTTAGGACTTTTTCATGAAATTGCATTCATCTTCAGTTTATCCTTAAATATTATTGAATTTAATTTTGTTTTCTTAAATTATTATTTTTATTAAATAGTTTAAATAAAAACTTGAACTGGTTTTCCTTTATTTTATGTTTTTTACTCCGATTTTTAATTTTTTTAAACAAACATGTTTCCACAAGTGCTCGCCACTGTATATGGCCAATATTGGTATCATTTTAAAGCTTTTGAATATATCTTTCTTAATATTCAAACATTTTTAAAACTTCTTAACCCATTACGAAGCGGAGATGAGTTCGAAAATCAAAAGTTTTTAGTTAGCGTAGCCAGAAGGCCGGCTATGCGAAAAGGCTTTAGTTATCGTAGCCGGTGTTTGTTATATCATAGAGGAAAAAATCCTTGCGTCCGGCCGAAGGACGGCTATGCAAAAAGGCTTTAGTTAGCGTAGCCGGTGTTTGTTATACCATAGAGGAAAAAATCTTTGCGTCCGGCCGAAGGCCGACTATGCAAAAGGGATCTAATTAGCGTAGCCGGTGTTTGGTGTATCATAGAGGAGAAAATTTATTCATTTGAATAAATTGCATACTTACCTAGTGCACTTTCTTAACATTTTCGTGTAAAATTTTGTATAAACTGTATTAAGAGCTAAAGATTTATTCAAAACCTTTAAAATGATACCAATATTGGCCATATACGTTCAGAAATAAAGTATAAAATTACATATATATATATGAAAACTTCAGAGGCCCATAACTCGAAAACTATGCGTTTCCCCCAATGTTTTAATTTAACATTTTCTTATTTTTGCATTTTCTACCCTCCTATCTATTTTTTTTATTTGGAGCTGTGTCACTAAACTGGACTTGTTCCAAAAATCCGCAATAGGTTTATAAATTGCGGAGTTTTGGGGCAACATCCTTAAAAAAACCTGAATTGATAACCTTTCTTTTTTTTTGGAGTTGGTTAAAAAGGAATTATGTATTAGTTAAAACTGACAGTAATGCGTTCGAATTTCTTCAAATAGGTGCCAATGATACGCTAGAATTTCTACCACTGGGTCGCATTACTGTTCGGTTCTATTCACATAATTTTAAAATAATGGAATAATATGAGTTTCACCGTTACCGTTGAAATTTTTCAAAAAGTGTCACAAAAAGAGTATATTAAAAAAACGGTCTCAAAAAGAGGATTTTTGAAAAAAATGGGCATGTTTAATAACAAGAAAAATGTAAACAAAGTTATTTAATTTTTAAAAATAAAGGTTAAGGTTGCTTTAGACTATCTGTGTTTTATATCTGACTTGTCAGCTTTGCGACCCACATGTAACTGCGTTTCTGTCAAAATTGTCCATTTACAGACAATTTTTAATTTTTGCTTTCACACGTACGTGTATAATCAGATCTGACATAAGCTCTAATAATGTTTTGTTCTCACTATGTGTATTTGCCATATGGAATGTCACTTTTTATGCACATGTGATTTCATGTGCATGTCAAAATCTGCGGTTTAAGTAAGATTTATCATATTTGTGTTCACCTATTGGTATGTTACGTACATTTGACATAACCTATAAAGGGAAACAATCTTAAAACAACTGATTGTTTTTACTTATTTTGTTATATACAGAGTTCGGATTTGCGCACTCCTCTTGCTCATTACGCATTTCTTACAAGCGTATTAAAAATGCGCACAAGCGCAAGGAGCGGAGAGAAAAAAGGAGAGATTCGTTAGCGCTGCGCAAGCGCATTCGATTTATTAGCGCCGTTCTTTGCTCAATGCGCATTTATTTTTTTTGTCTAGCGCTCTGCGCTGGCATTGTACATATTGAGCGTCGCATTGTGATTGCTCTTTTTATGCCAACAGTGGTTAGTTTGAGTTTATTCAGTGCTGCAAAATACATACATGTTTCGTAGTGACGTAATTGTAAGACATTTGGATTTGTAGCATATCGTTCTTCTTTACTTTTTTTATTCTTGATCCCATTAAATATGATGCCCCTCGTCGGGTCAAACTTCCGGACCGGCAACAGAAATATGAACCACACTACGGACCCAAGTTCCGGTCCATTCCCTAAACCGGAAGTGTGAACTGCACTACCGACCCAACTTCCAGTACAAACCGGAACCGGATTATATAAAAAAGAAAACGGTTTAAAAGAATTATAATCTTTTTTCCCCTGACTGATCTGGCAAACCGGATTTTATCAATAAGATTGTTGTGGCATTTCAGAATAAATGATTTTATGCAATAATAAAAGCACACGTATGCTAAGAAGGTTGTTGAACGAAACGCCATACAATTTCGTGGCAAATTGAGAAACAGGATCATATCTTTTCAATCCGTATACATATCTAATAATATTGTTGTATAAAACGTTTAGCTTTCTTTTGCTAACAGAGTCACAGCTTGCAAAAAGCTCACAACCGTAGATTAAACCAGGAACAAGATAAGCATTTGCAAGAAGTTGTCTTATGTTGAAAGGAATTTAATACTGTGATGACCAAAGACATCTCAGCTTAGAGTAAGTCTGACCCACAAGTGTGTTAATATGGTTTGTCCAAGCAAGCCCGTTATTAAAAATTAATCCCAGGTTCTTGGCAGCATTAACAATAGTAATTTTTTTCTCCATTTATTAAAACATGGAAATCAGCAATATGAGTAATTGTTTTCTTGCGAGCTATAATACACTTTGATTTACAAGGGTTTAAACAAAGTCCATTTGCAGTTGCCCAGCAATATCAACGGAAATGACTGGGCTACTTAAATACAACTGCACATCATCTGCGTACATATGAATTTGGCAATGTAAAAGTTGTTTTGGCAAGTCATTTGCATAAATTGAAAAAAGGAGTGGCCCAAGGATTGACCCTTGAGGCACACCCTTAGATAAATCTAATACCGAAGACTGATTATTTTTCGAATACACAAATTGCCGACGACTAGAAAGGTGTGAAGATAGCAGTCGTGTGGAAGTTAAAGATAAATTAAAGAAGTGTCGAAGTTTCATGCAGAGCATGGTATGGTCAACCGTGTCAAAGGCTTTAGAATGATCAAGAAGAACCAAGAAATTAATTTTACCTTCGTCCAGCTCACGCCGTATATTTTCAGTTACGTTAAGTAAAGCTGAAACACAGCTATGATTTTGGCGAAATCCAGATTGCTTATCAGACAACAAATTATGATTTTTAATAAATAGCGACATTTGATTATAAAGAATTTTTCAAGAGCCTTAGATAGATAGCACAGTATGGCAATTGGCCTGAACTCTGAGTCGTTTTTTGGTATTGGCACTATTTTTGCGTATTTCCACTTCAACGGAAAAGTGCTAGTCATTATAATGATATTGAATAAATGTGTTATATATGGTAAGAGGACCGGCAACAATATCTTTACAAATTTAGGGTGAATGTTATCAGAGCCCACTGCATTTGACTTAATTAGATTGAAGCTTAAATAGACTTCAGATTGGCTTATACAAGTGAATTGGAACACATTACTATTGACTTCGTAAGCATTAGAAATTATACTGGAAAAGTTATAAAAAGTGTCATCTGTAGGTAGTAGAGGTATACTTGTGAATGTTCTATTAAGCTCTTCGATATCGATATGATAACTGCTTGAACTCTCAGATCTACCAACCCCAATCTCACGAATGTATTTCCAAGTTTCCCTAGAGCCTATTGCAGAGCCAAGGCGTCTACAATAATATTCAGTTTTTACAATTCTTATTCCAATATTAACGTTTCTTCTTGAGGTTCTAAATCGCTTCCACCTTGAGTAAGCACAGTCTCTCTTAGCTATTAGAAGTTTTATATTGGCAGAAAACCAAGGCTTTTCCCTACCAGATATTGTTGTAAATTTTACTGTTTCATCAAATAGACGTTGAATATTGTTTTCGAAAAATGCTGCTGGCTCATCGACTGAGGGCATGTAGTACATATGAGACCAATCAATACTAGAGACGCTTTCGCGGAGCACATTGCAGTTCAAGCTTTTGAAGTCACAGTAATAGACTGTATGTTCTGACAATGGAATTCCAAAATTGTAAGTTAAAAAAATTAAATCATGCTTTGAAAAACACGGGGCTGACAATTCGTCATACAACATTACATTTACGGTATTCGCAACAAAAACAACGGCAAGCAATGTTCTGTTAGTTTCTGTATGATGAGTTGGGTTAACTGAGTTCGTGGGAGTTAGTCCAAAGCATAGCATATTGTCAGTTAATTCTGATTCCAAAAGTAGGTTAGAATTAAAATCATCTGCAATAATTATATCGTCATAAGGGATTTTTTATTCTTTAAGAATAGACAACAATTGGTGAAAAACGTAATTTTTTTATCCGATCAAAGTCAATTATCCACTATTCGACGCGGAATTTTGTAGCCTTTCAAACAAGAGAACTGTGGATAGCACTTTAACGCTGTCTACAACTTATATGTATGCGGGTCACTTAGCGCCCAATTTTATATGATTCAATAATTTTAAGAACAATTTATATTGTCCATAATTGATTTCGTAATATGTACGAAATTTTAGTATATATTACGAAAAAACGTACTAGTAAATATTTTCGTTACTTTCGTAAAACTATAAAATTGTGGTGTAAAAATTTATTTCGTAATATGTACGAAAGTTTCGTATATTTTACAAAAAAAAAAAATAAAATAAA
Organism: Panzeria rudis; assembly: GCA_956483635.1. Classification (NCBI taxonomy): domain Eukaryota; kingdom Metazoa; phylum Arthropoda; class Insecta; order Diptera; family Tachinidae; genus Panzeria; species Panzeria rudis. Next base: position 38,627,888 of record OY101449.1, on the reverse strand, counting down.
AAATAAAAATAACTACGAAAAGTTTGCGTTACTTTTGTCAAATAATAAAATTCTCGACTCAATCTAATTCGTAATATGTACGAAAGCTTCGTACATTCTACGAAAAAAGTAAATACGAATGGTTTTCGTTACTTTCGTAAAATAATAAAATTATAGACTAAAACTTTTTTCGTGGAATATACGAAAGTTTCGTATATAATACGAAAAAAGTAGCTACGAAAGTTTTTTAGTAAAATGTTGCATGGATTATTTTCAGTGCAGTATAAACGTTTAGCAGAAAATCGCCAAAAATTATTTCTTGTAAATTGTTCTTATACAAATTCAAAAATCATTAATGACTAAAATTAATATAAGAAAAACAATCAAAATCACATTGTTTTTAATTCTTTCAGACGAGTTTTGAAGGGATTTATTTTTGAAAATAATATAATATAATTTTCCTGAATTATAAAATGTTTAACTTCAATTTTGTTACAAAAATAGCCATTAAAATCGTCAACAAATTTATTTATCGCCAGAAAAATCGCCATATCGCCAAATCAAAAGTTTAGACACAAAAAAGTTGAAAAATCGCCACGTTTGGCGAGAAATCGCCATGTCTGACAGCCCTTATTACATGAATTGTTTCTCTCAAATAGCACACCTACAAAAACCAAAAAGTACTTATAATCATCAAAATGATTTGAAACAAATAAATCACACTTGTCAGTTGTTTATATTGTATGGAAGCAAAAACAAATTCCGTTTTAAGATTAATATGAAGAAAATATATTTAAAAAATAATCTTAAGAAACAGTATTTCACAGCAGACATATTTTTTTACAACAATTAATACTTTTTTAAATATTGTCTGGAAGATACGTAGGCGATACTTTTCAAGAATTTAGCCGAGACACCTGGTGTTTATCCCATACACCTTCACTAAGCAAGGACACCACTCTTAGACACATAACCGGTCTAAGAATTCCCCAAAACTGGAACCAAAATCTCCCCGAAATCTCAGAAGTTCCCCTGATTCCCAAAAACAGGGACAAAAATCTCCCCAAAAATCCCAGAACTTCCCGGATTCCCAAAAAATTTTACGAAAATCTCCCCAAAATCCCAGAAGCTCCCCGGATTCCCAAAAACTTTTACAAAAATCTACCCAAAATCCCAGAAGTTCCCCGGATTCTCAAAATCTTTAACACAAAATTTCCCCTAAATCCCAAAAATTCCTCGGACTCCCAAAAACTTTTGCGAAATCTCCCTAAAATTCCCGAAGGTTCCCGGATTTCCAAAAACTGAGACAATAGTCCCCAAAATCCCAGAAGTTCCTCGGAAAACAACGCCAACACTGAAAGCCGCGACAATACCAAAACTTCAACACTCGGTAAAGGTGTCTACCAAATTTCAGATAAATCAGTCAACAGGAAGGGTCAAATTTTCAATTACCAGATTTGACATAGATATGTATGGAATATTATATAAATATGTACAAATGTAGGGATCTAACCGATAGCGATACCGATATATCGGCGATACTTCAGATTTTCCGATACATCGGTATCAAAGATATTTTACTGTCGATACGGCGATATTTTTTTTTTTAACAAATAATTTATATTTGTTAATTTTACCATGAATTAAATTCAATTCGATGTTTTTTAAATCTTATTCCCAGCAGAAAGGAACTCCAAAAAATTCATGAAAATGTAGAATTTGCGATCCGGAAGCAGTGCGAATTTGGATAATTTCTAATTAGTTTTACATATGCAAAGTTCTTTTTTTCGATTACCAATCACCGAATTAGAAGCGATGTTAGGAAAATTTTCTTTTTCCTCAGGAAAAAAGGACGAAAAATCAAAAATTTTCGCAACTTGTATCTTTTTATGCGAATTTCAACGCAAAACTGTGTTTTCATGTAAATTTAAGTGAATAAATATAAACTTTTAGAAGAATTTTAACAATTAAGCTATTAAATTATTTAGAAGAATATTAGTTGATAAATATCCTTTAAAAGATCGATTTTTTAAAAAGCATGACGAGTATTTTTTAAAATTATAAAGGAATTACACGACTTAAATAAATAATTGTATGGTTGGTTGGTATACGTGGCTGTCTACTGCATGCAAACAATCAAGTAGAATCAATAAGATTCCGTTTTGACAGACCACTCCACTCGTCAGTGTCAACCCATGTAGGCTCTAACCCATATCTCGGATCCGGTTGTAGGTATTAGATCCAACCCGTCGCATTGAAATACCTAATAAGGTCACCTAAACCAATTATTGCTAGCTCTGATAGATCTAGTATATTGCTGCCCAAGAACTTGTGTCTCGAGAGGTGCAAGGCCGGGCACTCGCAAAGAAAGTGAAAAACTGTTTCTTCTTTACTTTGATCCCGGCCGCCACGGCAGAACGCATTGTAGGAAAGGCCTATCCTGCTAGCATGTCTGCCGATCGTCCAGTGCCCCGTCAGTACTGCGACGAGCCTCGAGATATCCCTATGGTTTCTGTTAGTTAGTTGTGATGTGCGCTTATCGTTGTAGTAAGGGCACATCTTCCTAGCCACCTTACACGTGCTCAACTTGCGCCACCTGTCTTCAGCTTTCTGCCGATAATGTTTGAAAATATGGTTTCTAATAGTGCCAAATGGCATGGCTACCGATTCAGCAGTGGAGTCGTCCATAGCAGATCCGGCCCTGGCCAGCTCATCCGCCTGTTCATTGCCAAGAAAGCTGCTATGTGCATGAACCCAGATGAGGGTGACGTTTACCTGACCGCCTAATCTGGATAGCATGTCCTTGCACTGGCTAACTAAAGTAGAAGAAGTGGTGTGTGACTTTAGGGACAGAAGTGCCGCCTGACTGTCGACGAAGATACCGACTCTCAACTGAACACTCCTGTCAATTAATACTCTGCCCGTTTCCTTGATCCATCAGTATACACCGTGAAGTTGAAGTCTTTTTCTATGTTACCTCCCTTCCACTCCCGTCTGGATGGAATAAGGACTTTGAAGGTGCTATCGAAGTCCAGATGAGGTATCATGCAGTCAGAGGGCTTCCTCAGTGTCAGTGGTAATTGATCTAAGTTCTGGCATGACCATAAATCCTTGATATCCACCTCCCAGATGTCGCTAGTCTTGCCGCACTGCTCGAGGATGCAGCCAATACTTGAAGGTCAATCGGAATTACGTTTAGTATAGCATTCAGAGCCTCTGAAGGACTAGTACGTAAACATCCTGTAATAGCGATGCAAGCAGATCTTTGTGTTCTGAATAGTTGGTCTACCACGTATTTCTTGCTTATGGCGGTCCACCCTACTACCGATCCGTAAGTCAATATGGGACGAACATTTGCTATGTACATCCATTTGAGCATGTTAGGGCTTATACCCCATTTGGAACCAAACATTCTCCGACAGGAGTAGTAGGCAACTGAGGCTTTCTAACTCTGTGTTGAACATTTAGTTTCAACGATAGTTTAGAGTCCAGGATGACTCCTAGATATTTTGCGTTGTCCGATAGGGATAGTACCCGATTCTGCAGGCGGGAGAGTTGAAAGTTCTGAACTTTGGTTTTTGTAGTAAATAGTACCAGATCAGTTTTATTTGGGTTCAATTCTAGACCACAACCTGTAGCCCATTTGCTGAGTGTGCCCAAAGTATTGGACCAGAGCACGAAGCCGATATTATTCGATCATCGGCGGCGGCTTACCCAAAAAGTAACCAGCGGCGTCTAAGGGCCGGCTGTAAGCCGATAAATTTCCTCGGCGGCGGCTGAATGAAAAGTGTCGGCTGTCGACTGGCTCACGTAGTATGTATATCTAGCGAAAAAAAATTTAATATTTCTGGCAAGCATTATCTAATTTTGTTGTTGTATTTGTATTAAACTTATATTATGTAATAGTCACTTGTCGGCTGAGTGGTGCGCCGATCACAGCCGTATACATCGGCGGCGGTGCAATTTAAAAACAAAATTCGGCGGCGGGTGCTAAGCCGGCTATGCGCCGAACGGCTTCGTGCTCTGCATTGGACATGATATCACTTATCACGTCCATGAACATCCCTGATACCATTAACACCACATCATCCGCGTAAGCCATAACCTTGACCACCGCAGCGTCTGGTGTGAAAAGAATTTAATTAATAACGAGAAGCCAGAGCAGAGAGAGAGAGAGAGAGAGAGATCACCCCGCTCTGTGGTGTTCCTCTGCTTGCCCATTTTGATTTTCGCTGTTGCCTAGTTTTGCAGTGACGTTTCTTGCCTTCAACATGGTGATAATCCAGTTGCTGATGTATTCCGCAACATCGACATCCCGGAAAGCCTGTTGAATGGCTACCACCGATACATTGTTAAAGGCACCTTCTATGTCTAGGAAGGCAACCAGGCATACTGTTTATTTTCAAGGGATCTCTCTATGAACCTTACCACTTCACGTAGTGCTGTTTCAGTAGAGCGTCCCTTAAGGCAGGCATGCTGACTATCCGAGAGTCTTGACGACCCTACAAGTCGATGTCTAATATATGAGTCCAATAATATTTCCAGCGTATTCACCAGCTTGAATAATTAAAACTTTAAAGTGATTGATGTCCTTTATTGCTTACATACATGCATACATAATATATTATGTATCAGAGATCAGCAATGCATCGTTTTTTCGCTACTTGTACTCACTCATGACATTTTAAATGCAAGTGAGTAGGCTTTATTCATAAATAACCTCAGTTTGATTTATAAAATACTTATAATACTCATAATACTTACATTTGATTCAACTCACTCAACTCATCATAACAAACACACAACACACAAACACGTAAAGAGCATAGACACAACATCATAATGATTATTTTAATGTTCGTATGCGAATCATACTTATTTTTCATCGTCTGTTCAGATTGAATTAAGGGGAGTCGAAATCAACAACGTCATAAATCTTGTTAAGTATGAGTATTAATGAGTACAACATCGCAATAAGTATGAATGCGTATTAGTATAAGAAATTATGAATCATGATTCAACTCTACTAACGTTTTCAATACTCATTGCTGATCACTGTTTTGTATGTACCTACATATGTAAATATCTGCGGCATTGAAAATAAAACTAAACATTTCTGAAAATCATTAAAAATTTCATGTCGATTATTTTGTTAATAGAGCCTGTTACATCCAATCATTTTTTCATTATTGGTTATATGGGTGATAACGTTTGTTACCGCCAGCCCCTGGAGCGTGGCTTCCTTTAGGATAATGTGTTGTTGTCGTAGTTGTTTTTGTTGGATAATTACGTAGATCAGGGTTTCTTCTACCAGAAGAAGGAACAGCTCCTGTTGTACCTACTGTTATGGATAAAAAATATATTATAAAAATTAATTTAACTTTGAATGTATCTCTAGTTCAATTGCTGCAAGTAATAATTCGTACCTTGGCATACAATAACAGCAAGTACGAATAAAAGAATCCCAATTATATACTTCATGTTTTATAAATTCAACTAAAATTTACTGTGTCTGTTAAAAGATACTGTTGGACTTAAGATCAGAACAGAGTTGTTTGTGGTCTTTATATACTCTCCACTTTCCTCTAATTTGGTGTAGGTCTATAAAGATGGGAAAAAGAGACAGTAATAAGTAATCGTTTCAAATTCATATCTAGGTTATGTAAATAAATAATATCAAAAGATAGTACAGTATATTTCTTTGATGTTAGATATTAAGGTGTTAAGTCAGAAACTACAGCTTTTCGTAATGTTAAGTTGAAAATTATTTAATTTTTTATTTTATATGTATGTTTTTTTTTGTGGGTCTAAAAAGATAGGAAAAAATAGACAGTAATAAGCAGGGAAACCGGAAATATGCCCTAAAAATATGTTTTATGCGCATTAAACATGCAGTACAAACTGAAAAATATGCTCCCAAAATATGAAAAATATGCTCATAAAACTTTATGATTTCGTTTATAATTTATATAATAATTAAGTTATTAGTTTTAGGGCCATTATTACAACTTGGCAATAGTTAAAGGCAGGACTTTATCGGACAGATAAACAGTTTATCATTATTAAAAAGTTACTTTAATCTACCATGTAGGATGAACTTGCCTTTAACTTATCGCTCACTTTTACTCAAAGTAAAATTGTAATAAATTTAAACTGTTTATCCGGCCGACAAAATCCTGCCATTAACTATTGCCAAGTTGTAATAATGGCCCTTAATATTTGTACGTAATTATTATTCGAACTGAAAATGCGTATAAGTCGGAAGTTATTATTATTATTATTATTATTATTCGGCTTAAGTTCAATAATTGAATTAATGTAAATTCAAATTATTTTTAGGAGTGGAATATTAGAATATCTAATCAGACTAGCAGAACGGATTAGTACTACTAATTTCGACAGCCGCTACGCTGTCATTATCAGCGTCCTTTGTTGACTTTTACCACGTTTGATCGTGGATACTAGTATTAATGAAACATCAGCTATTTAACTAAATTTTGTGAGGAAATATAATATGAGTTATCTTATTCCTTTTATTAATATGGTTAGCCGAAATTTCACCTTCTGATTCTTTATTCCAATTTTTCCAGCTCTTATTTTTTTTTTATTTTTGGTTTTGCTTGTACGTAAGCTCTGCCTACGATAAATCAAGCTATTGTTGTTGTACATGTTTTAAACCATCCAGTAAAAATTTACTAGTTACTGCAAAAAATTTCAGTAACCAGTAAAAATTTACTGGATACTGAAAACAATTTCATTAACCAGTACAGTTTACTGCTTACTGCAATTTGTTTCAGTACCAGTAAAAGTGTTTGCCGTAGGAAAGAAGTTCCTAGGGAATATTCATGTTAGTAAATTCATTATTAAAAAAAATTCACAAAATGTATTATAATAAAATTAGGGGAAAAAATTTTTATTCTCGAATGTAACATTACATTTTTTCTTAAAAACTTTGCAAACATTTTATGTATCGTTACTTCCCAGCAAAAACTTTGCTTACTGGTAGGCAAAAAAGTATATGAGGATTTAAGTCGTAACTACTTATACCATATTTACACTATGCAACTTTGTTGCATGCAATTTTAATTTTAAGTGAGAGTGTTGAAATAGAAATGTATATATTTTGTATTTCTTCTTTGTCTTTCTCACTGAAAAAAAGAGAATTGCATGCAACAAAGTTGCCTAACGTAAATATGGTATTACAATTTGACTCGATAACTACTTATTTTTGTTTGAAAAGTCTAAAAAATAAGGGGCACCCCTTACAAATGTATTTACATTGTCCCAGCAATTAACTAGTTATTATTTGGCTTACTTGAAGCCAACAAATAAGTAGTCAAATAAACAAATTAAAATTAAAAAAAAATTACACACATATTTTATTTACATATATTTATAATTTTATTTTTATTTTTTATTTTTACTCATCTGGGATACAAACCTGTGCAGACAAGAACTTTACCCACTCAACTATTGTTGACTTATAAGTTTAAGCGACAAAAATTAGTTTTCATATACAAACACATGTTGACTTAAAAAGTGGTTGTCTACTTATTTTATTAATACATAATCAACAAATTGTAACTACTTGCAGATAATGAAAAAAATACGTACTAATTTTATTAAGAACTAGGCAGTAGTTCTAATTTGAAGCATAGTAATAAGATAAATAAGTACCAATCATTACTTTCTAACCGATTACAAAAATGACAAATGTTTTTGCTGGGTTAGAACATAAAATATCGTACCAACATTTTATAATTAATACATTTTTATAAGGTTTTAGAAAAAAACGGGTTGCGGGGGAGATTTTTCTTCCAAATCGATTAAAGTAGACTGTTTTCTTTATTTATACATCACTGCACACTTGGTGGTGCTATCTTAAAATTTTTGTTGTATGCCTAATGTACATATACACTATAAAACATTACTTCAAATATACGATCATATATTGTCTAAATTTGTGTTGAAAATTTCGTCTTGTCTAAAATTACATCGATTTTGTAGTTATTTTATTAAAGAAAAAACCTTTCAAATTAAACATATTTAACCTTTCAAATTAAACATATTTTAAAATGTAACATAAAGTATAATACGGTTATGACTGAATGGCAGATACGTCAGACTATCAGTCAGGAGGTTGCGGTTCAAACCTGCTCGCAGCCAATAGCTTTTTTTAGTAAAACATTTTGTTCAAAAATAATGCGTGCGTCGATAATAATCTGTAAAGTGTTGCCGACTATTATCGACCTAATTTTCAACAAAAGTGTTTTAGAGTGTATACATATGTACTACCAATTTTTTTCAAAATGGTTTTACTGCCTTGTTCATAAAAAAATAATTTAGATATTGAAATGAAAACAATTTCCGCTAAAATTTTTCTTAAAACACATTAAAATTCAAATAAATTGTTTATGAATACTATTGTTTTAATTAAAAATCTTTACATACGGCAATTTTTTCTTAAAAACTGTAAGTTAATATCACTGGTCCTGACTCGTCACTATATTGTACACTGATTTTTAATGTCAAATAGTCCAGTAGAGCTCTTTAAGAGCCAGTTTAATTTCATCGGTTATGCTATCTTCATGCCAAGTTTTCGTTGTGCATATTTGCTTAATATTTGCTTAATTCATAAAATCTCTTGTATCTTTGTGTCTAGTGTAGGGTGATCGATTATTCGACATTTTCCATAAACCGATTCTCGAATAGTTTGACTATTTGAAATTTTAGAAAAACCGGTTACGGTTTTGAAAATTTAGAAAAAACCGGTCAACCGGTTTTTGTTGTGAGAAAATTATAGTACAAATGTTTTGATTTTAATTTGCTTAAAGAAAAAAAGTTAACAATTCATTCAAATACTATCCACATAAAAACATAACTTTGAAAATAAGGCCAAGCTCTTATCCAAAAACTTTGGGCGTTAAAAATACTAAGACCAAAATAAGGATCAAGTTCTTGATAGGTACTATACCGTCTAATTTCTAAGCAACCTCTTAGCTTCGCAAAATTTTCCCCAAAATTCTTCCCAATATTAGAAAGGTAAAAAAATATTACCAAGCTAGAAGGTTGCCTAAAAATGAGATGGTATTGTACCTTCCTTATTTTGATCTCAGTACTTTTAACGACCGAAATTTTTGGACAGGAGATTGGCCCTATTTTCACATTAATGCTTTTGTGCGGATTTGACTTATTTTCTTGCTAAGTTTTTGTTTGGTACAGCACTATAATTTCCATCGCTATAATTTCCCATAATATCATAATTGCCCATTATAGTGCCCTTATAATGCGGCACGTCTTCCCCTTAGGCAATCAGCACAGTTTTTTTTACTAAAAAAACTTTGCAGGGGGATTTACAATCAAAATACGAAAAAATTTGGTCCACAGATATAAGGGGAATCCTAGTGCGCAGATTTACATTTTTCCTTTTTCTTACTTATTTCTTGACATTCACGCAACAAGCATTTTTTTCTACGATGGATGTCAAACTCCATATAAAATATGAAGTTTGAAGGGGCCAATTGAATTTGCCCCTGCTACCACCTTATAAAATCAATTCACCTTAATTGCGTGTTTCAGTAAATATTCTTGAACAAAAATACTTAGTCAAATTAACAGTAAAAGTTCGTATAAGTTTTAATATAGTAAAAACTAATAAAATATACGAATAGAAAAGTATTCGACTGGGCCGGTTTTTTAATTTAAAAAAACCGGACAATTCGACATTCGAAAAATCAACATTTTGAAAAAACCGACAACCGTATTGCGAAAAAAAACCAGTTTAAAAACCGGTTGCAAACCGAGTCGATCACCCTATATCGAGTGTAATATTGTATTGAATACAATAGTGAAAACTTGTTGTTGATAATTTTCATATTAAAATTAGTGTATTAAATACACTTTTATTTTATATGTTTTGAAAAAGTCGTATTTATTACGATGCTCAGAGAGCATTTGTATGTACTCTCTGAGAGTATTTGTATGTAGCTTGTTCTTCTTTTGTCCATCAATACAATATTACAAGCCCATACAAATCACACTAGGTGTTTACAAACAAATAAACAAAAAGTGTATTTGATAGAAAAAAGGCGATACAAATTGTTGTGAATTAACCAATTGTTTTTGCACACGGCCCGTAAGTTATCATCTTGTTTTTAAAACTCGCTTTTTAAAAACATATTATATTTATGTATCATAAAAACAAAATATAACAACTGCGGTTGGTAATAAAAATTTGTGCGAACTATCTAATCAGTCCACTAAGCTTTATGGCTATAAGTAGTGAACTACTTTTTTTTGTTGTTTTTTAATTTTGGATAATATTTTTGCTATTAAATTATAACGCATTAGAGGTCTGCAAAGTGTACTCAAATGTATTCGTAGAATGTACTCGTGTGAATTTCGTGTGTGCATAGATGTATGTTGTTATGTACATATATAATTATGTATACATGCATGTATATGTGTGTACATACATAGCCACGACCATATATACATATATACATGCATATATACACACATATATACAAAAATACATACATGCATACACACACAAGCATACATACGAATAGTTTCGAGTATATTCGTGCAGCCCTCTATAACGCATTATTATTTTGACTCTTTCATATACATACATATGTATTATATATGAATGTATGTACGTAAATATGAATGTATGTACGTAAATATGCAGATATACCAGCGGTAAAATGTAGAAGTAGAGGCCTTCTAGAAGGTCTACTTAGCAGACATAAGGGGTTCCAATCTGTCTTCTATACTCATTTAATTTTTACTCATGCTGTCATTGCGGCGGAGGGGTTCCACAGTCGCTTCCCAATGTAGGGATTCTCACAGTCCTCTTCTGCAATACCATTTTGAAGACTATATAAGGAAGGTCTGTTAAAAAGCAAATGGTAATAAATTTTTTTTTATATTTCAGTATTTTTATAGCGGTGGCTTCTTTATGTTTGATTAATGTGACTTTTTTTATTTCGAACTATTTCTTTTCATCCAAAGTAATTTTTTATACATTGAATTGGACATGATGTAGTTTGGACGCAATAAGGATATGTTATATAAATTGCATAATTGCAATATGTGTGATGTCTCTTGTACGTAAATTCCAGTCTTATATTAAAATTATTTGCGAAAAAAGAATACGAGAATGTTTGTTATTTCTAAAGCACATTTTTTTATTTTTTAATCTAAAAATACAATACTCCTTCCATCTTCCCTGCTGAAAGAAGGGAATATGGAATGTGTATCGTAAGAAAAGTCATGAAAATAAAATACTACTTACACCTTCCCTTCTACAAGAAGGCAGTTTTCCATGTGTAGCGGACGAAAAATCTAGAAGAAGGGAACAAACTTTTGTTCTTGAAAGCCTTCAAGAAGGCCTGAAATTTGCAGGCCTGCTGAGTTTTACCACTGTACATCCCAGTGGCCAACGTGGTCCCCCCGCAATGGCAATTAGGTATCATAAGTAGATGGAGCGTTGAAAGTGGTCTTAATGCTAACCCTCAAAAGACGGACCTTGTTCTGTTTACGAGAAAATGCAAGACACCGACTTTCACGTTACCGACTCTCAACGGAGTCACCCTGAGGTTATCAGACAGCGTGAAGTATCTCGGTATTATACTGGACTCTAAGCTTTCATGGTACCCCAGCGTTCAAGCTAGGGCAGCCAAGGCTGCTATTGCTCTATACACCTGCAAAAGGGCGATCGGCAACAGGTGGGGCGGGGCGTAAGTCCCAAAAACGTCAGTATGTATGGGTCTGTCGTCTGGTGGACTTCCTTAAATAAAGCCACATACTCTAAAATAATAGAAAAGGTTATTCGAACATCAGCTTTGCTGATCACGGGTGCACCTCGCACTACTACATCTAAAGCACTGTTCACCATACTGCATTGGCTTCCTGCTGACCTCATGATCAAACAACTGGCCATGAACTCGGCGGTTAGACTAAATGCCTCAGGTGCATGGAAGCGGGTTAACGTAGGCCATGCGACGATATTAGGGCGAATCTTAGATCTTCCGACCACACTGACTATTGCTCACCTACTCTGATGCCCGACAAGAGATTCATGGTGGACTTCTCGGGCACATCCTCTGAGACAAACTACACACATCAATATGAGGATGTGCTCGAGATCTACAACGATGGGTCAAAGTCGGGCATTGGAGTAGGCGGGGGTTTCTACATCCCACAAATGCAACGTAGGATAAACTTTAGGCTACCAAACCAATGTAGCATCACCCAGGCTGAAATATCGGCAATCAAAAGGGCAGCCAACTGGTTAAGGTACTACAGGATATTCGATCAGGACATCCGAATTTGTACCGACAGTAAGGCGGCACTACATGCTCTATCTGGTGTTTACACAACATCGGAATTGGTTAAAGAATGCCGGGCATCTCTGAATGAGATGGCGAGACATGCGAACCTAGGGCTCTTCTGGGTACCGGGCCACGCTGGGGTGCCCGGTAACACTATCGCGGACGGTCTAGCCAAGGCTGGTGCCCGCCTACATGAAAATGACATCGACTGGTTAGTAGGTGTATCACTAAAAAGCTGTAAAATACAAATTCAGCACCAACTATTTAGAGAACCGCAAACCAGAAGGACAAATGAAATCACTTGTGAGGTTTCCAGATCCATCTGGCCCCAGTATAACTTCGCAAGATCTGCAACCATACTGGGGCTCCCTCGTCAACAACTGCGTATACTCGTAGCGGTCATAACAGGGCACTGTCTCATTGGTGTCCATGCCAGAAGATTAAATCTTCCTTTTAACGATTTCTGTAGAAGTTGTCAGAACGAGGAGGAGAAGAAACTGTCAAGCACCTCCTTTGCCGATGTCCAGCACTATATAGAAATAGGGCGTCATACTTGGGAAATCCGTCACTACCCGAACTAGCAGACCTGGGGGAATGCGACATTAGGGGAATAAATTCATTCATACGATACTCGGGTTGGTTTAACACCGACCCAACCTCTGGGATAGGCGGGGCGGGGCACCTCTCTGAATTTCCCTACTATCCATGCCAGGCATCACAAAGGGACCAAAGGACCCAAGTGGGCCGGTTGTTAGAAAACGGCAGCCTGTTCAACCTAATCTAACCTAACATAATGGCAATTTTAATCTAGCAACAGTAAATTTCAGCTGTTAATTCGTTTTTTGTCGTCTACATAGCCGACACATGGAAGAATAAACAACAACAAGTTACACAACTAAGCACAACAGTGAACTGTAGCAATGAACAAAGCAAATAAACACTAATATACTTAAACGACAAATTATTTCTTGTAAATTCAATATGATTTCAAATCACAATTGCGTCATGTTGATTTTACACTCCTTTTTTTCTTTGTGTACTTCCACTCAGGAATATTTCCTTTTATAGCAACAATGTTTTAAAAAACAGTACAAAAGCGGCAACTAAGGAATTCGGAAATAAAATTTTTTGCAGAATGTTAGGTGCTGAGCTTTGCCGGGATGAGTCAGATGATGACCTGACAACACAAGAAACTGTCGATAGTAATAAATTAATCAACTCTTTTAAGGGCATAATGGAAGATTTTATATGTTTAGAGAAATCCAGGAAAAGGACTGTAAAATTAGATATTCTGTGTTAAGGATTTCTTTCGATTTCTCCAACATCTACGATAACTGAAAGGATTTTTTTGAAGTCAAGTTTTATCAAAACTAAAGAAAAGAATCCCTTAAATCCTAAACATTTAATTCATATTTTTTTCTAAAAGATTCTTTTAGAATATCTCCTTAAACTATTTCAATAACTAATAAAATGATGTCACAAACTTGTTTATTGTTTGATAAATAAATATTTATGAATTCATATTTTTTTGTATGATTTAGTTCAAAATGTTTGTTATGTTATAGTGTTTTTTAATATTAAATTCCAAATAAATAATTTATGCATTTTTATTTATTGAAATTACATAATTTATGAAAAAACTATATTGGTCGGTTAGCCGAGTAAAAGTATGTAATATCAAAAACATACTCGTACATACATATCGTCGTTGCTCCGACAAAATCGGCAATGTATGTATTTTTTAATAGTTTGTGGAGTTTATGAACTTTATGGAGTTGTGCAGTTTGTGGAGTTTGGTTCAAATCTAATAATTGAAAATCTACCCCCTTCCTGTTGACCAATTCATATGAAATTTGGGAAGCGCCTTGACTTTTAATGACAATTCAATGTTGTTATTAGAAAAGTGGTATACGCCACGCCCATAAACAGTAATATTTAGTTTTAGAGCCTTCCTGGTAACCGATTGATCTGAGATTTGGTAAACACCTTTACTTACGATGACTATACAATTTTGTAATTAAAAAGTGGGCGGCGCCAAGCCCACAAAAATAGTATTTACTTTTACCCTCTTCCTATTGACCGATTGATCTGAAATTTGGTAAGCACCTTTACTTTTGATGACAATACAATTTTATGATTAGAAAAGTGAGCAGCGTCACGCCCATTAAAAGTATATTTTAGTTTTACCCCCTTCCTGTTGACAGATTGATCTGAGATTTGGCACATCCCTTTACTTTTGATGACTAAACAATTTTGTAACTAGAAAAGTGGGCTGCTTCACGCTAATAAAAAGTAATATTTGCTTTTACCCCCTTCCTGTTGACCGATGATCTGAAATTTAGTAAACACCTTTACTTTTGATGACAATAAAATTTTTAGGTTAGAAAAGTGGACAGCGTCATTGCCATGTTTTATTGTAAATCAATAATGGCGAATTAGTTATTTGTTTGCAAACGCCTCAATATGGATATGAAATGAAAGGGTTTGACTAGTAGAATACAATACGCAATGAAAAAATAAAAAATCCAAAATGGCGGCCAGTACAAAGTTTGGGATTATGTACATATTGTCAGCCCCCTCAATATGAGTATTAAATGAAAGCGCTTGGCTACTAGAATGCAGTACACCATGAAAAAATCCCAGATAGAGTCCGAAACAAAATGGCTGATCATAGTGTTTAGACATTAAATCAAATGAAAAACTTAAAAACTTAAAAATAAAATAAGTAAAAAAATTGGAATATAAATGGTTTTATTGTAATGAAACATAATAATGATGCAGATAATGTACTAAAAGCAAAAAATAATAATTTGGTAGTACCAGTTACCAGTCACCACACCACTTTCCTCACTAATATAGGGCATTGATCAGACTAAAATAAAACCGTGGAAGCGTTGAAATTCTGTTATATATAGTCAACAACGCCCCACAGCTTTATTTTAGTCTTATCAACAGTGATGTCAATTTAGCCAGTTTTCATCCGGTTTAGCCAGAAGAAAAGTTAATTTAGCCATCAGCTATTTTTTTAGCCATTTTTATTTTAATGTAGCCATTTTTTCATACATGAAATTTGTTACCGATTTTTCATAAAAAATTTTAACTCGCAACAAAGGAACACTTATTTTGATATGTTTTTCTTAAGAAAAACAGAGTACTACTTATGCAACATTTTTTCATGAACAATTCATGCCAATTTTTAGGGGTCCGTACACCAAAAGTGTAAAGGAACCCTATTGTTTTCGCTACGCTGTCTGTCACAGGCTATTTTCTCGGGAACCGTAAGAGCTACGGACCTGAATATATAAACCTTTGGCCGCTACAACAACATATATATGACGGTTAAAATATAAAGGGTGTTCTAAAGCGAGCAACGAAATTTGTTTAAATACTAATGTAATATACAGACACTTTAAATTTTCAAACTTCCTGTTAATTGATGTAGTCTGTAGAATAGACTAAACCAATTAACACTGATATTTAAAACAATAAAAATTAAAGGGTGTTCTATCAGTTAATGTAATTTTGACTATGTAATTTAGACAATTAGCTGTATCTTGGAAACCGCAAGAGGCAAACTCTTGAAATTTAAAAAAATGCTAAAACTAAAAAATTCCAAAATCGCCCAAATGAAAAAAGCGCTTAAAGGAAAAAAGCACCAAAAATTAAAAAAACGCAAAAACTAAAATGATCGTCAAAAAACTAAAAAAAACGCAAAAAACCAAAAAAAGTCGCCACAACGAAAAAAAGCACTAAAACCTAAAAAAATCGCTAAAACTAAAAATATCAAATCCGAACAAATTGCAAAAAATGAAAAAAAAAATCACAAAAACGAAAAAAGCGCCAAAGCTTAAATAAATCGCTAAAGCTAAAAATATGGTAAAAAAGCAAAAAAAACGTTACAACAACAAAAAAAAAACGCCAAAACCAAAAAATCGCCAAAACTTAAAAAAATCGACAAAAAACGAAAAAAATCAGCAAAATTAAAAAAGCGCAAAAACCAAAAAAGTCGCCAAAACAACGAAGAAAAGTTAAAAAAAAAGAATTAAATTAAACAAAAAAGCTAAACGAAAAAAATGCCAAAATGAAAAAAGGGCAAAAACGAAAAAGGATATATGTATGTGTATTCGTACGGAACCCTTCATGTGCGAGGCAAAGTCGAACTTTTCTTAATTTATTATTATATGTGTTTTGACAAAATTTCACGTGAAATGTTGAGCACAATACCATGCATAAAGTTAAATAGTTTATTGAAACAATATTCGCATCACTGTAATTATGTCGCAAAATACAATCAAATTGTTTACAGAACTACACATACATAACTCATTTCGTTGAAGTATTTTTAACAAAACTATTTTTCAATCCAGAATATTTCTGAACATATAACTATTTTGTTCCCCGGGATCTACTGCCTTTTCGCCGATGTCGAAAGAGTTCTTTCTTTCACACAATTACATTTAAACAAAAACAAAATTTTAGAATTTGTTTATATGTAATTGTGCGAAAGAAAGAAATCTTTCGACATCGACGAACATCCAGTTAGTGAAAATATTGTTAAACTCCTTCCTGGTAGATGTATGACTAACAAATGTTTAGAGTGGTGCAATAAAAAACAAAAAAATAATAATAACTGATTATGTCAGAGCAACGACAATATGTACATATATGCACCATGGCGCACTTGCTTGGAATGGAAATACAACATACAAATTATATCACTTCAGTGCCATGTTTGATATTTTTTATTAATTGACTTATTTCACTTTCAACATAAACAGCTCGCATTTGAACTACTTCTCACATTACTCGCTAAATAAAAGTGCACAAATACACAAGGTAAAACAAAAGCATTTAAACATTAAAAAATATGTAATACATACAAAATATATCAAAGACAATCAAAAACATTGTTTATTAATTTTTACTAAACACCGCGCTAAAGCGACATGCAAATATACATGCGTGATTCTCATTTTAAACGTACATTTTTTTTTTTTTTTTTTGAGTTTTTTGCTTAAGGATTTTCTCCTGGCTAAGCAGAAAATTTCAGGTCAGCGAAGCCGGTTTTCGATATACCAAGAGGGAAAACCCTTAAGCCCGGCTGAAGGCCGGCTATGCAAAGATCTTTACACTATAAAAAGTGTCATAATGTCCATGGACCTTACGACACTGCACTCATGAACACTGACACTTTTGAAAGTGTCATAATGTCCATGGACGTTATGACACTTTTACGAGTGACATAAAGTCCATGGATATTATGTCACTGAACATTATGACATGCCACCATATAAACGGCTTTTCCGATAAATAAGTTGCAATCGATAATTGCAGTTACCAAAGCAGAGTTTTTGGGCTATAGGTCTACATCAGGATAAGGAATACGTATTTTCATAACGACAATCCTCAAAATAATCGAATTTTTCAATTTATAAAAAAAAACTAAGGACATATCAGCTGTGTTTGCGTACTATTAAGGGTGCTGCTGTTGGCTGAGTAGTTAGCGCGTTTGATTACAAACCCTGACGTCTTGAGTTCAAGACTAGTTTCAGGCAAGCCAACAACATAATGCACTTTTCTCATGTGCATTGGTATGTTATTGTGTTGGTTGTTGTTGGACTGCTGACGTTATGAAGGCATAGCACTGATCACTTTGGCAGTACCGGCAGCGATTAATACTAACATATCCTAATGTACTTTACATTACAGCACCCTCCTTCGTCGGTATTGTAGCAGAATCGTCGGCGAAGTAAAAGAACTAATAAAATGGCTACACAGCTTAAACAACGCAATACTTGACACCAGAGAAGCTTGCCACACTGCTCTACAAAAGAAAAAAACGCGCAATAGCAGAGTTGTAAATTAATTAAGTTTTCTATCTCTCTCCCACTTCATCACCACCTGTTCTCTCTACACTATCCCTTTCCAAAAGAAGGTAACACGTTAATTAATTAACTGGTAGGCATTAATTGTCTGATTGTGTTACTTCTCTTAAAAAAAACAGTCAAGCACAAAATTTTTTGACTGATAGTGTTAAGACAAAATCGTACAAGTGGTTGTTAAATTATGAGAAATTAAATAATTTAAAAAATTCATTATAAAAAATGTTTCTTCTCAATAAAGCGCATCAAATTTTGTTATTTTCTATGTGTGTGTCAAAATTTCTTCTTGAATGAATATTTGAGTGTCAAACGTGATCGAGAGTCTGGACAGTCAAAAGTATCCTTCAAAACTGATGTCACTCAAGTTCGCCAATGTGTACTATTTTTATTTAACATTTTAAGCTTTCAAAACTGATTTCAAATAATTTTGAGGTAATCAACTAGCACAACTAAAAATCGCAAAGTAAAAAATTATAAATAATCGTGGCAGAAATATGTATGTATGTATATTCTTCCAAAAAAAACGCTTTGAAAAAATATAAGATCTATAAGGGAAAAATCGCTAGATTTCCCGATAATATCTAAATTATATATTTTCCCGCAAAAAACTTTCGAAAACCGCTAGATTTGGCGAGAAAATAGCTGAATTGGCAACAGTGATGAAGCAGTGTACCCCTTCCCAATCTTCTCACCTCTCTCTCCCATAAACTCAAAAGTTGCGCAGCAAAAGTTGACTCTTATAGACATAGACTAAACAGTAGTTTCGTTCTTCGTTTTTAACACATTTATGCGTTTGTTTTATGAAGTATTTTACAATATTTTCAACGGACACGAAAAATGCATTTGAAAAGAGAATCACCCAAATAGATACGATTATGTGCATATGTATGTATTATCTGCATCAGTAACGGTTTACTTGTATTAATCTTTAAACAAGTCCCCTTTAGACTTTTCACAGAGATTGTCGTATTATTATTATTATGAATTTGTTCAGTTTTGTTTACTTTAACCACAATAAATAAATTATCTAGAGAATAATGGGCAAAAGTGTTTATATATGCCTAGAATATATTTGTTGTATCTATCCAAGAAATGGCTATACATTATTATCATCTATTGCAGGGCGAGATACTAGTCCCATACCACCACCAAGAGGCATAAACTCAGCACATGGTTCAACATCATCTTTGGCATCAAATTCGAACGTTAATACAACAACAGTAATAGCGAGAAGTGAATTTTTTATACCAACTCAAGATATAACACAACAATTGCAGCAGCCACAACAACACCATACACAGCGTCATCAACATCACCATCAAAAACAACATAATCATCAAAATAATCTCCATAGTGCCAACAAACTACCTTCTAATACAGTATTCAACAATAATACCCTTAGCGATTTTCAAAATCACAATAGTTCGGTAAATTTTAACGAAATTCACGAACAATTTCGTCAACTGGTCATGACAGATATTTTAGAGTATCAGGCTCAACGTGAAATTAAAATCCAACCTCTAATTCAATTGTGATTTTTTATGAAAACAAAAAATAAAATAACATACTAGAAATAAGTACTTACAAATATGATCGCTTTAGTTGGCTAACTTCACTTTGTGATTTTTTTTCAAATGCTAATTTTATAACATCATTTCGACTTTTAACTGTTGTTATTCAAAACTAATTTCTGAAAACGAATCTGGTATCAGTTTTTTCCTCTCACGCACTAATGGGCCTGTCTAATATTTTCACTAGCTATATAAGTATATTTCAGCCTAACTCGATAACGATATGACCGATTTCGATCAAAATACACTAAAAGGTGCATTACAAAATTACCTTCAAATTGTCTTCATGTATTCATTTAATGGCTAATGAAATTAACGTTTGTCCACATATTTCCATGATAACTGTTCGTAAAATACATGTACTTCAGATCAATAGTTCTGTAATGAATATAAAGACTTCTAAATCACAATATGTATCATAATTGAACAAAGATTTTTTAAAGCAATTATAATCTTGGTCAAGTTGTTATTTCAAGAAGTTAATCGATGTGGCCAGTAAAGCATTCATATTCATGTACTACATGTGTATGTAACTATAAAACGTATCTGCTATCTTTAATGTTTATTTTTGGTAATAGCAGATTTAATGTTTTTGTTTGTTCTTTTATATTCTCATATCGTATTTAATTATAAATTTAATTTTTAATTTAATGTTATTTATTTTAAGACATTAATAAAAAGCGCTACACATATTGTATATCATGCTATGGGGACACATTATGAAAAAACAAAATCTTAAAATATAACAAATAAAACATTTCTTAAATGATTTCGATAAATAAACGATAAAATGTGTTACCTAAAATTTTAATAAAAATTAAAAAACATCATTATATTTTGTATTGTGTATTTTTGGGTATTAAAAAGTGCATTCCGAGATCATCACCCTATTTATGGCAGTATTTTGTCAATAAAACCTGCTAACTGCGTTCAGAAAATTTGCTTGATTTTGGAACGATAGCAAATAAGAAAGTTTGCTTTCGAAAACGAAACTAAGGTTTAATCAATTGCCACTAAGTAACAGCTGCTAATTGTTTCTTTTGATAGCTGGAATAATTTCATTCGCATTCTGTAAGGTCTTAAAATATGTGCATGTAACTTTGCAAAAGATAATAAACACTTTTCATTTAAAGTTATGAACTTTTAGTCGAACTGTATGGTTTTTCATCCAAAAATGTTTAATTATTCGGTTTTAAAAGTTAATTCAATTTAATTTTTTAATTAAACAATTTTTTTTTTATTGAGAAAGGAGTTTGTAATGTATGTAATAGGTCTGTTTCTTTACGTGCCCAAAGATATCCAAACTTAACCGAAAGGTCTTTTCAATACAAAATTTGTATTTGAAAAAGTTTTTGAGTAACATCGTGCACAAATTTAGATTTTATTTGATTTGATTTTGGTCTTCCAAAATCTAATAAAAATCTCAAAGCTTGTACTACAGTGTGAAAGGGCCTTAACTGACATTTCACACTACGCTTTTCAGACTGCCTTATTTTGACCATTTTCTGTTAAACCCCATACGAGAAGTCACGCACATTTACATTGCGAATTTTTCTTCATGCCTTTTTTGTATAAAGTGCGACTTTGGCTTGTACACGTAGGTTTCCGTATGAATACACATATATCCATTTTCGTTTTTACTTTTTGCAATTTTTTTTTCAAAACGAACACACCCAGGGTCTTGGCAGGAATCGAACCTGCGACCCCCGGCTAATAGTCTAACACACTATCCACTACACTACGGGGGTTTTCGGTTTGTTTTTTCGTAAAATTTTATTTTTTAACTGCCTGTTCGCCGATGTCGAAGGAGTTCTTTCTTTCGCACAATTACATTTAAAACAACAACATTTTTGAATTTGTTTTTGCTTCATATGTAATTTGTGCAAAAGAAAGGATTTCTTCAACATCGGCAAACAGGCAGTAAGTTTTTTTTCATTTTTGGCGATTTTTTTTAGTTGTTCGTTTTTTCGTTTTGATGATTTTTTTGCGATTTTTTTGTTTTCGCCAATTTGTTTAGTTTTGCCTATTTTTTAGTTTTGGCGTTTTTTGTTTTAATAATTTTTTCGTTTTTTGACAATATTTGTATTATTAGCGATTTATTTTAGCTCTTGCGCTTTTTTCAGTTTTGCCGTTTTTTCATTTTGGCGATGTTTTTTGGTTTTTTTAGTTTTAGCGATTTTCTTTAGTGTTGTAATTTTTTCCGTATTGGCGATTTTTTCGGTTTGTGATGATTTTTTTAGTTTTCGTGCTTTTTACTAGTTTTGGCGCTTTTCTTCTTTTTTTGTTTGGTAATTTTCTCGAATTTTGACGATTTTTTTCGTTTTTTTACGATATTTTTAGTTTTAGCGATTGTTTAAGTTTTGGCACTTTTTTCCTTTATGGCCATTTTTTTCGGTCTTTTTAATTTTTTGCGATATTTTTAGTTTTAGTAATTTTTTGCATTTTAGCGATTTTTTACTTTTGGTGCTTTTTCGTGTTGGCGATTTTTCGTTTGCAATTTTTCGTGTTGGCATTTTTTTAATGTTGGAATTCTTCAGTTTAAGCGTTTTTTTTTACTTCCAAATTTTTGCCTTTTACGGTTTCCAAGACAGCAATTGTCTAAATTACATAGTCAAAATTACATTAGCTGACAGAATATCCTTTAATTTTTATTGTTTTAAATATCAGTGCTTATTAGTGTAGTTTGTATAATAATATACTAACTTTTTAAATTTCGAGTGTCTATATATACATAAGTGTCTGTATATTACATTAGTATTTCAACATGTTTCGTTGCTCCCTTCAGAAGACCCTTTAATTTTTAACTGTCATATGTTTGCTGTTGTAGCGCCCAAAGTTTTTCATATTCTGTAAAATTTTCAGGTAACCGTAGCTCTTACGGCTCTCGAGAAAACAGTCTGTGACACGGACAGCGTAGTGAAAACAATAGGGTCCAAAGTTTTTCTCTTTTCTTATATAGAGTTTGACTGATGGGGTGTAATCAGCTGATGATCATCTGTGATGATAAGGCTACCTGGTACTGAATTCGCCTTGATAGGGTCCTTTATACTTTTGGTGTACGGAACCATAAAAAAGATATTTATTTTTATTTTGTACATGAAAAGAAAATAAAAAATGTTCCTATTTGTACAAAAAACTTTTTTTAATTTGAAATTTCTTTACGTTAGAATTTAAATTTCGGCGAAAATCACTTGCGTAATTGCACATTCCGCTAAAATTATGAATGGCATATTTTATAGATCGCTAAAAGTGCAAAGAATTCCAAGATCTTGAGAAAAATCGCGAAAATTACGAAAATTCGCAGCATTTTTCCGACATTGTTCAGACATGTCGGAAATTCCTTTAAGCGGCCCACCTACTATATATAATTGTGCAATTTTTCGTAATGTACAATAATATCGCCAATGTGTATGTCATATTTGAAGGTGGCACAATACATTCCCCTTTATTCCGTAACTATCTGTCGGCGTCACGTCAAGACAATACCAAAAAATTGGCACTGTCTACTAGCTGCCGACAAAAATTTACTACTATTAACAGCCTCTTCTCATTTTTAATGCCTTAGAGAATAGTAAGTGGCTGTCAGTAATAGTAAATTGTTGTCAATGACGAGTAGAAATGTGCCAATTTTTTTGGTATTGTCTTGACGTGACGTCGACAAATAGTTACGGAATAAGGTGAATTGGTAAAAATCAAGAGCTTTGATTTTTATTGTACAATAAAGAAAATTGTGTGGTGGCAACATTGTTTAGTGTTATATTTACTTTTCGACTTTCAAGAAAATTCGGCAAACTTTTTTTGAAAATACTGTGCCATTTATTGCATAGTATAGGTCAAGGCATATTCATTACAGGTACCACCATAACTAAAACAAATACAACACCAAAAAACACATGTATTTTGTTAGTAGAAATACCCCAGAAATATGTCAAATCCATTAACTGTGAGTCGCACACATTCATAACCTCTCTCAAATTTACTGGCCCATGCCCGTTGTTGATAAAAAAATCCCAGACATGTGTCAAAATCTATTGTCTGTGAGACGCACACATTCTCAAATTTACTAAAACAGCCGTTCTTGTAGTGGTACCTGTTCAATCTACCTTGGTATAGGTCAAAACGACAATAATATGTACAATAACATCTGCAATAATATTGTAAATGGATGGGCCGCTTAAGAGTTTCCCTAGAAGATTCTTCAGAATTCGCAGGGAATTCTCTCAGACATTTCGACAAAGTTTTTAGAATTTCCTCTTGAGTACCGCTATATCGGTCAGTCTTCGTGATAGCGATGTTTTTATGTAAAAAGTTAGGTTAAACTGTTTTTAAAAGGATTTTATGTTAAATTTGATCGAAGACTATACATCTGTTTTAAATTCAAAATAAGAAAATGTATTGCCCTGACCGTTCCGTTAAAAAAATTCTTAAATATAATTTATCTATAAATTTTTGGACGGTAAAAAAACAGTTAACAGCAGCGGATGTGCAGAAGCGATGTAGATAATAACTTTCAACTTGAAAATAATAAATATGTATATTAATTTAGCATATTTTTCAGCACTGACGTATAACAGTTTCGACTACTTTCGCGTTTTATATAATACAACTCTGTTTTAATACGAACGCGCAATGCAACACTGTTAAAAACAATTATCTTTTTTGCATACACAGCAACACTGTTCGGTTGCCGCGATTCAAGGAAAAAAGAGTGGTGCGTTTGTTTGCGTCTTTCAGTTCTTTGAATTTTTGCAATTTATTTTATTTTTGTAAACAAAATTACAATCTCGATTTCGAAATATAAACGTAAGTTGAAATTAATTAATAAATTTATAAAACAAATTCATGGTAAATGTGACCAAAGTGACTTTAGTGAAGTGTTTGAAAGCACAGAGTGGAAGAACAAAATGATTTCTTGTTTTGCGGCATCAGTAAAAGTGACGCCAACGTTCCTATTATATTTGCTAAAAGAAGCGCTGCTTGCAGAGGTTTATATCTTGTGCTTTTTCTCATTGTTGTTTAATTTTAAATTAATTGCAAAGTGAAGCAATTGTTTTCTCTTATTAACTATAAAGACAATTTCTCGTTATATGTAGGTATTTTTGTTTAATCAAATTTTAAAGTGGGGTTCAAATTGTAAAAGTATCTGTCGTAGCCTTCATTTTGTTTTTCTTGTAAAGCCACTTGCACCGTTTGTCCCCCGGCTTCTTTGCATGTACATACTAATGTTTGTATGTAATCCAACAACATTTGGCCAAACGCTTAATGAGAAAATCAGATATAAACATTTTTTATACACATTAATATACAAATATAAGTATGTATGTATATAAACTTTTGCTGTGTACATAATGCTTTTGTTCAACTGAAGCTACGAAAGAAAGAAGAACGGGCGAATACAAACAATCATCACATTCTCATTATTTCATTATTGTCGTGGCTTCTTTTGACCCCAGCCAAAGTTGTAAATGTTTTGTTACATTTCTTGTCTATGAAGCTGAACATTTTCTCAAGTTAGTTGAGAATGATGCATAATTATGACGGTGGCTAAGTTTTCGTATATGAAACAAATTTACACCGAGAAAAGTATGTTGGCTTTACCAACTAGCCACAAAAAGAAGCACAACAACTTTATAAATTAAACTACTTTTACGCAATTTATTCTTGATAAACAAGTTTATCTTTATTTATAGCTAATTTTCTAACATTCTAAAATGTCGGCCAAACGTAAATCTGGTGGCAATGGTAATGGCCCTAACAAAAGACGTCCGAAAAAGAAGGAGTCTGACTATGAGGATGAAGTAAGTGAAGAGAGCGAGGATGAGGGTGCTGCACAATCATCTTCAAATCAGGTGGAAGTTTTAATATCCAATGATGATCTGGATCCACCATCCAAATTGCCCGATGATCTTTTGGCCACAATGGAAAAAGCCCCTGGAAAATTGTTAATAGCCGGCATGGTAACTTGGGATTTAACGGGAAAACGAGATCGTAAAAATGTGGTTAAAGTTCGACCAAATCTATACAATTTTCATCGCTTTACAGAAGAGAAGGTAAGCAAGATATGGCCAAACATTCAGATTTAAGATTTTATATTTACGAATTTACACCTTATTTGCATTACCATTGGAAACCATGTGGTTTCGATTCAAAACACAGTTTATATATAGTAAGTTCGAGTAATATGGTAAAGGCGGGTAATGTGGTATATCTGCTTTTCTTTGAAGCGGGTGACAGACGCGTCGATATGGAGCTTCAATATTTTATTTTTTATTTTTTTTATAGATAAGTAGTATTTTTAATACTTTTCAGAATTACAATTACAGTATTGTTATTTATCTAATTTTAAATTTTACAAGCTCTAATTATTATCACGATACAATAAAATAAGGTAGAACTGTATCTACAACAATACAAAACCAAACAGGCATTTTGTTGGTGTAAAATGTTTCCTAAGGCTGAACCCACATCAACATAAGACAAAACTGTTTTTTGACTAATACGACAACAGTACATTTGTTATTATGAGACAACCCACAACAAGCAAACCAACCGCAATACGGTCTGTTTGACTTACTGCGCAAAAACATTGGTTGCAGAAAATACATGCGGTTTGATACAACATACCCACACATACGTATATACGCAGGGCTTATTTGCAAAAAAGAGCGTAAAATGCTGCCAAATACTTTTTTTATTGTCATTTATTAAATCGCTGATAATTTATATATTTATTAATATATTTATCTATTTATTATTTTTTTATTAACAAACATGTGTAAAGGTGGCATATCAAACATCTTATTTGCAAATAGTGCGTTAATCAACAATTGTTTTCGTGAGTTAGTAAGTTAGTTCCAATTAGTAAATGGTAAACGAAGAAAAAAAATCGATTTTCGATCAACCATTTTCCATTCCGATTAATAAGCCGATTAATCGTAGGTAAAAATCTATTATTTTATAGTCGATTTTTATTTGTTTGTATTGTTTTTTAATTAGAATAAATTTAATCGATCAAGTATTTCCTGAAGTGTATGGCACGAAACTTTCTTTATTTGCTAATAGAATGTACTGGGAAACAAGTTGGGTTGAAAAGTGATAGGAAATAAAATTTCAGATGGTTGTTGTAAATTTTCTTCACCCCATTTACTTTTCCGCGCTTGCAATAAGCAACAAAGAAAAGTTTCATGAACAAAATTTCATGAAATATTTCATCTCCTAAATTTAGTATTAGTAAACTTCATTGTTTGCTAGTTTTTCTAATTTCGATTAATCGGAGCCAAAAGTCGATTTCAGTATAAAGTTGACAACTAAAAATCGATTACAAAAAAATCATTTTTTAGAATTAAAAATCGATTTTCGACTACACGCGAAATCGACTTACCATTCACTAGTTCCAATTTACACTATGCAACTCTTATTGATCAGCTTCTTATTCATCTGTGCGAAAAAGAGAGACACGTGTATTCATTTCTTTCTCTTTTTCACGGCTGAATAAGAATCTTAACAATAAGACTTACATGGTGTAAATTGGGACTTACAATAAAAATACATAAGTCGTGCGTATAAACGTACTAAGTCCATGTCCATACGAGTCAACTTTTGCTTCTGCAACTTTCTTAAATTTTTATTTTGAAGTTGCATTCGTATCCATATAATGAAATTCTTGTTGCGCAGCTTTTGTTTTTTTTACATAGAATTTGTTATTGCTTAATATTACGAAGAAGAAAACAAAATAGAGTTGCATCTACATGAAGCAGTGCACCCCTCCCCAATCATAAACTCAAAAGTTGCGCAATGCTGTTTGATTAGCTGTTGTCTTTTAAGACAAAAACTTGATAAGACTTATTTTTTTTTGGTGTGGGTTAGCATCAAACAAGTGTATTTGACTTGAAAGACAAAAATGTTTTGTCTTTTGTTGGTGTGGGCTCAGCCTAAGCCTGAACACACACCGCAGAAGACAAAACGGATTTGTCTTTTAAGTCAAACATTCTCGTTGTGTTGTCTCATAAGAACTAATGTAATGTTGTCGTATTAGTAAAAAAACAGTTTTGTCTTATGTTGGTGTGGGTTTGGTCTAAGTGTCAAAAACAGAAACAAGTTGATCGTTTTAAAGTCGCCCGCCTCCGTCGTTTTTTAAATTCGAGCCGCCGCCGAATACATCGGTTTGTTACGAAACTTCTTCAGTCTTATTAAGCTGTGAAAAATGCATTGCTTATTTTAATTTACTTAATGTGGTATAAAATTGTTCTTTACAGCAGAGAATTTTATGTTTCATAGAAAAATTTTTATATAAAAACTTATTCGTAAAAGGCGACTAGTAAATTTTTTTGCTTAGCCGGCGCCGCTAAATTTTCATACACTGAAAAAAAAACCATGCAACATATGAACGAAATCGTTCGTATATTTTACGAAATATTTTTTAATTTCGCACCACGAAATTCTTTCGTAAAATGTACGAAACGAACGAAATTTTTGAGTTTATTTTACGAAGTATGTTTTGTGTTATAAGAAATAATTTTTTATATACATAATACGAAAGAGTTTCGTCAAAAAAAGAAAAACGTTTTACATTTTACGAAATAATTTCATAGTTTAAGATAATATTTAGAGAATATTACTAAATATTTTATGTGTTTTACGAAAGAACTTTGTATATATTATGAAAGAATTTTGTAAAAAGCAAAATAAAATTTTAGATTTTACGAAATATTTTCATAACTGAAGATAATATTTAGAGAATATTACGAATCAATTTAGTTGCTTTACGAAAATTATTACCATTGAATCAAATTGTTTTATCGGCTTAGAAAGATCGAAAATGTATAAAAACTAACATTACGCGGGGAAGTTATAATGTAAACTATAAAATTAATCAGAAACCTATTCTGATTGGGCACTGGCTCTTGGACAAAATTTTTTTTCAGCAATTATTTGATAATGGTACGATATTCCCGTTAATTGTTTTGCACTGATAATATCCCCTATTATGTCCATATCCATCGGTTTTGGTACCTTTACTTCATACTTTTCACTTATTTCATGCTGGATCGCCTTCTTAATTTTATCTCGCTCTTCAATATTTTCACTTTGTATAATTACAGTACCATTTCTACTGTTTTCAACATTCGTGATTTTAAAATTCACTGGACCTACCTTTTCATTCAATTCTGCCTTTGTTTTTTACGCTGTTTGTTTCACCTTGGGGTTTATAATAAAGGGGAAATTTTTTGACACATTACCATATTATTCGCCACTGTTTGTGCATAATATATTTTTGTTTTTGCATTTGTCTCTTTGACGATTTTTAGGGTTCCGTACACCAAAAGTGTAAAGGAACTATTGTTTTCGCTACGCTGTCCGTCTGTCTGTAACAGGCTGTTTTCTCGAGAACCGTAAGAGCTACGGACCTAAAATTTTCACAGAACATGTAAAACTTTTGCCGTTGCAACAACAAATATATGACAGCTAAAAATTAAAAGCGAGCAACGAAAAGTGTTGAAATACTTATGTAATATATAGACACTTATATATAGACACTTAAAATTTTCAAACTTCCCACATATCATTTGGAAGATCTCACATAGCATTTGGAAGATTGTTTTACCAAAAATCAGCAAACGGAGTCTTAAGAATACCTTAGATGATCAAAAAGTGACTTGTGAAAACGAATTGTGCGCAATCATAAATTGATCATGCATATGTTCGAAATTTAATCTTTTTAGACTACTTTAGACGATAAAAAAAAGTGATTAATCAGTTGCGCGCTCAAAACTAGACTCGAAAATGAGTCCCGTAAATGCTTAGAAAAAGACTTGCGCAATCATAAATTGATCAAGCATATGCTCGAAATGTGACGGTTTTTAGTATTGTTATAAAAGTAAATTTATGTTAGCTTTGTGATGTCGATATTTTAGGCAGTATCTTAGCTGAGTGGTTGGTGCGTAAGGTTACAAATCCGAAGGAGCTTGGTTCGATTCTCAGTTAAAATTAATTTCGTGATTTTTTTGGGAATTGCTAAAATTTATGTTTTTTAAATTTATAATCGCACTATTTCCCAAAATTAATATTTTACTTATTCAGTAGAATATTAATTGTTTATAAAAACATATTGAAATTAATTACTAAGGGGTATTAGCTAGTTCCTATGCGCATTTCACTGGGGCTAAATGCAGATAATCACCTTTACCCAAAAATTTCATAGAAAAGCTAAAGATATTGTAGCAAACTTTTATTTAAATCAATAAGAAGCTTAAAATATATTAAAGCTTAAACATGAACAAATTAATCAATGATGTTTTTTTAATTTTCTTACTGTACCATATACAACACAGGCAGGCTTTTTTCCTGCTCTAATTTCAGATGTAAGACGGAAAAAAGCCTACCTGTGTAGTATATGGTAGTATATAGTATATAAGCTCAGGAATCAATAAAGATTCTAATATGATCAATAATTTCATAAATTGCTATCTGGCTTAGTGTTAATTGCTGTAGTCTGTAGAATAGACTAAACCACTTAACACTGATATTTAAAACAATACAAATTAAATTGTGTTCTATCAGTTAATCTAATTTTGACTATGTAATATAGACAATTTGCTGTATCTGGGAAACCGAAGAGCCAAACTCTTGAAATTTGAAAAAAAAACGATAAAACATAAAAATTAAAAAATGTCAGAACGAAAAATCGCCAAAATGAAAAAAGCGATTCAAGGAAAAAAGCACCAAAATAAAAAAATCGCTAAAACGCAGAAAAAAGCACTAAAACCTAAAGAAATCGCTAAAACTAAAAATATAAAAAACGAAAAAATGGAAAAAAATTATCAACAAGAAAAAAGCGCCAGAACAAAAAAAAAGCGCCAAAACTAAAAAAAATCCTAAAAAGCGAAAAATCGCTAAAACGAAAAAAGCGTCAAAACCAAAAAATCACTAGAACTAAGAAAATCACCAAAAACCGAAAATAATCCCCAAAGTCGAAAAAGCTCCAAAATTGAAAAAAGCGCTAAAACTTAAATAAATCGCTAAAACTAAGAAAATCACCAAAAACCGAAAATAATCCCCAAAGTTGAAAAAAGCTCCAAAATTGAAAAAAGCGCCAAAACTTAAAAAATCGCTAAAACTAATAATATCGTCAAAAAATAAAAAAATACGCCAACCAAAAATCTACAAAAACTTAAAAAACCGGAAAAAACAAAAAAAAAAATTTTTTTCCAAAAAACGAAAAATCGCAAAAAAACGAAAAACACACCAAAATGAAAAAGCGCCAAAATAAAAAATCGCGTTGCCAGAAGCTTTTCGAAGAAAATCATTGTGGAACTAAAAATCATATTTTAGTATAAAAAATCATTACAAATTTTTTATTCCAAAATTTCAAAACAATGAAAATTTTAGAGCAAACTTTAATAAATCGCAATTACTGCATGAACGGAGAAGCTCTTCCACCACGAAATGGCAAAATTTACGAACAAATTGCAAAAATTGTAAAGAAGATCGGAAAATTTTGAGAAATTCGCTAAGGCATATCACTTAAAACTGTGTATACTTTAATGATATATTCGCAAAAGCTTGTTTTTAAATCACTATTAAATTGCAACAAATATTTTTTAGCCTCTGTGATGGCATGACTCTCCAAAAATTTGAAAAGCTGAACAAATTTGCTTAATTCGAAATTCTACATACATACATACTTTGGTTAGAGAAAGTAAGGGACAATGTTCAATGTAAGGGACAATGCAGTATAGGGTTGCCAGATTCAAGTAGTACACTAGATTGACATTTGGCTAAAATCAGCTGGATTTTCAAAAGAGAGCTGGACACATTAAAATGTGCTTTTGGCTGAGGTTTTGACTTCAAGACTAGTTTCAGGCAAGCCAACAACATCATGCATTTTTCTCATGTATATTGGTCTGTTATTGTGTTGGTTGTTGTTAGACTGTTAAAGTGATGAAGGCATAGCACTAATCACTTTGACAGTACCGGCAGCGATTAATACTAAAATATCCAAATGCACTTCACAGCACCCTCCTTCGTCGGTATTGTAGCAGAACCATCGGCGAAGTAAAAGAACTAATAAAGTGGCTACACAGCTTAAACAACTCAATGCCTCTACTTGACACCAGAGGGGCTTGCAATACTGCTCTACAAAAAACGCGCAATAGCAGGGTTGTAAATAAATTAAGCCTTCTAGCTCTCTCCCACTTCACCACCTGTTCTCTCTACACTGTCCCCTTCCCAAAGATGGTAACACATTAATTAATGAACTGGTAGGCATTCATTGCCTGATTGTGTTACTTCTCTTTAAAAATAAAAAATAAAACAGGCCAACAATAAAATATTTTCTGAGTCAGAAGAGCTTTTTCTTGTAAGAGAACTAATAGCTAACTCCTTCTTAGGTGCTCCAAAGATTGCTTCAATGGCTGAAAGTGGCTTTAGTAAGAAAGCAAGCTTATCAACTATCTAAATAAAAGATAATCCTCCTAAACACAAGGACCATAAACTTTTATGTTAAAAGCTATGGAAAATTATGTATTGATTGCTCCAAACAATAAAAAAAACGTGAGGCACAATAAGAGATGCCAAACGGGGAATCCCCAAATCCCAAATCCCGGGATTTTTAAATTTTGAATCCCGGGGCTTTCGGAAAATCCGAGTCCCGTTATTTTCACAAAAAATTATTATTTGAAAATTATTTTGGAAAATCGGTGTTTCATCAGATATCTGCTATTTTTAGAGTTATGTCCATGTGGATTTATGTATGAGCGCGTGCCTCTGGGTGTGTGTATGTATGTAATCGTAAACCTCTCATTGCAAAAAATTTCATTACAATCTATTTATCCGTTCGAGAGATATCGGTGTTGAAAAAATTCAAACATATTTTTTTAGTACTCTGTAAACTGTCAAACAGACTTTCTAGATTTAGTAATTTTTAGGACTTGAAAAACTGTGTCGATTGCCTCTAAATAGCGGTAAATGTGCTTAAGTTGTTAAAGAGATACTGTCGATAATTAAAAAAAAAAGTTTTTCTTTTCCACGAAATTAGCTGGAAGTTCAAAGTTACGGCGCCTGCAAGGTCAACCGTTTTTCATATTTCTATTTTCATAATTTAAATAGATTAATTAATTTACATGTCTCTTTTGCAACAATACATCAAGATTTTAATCGGAATATTTAACTTTATAATAATTTTAGTATCGTTATGTGGCTACAGGCTGTGCCGCAGCTCATACCATTCTCATAAATATGGATTGCAAGGCTTTGGCATTTGGTCGCAATCCTTCGGGACAATTGGGCTTAGCCGATACCAAATTGTGTGAAATTCCCACTCTAATACCAGCATTGGATAAATTCAATATTGTACAAGCAGCAGTTGGACGTAATCATTCAATATTCCTTACAGATACCGGCACTGTGTACGCATGTGGTGACAACAAGTCGGGTCAGTGTGGTATTGGTAATACTACACCGACAGTTACAACGCCAACACTTATAAATTATCGTGGTCCACCCATTATTCGTGTTGGTTGTGGGGCTGAGTTCTCTGTCATTTTAGATATAAAAGGAAATTTGCATACTTTCGGTTTGCCCGAGTACGGTCAATTGGGTCACAATACGGATGCCAAATATTTTGTAAATGCAAATAAATTATCATTCCATTTCGAGACGTCACCTAAAAAAGTTGTACTTTATATTGAGAAAAGTAAAGATAGTCATGTCACTCCGGTAGACGGTGTACAAATTGTCGATTTTGCCTGTGGCAATAATCATACAGTAAGTAATTATATTTTCGTATTAATTAATCATAATATTTACTTTCATTCATTGTGTTAATTTGCAGGTGGCTATAGATTCAAAGAAACGAGTATATAGTTGGGGTTTTGGTGGCTTTGGTCGTTTGGGTCATGCCGAACCTAAAGATGAGATGGTACCACGTCTCATCAAGTTCTTTGATATAGGGGGACGGGGTGGCCGTACTGTTTATTGTGGCGCTACTTACAGCTTGGTGATCAATGAATTAGGTGTACTCTACCTCTTTGGGCAAAATAAAAAGACTGGTGAAGCTAACATGTATCCTAAGCCGGTACAGGATTTATCGGGTTGGAATATAACTCACATTGGCTGTGGTAACACCTCCATTATAATCTCAGCGGATGATACTCTAATTGCCTGGGGCGCTTCGCCAACCTACGGCGAATTGGGCTTGGGTGAGTTCCAAAAGTCTTCCACTGTTCCTAAGGAAGTACCAAAAATGGATAACATGAAAATACCTCAAGTATCCATGGGTTACTCCCACGCCGTCATCTTGGTCGATACAGATGATGAAGCAACACAAGGAAAGTATGACAAGTTACCCGAGTACACCATTGATGATTAGAAAAAAAGCGAAACATTGTGTTGCGTTAAGATATGGTCGGTACATAAAAGTAGTTTTAGAAAAGAAAGCAGAGACAACAGCCAACAATTATTCTTTTATTTATTTAATTGCAAAAGTTAAACATATTTGTAATAAATAACAATAAACCTCCTTTTGTATTGCATTTAAAAAGTATGCATCATAAAATCACCTCCCATTTCATACACTTCCTTCCGAGAACATATTTATTCATATAAAACTTGTTTAATATTTTGTCAGTTTCAATGCAAATTTATCAGGTATATGCAAAAGAGAGGGACAGACATTTTTTAATTATTTATTTTATATAAAGTTTACACCGTGGTCAGTTAATTAATTTATTTTTCTTAAAGAATGCTTTTGTCCTCTATGTATACTTAGTAAATGTTGTTTTTCTTTTGTCGGTTAAATATATCAGATGAGGCACATCCTCAATTATTTTTAAATTTATATCTACCAGTCCCACTTATTTTTGTAAGTTTAAGTGTCAAACTGTCCTATTTATTTAATTAAACTCAGTATTCGCGATGCATTAAAACAAAAAAGTTTTATACTTTTTCCTCTGTCATATCTTTATATTTTTTATACATTTTTCCATTTCACTCACAACATTAAAATATTAATTATAAAAAAGCAAAAATATATAATAAACTGTTAGTATTTAACTACAAATTAATAACTAATTGGGCATGTTCTGTATTTTATGTGGAATTAAAATGCACGGAATTACCAAAGCACTGTTTTAATAATTCCGCACAATTTAATTCCACATGAAATACAGAACATACCCGAATATATGTTTTTTATTTGAGACTATCGCCTAGTTTTTGCATTCGTAAAACTTAACGAAAGTGAAATTTTAATTAGTTTGTGTTTTCAATTTCGTTAAAGTGATATTTGAATAGTAAAACTCCATTTTCAGTTTGCTTCAAACGAAATTAAAGTATTCTGCAAATCATTTTCACTATAAAAAGTAATTTGGAATCTTCAAGAAATAGTAACTGTGAAAAATATGGAATACGGTTATTCAGTGCGCTCTGCGAAATCGTGGCTGACCGTTTAATAACACACTGGGCAGGGAACATGCTCAAGAGCAGGACTATAATTTTTAGTCTAGACATGAGTAAGAAAAGGACGGCTCTGACAAGGGGCACTCCGCAGAGCGGAGTTCTGTCTCCACTCCTATGGAATGTTGTCATAAATAAAATCCTAATCAAACTGAATCAAACCGGCACAAAAGTAGTAGCCTATGCTGATGCCGGATCGATTGCCTGGTGGAGGGCAGTGGACAAGAATACTTATCTCTATACACTGGGCAAGGTGCAGACGTTAGGATGTCTTTCTATCACTGGTGCAATGAGGCTAGCTCCTCAGTGAGATAAGCACTGGTGCTACGGTAACGATGTTTTGAGTAAATTTATACTAATTTCTTGTTAAAAATTTTCAACACTTCCAATATCTTTAGCTGTTGATAATTTAAAAGTTTTCTATTTCACTCTTTACAAACTATATACATAAATAGTTTCATTCATTTTTGTTTCTTGTTCATGAAATTTGTTTTCTTTTTATTTATTTAAATCTATGGTTAAAGCTTAATTATTGCTTGCTTAACATTTGGAATTAAGGAACCTGATTTATACATATTTATTTAAACTATATTTATATTCTTTGGGTTTGTTTAATATATAAAAATAAATTAAGTAAAGTGCGATTTTGGCTCGTACGCGAAGGGTTTCGTACGAATACACATATGTATGTATATTAGGGTGGAGCGTAAGATTTTTTGCGAATTTTAATTTCGAATAGCAAAAAAAAGATGCATTTTATTTTTAGATGCATGGGAAACAATGAAAAAATATTGGGACCTACTTTTAGCCCTCTACCGCAGCATCAAGATTTTGAATATGAGATCAAATCGATCAATTTGTGAAACATAATATGATGCAACATTATAGATTCTTTATAGCTGTTGAAACTCATTACACTCAAAATATCCACTATTTTATACATACAAGGTCAGATTGCAAAAAAAAAAACATTTTCTAAGATAACTTGAGGTCGCTGAACACCAAAATGATATTCATTTATTTTTCTTAATGCGCGTTTCCCGATATTCGCGAAAAACAAGTTCTTTTTGGTTTTTTTAGTTTTTTCGTTTATTGGCATAAATTCGTTTTGGCGATTTTTTTTTGGTTTTGGCGACTTTTTTGGTTTTTGCGCTTCTTTTAGTTCTTGCGTTTTTTTTCGTTTTGGTAATTTCATTTTTTGGTGATTTTTTCGTTTTTTGATGATATATTTAGTTTTAGCGATTTTTTTATGTTGTACTGTTTTTTTTCGTTTTGACGACTTTTCGGTTTTTGGCGTTTTTTTAGTTTTTTGGCGATCTCTTTAGTTTTGGTGATATTTTGCGTTTTAGCGATTTTTTAATTTTGGTGCTTTTTCCTTTAAGCGCTTTTTTTCATTTAAGCGTTTTTTTCGTTTTGAAATTTGATTAATTTTGGTTTTTTTAGTTTTAGCGTTTTTTCAAATTTCAAGATTTTACCTCATACGGTTTCCACGATACAGCAAATTGTCAAAATTACATTAACTGATAGAATACCCTGTAACTTTTATTGTTTTAAATATCGGTGTTAATTGGTCTAGTCTATTCTACAGTCTACACCAATTACCACGAACTTTGAAAATTTAAAGTGTCTATATATAAGTGTCTGCATATTACATTAGTATTTCAACATTTTTCGTTGCTCGCTTTAGAGCACCCTTTAATTCTTAGCTGTCATATATTTGTTGTTGTAGCGGTCGAAGTTTTACATATTCTGCGAAAATTTCAGGTCCGTAACTCTTACGGTTCCCCAGAAAACAGCCTGTGACAGACAGACAGACGGGCAGCGTAGCGAAAACAATAGGGTTCCTTTATTTACACTTTTGGTGTACGGAACCCTAAAAACCTTCGAAAATAGCGTTACGTAATATGTGAATAAGCCCTAAGGTATATTTACGCCCATCCGTTTCGTATCAGTGCCGTGTTCGTTCAGTATCAGAGAAAATCGGGTGCTAATTTACACTGATCTGTTGTACGTCCGGTGTTTTCAAGTAAATTTAAATTTTTTCTCCAGTGAAAATTCCAAAAATATCGTTGGCGACTTATTTAAAAAAAAACAAGGAACGAGCTGGATCACATTTCAACGCCATCAATCTGGAAGTACAGCCTTTTAAATAAAAAAATCTAAATCGGTTTATAATAAATGGCTGAGTTTTGAGGGAACATACATAAAAAAATACATAATGAAGCAATAATCTGTCTGCTTTTTTTGACCTCGGTTAATAATACGCTATATAAAAGAAAAACAGTTCCGATTGGTATCCATAGTGATTAAGCCATTGGTATTCTAAAGTTGTTTAATTAACTTAATCCAGCTAAACCGGCTAAAAAAGCTAACCCAGCTTAGTCGGATAAGCCGGCTAATTCGGTTAAGCCGGCTAAATGACATAAGCTGGCCGGTTAGCCGGCTAATTTTGTTAGCTAACCGTTTTAGCCGGCTTGGGCGGCTAAATTGTACAGCCCTAGTGATGGGTATTAGTAGGTATTAAGTATTGATTTCTGTATCTAACCCCTGATTTTTGATTTATTTTAGATTTTTTGACGCTGAACCGAAAAGGAAACTAATTTTCCGTATTGAACGATACCCTAATTTTAGCATAAATTTAATGAAAAAATATTTTTTGTCATATAATTAAATTTCTTTTTTTTTTACCTACATAGATTTACCTAGATAATTTATTGTGCTATTAACCTTGAATGACTTTATACAAACCTCTAAATATTTTTAAATAAGCCTTAAAATATTTTATAGCTCTTTAGAGAAAAAGTAGTATTTTTTATTTTTTCTTTTCAGTTTTTTTTTTAAATTAAATAAAGATATTTGCTGAAAATCGATTTTAAAAACGAATAGATTTAAAAAACACGCTTCTGACTTTTTTTAAAGTTTTTCTTTTCACAATTGACAAATCGCTAGACTGGTTAACATTTTAGGAGGCCATAATTGAATATGCAATTTGGAAAAGGGCACATCTAGCATATTTTGACAAAAACGTTTTTTCACATCAATGAGTTCTAAATGCTGCCCTGCACCACTATACTTGAAGAACAACATTCCTGGCTTTCGTTTTACTGTCGTCGTCATGGCATGTACAGAAAAAGGTCGCAACTCTTAAGAGATGTGCCCTTTTGGAAATTATTGTTTATGCACAGAATACGCTGAGCCGCTCTTATTGCTCTTTTTCCTCATTGCTTTTTATATTTATATTAGATACCTAAAATAAAAATGTCTGCAAACTTTTAGTCCAATTCACAATCTTGTGCAAATGGTCTTGCATCATTTGCAGCATTTGCAAAACAGCATAGTTTATTGATACTCACCACTTAACAATTATTAGTGGTGAGTATCAATATGCCATATAATTTTGCAATTGCTGCAATGCAAGACCATTTGCACAATATTCTGAATTGGGCTATGTGATTTTTTCTTTAAGTTATATGTACTCAATACCGTCAATTTCGAAAAGGGCACATCTCATTAATTTAAAATATATAAATAAACATATATAATAACGTTAACATCAAAATATGTCTGCAACTTTCGATTAACAATCGGCCCCGATATATGTATAATCCATATACAAGTTTTTTTTAATATTGTACTTCATTAGAAAATAATTAGCTTTTTTCATTTCATGAAAAGCTTAAAATTTCAGATATGTGTCCTTTCCGAAATTGCTGATTCAATTATATATTGGCTTAAAAATAGTTTCCGAAATAGTTTGAGATATATCACATTTCATAAAGATCGTTTAAAAATCGATCGATTTCCATCAAATACCTAGTAAATATTATATATATTAGTTTTTACAACTTAAAGAAATACTTTTTTTTTTATTATTTATAACACTAAACAACATAATTAATTTTTGTAAATAGTTTTCATTGTTTTTTTTTTTTTGGTTCTTGTGAATAGAACTTATTGTTTAAAATAAAATCGATAACATAAAATAGATACATTTTTTTCTTCTCTTTTGGATTCAATATAATTAACTCTTTCGTGTTAGAGAAATTATTATAATTATTATTATGTCAATAATATTGTGCTCTAGTCTAAAAACACTTGACAAAGACTAACCGCCGGATATAGGGGCTGGCCCTAGTTCTTCATAATCTTATATTTCAAATATTGAAAATAAATCGACTTCTATTAAAATTCTACGGTAGCTTAAGGTGTAATTAGCTCTTTTCGGGGTATCGTTTGATTTCTGTAGCTAAAAGTCCAATAGCGTGTCTGATATACAATTTAAAAAATTTCCGTCTGAGCTGTTCTATTTCATCTCATATACAAGTTTAGCTGTAATATTCTTAGAGTTAGCTATTGAAATCAGACGAGAGCTAACATAGGTGGTGTAAAGGCAGTTTTAGCAAAGTTTGAAAAAATAAATAGTAAACTACCCAGCAAAAACTTTTCAACCACAAACACGGTATTGCGTTACAGTAGATGATCAATTACTTACTAGTAATTAAACAAGCCATTTATTCTCTTATTGGCAGAGTAGTAGTGTATCTGGTTATCATACAGACGATAAGCAGTTCAACGGTTGAACTTCAACCCCTGGGGAAGCGAAATGGATTTTTTTTTCAATGTTCATGTTTGTTCATGTTCGTGAAAACAAATTTTAAGCCCGTAACATAATAGTTGTGCAGTAGCCTAGTGAGCAAAATACTTGGCATAAAATAACACAATAACTGAAAATGGTATGAGTTCAATGCTTATTTTTATTGTGTTTTGTGTATTTAATGCCTTCTAAATATTCCAGTTGTCGTTCTCGACACAAAACGATGTCGTCTTGCGTTGTCTGTTTCAAAGTGCTATTCCAATTGCCGTTATCAACATTTATCGATGACTGTCAACATGTACTTGATACTCTTTACGAAAATTTTACATTGATATTGTATTGAGACGGGCACAAATTTTGTCCTCGTCATTTTTGGTAACGAGTTGAATTATTTCGAATTAAAAAAGAAAAAAACAAAAGAAAAAATAAGGTAAGAACGTGAACCAGTTATAACAACTTGTAGAAGAGTTATTAAAAACCCTTCACAAAATTATGGTATTTGCAAAATAAAAAAAATAAATAAATGCAAATATCGATATCAAGGCTTGAAATAAATTAAAAGTCACTCGAACTCTAAAAATTTCAAAAACTTGGAGTAAATCACGCCTATCGCGAAAATGCCAAAAATTCGCGAAAAATCGCTAAATTGATTAAAAGTCGCTAAAACTGTAAGCAAAGTCAATCACTCGGGAAAAACGCCGAAAATTATGAAAATTTGCAAAAACTTGCTAAAATTTTAAAGATCGCAAAGCGCAAAGTTGATTGAAGGTCCCTAAAAATGTAACAACGCAAAAAAATTTGGAAGAATTACGCCTGTTGCGAAAAAAACTGAAAATTCGCGAAAAATTGCAATATTTTAAACAAGCCATAAAAATTTTGATTGAAAATCGTTAAAACTGTGAGGAATGCAAAAAATTCAGTAAAAATAGAGTAAATGGCGAAAATTTGCAAAAACTTGCTAATAGCGAATTGATAACAAAGTCTAATATTGCTTAAAAATCGGCAGAACTGTAAGGAAGTTGAAAACTAGCAAAAAGTCATTTTTATCGTGAACTTGCAAATCGAAAACAAGCCCTAAAATTCATTAGAAATCGCCAACACCGCTAAAAACCAAAGAATTCTAGAAAAACGCGAAAAAATCGCAAGTCAGCGAAAAATTGCTAAGGGCCATTATTACAACTTGACAATAGTTAAAGGCAGGATTTTGTCCAACGTTTTTCCGTTCCATTATTGAAAATTTTCTTTAACCTACCAGGTTGGATGAGCTTGCCTTTAACTCATCGCTAACTTTCAGCTAAAGTAAATTTATACTGAAGATAAACTGTTTATCCGTCCGACAAAATCCTGCCTTTAACTATTGCCAACTTGTAATAATGGCCCTAAATGTATTAAATAAATCACTAAACCTGTAAATAATAAACAAGTTTGCTAAAAATTACTAGCATAAAAAGGTCACTTATAGAAACCAAACAACAACTAAAAATAAAACACTAGAAGAAAAATAACAGAAATAACCCTAGAGGGAAGATAACCTGTAGCAAAACAGATCAAG
The DNA here is from genome assembly GCA_956483635.1 of Panzeria rudis. Lineage (NCBI taxonomy): Eukaryota > Metazoa > Arthropoda > Insecta > Diptera > Tachinidae > Panzeria > Panzeria rudis. Next base: position 38,586,519 of record OY101449.1, on the reverse strand, counting down.
TGACTGGTTTCTCAGGACTAGCAACCAGTTCCAGAACTTTATATGAAAGCTACCTGCAACTTTTATATGACGTTGTCATTGGAGGGGTCGATTGACATAATTGAGATACTCAGTGATAGGTTCTACACGTAAACTTAAGGTACTTGTTCTGTGTTGGTTTCTTCAATACTAGTTAAGTTCCTGTAATTTAAACAAATAGTTTTAATTTGGAAAAAATCTGCTTGTACAGTGAGAATATTTTGCTAATATTTTGTTCTAGTTTTGTGATATGTTCTCTTTTCACCGGCCACGGCTGAGGAACATTTTGCACCATTCCTATTTTCACCACTCATAGGACAAGTACGTTCAAGACAATTGATACAACATTTGCCGCAGGGAAATAACAGTCACCTTTTTTGTTATGGGCTTTGTTTTCTCTAATGCAACTATCAGTTGACGTCATTTGTTATCATTGGGCCCATTCTCTCACAGCGATTATCGGTTTAAGTTACAATGTTATTCTGCTTTATTATTTAGCTTTGACCAAATTAACTGAATTGTACCCGTTTCTTTTCAATAATAACAATAAATATAGAGTTAACAAATATTCGACATATGTATATAAAAAATCGGTTTTCTGTTTTTTCTATTACAATCGGTTCAAATAACCGGTTTTATCTTTTTTTATATAAATTTCAGAAATGAGGTTAAAATACATAAGCATAAATTTGTTTTCTTCTTAATGACTAAAGTATATTTATATCAACTACATGTGAGAGCTCAGCTGATCAAATTTACCGTGATTTCTGATTGTTAAACACCATATAAAAAAATACACAATCATTTTTTATGTACATATGTTGTTTGTCAATCAAAGAGACAGCAAATTGGCTTGAATGCTTCAATGCATATATTTATTAATTTGCCATGCTAATGTCATTCAAAATGAAATGATAGCACACGAATAAAAGAATCAAAGACAATAAACAAAAAATCTGTTTCACAAACCTTTTATTAACATTTGATAATTTATTACGAATACGGTCCATAGTCCTTAAACAAATCAGTCTCAGGTATAAGATCTTTCAAAAAACTCATGTGTGCTCAAAAAGTGTAATATATAGTGTTGATTAAAAGTAAATACATATGTGTGACAGATTTTTTGACAAGTCATTCCGATTTGCAACTATGCGATAAGAGTTGAATTTGCAAAAAATAGCAGTCTGCTTTATTTATTAATTACACAGACGTTTAATATATCGTTAACTAAAGCATTTCGTGCGAAGTGCTGTCAAAAGTCTATATAAAAAAATTGACACGAATTGCTCACGAAAAATTGTTGCAGAAGTAGTACTCTGTTTATTTTGTGAAAAACATATGAAATTTATCTACAACATTTTGAGTCTTCATGCGAAATAATATGAGCACCACTTTTTTCGTGTGGAATTTACAACAAACACATTGGGGGGGTTTTTTTTGAAACGTACACAATTGCAGCATACTTTCAAGCGCTAGTTATGTTTGGTTACTTGTCATATTTTTCGTATGAAAAAAGCAATGTGGTTCAACATTTCTTGCAAATTTGAACAGAGTACTAAGCTTAAAACGCAAAACGCCCTAAGTAACGACAAATTCGAAAAAGGGTTTTTTTTATAAATTCCGATGTATTTCACCAACATACACTACTGCTAAAAAATCAGGCTTCACCGAATAAAATAATGAAAATGTTAGTTAAGGCCTTGATTCACTATCATACACGATCGTGCGATTCATTTACAGGAAAAATATACAGAAGTCTGATCGACTTTAAAAAATCGCTTCAAAATGGCGTTTTGAACAAAAATGATGTAAAAACATCTGTTTGTTTTGTGTATACACATAATCGTATGGAAACTATCATTTTATGAAAATTTTCATAAATTTTTCTAAATCGCACGACTTGCCAAACCAGTCTTTCACACAGTTGCATTTTTAGGACACTACAACAATACTTTTTATCCGACTGCGCAACGCAAAGAAGGGTATTGTGTTTATCAGCCTATGTATGTATGTGTGTTCCTTTGCGGCACTATATAAACCGAACGCGTAGACCGATTTTGACGATTCTTACGTCAATCGATTCGTCTTAATCCGGGGAGTGACACTAAAGATATGACAGTAGTCAAAATTCAATATGGCGGCCAACAAACGCCATTTTGCTTATACGAAATAAATAAAAAGGCAGAGAACTATATCAAAATGGGTATCAATCGACAGGTATTTGAAAAATTGGTTTCTCTTATGATTTTTCAGTTACAATTACCATTTAGGATCTGTGACGCCTTAAAGTTGTTTTCTTTTATATTTTACGCAGTCGGGTTTTTTTTGATTTGTTAAATTTATGTCTTGTTTAGCAGACATGTCATATTTGGCAGATCGCGTGATTGTGTAGGATAGTGAATCATGGCCTTTAGCGCGTTTTATGTTTCAGGTAACGACAAGTGGCTGTTATGTATTTTTGTAAATTAGTTGACGAAAAATGTAAAATAACATACACATATCCAAAACATGTGTTTCACTTTGTTTCATTCACTGGAAAATCCGAGATAATTCTATCAGATTTTCCTGTTAATGAATCGTAAGATCGTATAGGATAGTGAATAAGGGCCTTTATTGGCTGATTATTAAAAGTAATCGCATGAAATCTAAATAAAATAATATAACTTCTTTTTAAATAAAAACAAACATATTCGATTTTGTCGAATAATTCGAGGCGCAAAAACCCCGGTTTGTCGAATAACTCGAAAACCGTGCTTTTTGAAAAACCGGTTTAAAAAGCCCGGAAAATTGAAGAAAACCTGGTTTGAGAACTCCAAATAAATATAATATTTTCTCTATTAAAAATTATTTGTTTTGATATTATTATTATTTTTTCGGAAACCTTATATTGGGTTTTAATTATTGCTTTTTAAGTCCTATTTAAATAAATTAGTTTCTTAAACTTCTTAATTAACGATAAATATTTATGTGTACATACATATTTCTTTTAAAATACTTAATATTTTATGGATTTAATTTGCTGGGAAAGGTATTAACTGTATTTTGAAAATTTGTTAGTTTTAGTATCAAAAAAGGTGGGGAATAGTTGTAGTTTAAGGAAACAGAAACAGTAAAATGTGAATAGTTGTGTTTTTCTTCCGACCGGGTTTGTTTGAATTTGAAAAGATTTTCTGTCATCCCACGCCAAATTTGGTTGATAAACAGACCTGTTTCGGCAATGGGCCATCTTCAGTGTTCTATTGAATCAGTAGAACACTGAAGATGGCACATAGCCGATATGTTAATGTTTTTTAGAAAATTAAAAAAATGTTTTTTGTTAGTTTGTACAGGAAAGTATTTAGAGGCTTATTTACTATTTATTACAATAATATTCAGCAATTATTTATTTATTTATTTTTATATTGTTTTTATAATAAAGTTCAGTACACTTAATGGAAAACCAGCCGTTAGTTGTTTGCGAATGTGTATTTGAAAACAGTGATATATAATTTGGGAAATTCGTGCTCGAAATATCGATTAATATCTAATTTGTCTGTTCAAATAGCCAGTACTCGTTAATGGAAAGCAAGATAAAATAGTGTTTATAAATATTCGTTGTAAGCTTGGAGGAGTTGTTCATAGCTTAGTAAAGTCGTTCTCAGCGTTATACTTGGATCGAACTCGTTCAGTAGTTCAGGTTCGATGTCTGATCGATCCCATATAATTTAAATGGATTTGATCTAAGGTTTGCATCTACTACCATTGTATCTAAACTGCAAAAGAAAGCATAAAAAGGTTTTATTTTTATGGAAAATGTGTGACTTCAAAAGCAGCAAAGTAAAATGCCTATCATCAGCCATAGGAAGCTATCGTTTCCAGGATAGTAGCCTGAGCTACTGAATGAATTCAAGAGAAGTCTACTCAGCAGCGTACTACGGGCAACTTTGTTGAAATTTTAATGGCCTCTAATAAAAACTTGGTAAGGGAGTAGCGCAAGGCTGTGTTCTTTCAACTACCCGATCTATAACTAGGCGAGTGCTTTTAGTAGCTCAGCTTAGACTCAACAATTTGATCGAACCCATTCATTTATGCATATATGTTTGATCATAGGTTTAGTGTCTAACCTGAATCCATTTAAAAATATATAGAGGTGGAGTCTAGATTTAGACCGAAATAGGTCACTAGTTCAGGTAAGACATAAAGTTATCATCCAACCCAATTATAATTTAAATGGATCTAGCCAAAGATTTATGTCAAGTATAGTGAACTCACACTAGAATTGGATCAAACTCGTTGGAGCTATATTTTTTCATATAAATTTGTTTGTTCATTTAGGTATAATGCAACTTAAATGGGTTTGATTTGAACAATTTGAATTCAGTTTGAATTCAAGTGGTGATAAGAAAGACAAGTGGTGATAAGCAATTACACGTGAGCACTGACGATTGAAGTGTAGCGGCTTCCAAAAGTGGCGCTACTCTGTTCTGCTGTGTACGTTGAAAAATTAAGTTGATGTTAATTTTTCCCTTGTTCCTTGGAATATTAATCATGCCCAATTCTTTCTGAATATAGCGTTACGAACCTTAGCCTAATAATCAATTTGGATTCACAGTTCAATTCAAATTCAAACTCTTATAGCCTTCTGCCGAAGTCGTTAATTTTTTCGTGTTCCAATCAACCTAATTTCAAACCCATTAAATTTGAATCGTGCTTAAACCACTTTAGATGACAAAATATAGTTCAAATTAACCATATCGGCTCAAGTCTATACTTTAGCGCATTTTCTTTATGTTAGCGACATTTGAATTTCGCTGGGATGACTCAGAGGCGATGTGGCTTACGCGGACGTGTGAGGATTTTAGACGAAAGAGAAACTGCCGTAAGGATCGAGTTTGGTTGGAGGAAACAGACAAAGATGGACATGCCTTATAATGCGGTGGAGAAGCTATTCTCTGTGTTCTCTCCAGTCAGGAATGGGCGCCGCGAAGACGTTAGGAGCTGAGATTAAAGAGGAACTGGCGTAAAGGTCATAAGGCAGTCAAAGAAATGTCAACTCAGCTCGCAGATTGACGCGCGAAGACACAATACGCAAAGTAGAAGATCTAGCAAAAAGGTTTGACAGCAACAATTCTGGAGTCTCTGAATCAGCTCAACCGAGAAAGATGAAGGGTCATCGTTTGGGGTCGTCGTGCAGTCTTATGGACCACCTTCGCAAATGACCATCCACCTAGCAAAAATTCTGCAGCGACGACACAGAGTTGATGCGGATAGTGCGAAGACGTGAGAAGCTGAGACATAAGAGAAACCCAAGTGACGATTTTATGGCTGTCTGGGAGGTGCCAAATCAGCTCGACAGATCGATGAAGGAGGACACGACCCGGATGTTGAATGGTTAAGAAAGGGCTACAGCTCTGGAACATTGCAATCGGCTCAAGCGGGAAGGGAGGAGAGTCATCATCACGATGGTTTGAAGCCTGGTAGCCAGCTTTCAGAGGTGGTTGAAAAAGCCGCAACTGTGAAGTAAAACCAAGATGCAGATTAACTGGTAAAAAAGGAATTTTTTGACGTTTTGTGAACAAGAAAATAATGAAAATATGGTTCGAGCTAGTTTTTACTGTGGTGGAATCCTATGAACCGGAAAATGTGGCAGACAAAAAAAAACTTTGAATATAACTAAAATACACTAAACTTGACGAAAGCGTTAGTACCATGACACGAACATTTTAAAAATCATCCAACAGAGATGAAAATCGATACGGATAATGTTTGAAGACTTTGCATGTAGGAAGCTGACACGGCCGTGCGCGTTGTGTGTAAATTTGCAGCCATGAAAAGCATTAGACTGAGAAACATTTGCCGCCACATTTTGAATGCGGGGATCTCAGCTTTTTTTGTTTTTAAGAGAAGTAACACAATCAGGCAATTAATGCCTACCAGTCAATTAATTAATGTGAATGTGTTACCTTCTTTGGGAAAGGGATAGAGTAGAAAGAACAGGCGGTGAAGTGGGAGAGAGATAGAAAGCTTAATTCATTTAGTGTTGAAGGTCTCTCTGGTGTCAAGTAGAGGCATCCCGTTGTTTTTTTAAGCTGTGTAGCCATTTGATTAGTTCTTTTAATTCGCCGACAGTTCTGTTACAATAGCGAAGAAGAAAGTACTTGTGATTGTTAGGAACTCAGGGATGTAAAAGAAAAAGAACAAGTAATATCCTTCACTTTACGAGGAAGAAGAAGTTTTTGCTACTCTAAATTATCTCGTACTGGGTTGTGATGCAAATACCCATCATACTCTTTGGGGGAGCACCGATATTAACAAAAGAAGTGAGGATTTATTACAAATTCTCTTATTTACTAATCTTAAGATTTGTAATAAGGGCAAAGGGGCAACGTTTTTTAATAGGATCAGGGAACAGGTCATTGATTTATCTTTGGTTAGTGATAAAGACTCTATAGAGATTGCTGATTGAGCTAAACCGAGTGTAGGCAAACCTTACAGAAACGCCACAAATATGGATTGCGGCAACTTCAGAAGGTTTGTAGAAGCTTTTCCACCTCCACAAATGGATATGGTGCTCAGCATTCAGGAACTAGAAGATTCCACAACCCGTCTATCCAGGACACTGACACCATTATGCATCTTGTAGAGAGCGGCAACTGTAAAGGAAAAGCTTGCCAAGCATGGTGGGTTCAAGGAATCAGGCAGCTTAGGACAGAATGCCGAAGACTATTTAAGAAAGCGAAGCGCGATAGATATCATATACTGGTATAAATATCAGCGGAGCTTAAAAACTTTTAAAAGAGAAATCAGGAAGACGAAAAGGGGATCGTGATAACGTTTCTGTGGTGACTTGAAGAGCGCATTTGAGGCTTCTCACCTGAGGAAGCTACTCTCCAAGGAATCTGGCACGTCGGGAGTCCTAATGAAGCCAGATGGAGCTTTTAATGAAAGCAACGCGGAATATCTGGACCTAATCATGAAAACCCATTTCCCGGATTGCAATGAGGGGGAAAAAAGACCTCCTGTTTTGGATGTCCCTCCATTATTAGCTATCCAAAGAAGTGACTTGGTAGATTCCATTCTGGATGCAGCTAAGGCAACTCCCTTGATGTCCACATCAAGTACATATCTGCAAGATCTACCCTTAAGCTCAGGGAGTCAGGATATTTAGGCATGACCGTACGGGATATGGCACCATTCTACAAAATGTAGGAGGGTAAGTCCCGGGAAGACAAACCGAGTACATGGCTTTCGTCAAGAGCTTTGGCACGCCCTCCTTATTTGAGATCCCTGATAGGGAAGACTGGAAGGGAAACTGGTTGGAGTTATCACGTAGTACTGTGCGATCGGATATATGTCGGTACGTCTAGGCTTTCCCTATGATGGCTATTGCAGGAGCTGTTTCGACCAAGAAGAAGAAGAAGAGTCAGTACAACATCTTCTCTAGGCATCTAGGCTATCGTTTTCTGCGGGACCTGGACTGCCTCAGGGATGCACCACTGGCTGGCCCCTTGGGCTTTGTGAGAAGCTATGCGTGCTTCTCAGGAACCGGAATACCAGTACTTCGTAGGAAAGTGTAGGTTGTAGTCCTCTAGGCATCACAATGTTCCTTATGGCCTAGGAGGCCAGAACTGTGCGACAGACGCTGGTGCTCCGATAACGATGTTTCTAGCAAATTTATACTAATTTCTTGTTAAAAATGTTCAACACTATTTCAATATCTTTAGCTGTTGATAATTTAAAAGTTTTCTATTTCACTGTTTACAAACTATATTGTATATAGCATTTAAGTTTTATTTCTTTATACGATTTTGGTAAATTGGTATATATGTAATTTACACCCAGTTTACACGACACACAAGTAGTACAAAGATACGCCCAAGGTGACTTGACAACCAGGTGGCGTTGTTCAGATATCTGATTATTTTTTGCTCATGTTGTTTGAACCGCATACATGTCAAACTCCATATGAAAAAATTTTAACCAATTTTAGTTTATATTTTTTATATTGAGTTTAGACGTATGCGATCCAAGCGAACCGACTACCACGAATTGTGAATTCGCCTAGTATAAATAAAAAAACAAACAATCAGCCATGTCACAAATTCTGTTCGGATTGGTTTTGATTCCGTAGTTGTCATTCCGAAAAAGTAAATTTTTGGTGCTTTAGATTCCGTTTATTTTTTATTTCGTTTTTAAAATGATAAAGTTTTTATACCTTGAGGCGGTTTGCTTACTCTTGTTTTTAGATGCAAAGCTCACATTAAGCTTTTTATTAGCATGGAAAGCTCATGACCAAAAGTAGGCACGTTTTTTAGTATTTACTGCAAATGAAGTCAGTAGAAAAGTGTTTTTCAATTCCACTTTGAAATTTAAAAGTGGTTTGACTACGAAGAAAATTTTCGTTTTTCGTTTTCTGAAGAAGCAACTCACGGAGTTAAAACCACTTCCGATCGGAATGGTATTCTGTGACGTGGCTGAATAATAGCTTCTCATACCAGGCAGGGTTGCGTTTTTGTATCACTTGAGTGATTCTATAAACTCGGTGTTATTAATTTAAATACAATTGTTCAACTTTATAATTTCTTTCTTTTTTTATTAAAAAATGCGTTCAATAAAACAGCATTTAAATATAATAAGAAATTGTTATGTTTTCTATATGTTTTGTGTATTTAGTATATATTTTCATTCATTTTTATTTCTTGTTCATGAAATTTGTTTTCTTTTTATTTATTTAAATCTTTATGGTTAAAGCTTAATTATTGCTTGTTTTACATTTGGAATTATATTCTTTGGTTTTGTTTAATATATAAGAAAAGAAGATTTTAGATTTATATGCGCTTGTCTTTTAAATATTTTATAGTTTTATAGTTAAGAGTAAAAATATTTATTTAGTCCTCTGCTTTATATAAATTTTGCATTTCATATTTCTTTTTTAAGTTCTATTTTTAGTTTTTTAAAAATTTTGCATACATATCGAGGAATTATTATTTTAAGGCGTTTATGAAATCATTTTTATTTAGTTAATAAACATTTTTGTTACTATTTTTATTCAGCATTTGTGAAGATTAAGGCTATTCGAGTTACATAAATATGTTATTTTCAACTTTTAGTTTGTGATAAGAAATCTACAATATCATTTAAATTTAAATACACATTTTTTTAAACAGCATTAAAGGATATAATAAGAACTGTTCAAATCCTGTTTAAATCTTCCAATCCTCTTTCTTTCGAGAGTTCTAATATCATAAAAAAAATTTTTCGCCTAAAATTTCGAAATTTATTTCGAACAAAGTTCGTCTGCATTACCTATTAAGGTATATTTACTCTCATCCGTTCCGTATCAGTGGCGTGTTTGTTCAGTATCAGGGAAAATCGGGTGCTAATTTGCACTCATCTGTTGTACTTACGATGTTTTTTTCATCAGTGAAAAATCCAAAAATATCGTTGGTGACTTATTTAAAAAACACGGAACGGGAAGGATCACATTTCAACGGGATCAATGTGGAAGTGCACCCTTTTAAATAAAGGAAAAATAAAATCGAAATCGGTTTATTACTGAGTCGGCTTTTAGAGATTAGATATCGGCTTTTTAGTGACTAACCACTGGTATTCTAAAGTTGATCAATTCACTTAGATATCGAGTGCGAATGAAGCGATTCGATCTTATAGATTACAAGACTTTTTCACAGAAGTTTTCTTTCAAATTACATTGTAAGTTACCGTTTTGATCGAGTCCAAGATCTAATTAGCGCTTAACCTTAAAATAGAACGTCGCTGCTGCAAAATCCGTTCGAAAGTTGTCGTTGTCATAATATTTTGGAAAAAATGTTAAAGTGTTTTTGATTGTTTCCATATAATCAGCCATGTCACAGATTCCATTCGCATTGATTTTGATTCCGTAGTTGCAATCCGAAAAAAGTACATTTTTGGTGCTTTAGATTCCGTTTATTTTGTATTTCGTTTTTAAAATGATAAAGTTTTTATACCTTGAGGCGTTTGTTTACTCTTGTTTTTAGATGCAAAGCTCACATTAAGCTTTTCATCAACATGGAAAGCTAATGACAAAATATTTATTTGATGCTCCTAAAAGTATGCACGTTTTTTAGTATGTACTGCTAATGAAGTTAGTAGAAAAGTGTTTTTCAATTCCACTTTGAAATTTAAAAGTGGTTTGATTACGAAGAAAATTTTCGTTTTTCGTTTTCTGAAGAAGCAATTTACGGAATTGAAACCACTTCCGATCGGAATGGTGTTCTGTGACATGGCTGAATATAAGGACAAAGCAAACATCTGTGAACCCTAGACTTCGAAAGTCAAAGGTTTTCAACTAGGATGAGAAAGGGAAAAAATCACAAGGAAATTTTTAGGCTCAAACTTTTACGATATCTCTGAAACTAATTAGCAGATTTGGAAACAATGTTTGCAGATTTAGAAACAATGTTTTTTTACTGTTTGTTCTTTTTTACTGAATGGGGCAAACCCTTTTTCAGTTATGCCAATATATGTCGTGCTAATGTTTTCAATTTTGACATAACGGTATATCTCGAAAACTAGAGCTGATAAAAAAATTAAGTGCAGATTCGTGATCAGCGGCCCAAATAACTAAAGAAACATTTCCCTACCCATTTTCGCAAAAATTATGCAACGAAAAGGACGGCAATGCCTTTCAAACAAAAAAGCAATTTTGAAAACCGGTTTACAAACGACAGAGCTATGCGCGGGGTAGCAAATTTCCCGCTCCAATTTTCGGGGAAAAAATAAAGAACCAAACTGCAGGCAAACCCTTTCAAATAAAAGAAGCATTTTTAAATTCGGTTCTCAAATGACAGAGTTATGCGTGGAGGAGCAAATTTCCCTCTCCGATTTAAAGGAAAAAAATAAGAATTTTGAAAACCGGTTAACAAATGAGAGATTTATTTTTGGGGGGTGGGGGGGGGGGGGGGGGGGAACAAATTTGCCCCTCCGATTTTCGAAAAAGATTATGGGACCCAGCTGCAGGCAATTCATTTCAAACCAAAAAGAACTTCGAAAATTGGTTCATAAATGACAGAGCTATCCATGGGGAGAGCAAAGTTCTTCCCCCGAGAACAGGCAAAAACTTTCACACAAAAAAAATTTTTTTTTTAAATCGGTTCTCAAATGACAGTTATGCGTGTACAAACATAAAAAAGTAAAAAAATACACACGAATTGATAAGCATTTTTTTTGAAGTCGGTTAAAAAAATTGTTATTTAAAATTTTCAAAAAATATATATTAATTAATGTTTAATCCTTTCACTATGTAATCACCAAAGCTCAATATAGTACTCTAACTAGTTCCCTGAGATTTTAATAAAACTTGTAAACGAAGTAGAAAAATTAGTAAATTTTTTTAATTACACCGGCACACAAAAGAGAAAAAGTGAGCTGTACATTTTAACCAGATGCACCTACCTAAATATTTACAGTGATTTTGATGCGGTCCGTTGGGTTCGTACACCCTCAATATTCCGAGTAAGTTGCGAAAAGCAATTGCAATTTACTCGAAATTTCAAGGCCGTACGACCCAAACGCACCTCAAATTCGGATTAAGCGCATCAAAATATACGTAGAAAGGTTGCTCTGCCAAAATGTAGAGCGCAATTTTTTGTGCCGGTATACCTTTGCACCGAAACAAAAAAAAAAGGGCTATAAATTTGTCCAGGTTCACCTATGGGTACATATATTTCGATGCGTTAAATCTGAATCTGAGCTTCTTTTGGCTCGCACACCCTCAAAATTTAGAGAAAGATGCGAAAAACTTGCTAAAGTTGTCGAAAAAACTGCTGTTTTTCAAAATTTACCCAAAATTTCGAGGGTGTACTAGCCAAACAGACCTCAGATTCGGATTTAGCGCATCATAATACATGTGGGTAGGGGGATCTCGTCTAATTTACATCCCACAAATAAGTGGGCTGTACATTTGAGCAGTACCACCTACGTTAACCGGTTAAACGGTTAATTACTACCCGATTAACTGATCGGTTAATATAAAATTGGATATTTTCGATTAACGGTTAAGCCGGTTAATTTCAGTAGATTAACCGATTAACCGACGTAACAAGATTTTTCAATTTTTGTAGTATTATAACATTTTTTTTGTGTGTTTAATTATTTGTTTTGTCTCATATACAAAAGGTATGTGTTTAGAAATTATTTTTCATACAAACAAATAAATGTGTTCAGTGATCTTAACTTAAGTTAAACTTTAAGGGTAAGTTTTTAATATGATCATTTAATCTTAGTTTGAAACTATAATCAATTAATCTGAGAATAAATTTTATTGAGTGCTAATTCTGTTTGCCGCTTTTAAATGGAAGCTTAAACCTATCAAAATTGCCATACTAAATAATAAAATATGGCATCTCTGATCAGCTCTGATCTGCTTTTCAAATTGCAGAAAATAAAAGAAAAAGAAGAAGATAAAATAAAAAAGAAGCCATAGAAAAACTTAATTTTCTGTATGTACAAAGAATAGAACAACTTTGCAAGTAGCAGTTACTTGACAAATTTTGTCACAACTGTGAATTGTGATTTTTTAGTAACAGTGATTAAATCACAGGTACTGAAATATCGCTCATTTCTTATATATTGAAAAAAGTTTAATCGAATGTGTGTGTTGACATACTTATTTTTTACAGCTTAAACCACCAACGTTGGCCGCTTAAGCTGGGCGATAAAAGCAGTTAATTATTGTCTCAAAAACAGAAAACAAAGATTAAAGATGACTAAATCTCTAATGTTCACATTAAAAACTCACCCCAAAAACCTTTGGACGTGGTTATAAGAGATCTTAGTAAAGACTCTGCTCTTCTAATTGAATTTGTGGGAAGTATTAAGTTTTTGTTTAATAGTTTAATAAAAGCCAATAATACTATTGACAACGATTTAATTAAAAATCTAAGGACTAGATTTAATAAGAGACGAATTCAATTAGTTTATAACTTTACTCAGAAATATTGCCTTCCAGCAACAGTGTTTTAAAATACAGTACAAAAACCGTAACTTAGGAATTCAGATAAAAACTTTTTTGCACAATATTCGGTGCTGAGCTCAGCCAGTATGAGTCAGATGATCACCTGACAACATAAGACTCTATCGATAGTAATACAAGAAATCTTTTAACAGAATTAAACGAAACAATTAGAAGTGTTAAGAAATTGGAAAAAACTAAAACACGGCATAATGGAAGATTTTGTATATTTAGAGAAATTCAGGAAAAGAACTGAGAAACTAGATATTCTGGTTTTATCAAAACTAAAGAAAAGTATTGCTTAAATCCTACACCAAACTATTTTTCTGAAAGATTGTTTTAGAAGATCTCCTTAAACTATGGAAATAACTAATAAAATTATCTCACCAACTTGTTAATTTTTTAATGAATATATATTTATGGTTATTTTTGCCTGATTTAGTTCAAGAATTGTTATGTTTGTTATGTTCTTGTTTTTTTAAGTAATAAACTCAAAATAATAAATAATATATGCATTTTTGTTTGTTAAAATTACTTGATTTATGAAAAACCTCGATTAATAAATCGAGCGATTAAGCGATTAAAGCAAAAGCCCGATTAAATGAATACCCTACTACGTACATGTATTTTGACGCGCTCAACCTACATGTATTTTGATTACTACAGTATGCACATATTTTTTGAACTATCTTCTGCAAAGAATATAAACTCTCTAAGAGAGTGCTGTATTTGATTATAATCATGATACAATAATACAAGTACCACCACGACGACAACAAATACAACACCAAAAAACACATGTATTTTGTTGGTAGAAACATACCAGAAATATGTCAAATCTATTGTCTGTGTGTCGTACACATTCATAAGCTCCCTCAAAGTTGCCAACACATACCCGTTGCTGATAGAAAAATACCAGAAATGTGTCAAAATCTATTGGCTGTGTGATGCACACATTCTCAAATTTTCTAGAACAGCTGATCTTGTAGTGATACGTGTTTAATGTACCTTGATTAAAATTTGATTTAAAGTTGTATAAAAACATGTTAAGCTTAGGGCACTTTGAAGTAGCGGAAGTTGTATACATGTTTGTATGCTTTAACTATAAGTAACATCAATAATTTTCTATAATTATAAACGTTTATAATTATAGCACGAGTTTCTTAATATGATAACGTACTACATGATTAAAATATGCCTTTTCATACATAAAAGTAAAATAAAATTAAATAACTATACATATTTTTACATTTATCTTTTGATTATACGGGTATTTTGCTGTTCGATATTATTGTATGCTAAAACTAATTATAGCGAAATTAGTTGCAATAATTAACTATATTTAAAGAACATATGTGTGACGTATTTCGTAGTTTTAGCTTATAATGAATAATAGTGCAAATGGAAATGAAATAACTCCGCACGAAATGTGTTTCATTACGAATTTTTTAAATTAAATAAATACCCGATATGAAATAAATTAAGGAGTTGAACATTCTTGATATTTCTTCATTAAGAAATAGCTCTTCAATAAAAAATAATGCTCACAGTAGAGCTGCAAAACTGTCGATAGTCGCCCCACTTGATAGTTTCGATAGTTCGTTATAAAACTATCGATACTATCGATAGTATCGAATTTTTAGAAGAATGCTAGAGTTTTAACCCTTCGTCAAGGCGAATTCATTTAGGTGGCAGCGCGGCTGCAACAAATACAACAATACAAAAACAACAGGCGTATTTGGTGTACGGTGGCTGGCAAACTCCATACAAAATATAAAAAAATAAGCCTCGATTTATATGTATGGAGTTTGACAGCTAGCGTACAATAAAAAATAGAATCAGCTGCCGCTATGCTGCCACCTGTAAAATGAATTCGTCTTGCCTGCATCTATTAAAAAGTTTTTGATTTACATATTTAAAAAATCTTATATCGGAATATGTTTAGCAATTCTTGTATAAAATAATTTTTTTATGAATCTATAATTATCTCGTACAATGTTTCATATCGTTACCTTAATATAGAAATTCCTTAACTTATTATTTTTTTTTCAAATAGAATTTTTTGCATAATTTGATAGATTAAAGATTAAAAAACGACATAAAAAATAATGAGTCTGGGCGTTTCTATATAAAGGTAACGATTTATTCTCTAAATAGTAACTTCAGTAGTAATAACTTCAAAACGGCTGGACCGATTTACTTCAAACGTAAAATTGATCAAGCCGTCTTAGAGCTACTTTGCCACAGATACACAGATTTAAGAGGATATTAGCTGAAAAGAGATGGTAACTTCTAAACGGATAGATCGATTTTCTTCAAAAATAGCTAAGAATACTCTCGATAAAATCACCTTTCAAATAGAAAAAACTAAATCAAAATCTGTCTAGCAGTTTGGGCTCTACGGTGGTACAGACAAACATACAGATACAAAATTTATAACACCCCTCTATTGTTGTCGGAATTTAAAAAGATAATATAGAATTATTTAATAGACAAAATTTTAGTGCAAATTTTATTCAAACATTGGTTTGGGACTCTAATGTTATCTACAGTAACTGGAGTACTCAATAATTTTCGCTAATAATAATATATAGACATATAGTTTTCGCTTTTAAACAACTTCTGCGGTTAGAATTTATGGATTAAATTTTTTCGATAGTATCGATAGTAGGAAAAAACATCGATAGTCCATTAAAAATAAAACTATCGATACTCGATCGATTGTTTTGCAGCTCTACCTCACAGAATTATTGTTGCACTCGTCATAAAGTTTTGTTGACACACATTAATTTCCTTATGCGGAGTTATTTCGTGGCGCCAAATTGTAAGATTGCTTAGATAATTTTTTTTATAGATTTAGAAAATGTTTAATTTTAACAGATGTTGAAAAAGTATAAAATGTTTTAACAATAACACAAAGTTATATATTAATTCTTATGATACTCTATTATTTATAAATGTAGTATATTTACAAAATTTTCAAGACACTTTTTACTGGACCATTTTTTAAATAAGAGCATTTATAAAACAAATCGCAGTAAAAATAAAAGTAATTTTGCTATACATATATTGAAATTAATAATAAAAAAAATCAGTTAATTTTAATAATATTGAGCTAATTTTCTTTGAAAAGTAAACATATTATTGCGAAATTGTATTTCAAATTAATTATTATTTTTTTGACTTTACGTTTCAAATGGCGTAGCTATATTCTAAAAAATTTAAAGGCTTTATATCAGATAGGAGTCTCCAATAAGAAATTCAATAGGACTATCGCACAGGAAGAAGAGCTTTTGATATCTTTCTTAGAGTTTGTATGGTCTCCACCACAATATCAATGCAAGTTTAGGCTGGTACTCTACCAGGATATCACAATTGAGTTTTTTAAGGTGCTCCACTAAGTCAATAATTCCAAACATGTGAACTATCCACATGAGTACAAAGTACACCTAATAAATAGATAAATTACATACACTTAAGTAGTATTATATTATGCCTTTAGAGTTTTAATAATTCAGATGAATTTAGTTGAATTGTATGGTTTTTATCCAAATTTATTTAATTAGTTTGGCTTAAGTTCGTTTTCAATTGGATCTTTCGATCAAATTATTATTTTTTTTTATTATTTAAGAAAGAAATTCTACAGCATGTAAATATTGAACATTCAAAGAAAAATTCATAACTCAATTATTAAAATTTTATATTACTGAACGCTTGCGTTAGTGCTAAATAAAATGTAAACACTAAACAGCTGATCCAGATTTTCCCTCTCCCTTATTTGTTTATTCCCCTGCTTTTTAGAATAGGAGAATTTTTCCCTGGGAACAAATGAATGAGGAGAGAAAAAACTCCCCGGGAAAATACATAATTGGGCTGATAGTATAATTTCTTGTAGGACATTTCAGCGCGCTACATCGCGGTCGAAGGGGGGTTTTCGCCTTTTTTTAGGAAAGAAACAAAAAGATCCATACAGCGAAGCGTTAGAGTTAGGGTATTCACTCGATTAATGTTTGCTCGATTAATCGGACAATTGAAGTCAAATAATATTCGATCAAACAAAAATTTCTAATTTCGAGTAAAAATTTGTTCGAGTAATTTAAGTCGATTAATCGAATAACTCGAATGAAAATTTTTATGTAAATTTTCTTTTTTCGAATGAATCTTTTAAGATTTCTTAGCCAAAACTGACAAAATATTTTAATTTAATAAAATTTGGCATTCAATTCAATCGTTCTGATATACTATTGGACCGCTTGATGTATATATTAAGGAATTAAGTGAAATATACAGCAACAATAGGGGCGAATGAACAATTTTTGTTATCTTATAGTAAAGCAATAATTACATATGTGAAATAAAGAATATATTTCGATACCAAGTAATTGGTATAGTAAATTTAAATGCTAGTGTTTTCGTTTTTTTTTATTATAGCATTTTCCGTTTCTGTCTGATTTCGGGCCATTATGGCTTAAAATATTTGACATCAAGTGGGCTATTCAATAAAATTATAAAACTGTGGACTTTGTTATTATTTGTTATACAAAACACCTTCTGAAATGACAACAATTGCTGATAATCATTAAAAATTTCACCAAAATTTTAAATTCGATCCACTGCAACTCAGTCGCTTTTTATCCGATCAAAGCAAATAAGCGACTATTGGACGCGCAATTTAATAGCTTTTAAAACAAGATATTATTTTATTCGAACCATCCTTTCACGCTGGATGGAGATTTAAAGAAAAGCATACATTAAAAAACACAAATTAGCGGTTTTTACACGTTCAGCACAACCTTTCAACGCGCCAAAAGTAAAAATTTGCAAACGAGTGTTATTTAATGAATTACCCTGCATAAAGTGGGATGAAAATATGATCATAAAAGTTTTCCCAAAGCAAAAACTTCTCCAAGCGATGCATTTAAATAGCGTATTATTTTATATGATCAACTGTTTTCATTAATAAAATATATAACACGGCAATAAAACTTGATTTTTCCAAACAAAAATTAGAAAAAAAAACCGAGTAAATTCAAAAGGTTTTCGACTAACTCGAATAACTTTTAAACGAAAAATTTACTCGAATAACTCGAACGAAATAAAAGCTTACTCGATTGTTCGAGTAATTTAAAAATCTCAATTTCGATTAATTGATGAATCGTACAATTGAAAAGTCGATTAAAATGAATACCCTAGTTAGAGTTTAAAATGTTTCACAAAAATGTTCTTTGGGGTGTTTTACATAAAAGTGCTGAATTATAAGATATCCTATGCCGATTAATGTGCAGCTTCCATATTGCAAACAAGCACTGCTTGTCTAAAATTTGTATGGAAAGCACTAAAAAAACTGAGTGCTTTTCATTAGGGATGTAACGAATACCGATACCGATATATCGGCGATACTTCAGATTTTCCGATACATCGGTATCGGCGATATTTTACTGTCGATACGACGATACTTTAAAAAAAATTTTCAGAGCTTTTTTTAACAAATTATTTATTTTTGTCCGATTTTACCATGAATTAAATTCACTTCGTTATTTTTTAAATCTTATTAATATTAATTTTAAAAATTAATAATATTTTATGCTGTTATTTTGTAAAAAAATTACTTATTTTTTGTTAATTTTACCATGAATTCAAGTTCAAGTCGTTGTTTTATAAATCTTATCCCAGCAAAAAAAAAGAAAAAGATACTCCAAAGAAGTCATGAAAATGTAGAATTCGCGATCTGGAAGTATTGCAAATTTGGATAATTTCTAATTAGTTTTACATATCTTTGCCATTGCAAGAAATTCTGTTTTTCGATTACCAATTCGGTGGAAGCGATGCTAGGACAAATTTCTTTTTCGGTGTTCTATAATGATTTTTCCTCAAGAAAAAGGATAAAAAATTACCCATTTTCACAATTTTTTTATGCGAATTTAAACTCAGAACTGTATTTTCATGTAAATTTAAGTGAATAAATATAAACTTAACGGTCTTTTAATAATTAAGCTATAAAGTTATTTAGAAGAATATTAGTTGATAAATGTCCTTTAAAAAAATCGATTTTTTAAAAAGCATGGCGAGTATTTTTTAAAATTATAAAGGAATTTAACATATTTTCTTGCTTTTCTACTAATTATCTGCATATTTTTAATATAGATTTTTTGGAAGGAAAGAAAATGTAGCTCCTTAAAAACTACTTCCAATGTTTTATCAATTTTAAATATTCTCTCTTATAATGTAATTTTGTATAATAAAAAGATTGCGCTTGAGTTTTGTTAATCTAAACTTGAACTCAATTTCAATATTCGTATCGGTATCGGAATCGGTATCGGCGATATTTATTTTTAAATATCGGTATCGGTATCGGATCGGCAAAACGCCGTATCGTTACATCCCTACTTTTCATATAAATTTTAGACAAGCAGTGCTTGTTTGCATTGTGGAAACAACACATTAGTATAACAACGAGCAAAAGGGGCAATCTTAATTCCCCCATAAAATAAGTGCCAGATTTTAACTTTCAAAACACCGATACACATACCCTCTACCAGAATCAGTCGTTAGAGCCTTGCCAATTTTTTTGTGTTGTACAGTATTATTAATTCAATTTGCATTCATAATTTGTGTGAATGAGACTTGAATTCACATACAACTAATAACCAACTTTAACGCTGATGAAGGTATGTTGAAGCTTCCGAAAAGAACTTTGTTATGTTCTGCCGCGTAGGCTGGAATTAATTGTTTGTAGCAATTTTGTCTTGTTTGTGGCAATTTTGTCTCATTTCCGATTCTTGTTGGATAAAATGCTACGAATTTTAGCCAAATAAGAAATTTATCTTTTTCGATATTTTCAAAATTCAATATACAATCATTATTTTTTGATAGATATATTTTTAAAAATTAGACCGATAATTTTTCCCTTAAAGAGTTAAAATTTAATTAAAATGTATTTTTTTCCCAAAATTTCATTAACTCTATTTATATCAAAATCCTAAATGTAAACAAATATGACATAAAACTTCGGCGTCACGTTATGCTAGTGTGAAGTATGCTACTCTATCAGTCTGGGTGTTCCACTGCAACGAGTGAATATCGTTGTTGCTATGCTCATTAAACAAAGTTAAAATATAATTTGCAATTGCATTTTTATCAGTTAATAAGTAAATAATTATATATAAAAGTTATAAACGAAAAATAAATTGGTCCAGAGATAGGAAAATACAATTGATAGTTTAGAGACATTGAGGAAAGTCTATAGTACCTAAACTAAGTAATAAGATTTCGTCATTATATCTATTATACATAAGTATTATTACAAAGTAAATATATATTATTTTATCAAACCATTTAATACAAATAATGCGACGATGCCTGAGCTCTATATTGTTTTGGTGTTAGTTTGATTAGTTTCGGATTAAAGGCTCCCAGCTGTGCTTCATTTGTTGACGAAGGTGCTGGCGGCACAGGATGCGAACGAAATCGTGTTCGTAGAAATTTTTGCATTGAACGTAAACGTATTATGGGAGCACAGGGAGATTGTCGTAGACTATTGTGATTGAGGGCCCAATAGATGATGGGACTTAAAGCTGAATACATGTAACCTATAAAGAGGGAGATATTATAAAAGAAGAATCTTTACAAAAAGCAGTTGTGTTAAGGCAAACATTTTTGCACTTACCCAATAATAAATTAAAATATCTTGATGACTTTCTACAGTACTCTCTGTAACCCATTATTTTATATATGACACAGAATACATGCGGTGACCAGCAAGCTATAAATATTACTGCCGAACCAATCAGCATATTGGCCAGATGTCTACGGGATCGCAGCGTTGAGGTCTGAGGCAGAGGTATACCGGGTGTAGCTACTCTTCTGCCACGTTGGGCGGCACGCGCTATGCGTTGTCGTTGGGAATGTTCGCGTATCTCACGCATTGCTCTGAAATAACAAAAAAAAAACTCTTTACTAAACACTTCTTCTTTTGCACATACACCTTCAATAAATTACCTCGGTGATATGGGATTTTTTGATAAAACAACATTTCGATTGGTGTTTGATGATCGGGGATCTAAATTTTGCATTTGTATATCGTCACCATTGGACGTATCATCCGTGGTGCCGCCACAGCCAGCTTGATGAGCATTTGCTATGCCTGTTACAATCACCATGTGAGTTTGACGCCTTAAAATTGGCATCGGAAGTGGTAGTTCACCATGAGCAGCACGTGCAGTTAACGAAAGTGCGCACAATTTCCGTCGGACACCGTAATGATTGAGTAAAACACCCAAACCAGGTATAATGAAGACAATAAATGTGTGTATTAAAATGAAAACAACAAATACGGTATTGGCACCAGGATCCGAATGGCAGCTTATGCTTACGTTAGGAAAATCAGCAGTGGGCGCGAATGCTGTTGTAGCCGCCATTAAGGTGGATGATGGAGATGTTTTTATGGCTGTTTTTTTCATTACAACCGTTTTTGCTACAATTTTGTAGAGAAACAAAAATGGAACACTGACAATGGCTGATGTCAACCATGAGACTACTGCCAAGGAAACGTGTAAATGTCGACGTTGACGTAGTTGTGCCAAACGCGGATGTTTTACGGTGGCATAACGATCCAGTGATAATAAAAAGAATGACAATGTACTGGCAGCAACTGGTGTAGCCTGAAAAAAAGTAGAAATAAATCGTGAAATCGAAAATAAAAAATCTATATAAAATACACTTAACAGGAAACGGAAGAGAATTAAATGAAAATGTTTATATTTTAAGTGTTTTTTCTTTTCCGACGCAGTGATGTTGTTTGTGTTCAGTAAATCGAATGCTAGACAGGTCAATATTCACCTTCAATATATGTGTTTGCGTGCGTTTGTTAAAAAAAAATAGATACACATATACGGAGGGGAAATATTGAAGAATATTAAAATGCTCATATGTATGTATATTGAAGCCTAAATATTGACCTGTCTGGCATTCGCTTAAAACTATTCAGTACTTAGAGGTTTCCTTTTATAGTAAAATATGAGAATACGTTTATAATGCAAAATGTATACTAAATAAAATACTTATTAAATTTTAGTAACAAACTATTGAATATGAAATAGAAAATTCTGAGTACCACATGAAGCGAATAACACAAGAATTTTTTTTGCCGAAATTCCTTGATAACTATATTTCTAGTAGGTATAAATGTGTATGCAAAATGTTTTGTTTTGTATGATGTTTATTTGTCGAGTTATAGGGTGTTAAAGTGCTGCGGTTTTTTAAAAAATATTTTTTTAAATTATTATTTCGAACTAGAAAAAAATAAAACAAAAATTTAAGTAAGTGCGACTTTGGCTCGCACACAAAGGGTTCCGAACGAATGCACATATGGATGCATCAGAAGCTAAAAGGCCTAACTCCACTTTTCGAAAATTTCTCAAATTTGTTATATTACTATCTAATTCTATTATTTATATATTTTCCATTAAAAAATTTGAAAAATCGGTATAGGTTTTGAATCTTATTTGAATTTTTTTCACATGTTTTTTGAAATTTGTTAAAATTAGCCAACCCACCTCTTTTGCAGAAATCCCCTATCCACTCATTTTGTCTGCTAAATATCATAAAAATGTATGGTAACAATAAAAATTAATAAAAAAAAATTAAAATAAATTTTTCAAACATCATTTACTTTAATTTTTATTTTGTGGAGTTAGGCCTTTTAGCTTCTGACACATCCATATGTATGTATATCCTTCTGCGTTTTTGCTCCTTTTTTCATTTTGGCAGTTTTTCCGTTGTGGTTTTTTGTTTAATTGTAGTTTTTTTTAATTTTTTAAGTATTTCTCGTTGTTTTTGGCGCTTTTTTAATTTTCGTGATTTTTATCGTTTTTTTTTCTGGCGATTTTTCGTTTTTTGCAATTTTTGGTTTTTGCCGATTTTTTTAATTTTGACGATATTTGGTTTTGGCGTTTTTGAAATTTTTTTTGCGATATTTTTAGTTTTAGCGATTTATTTTAGTTGTGGCGATTTTTTCAGTTTTTGCGCTTCTTTCGGGTTTGAGGACTTTTTTCGGTTTTTTTGGTGATTTTTTTAGTTTAAGCCATTTTTTTTGGTTATGACATTTTATTCGTTCTTGCGATTTTTGTTCGTTTTTTGCATTTTTTTGCCGATTTGTTTAGTTTTGGTGTTTTTTTATTTTGGCTTTTTTTTTAGTTTTTTTCGCTTTTTGACGATATTTTTTGTTTTAGCGATTTATTTTAATTTTGGCACTTTTTTCAGTTTTGGCGTTTTTTTCGGTTTTGGGGATTTTTTTTATCGGTTTTTTGGGTTTTTTTAGTTTAACGATTTTTTTTGTTTTGGCGCTTTTTTTCGTTTTGGTGACCTTTTTTATTTTTGGCGATTTTTTCGGTTTTTGATTATATTTTTAGTTTTAGCGATTTTTTTATATTGTAGTGCTTTTTTCGTTTTGATGACTTTTTCGGTTTTTGGCGTTTTTTTAGTTTTTTGGTGAATCTTTTAGTTTTGGTGATTATTGCGTTTTAGCGATTTTTGTTAATTTTGGTGCTTTTTTCTTTTAAGCGCTTTTTTCATTTTGGCGATTTTTCGTTTTGACAATTTTTTAATTTTTGGAATTTTTTAGTTTTAGCGTTTTTGAAAATTTCAAGAGTTTACCTCGTACGGTTTCCAAGATACAGCATATTGTCTAAATTACATAGTAAAATTACATTAACTGATAGAACACCATTTAATTTTTATTATTTAAAATATCAGTTAATTGGTGTAGTCTATTGTACAGACTACACCAATTAACACTAACTTTGAAAATATTTTTTTCATAACCAAAACCAGAAATGACGCATTGAAATTAAAATTTTTCTAACTTCGGCTCTTTTTACCCGACTGCGCGACGCAAAGAAGGGTATTGTGTTTATCAGCCTATGTATGTATGTGTGTTCCTTTGCGGCACTATATAAACCGAACGCGTTGACCGATTTTGACGATTCTTACATCAATCGATTTGTCTTAATCCGGGGAGTGACAGTAGTCAAAATTCAATATGGCTGCCGATAGACGCCATTTTGTTTATACGAAAAAAAATAAAAAGTCGGCGAACTATATCAAAATGGGTATCAATCGACAGGTATTTGAAAATCATCTTTAGGTTTCTCTTATGATTTTTAATGGCGAATGACCATTTGGGATCTGTGATGGCTTAACGTTGTTTTCTTTTATTTTTTTACGCAGTCGGGTTTGTGTGATTTTTTAAATTTATGTCTTGTTATTTTTTTATTTTTTTTACCAAAATTAGCCTAGGGTGTCCTCAATATACTGTAAAAGTTTGATAATGCGATCTCCATAAGTTTAAAAGTTATGCCAATTTCTTTACATGAACCACACCACCTTTGGTCATTGTTTTAGAGAATCGGTATAATATATCGTGTAAGTCTTACGTTTGATTTATTAGGTGTGCTCAATACTTTTATGTGAAACTCCACAGGAAATAATTTAATGGTCCCTTTTAGCCCTCTAGCGGTTCTCTGTATGGGTCTTTTTTGACCATTTCTTAAAAAGGGACAAAAAACTCCCCCTCGACGGCGAAATAGCGGGCTGAAATATCATACAAAAAAATTTCTCAAAAAATTTTATTGTCTTTAAAGACAATAAATTTCTAAACTCAGCTGGAACGCCAAAAGTCAATAGAAACGAATTGTGAATAAATACTAGGGTATTCATTTTACTCGACTTTTTAATTGTTCGATTAATCAAATAATCGAAATTGAAAATTTTACTAAACTATCATGTAAAGCTTTTATTTCGTTCGAGTTATTCGAGTAAGTTTTACTCTAACAAATTATGTGAGTTATCCGAAAACTTTTGAATTTACTCGGTTTTGGACAAATATAAGCAAATTATGATTTATTAGCATTTTATATATTTATTTATTAATTTATTTATTTATTCTACATAAATTAGGTCAGAATAGTTTTTATTTAATATGTAATTCAGTATTCAAATGTTTCGCGTTGAGAAACTTTTACATCAGGAAATATTTAATAATATTGAAGCCTGCTCTGTATTACATGCAGCGATGCCATTTGCGAAGATTTTTTACGATACGACAAAAAACGACATGACATACTGTGTTGTCATATCGTAAGTTTTTTACGATATGACAACATTGCGATATGACAACACCGTGTATTATATCGCAGTGTTGTCATACCGTAAAAAACTTACGATATGACAACACAGTATGTCATATCGTTTTTTGTTATATCGTAAAAAATCTTCACAAATGGCATCGCTGATTACGTGCCTAAAATGTTGGAAATGGAAGACAGCAAAAGCCTGTATCTACTTTTAATATTTTCTTCGAAGGGAAATTTTTTCAATAAATTTTCACTAGTCGAAAACGCTGGGGAAATTGAAAGAAGTAAATTAAAAAACATTTCAGATTTGTCGGCACATTTGTTTGTTTTTTCTAGATGCATAAAGTAATATTTTATAACACAATTAAATTTTTTTGTTCTTTGATTTTGTGAATGCTTTTAATTTTTTCATTTATTTCCTCCGTTAGGTGGCATTAGACCAGGAACCTGCAAAGCATATCAGATGGGTTTTTTTACTCTTTTACTCGCACACGTATACACTCACACGTAGTAACTAAAAGTAAATAAAATCAATCAGTGTGGCAGGAACATTCAAACAAGTAGGTTGTGTTATTGCTTGATATACACTAACAAAAACTTTGTAAGAGCGAGTGTTGAAATATAAAACCCATACAAGGAAAATGTATTATGTACTAGTATGTGTTTGCCGGTTCCTGCATTAGACCTCTTCAATGAACTCCTCATTAATCATATCTGCTGTTATGTTATCGTTTTGGTTTATTGTTATACGAACAATCTAGTTAACTAATTGCTCTCGAAATCTCTTCTTTATTAAAATTGTTTGTACGAGATATTCCACATTTTTCTTTCATCCCTAAAATGTTCACTGCATAATTCATAATTTACTTAATTCTCTGATCATGCGATCTATTAGTATCATATAACTTTTGAATTGTAAAAATTTGACTCAATTTAAAAAAATTTTCAAAAAATTTATATTTACATAAATTTTTTTATCGAGCTATTCAATTAATCGACCTAAATTACTCGAATAAATTTTTACTCGAAATTGAAAATTTTTTGGAGTGAATACCCTAATAAATACGAAATTAACCCTAAAGCACATATTACATTTTTACTGATTTTTGGCGTTCCAATTGAGTTTAGAAATTTATTGTCTTCAAAGACTTATAATAAAATTTTATGAGTAGGATATGTAGGATATGTCAGTCCGCTATGTCGCCATAGAAGAGCAGTTTTTGCCCCTTTTTAAGAAAGGGTCAAAAAATACCCACACAGAGAGCCGCTAGAGGGTTAAAATATTCCATGAAATTATTTCCCGTTAATTTTACGCAAAAGTACTGAGCTCACCTAATACATTAAACGTAAGGTTTACACGATATCTTATACCGATTATCTATAACAATGACCAAAAAGTGGGGTTCATGTAAAGAAATTTTCATAACTTTTAAACTTATGGAGATCCCAGTATCAAACTTTTATAGTACAATGGACACCCTAGGCTAATTTTGGTAAAAAAATTAAAAAATAAAAAGGATCGAAGTTAGAAAAATTGTAGTTTCATCAATTGAAACATTATTTTTAAATAAAATATTTTTTTTGAAAAGATCAGACGATTTTCTATAAGAATCACTTATTTGAATTTTTTTGTTTTATTTTTTTCTAGTTCGAAACAATAATTTAAAACATTTCAAAAACGGCAACACTTTCGCACCCACTCCATAACTCGAAAAATAAATGTTATAAAAAAAATTTTAGGTATGCCAAATATCAAGGAATTTTGGCCAAAAATTACATATAGGGTTCGTTACATCTCTGCTATAATTAGGGTCGCCATTTCAATTTTGAGAAAAAGAGGACGACAACCACAAAAAACGAGGACATTTGGCCCAAAAAAGAGGACGATATTTTTATAAATAAATAAATTAAAAAAAAACACATTTGGCAATCAAAATAAGTGATGCCGTGTTATTTGAAATAACAACGACAATACTGGGCTTCCAACAATGCAAAATTTTCGGTGTAAGACTGAATTTACACGATGAAATATTTTATGAAATTAGTTGCACTAAATTTTGTTTTTGTTTTTTTGCAAAAGATATAGATAATAAAAAAGGGTAGGATAATATTCATGACTTCAATTTCTTGAAATTTTTTATGAAATCTTTGTATTGAATAATTGTCGAAAAAATGTAAATTTTAGCTATAAACGTAGGAACTTTAATAGATAATAAAAAAAACACGAAAAAGAAAAAGTATCGGCGATTCCGATACGCTTAAGGGCCCCATATACTACACTAGTATGCACGCGCAATCAAGTGTTGGCGCCAGCTGTTTGGCCGTGTATGGACATTTGGTGCGATTGTACGTTTTGCTGTAGCGATATCAAACAGAGTTTGATATTTTGCTGATGGTACCAGTTTGTGGTATTGCGTATGGTAAAATTAGCTAAGTTGGGAATAGTGGTTAAAGAGTAAACGTCGCGATAAAACACATTTACTTCAATAAATCCATACTAATATTATAACTGCGAAAGTAAGCTTGTTTGTTTGTTCGTTGCGCTTTAACGGCTAAGCGGCTGAGCCGATTTTGATGAAATTTAAAACATAGATAGATATAAGACTAGAAGGAACTATAGGCTACATACTTTTTTAAAAAATAGGAGCAAGAGGGGGGCAGGGGGGAAATTTCTGCCTCTCCGAAGCTATCAAAACAATTTTACTTATTGCATTTCATTGGCCATTTATCTACGCGTATGCGAATATATAGAGCGAGCAGACCCGCGGGTAAATGCTAGTCACTGATAAATTAAGAAAAAAGGAACAAAATATATATTGTAAAGTGTTTCTGAAATAAAACAAATCATTCCTAACAATTTTTTAATAAAAAAAAAACACTCGTTTTCCTTAATTTATATTTTCAAAATAAATGCGGTATCCGTACAGAATTTTTAAAGAAATGAATATTGCACTAGTGTGCTTGTATGGTATGTGTTTCGAGCACAATTCAATATCACTTGTTTGTGCCAGTATACTGGAGTAATGTATGTTTGGCTTAAGCTCAACAAAGTTAATGTAATTTTCCACATGAATTTACTAAAAAATTCTGTGACGTATGAGCAATGTGATAGTATAATATCATATTACGTATATTACGTGATACACATTTGCCATAAATTTATTTTTTTATTTAACATTAATAAAAAATTTCTTGTTTAATATAATAATTTTTTTTAATCTTACGAAGACTGTTGTGTTAAGTCAGAAACTATATTTTTCGTAATGTTAAATTCAAAATTATTTAATTTGCATTTTAATATGTATATCTCTGACTTATTGCCGAAAGAGCAAATGATTACGATTGGAATCAATTTGCTACATTTAAGTTATTGATACCAAACGAAAGAGAAAAATGAATTGAGTTAAACCCAATCAAAAACTAAAAATGTTTGTATTTTGACTTAACACGTTCTTACTTAACGTCAAAGAAATAGTAACTCTACGTCTACACCTGATATATTTTTATCATGATAAATGTCAAATTCCATATAAGAAAAACAGCTAATATAAAATAAAAAATTTTTCAATAAAAAGTTTGACTTTTGTCATGATAAAAATATATCAGGTATAGACGTAGGGTAAAGAAATAAAAATAAAAAATGTAGTTTACTACAATTTTCATGCTGGTATAAAAATGCTGCTGAAAATGTGAGTATTTTTCGAAAACCTGCTCCTCTGGTCACATTTTTGAGCGGACGGGTAACAATTAAAATCCAGATTGATTACATTAAATATGTCTAATATAATATGTCTAAAGAAATTTGAACAAATCGATGGGCGCTTTTTTTCTAAAGTGAATAATTTATAATTTCGTAGAAAAATTCACTATATTCCTCCAATGCTGGATGTAGCGTACATGCTTTTTAATCGATTTAAATGTCTATTATTTTAAAATATGTAGATATTCTCCCAATTTTATTTAAAATAAAGATTTATTTGTTGAGAGTTAAGCATTGGTGCTTTACCAAATCATCAGCAGACTTCAATCATACTTTTGAAAAGTTTCCAACCTCTTATTTTATTGCACAGACTCTCAAAAACCATTTAAGAATTACGAAATAAAATTTTGAAAATCACAATAGAATAAGCGTAGTAGGTTTATAAATTTATACAAAACCCAACAAACAATTTATGTCCGATATGAATCTATTTTATTTTTCAATCGAATATGAATTGTTTATTGAGTTTTCTATAAATCTCTATTTTTCAAAAGTATGGTTGAAGTCTACTGATGATTTGGTAAAGCACCAATGAAATGCATATAGACATTGCTTAGCCCTCAACAAATAAATCTTTATTTGAAAAGAAAGGAATTTTAGTTTTGAAAGTTTTTTGAGAAAAACGTCGAACAGTTAAGCTATATTTTTGTCAAAATTTAGCAATTTTTCATTTCCATTTAATTCTATTTCACGATTACATGAATTGAGATAACTAAAAGATTTTTTCTTTATGTCATCAAGGGATGTGCTAAAAATCATAAAATATTTTTCTGAAGATTTTGGATATGCCATCACCGGATATTTTTTCGAAATAGAGAACAAAGTCCAGGCCAAAAACCAAAATTTAAAATTTAGAGCCAAAAATTAAAAAAAAAAAATTAAAATATTATCTTTATGGAATAAAATTTATTTTCTTTATATATTTATAAACTTTACAACAAAGTTTAAATTCATTAAAATCGCATATTATTTGTAAAAGTTATAAGGCGAACAGGGTTTTCATGGCCCAGGTAAGCTCACCGTGTGTTTCAACAGAGTGGTCCAAATTTTAACATTAGTAAAGCTTAGGCCCTCCTCTATTATTTGTACAAATATCGATTTGTAATCGGACCGCAACTTTTAAACATACAGATTTATTATAATTTTTTCCAATTGGAACATCTGTGCGTATGAGTAATATTTTTCATATTTTTTTATACGCAAATATTTGGTTATGTGTACTTAGGGGTCCGTTATTTTTTAAGGTGGAATTATTTTTGGTCTCACCCCCCAAAAAGGCTTGATCCAAAAATTACTCTTCAACAATTTCACGCCCCTTAGACCACGCCTTCACACTTATCACACTTATACGGCATGATGACCCAAAAGTCGAAAAATATGACAATATAATGAACATTTTTCTTCTAAAAAATTGTTGTCTATGAAAAAAGGTCGTACATGTAACATAATAAACGGTAAAATATCGGGAAAGACCATAATTATAATATAACAAAAAAAAAAAAAACACCATAAATATACAAATTTCGTTAAACTGGTTCGTTCCCTAGAAATTAAAATTATTTCTTTATGAATCTAAATTGATTATTAGGCTAAGGTTCGTAACGTTATATTCAGAAAGAATTGGGTATGATTAATATTCCAAGGAACAAGGGAAAAATTAACATCAACTTAATTTTTCAACGTACACAGCAGAACAGAGTAGCGCCACTTTCGGAAGCCGCTACACTTCCATCATCAGTGCTCACGAGTATTTGCTATCACCACTTGTCAGGTGGCTCTGTTGAATGTGATTTTAATTCTTATATATACAACTTTTTCGTGAAAATTGAATACGAGAATTAAATCACTCTCAAG
This sequence comes from Panzeria rudis, assembly GCA_956483635.1. Taxonomy (NCBI): domain Eukaryota; kingdom Metazoa; phylum Arthropoda; class Insecta; order Diptera; family Tachinidae; genus Panzeria; species Panzeria rudis. The sequence goes on along the minus strand of OY101449.1, from coordinate 38,555,786 downwards.
CTGATATTAAAGTGCACTTTCCCAGCGTTGCCATCGGTTTATTTTTCTTCATTCCCATTTTCTGATTTTTGTTCTACTCAAGACAAACTTTTTTGGTTTGATTTTATACTTAAGTATATATGAACATGTAAACATGTGAAAAGCTCAAGCCAGTAGCTAATTGTTTATTAATATGAATTATTTCGAACGTATTTGCTTTGTGAATCTAAATTGATTATTAGGCTAAGGTTCGTAACGTTATATTCAGAAAGAATTGGGTATGATTAATATTCCAAGGAACAAGGGATAAATTAACATCAACTTGATTTTTCAACGTACACAGCAGAACAGAGTAGCGCCACTTTCGGAAGCCGCTACACTTCCATCATCAGTGCTCACGTGTATTTGCTATCACCACTTGTCAGGTGGCTCTGTTGAATGTGATTTTAATTCTTATATTTCTTTAGTTATTTCTTTAGTTATTTGGGCTTTTGAAAGAGAATCTGGACTCAAATTTTCTTTATCGTTCTAGTTTTCGAGATATACCGTTATTGCAAAAATGAAGGCACTTGCACGAAATATATTAGCACAACTGGAGAAGGGTTTGACCTATTCAGTAGAAAATAAAAACCAAAACTCGACAATAAAGTTATCTCTACCCATTAGATTCAGAGATATCGTAAAAGCTTGAGCTTAAAACTGAAAAAGTTCATAAAAACTTTAAAAATTTGTTTGTTTAAAAGTGTAATTTCTTAGTTGTGGTGGTTTTTTCGTTTAGGTGCTTTTTTGTTTTGGCGATTTTTTTTTTGTTTTTGGCGATTTTTTTGTTTTGGCGATTTTATTTCGTTTTTGCGAATTTTTTTAATTTTGCGATTTTTTAGTTTTGGCGGTTTTTTCATTTTAATGTTTTTTTGTTTGTTTTTGCGCTTTTTTCATTCTAGCGATTTTTTTAATGTTGTCTACTTTTTTAGTTTTTGTTTATTTTTTGTTTAGTGTTTTTTTTTTTGTTTTGGCGATCTTTCTTACTATTAACGATTTTTTTAGTTTTTGCCTTTTACGGTTTCCAAGATACAGCTCATTGACAAAATTAAATCGTCAGAATTAAATTACCTGATAGAATACCCTTTAAGTTTAATATTGTTTAAGTTTCAGTACTTATTGGCGTATTCTGTAGTATAATACACTAACTCTTAATATGTCAAGTGTGTTTATATTACATTAGCGTTTTAAAACGTTTAATTTCTCGCTTTATAATACCCTTTAATTTTTGACATTCATGAACTTTTAGTAGTTGCTGTTGTATGTGCCAAAGTTATACATATTCTGTGAAAATGTCAGTACGTTTCTCCAGATAGAAGCCTGTGACAGACAAACAGACTGATAGCGTAGCGCAAAAATAGGGCTCTTTTTCACCTTCAGTATACGGAACCCTAAAAGCATCTGTCAAATATAAAAACAAAACACCTTCCAATGAGTTAAGTCAGTTTATTCCTATGCCATTTCTAAAATTTTCCCACATCAAAACATGGAAACAAATGTCTCTTATTGTTGTTACTTTCCTTACAAAGCCAGTTGGACAACAACACATCCATGTTTTTTTTATTGTTTTTTGTTTCTTTTATTTAACTTACATGCATGAGTAATATGTGTGTATGTATTAGTAGCAAATTTAAGTGCTTATAGATCCCAAAATACTGAACCGATTTTAACAAAATATGAATTCTACACATCTGTGAGTAAATATATTTAAAATGTTATAAGTTTTATCAAAATCGTCTGTATAATGTGAGCAAAAGCTCGTTCACAAGGAATCATTTTGCCTATTAATTATATAGATATAAAAATCATTTTGGAACATATAGCAAATGTATACTTATCTCAAATGTATACTTATCTCAGACGTTAATTGACGGTAAGCAAATAATTGAATTTCCAGATTTAGTTGGATCTGAGCACTTTGTAATACGACATATTTCAAATCGAAATTTTGAATTTAGTCCACATGTTCTAAAATCCCAAAGCTGGGATTCCAAAGCCATTGGCATTTCTGAAAACCCTCATGTCTACGTAGTTATTTGGTAAAGTGTTAAATGAGCCTTGGATAAAGTGTGGACGCTATGTGCAAAATTGTTCAGAATTGAATTTTCTAGATTTCTTGGAACTTTTTTAAGTATTCTGAGATACTTAGAAGAAAAACTTTATTATTATTTCTTTCCTGGTATTTAGTTCACAAATTCCTATATAACTACAAAATTTTATTCGTAAATTTCAACAATCAATGATTTTATAGCATTAACAAAAAGTACATATGAACATATGAAAAATCTATTAAGATCTATAATCAAACCTTTTGCTCCAGTATTACCTATATCTAATTCCAAATATTAATTATACGCCACATTGTCCATTATAATTGACAACTATAATTATCTCACGGGTCATGTAAAGTTTTTTCAGTAAGGCATTTTACTTTTTTTTAAAAAGAGAAGTAACACAATCAGGCAATTAATGCCTACCAGTTAATTAATTAATGTGTTACCTTCTTTGGGAAAGGGATAGAGTAGAGAGACCAGGTGGTGAGGTGGGAGAGATAGAAAGCTTAATTCATTTACAACCCTGCTATTGCGCGTTTTTTGTAGAGTAGTGTTGCGCCTCTCTGCTGTCAAGTAGAAATGGCAATGCAATGGCTTTGGAGTCCCAGCTTTAAGATTTTAGAGCAGGTATACTAAATTCAAAATTTCGATCTAAAATAGGTCGTATTAGGAAGTGTCTTGGTCCAACTATATTAGGAAATTCAATTATGTGTTTGCCGTCGATTTACGTGTGTACAGATGCGTTTCAGGTAAGTGTACATTTGCTATATGTCGAAAATTAAAATTTTTTTTAAATTTCAATTTTTCAACTCAACTGGCAGAATTTCATGAAATTTTTGTTAAACTCAATGAAATTTTGATCTTTAGCTAACGAAGAAAAAATTTTATAAATCGGATGATATTTGGATCCGATATCTGGAAAATATTGGACCACAGTTCTGAAAAATTGAGAAATTTCAATTTTCAAATTAGTATAACCCACTAACTATAAGAAATAAGTACACCACCAAACATGTATCTTTTAGATCTTATTAAGGGCTATAATGCAGTAGAGAACTTTTAAAATCGGACAAGAAAAAAAATGGCAAGCAGTAAACAATTTTACATGGCCGAAGTGCCCTACTTTCAGACTTCACAGCCCCGCTCCTGAGCAAGTAAGAGAGCTGAGACTTAAAATATAAATACTCCTCTGCTATGTCCATCTAAAATTTTATTTCGATAGAACTATCCGTTTAGAAATGCCTGATTTATGTTCCAATTATTTTGACTCTGCCCCACTGTGCATCGGTAGAAAAACAATGAATACCACCATGAGCCACCCCACACGAGGTGATAAGAAAGATACACATGAGCACTGATGATGGAAGTGTAGCGGTTTCCGAAAACGCGTTGTTATGTGCTGTTGTGCACGTTGAAAACTAAATTGATGCTAATTTTTCCCTTGTTCTTTGGAAATATTTATCTTGTCTAATTATTTCTGAGTATAACGTTACTAATCTTAACCGATATGATCATTTTGAAATAAAAAAAAAATAAAACTTTTATCAAATTGTATGATTCATTGCAATTCAGAAAATATATTTTTGAGAATTTACTCACGGAAAGTCAATATGAAAAATAGAAATTTTAATATTGTAAACCAAATATCTTTTGAATATTAAAAGATATTTTTATGCACACACAGAAAAATAAAGCAATGTAAAATCAATATGACGCAATTGTGATTGGACAATTGCTCCAAAAATCATACAATATAATAAAAGTTTTATTTTTTTATTTCAAAATCATATTAAATTTACAAGAGATAATTTGTCGTTTAAGTGTTTTAGTGTTTATTTGCTTTGTTCATTGCTACAGTTCACTGTTGTGCTTAGTTGCGCGACTTGTTGTTGTTTATTCTTACATGTGTCGGCTATGTAGACGACAAAAAACGAATTGCCAACAAAAATTTACTGCTGCTGGTTCCAAATTACCATTCTTTTATATTAATTTTAAATGAAAAATTATTAATCTAACTTTAAATCTCTTTGATTTAAAATTGTTCACTGTTATAACAACTTTGTTATAAACGTTACACTTCATTTTAAATCAACATGACTGTAATTTAAATTTTTATGTTAAATAATCATTTAAATCAAGTTGAATTAAAATTATATTCATTTTACATACGATGGGTATTTATTTAGTGTATGTATAGGTAAAGTAAAGTTTGAAGCTGTTGTGGCTGCAGTGGTTAGCGCGGACTATCATGCAAGTGGCACGAGTTCAAATCTTGGCTGGGGCAGCCAACTACAACATACAAAATTTTCTGATGCCTATGCTAATAACCATCAAGTAAGTAAAATAATTAATGAAATAGCTAAATTAAAGTCATGTTGTTTCAGCTTGAATTAACTATAATTCAACAGGATTTTTAATGTTGTTTCAATATCAAATTCACGTTGTTTCAACTTGAAATAACTTTAATTCAACATGATTCTTCGTGTTGTTTCAATATCAAATTCACGTTGTTTCAACTCGAAATAACTTTGATTCAACATGCTTTTTCCTATTATTTCAGTATTAACTTGATTTTAATTTAACTGTACTGCAATATTAAATCAATATGAAATATAGTTAATTCATTATTTCAGTATTAACTTGATTTTAATTTAACTGTACTGCAATATTAAATCAATATGAAATATAGTTAATTCAAAAGGATAAATGTTCCTTCTAGATTATTGTAAATCATGTTGAATTAAGATGAAACGCCTATGAAGCAAAATCACTACCGAAAAATGTTAAGTTAACCTGGTTTTCGACGATTTTGCTTTGAAATTATTCTGGGTGCAATAAACTGGCTTCTCTTTATCTTCCTATTAGCTTTGTAACACACTAAAATTCATTAAACGCGGTCCATGTTTTTAAAAGTTACGAATTTTAAAATGTTTTTGATACAAGAAATAATCAACTATGACAACCAGAGGCTGGTTAGTGAATTGATTTTTTTGAAAGCTATAACATTTGCAAACGTAATTTTACCATCGGATTAGTAATTGAAAATATAAAGATGTATTACCACTATTTTTTACATTCTTCCTACTGGTCTAGTTTTAAAACTAATAGAGAATTGAAAGACGACCCTAAACCGGGGTTTCTATATTCACCATATCAAATTGCACTTCAAAACGTTTTATTTAACTAATTTGAAAAAGCTCTCTTTGTAATATATAAGTATTTTCTAATAGACACAATCGAAATTGGTCAAAGGCTTTTTTTTTCCTATTTTCTATTTTATTTAATTGTACATTTTTATTACAATATTTTACCTGTATAAAATCAATCACTTTACACAATTCCAACGGCATAGTATTCGTGTTACGATTCATGGCTAAATTTAAAAGAGTCACAGGTGCCGATATGCCCGTCACTAGCAGATCTGCAATACAAACAGCCAACAACAAAGGATTACGCAATCTCACCGAAGACGCAGAGCACAGTGTCATTAGTAGGGTAGCATTTCCCAAAACACCACCAAATACCACCAAACCATATGAAATGGCCATAAAGAGCAGGGTAAGTGAGGGTATAGCATGTTCATCGCGGTCTCCATCATATGCCGTCATATAAGTTAAATTGCCAAAGTTCTCGTAGTCCGAAATACCAACATTGGCACTAGCAATGATATTGTTGCCCGCGAAAATTCCGTTTTCCTCAAGAGTCTGTTGAAGAGCGGCTATATTTAAAAGTTCTTTGCTGTTAGTAACTTCTTCCACTGCGAGGCTTGAGTCAAATTTAACCTGTTGTTGGTTTTGTTGTTGTTGTTGTTGATATCGGATCAGATGGTGATGATATGTATTCTCCCACCATTGCTGAAAGTTATTGCTATTCATTGTTTTGCTGCAAATCCACCTTCACAATGATTTCTCTCCCGCTGTGGTGGATGATGACGCTGTCTTCTTCATTTCAGAAACATGCTGAAATAGTTAAAGCAACATTTGTAAATGGTTAGACAAAATAAGAATGAATGTAACGCGAAATAATAGTTTAATTTTAAAAGGTAGAAATAAGAATTGTTTCTTCTTGTTAAACTAATTTTATTACACAATAATAATGGCAACAAACGTAACTACCAGTTACTATTTTGTATTTATTAAAAAAGTTATATGATGAAAGAAAATGTACAATAAAAACACTTAAATAAATATACGAGTATAAAAAAAGTTTAAGACGAACAACAAAAAGGATATAAAGTCAAATGTCGTTAACTTGGTTAACAGGCAACACGAGCTGGTTGCACCCACCCGTTCTATGACTTGCAATACATTAGAAAAAGTACAGTGTAGTCAATTACGTGCACGACATTGTTCAAAAAAAAAGCTATGAAAATTTAAAGTGCAACTTGTGTAATATATTTAATTTATTTTGCCCTTAATCCAACTATTTGTTTAAAGAATAATTTTATTCGTTCCATTTAAAGCAGCAACAAAGTAAACATTACTTCATAAGTATTTTTAACAGTTCAATAAGTTACATATGAGTAATTCCATTTTGTGTGTAAAATGGTCACATTTTACACACATTTTTTGTTATAAATCAAGAATATAAAATTGTTTACTTAAAAAAACTTTGCGGCTCGCAAGGACATTAAGCTTAAAGCCGTTGAATTACGGGCAGCAGACACTGATAGAACACGATTTATGCTCAGAATGGTCGTCAGACACCTGCGACGGGTGTGACGTTACAAATCTTAGTTTTAAGGAATTATGAATTTCAGTATAAATTCTGTAAAATTTTGACTATAAGGTACACAATAATTTTGGTATGTATATCTGTTCAAAGTGTTTTTAATTGTATTATATATTTACTGTTTGACAAAAATTATTTTTCTTATAAAAAACTATTTTTAAAATGAGACGGGTGTGACCTAGTACGAAAATTTAAAAAATTCGAAGAAATGAAACTTTTTATTGATTTAATTAATATAAATAAAACAAAGATAAACTCATAAGAAAGTAATAAGACATTAAATTATTTGCTATCCGCTCTATTATAGACAGCAGAATACTCTAGCTGAATATTTTTTTAAATTCAATAAAAAGCAAAAAAAAATATATATTCTTCTCAGATATAACGGTTTTTATTAATAATGAGAAAGAGAACAAAAGAAAATCTGAAATGAATATTGAACATACAAAGAGGGAGAGCAAAATGTTTCTTGCATGATAATTTAAAAGTGCCTCAAATTGATTAAAAAATATTAAATAGTATATCTTTTTATTTTTTCTATAATTGTCATTCTCTAAAAAACATCAATTGAGAGATTTTTATTAAAAATTAGAAAATTATTTTTTGCTTGCATAGGACCGTTTTACGTGGAATCACTCATATGCATTCAATAATTACATTGTTTGATACAGAAAGAACAGTTAATGATTTGAAGTTTTCAACAGCACTTTGTTCAAATTGATTAAAGGTACACACTAATTATTTGCATAAGTGCACTTGAAACGCCTTTCAAACCACACCAAATTGTGCTTTGATTTAATTTCAAGTTTACAAAATAAATGTATCACATCATACACCAGCAAGAATGATTTAAAAATCAAATGCATGTGAGTCAGGGTGTTCAGTTTTATTTAATACCTTATCCTAAATTTCCAATTTTCATCCCCAAAAATCCCCAAAATAGCTATTTTCTCATCCCCAAAAATCCCAACAGTACCTTAAATTTTCATTTCCCTTCGTGGGAAAATTGCTATCGTGAAGTTCCCGTAAACATTTTTTCCCGCTATAAGATCTTAGTGAATGTAAATAAGGAAGAAGCTTAATAAAATAAATTAAAAATCCAAGAAATTTTCAATACAAGAAATTTTTGTTAAATAATAAAAAAAAATGCTGTGCTAAGAATTGGAATTATCTTTTTATTCCATGAGGAATCTAAAAAAAATCGAATTGTTCGTCTAGGATTGCTAGATGCATCCAATGCCTTGGAGTACCCGAACCATTGCAGGCAGCCTAATTCAATCAAATAGTCTTTTGGTGTTAAATTAAATTTTCTCAAGAGTAAGTAAAACTGGGTTCTTATATATTTTAGACGCGATAAATGATTCTTTACGGACACGGAAAAATCATTTGCTATTCCATCATCGCGAAACTTAGTTCATGTGTGCCGGTAAGGTGTTGCATGGAGGTAGTGTTAAGATAAAGTTGTTAGTATTAAGATAAATGAACACTATTTACTGAATTTGTCCTGAAAATAAATATTTATAAGCTTTAATAATTAATTGGAAGGATAAAATAGCAATTACATGATGTATTTATCTTTATCCATTTCGCCTGCTAAATTAAAGTGAACAAAAACCAGGGAAAATGGGAAAAAATCCACGTGAAAAAAATCATTCATGATAAGGGGAATTTTTCGATTTCTTATTCACGATCACAAAAGAAGGGAAAGGGAAAACATTTCGAGGGAAAAAATATTCACGATAGGGGTGAATATTATTTCAAAGGAAAAATATGCGTACATTTATTTATTTAATTAAATAAATAAAATAATCGAATATTTTCAATGTTTATCATTTGAAAAACTTGAGAATAAAAATCTTCTGAATAATCAGTTAATGCAATTTTGTTGTACATCTTGTTTGCATTAAAAAGTTTTATCGTTTAAGAAGAAAACTGAAATATATTTAAAGTGTTTGTTGTATAAATCAATTTGAAGCTATTTTGTGTTTGACAGATTCACTAATACTTACATATATGTAGCCGAAATTCTAACGAGTTTTTGATTTGAAGACTTTGTTTGAGAAAAATTTTATAACACCGAATTCAGTAAGATTTTATATCACTGACAATCTAAAATTAACAATATAATGTTTTCTCATAATTGTTCTATAAAACAGTAGAAAAGTTAACTTAAAAAACTTGTTTCTTAATTTTTACGAGTAATTTAAGACGATTTATGCCCAACTTCGCCTGGCAGCACTATTCTTAAACAAAAGCCACCACTTAATAGGGCACTAACAGCACTGTAAATTTATACGGGATGTAACGTGTGATGCCTTCCACCATTAGTGAGGGTGATTTTCTTAGAATAAAACATACCGCCCTTTTAGAAAGCAAAACATTTTTAAGAATATATGACAGAGTATTCAAATATGTCCTATTTGAAATGTTGTACTATGTAAATACCTAGGACATTAGAACACCTTGTGAATTCCCTTAATATTTTTGTTTTAATTTGTCATAACTTTGGTTCTACTAATGATAATTAAAAAATAATTTTTTTATAATACTGAGGACTAAGCAAGTACTAAAAAGTAACAGTATTTCGTCAAAGAAGATTTTTTATTTGAAATTTTAGCAAAACTTTTCTACTCATGATTTTATTGTTTCTTCAACTAATTCAATTATGGTTCTATTTTCTTCAAGAATGTTTTTTTGTTAAGAGGAAACGACGTTTTAAATTTCATTCCTTTCTTGAAGTTTTCGTTTTTATTTAATTTTCTATCACATTGGAACTTTAATTTGATACTAAGTATATAGTATGTATGTATGTATTTGTGTATGCATGCATATGTAACTGTATTTGAAAACTTTTTGCCCATGGGTCATTTATGGAAGCAAAGTTTGCAGGATGTTTTTTAAAAATATTATGTTGCAATTGCCTTAACAGTTTTGCTCCATTTTAGCTAACAAATTTCAATTAGTTTGCTTGCACTACTTCACCTAATAAAATAAATGAGTTTTCCAATAAGGCCGGATCGATATTGAGTTATTACCCATATATGTCATAACGCTTGGAACTTGAAATCGTTCAGGTATCCGCCCCTTGGTACGGATCGAAAGATTTTAGTTTTCACTTTGCGGCCTGGTTCCTTCTCTACGTACGTTAACATAAAGCCAATGTACATTACATAGTGTCCACAAATGTTTTTGCTGACGGTTATTGTTGCCCATATAAAGGTAAAAATGTTCGATCTTAGCTGTACGAGGATGAAGAAAATATGATTCATCACATCACACTACGTTAATAGAGGTACATGTACCCTGCAGGAAATGTCGATAGTAAAATTGTACTGATTCACTATTGACTTTGTCACCAGTACTACTGACTAACTTAACTCCAGGCAATGTTCTGTGCTATAGACATTTAATATGTGCTTGTCATTGAGATTCCACAACTGACCTCGAAACTATTGACTTACTATAGTCTAGGTGGTTCTTATGGGACCATATGGAGAGATTTGTACAAGAGATTCGCTAGTGCATTTTAATGATTCTAGGCAGCAAATATAAAATTTACTACTAACTAAGGTAGGGTTGTCATCCGTTCTCTTTTCCCCGGACACTATCCCATTTTTTAGGGCGCCCAGGGTAGTCCTACTTCTTTTTTAGCAAGTGCCCGGGGTTGTCCTACAACGTTCCCGGGGTTGTTTTACAACGTTCTCCAGATATTTTTTATTAAACTAAATTTACTCGATGAATTTCTTTCACGAACACTTTTTCCTTTCTCTTTTAAAATTTTTACGTATTTCATGGTCTGTTCATACGTTTAAATTTCCATGCAACTTTTTTGACAATTATTCAATACGAAATTGCCAACGATTGTTGATATGTATACAAAAATTTTAAGAAATTGAAGTCATGCCATTTTTCTTACCCCGTTTGTTTCTCTACACCTCTTGCTCAGGGTTCCCAGTTTTATTTTATACCAATTTTAAATTTTTCATCCCAATAATCCCTAAGATTTGATTAATTTGAATAGATCGTCTGTGCTTGGTACTTTTAAAAACATATGAAGAAAAAATAGTAATTTGAAACACGCAAACATATAACAATTTATCTATCAATGGCTGTCATTTGGGCATTCGCTAGAAACAATTTTTAAGCTAAAGTTTTTTGCAAGCAAACTTTTTTCTATTAAAAATTATTTGCTTGTTTCCCATTTTATAAAAAAATATGTAGATATTTGGTGAAAGTGTTTAATTAAGTCTGATCAATTATATCATAATAAATGTCTATAGCGGGAACGGTTGCACTTTTTTGTAACGTTTTACATATATAGAGGTTGACGCTTATCATAATATGTGATAATCCGGATGAAAAGGGTCCTTACCTTCAAGCAAAAATTTTCAGTAGACTCAATAATAGCTGCTTGTGTAAATTTTGTGGCTCTTGGCATTATGGTTGATATTACTGCTCAGACATGCTCTCCAACTTTACTAGGGGAAATTATCCCTGTATTCACTTCCGAAATGGCTTAAAAAGAGATTTTTCCCAACCTATACCTTCTTTTCCCACTATATTTCTAAACTTTAAGCTCATTTACACAAACCTCTATTTCTACATTTATAATGTTCTAAAATTCATATCCCGGCAAATTTTTGGAATTTCGCTGTAAAAAATGGGTTTTCCTAGTTTTAGGTTCCGGAAGATAAGCAATATACAGAGTTGTAGAAAATACGTATTTTAAATAAATAAATTCAAAATACAAATGGTTTTTTGTTTTTCTATTTCAAATTAAAAATACAAAATAGTTTTTAAAAAAGTATTTGAGATAGAAAATACAAAACACATATTTTCAAAATACCTATTTTCAAAATACACTTTCTTTTATAATTTTAATTTTCATTTAAAATATTTGTTTAACTCAATACAATATATGTTGTGATCTCTAATTAATTTTATAGTTTGTTTCCAGTTTTGCAATTTCTCGCGAATTTTTGCAATGTTTGCAATAGAAGCGATTTTTTGCAATTTTTCAACGTCTTTACAGCTGTAGCGATTTTTAACTAATATTAGATTTTGCTGTCATGCCGCTGTTAGCAAGATTTCGCGAATTTATGTAATTTTCGCGTTTTAGCAACTTTTTATTAATATTATTGCATTTTTAAAATGTTGCAAATTTTCGCGAATTTTCGCCATTTCCGCGACAGAAGTGATTTTTCCAAGATTTTTGGCTGTATTAAAATTTTAGGAATTTAAAATCAATATTATGCTTTGAAAATTTTCCAATTTTAGCAAGATTTTGCGAATTTTCGTCATTTTCTCGGTTTTGTCCATATTTTTGGCATTCCTTACAGTTTTAGCGAGCTTTATTCAGTTTTAGGGCTTCTTTCTAATTTTGAATTTTTTTTTGCAAATTTTCGCCACTTCCGAAATAGGCGTGATTTTTTTACATTAATTTTTCTGTATGCAGCTCGAGCGACTTTTAATCAATTTCAGTACTTGACATTGATTTATGCTATATGCTGAATTTTAGTAATTTTTGCAAAATACTCAAAAAACTGTGCAAGAAGACAAAGCCGAGATTCAAAATTAATTGTTTACTGACACTTTACTATCACTTTTCAATTTGTTATTTTTCTTCGCACCACATAAAAAAGAATTTTATATTTTACAAATATGTATTTTGAAATGTTTCAAATAAAATATAAAATACTCTTGAGGCAAATAGAAAATAAAAATGGTATTTTGTATTTTCTATTTGTATTTTAAATAAAAGTATTTCAAATAATTCACATCTCTGGCAATATAGTATATATCAATAAAAAATTTCCGGATCCTTAACTCGAATTTTAACTCCAAATTACAGAAATAGATCTCTAGTTTGCGGACAAGTCCTCTTAACTGAAAACGCTGCTCTTACGAACAAAACAAAATTTCATGGAATTAATTTCATGAAATATTTCATCGTGTTAATTCAATCTTACATCGACATTGTATTGCCAGTGTTATTTGAATGACATGGCATCACTTATTTTGATTGCAAATCGCTTTCGGTAAAACAAATTTATTTATAAAAATATTGTCCTCTTTTTTGGGCCAAATGTCCTCGTTTTTTGTAGCTGACGTCCTCTTTTTCTCAAAACGGAAATGGCAACCCTAAGCTAAGGCAATTAAATTAGATTTTTCATGAAAATTTTTAGTTTTCCGTGCAGCCACATATATTTTTAACATAACAAAATAAGACAATAAAAATCGTTTTATAGCTGTCAAAAAATTCTCTTCCCATTAAAAGCAAAATAACAAGTGTAGACGATTCGTTGATAATGTCATCAAAAAGTCACCTACGTTGTCGACAAAAGTGTTGACTTGGAGACATTTTCCCCTGGCTTTCTTCAGGGTATTAGCTGAAATTCTCGTCAGCTGTGTTTTGTATGTACGTGTTTGTTTTGGTGTACAACGAATTTTGTTGTTGCTCAGTATGTAATTTTTGACAAGTCACATCGACATTTGACAACCTAGATGAGAAAAATCTTCTAATGCATGTACCTGTATTAATGTGCCTTGACATAAATCTATGACTGGAACCTATTCTATTGCACAAAACAGCCCAAATATTTGAGTGTCTTAAAGAGGTGCAGAGAATAAGGGGCTTCATAATATCTAGCTATTAAGTTGATATTGATGCTCAATGAAAGCAATTAGCTGGTTTCACTACCTCATCGTTTATTGTTTCTATTGGAATAGACAGTGAGTTATCACGTGCTGGATGGTCTTCTAGGTAAAAGCTTTAGAAAGTCTTGTGATTCCACACCGCTGAAAAGCATTAAGAACAAGCATTAAGAACATTGCTGGACATACGAATTTGATTTGATAGAATCCCGGGCTGATAGTTGTCGTATTCTGTGAGAATATATGAGTGAAATTCTACAGACATGGCTCTCAGGCTAATGCCACCCACAACTGCTTCCATCCTATTAAAACCTGGCAAGTCTCAAAGAATGTTCGAAGTTTGACATCATTAAGCTGGTGGTGCAGTGCAGGTTCAGATGTTATTTCTCGGTTAGCATCAAGGTTGCCAATTTAGCCTTTTTCCGGCTAGATCTAGCGGTTTTTATTTCATCTAGCCATAAAAAATGGCTAGATTTTATCTAGCCGGAAGATCTAGACATGTTTTTCTAGCCATTTCCTATTTTCATTTTTGTAATATTTGTTATGGCAATTTCAATGCGTTTTTTTAATCGACTACCAAAGAGAAGGAGGTTATCAATTCGTGTGTATGTTTTGTTTACTTTTTTTATGTCATTTTTTAGCCGATTTTCAAAATTATTTTTTTGTTTGAAAGGGCTTCCTTGCAGATTGGTCCCATAAATTTTTTTCGAAAATCGGGGGGAAATCCCCCCCCCCCCATAACTAGCATAACTCCTCCATTTATGGACCGATTTTAGAGCCCACACTCGGCCGAGAAGAAGGGACACTCTTGCTTCCAGCCGAACACGAAAGACGTAGACAGCCAAAGAACCAACCGCTAAAACAAATATTTTTGTCTGGCATTGGTTGGACTTAAAAATTGAAATTTTAGAGTTAAGATTTGATTACTTATTGTTAGTTCAATTTTATTGAAGATACAATAAATATATATAAGCGGAAAAAAATAACAAACATAACAATTATTGAGCTAAATGAAGCAAAACAAAATCATAAATATGTATTCATAAAAAAATTAACATGTTTGTGAGATCATTACATCATTCTAAGGAGATCTTCTAAAACAATCTTTCAGAAAAATAATTTCTTTAGTTTTGATAAGACTTGGCTTGGAAAAATTCTTTTAATTTATCGTAGATCAGGCGAAGGCGATGTGTAGCCGTGAGCCACGACGTTTGCGGAATACCTTTCGACTATTTTTAAATGTTACATGTACACAGCCGACAATTTACATGTACACAACACAAGCAATCAAAATAAACAACAACACGAGCATTACCCTGTAGTGGGTAGTCACAGACCACTCCACAAGCAAAGTGTAAATGAATTGTAGAATAAACTTATCATAAGAGATTTCCTACAACTTTTTATAAGCATACTTAGTTATTATAAGCTTATTTAAGTACAAAAAGTTAACAGTTTTTAAATACTGTTTTAAAAATGCTTCACATGATAATACCTTTTACAATAATACTTTACAATTTAACAAGTACGATTGCAAATGACTTATTCTCGTTACAGTTTTGTAAGTGTTTTTGAAAATTATGGATCGTTATTTGAAGCGTGCCTAAATTTTGTATTATTAGTTAAAGTTTTCAGTCTTTGTGCATGTTCGAAGAGTGAAGTGTTTTAAACAGTGCACAATTTAAAAAATGTAATAAAATATTATATTAGCAAGAAACTTATTAGCGGAGTTCAGTATTTGATGCAAATGGTCTTGCGAAAATGCAAATGAAAAATATCGTAGCTGTTGTCTGAAATCCAACAACAAAATACCAGAAATTTCATAAAAAGCTACGATATTTAGCATTTGCAGTTCCGCAAGACCATTTGCATCAAATACTGAACTCCGCTATTGTAAATATGCCCTATAAATTTAAACAGTGTTCGTAAAGAATCGAAAGAAATTGTTGAATTACTTTTAAATACTAATAAAAGAAGGAGAAGCAATTGTAGTGAATTGCCAGCCAGATCTATTGAGATTCGTTCTTACAGCGATGAAGATTTTGACAAAAGTGATTACGACTTTTCAAGTTCGGAACAAAATTCTGATGATATAATTGAGTGCCTTAAAATAATCTGTTTTTTTTAGTCCATGTCCATACGAGTCCACTTTTGCTTCTGTAACTTTCTTAAATTTTCTTTTGAAGTTGCATTCGTGTCCATATTTTCGCCCCTCGTAATTTTAAAAGAATTTTTTATTTTTGTTTATTGTTTTTTATGTATGAATTACATGTTATGTTTTGTATCTATTGTTTCATTGTTGGACTTCAATTTGAAATAAATGGTTGATACATTTATCAAAATAAAAATTTGTTGCGGTTCATTTTTATATGATTAGTTCTTGGAATATATAAGCTTTTGCTGTACATTCGTTTGTGATATGTATTATAAATGTCCTGGTCGACGGGTTCAGACTTCTGGCAGCGCTACTCTTTAGAGAAATCCAGGAAAAGGACTGAGAAATCAAATATTTTGTATTATGGATTGCTTTCGATTTCTTCCAAGTAAAGGAAAGGCTTTTTTCCAAGTAAATTTTTATCAAAACTAAAGAAGAGAATCGCTTAAAACTTGAACATTTAAGCCAAATTATTTTTCTAAAGTATTATTTCAAAAGATCTCCTTAAACTATAACCAATAAAATGATGTCACAAACTTTTGATTAATACATATTGTTATTTATGTTTGTTATGTTATTGTTTTTTTTTACTAATAAGCTCAAAATAATAAATAATTTATGCATTTTATTTATTGAAATTATTTAATTTATGAAATAGTTCCGGCAAAAAAAAACCGACTTCAGTACAAAGAATAATATACTTCATGGCCTTTCATATAAACAATTTTGAAAATCGATATGTAAATGGAGGGATTGTGCGCTAATAAATATTTTGAGTGGAGGCGGGAAAGACTTGCCCACCGGTTTTCGTAGAAAAATTATGCGACCAAACTCTAACCAAACAAACAAAAAAAGAATTTTGGAAGTGGGTCCATAAATGGATGAGCTATGCGATAGTCAATATTTCGAAAGGAAGGGGGGATCCCCCAAAGATTTTGGAGAAAAATTATGGTACCAACTTGTAAGACAAATTTCCCAACTGATTTTCGAAAAAAAAACTATGGAACAAAGCTGCAGGCAAACCCTTTCCAACAAAAAAAAAACAATTTTGGAAATCGGTTCAAAAATGACATAGTTATGAATGTGGGATGGAGCAAGTTTCCCCATCCCATTTTCGGAAAGAATTATGAGGCCAAACAATTAGCGAGCCCTTGCAAACAACACAAGAATTTTGAAAATCTGTTCACAAATGACATAGTTATGGATTGAGGGGTGTAAGCAAATTTGTCCCTCCCATTTTCGAAAAGAATCATGGTGCCAAACTGCTAGCAAAACCTTTCAAACAAAAAATTGTTTTGAAAATCGGTTCACAAATGACAGAGTTATGGATTTTGGGGTGGCAGAATTTCCCCCTTCGAAGACGGAAAACAAAATTATGGAGCCAACTTTTGGAAAACTTTTTCAGACAAAACAAGAATTTTGAAAATCGGTTAACAAATGACAGAGTTATGCATTGGGGGGTGCAAATTTCAACGTCCGATTTTCAACAAAAAAATTTTGGGACCAATTTTTGTCAAACCCTTTCAAACAAAATAAGAATTTTGAAAATCTGTTCACAAATGACAGAGTTATGCATGGGGAGAACAAATTTCCCACCTCCGATTAAAAAAAAATTATGACACCAAACTGCAGGCAAACCCTTTCCAACAAAAAAACAATTTTGAAAATCGGTTCACAAATGACAGTTATGCCTGTACAAACATAAAAAAAGTAAAAAGAACATCACACGAATTGATAACCTTCTCCTTTTTTGAAGTCGGTTAAAAAGGTAATTATTAGGTTAAACGATTAATAACGAAACTATGCGATTATCAACCGATTAAACCAAAACCTCGAATAATTAATTAACCGAGCGATTAATCTAATTATCAGCCTTTAATCATCGATATGATATGACCAAACTTTCCCCTATATAAAAAAAATTAAAATAAAGTGTGCTTGAAGTGTACATTAAAACCGGGCTTTCTATGGAAATTTTGTTTTAATGTATACTTCAAGCAAACTTTATTTTTTTGCATATGGGGTTTAAGTTTTTCTGTGCTCTAAATAAAACTTGTGGTCCTGATATTATTTAAAAATAAGTGTTTTTTTTTAAATTAAGTAAATTTAATGTTAATTTGTCTGGATGATTGGAGTCCCTAGTGAAATTTAACTGGCAAGTTTTAAATTCAATCTATATTTTCGTATTATTAAATCTGCTTTTTTTTATAAGATTAACTAACAATACAAAGTTGTTAATACCTTTGAATTACTTTCTTATAATGTGAAAAAGGTCATGACACTTTAAATAAAAGCTTTTAAATTACTTGCTAAGTCTACAAAAAAACTGAAAAGCTTTTTTCATGAAAATCTGAGCAACAACTCTCAAGTTGAAATTGCCGTGTCAACGAAGTTACCGGCATTTTTGCTATCAAAACTTTTGTTGTTGTTTTTTGTGCTTTTGCTCTCCACAAAATGTAATAGAAGTAGGCACAAATGCAAAAAAAAGGGAACCGGACTAAAAGAAAATAAAAACATTTATAAAGGTGGTGAACTAGAAGGATGTTGGAAAGCATATCAACACTCAATTCGGCTTAACTGTAATACCCACACTTACACACTTACTTAACACATCCATACATTCAGGTAATTCAAATTCTTAAGAGTGAAAAATATACAGTTTAAGAAGTGTAGAGTTTAGTTTTTACAGTAGAAGCTGACACACTTGGGAGAGATCTTTTATTTTGATGATTTATTAAGAACTAGACAAAAGATTTCATAAATAACCATTCAGCGATTGTTGTTTGTGAAAATGAAATTAAGCTAACAAATTAAAGATAGAAATGAACATTCATAAATTAAATACAGGAGCTGATTATAACTCAGAGCTGATTATAACTCTGTCAACTGTTCATACATAGTTAAGCTTTAACTAGACTTGCTAGTATTCTGGGGGAATTTTTTCGCCTTGATTTTCTTTGGACTTGTATTGAAGTGGTAAAAATTCGAAACAAATCGCTTAAATAACAAAAAAGAAAAATTTGTGCTAAAGTTTCGAAAAAAGTCATAATCAAGAAAAATTGCTTAAGTCTAAATGATGAAACAGAACTAAGTCTGCAACTTCAAGCAAAAACGCTGCCAAATAAGCAGGCCCAAAATTAATTCGTCATGTATTTTTTATGTGTGTTCCCTCAAAACTCCACCATTTATAAACTGAATTCGGATTTTTTTCTCTATTTGAAAGGATGTGCTTTCAGATGAGCTCCATTGAAAAGTGGGCATGGTCACGCCCATACAAAGTAAATACACATCCTTTTTCAACTACTTCTACTCAACCGATTCTTATGAAATTTTGCACACACTAAGATTCCGTTTCAGAACTATATCATGATTAAAACAGTTGGCAGTGCCACATCCGAAGTTATTTAATTGGTTCGGTTTAAGTTCGTTTTCAATTTAATCTTTCGATTAAATTGTTATTATTTTTTATTTAAGCCAAACTAATTAAATAACTTTGGATAACACCATGCAGTTCGACTAAAAGTTTATAACTCAATTATTAAAACTCTAAAGGCACTAAGCTAAAACATGAATGTGTTCTGTTCCAAAAAAACTTTGTCAAAATAAACATTCAAAAATTCCACGCTGGTAAGACCGAAATCAAAAAAGCATAAAAATAGTTGAACATGCTAAAAAGAAAAGACTGTTAGTGAAGTTCCGAACATTTAGAAAAAGTTCATTATTAATACGTACGACTCGCCGCGAGGTAACGGCAAAATCTGTTAATTGAGTTTACTAAAATTAGTAGTATTTTCGCTAAGGATGTTGTTGCTGCCGTCGCTGGTAGTGTAGGTAAAAGGGCTCTGATCAGAAGACTGT
This sequence comes from Panzeria rudis, assembly GCA_956483635.1. Classification (NCBI taxonomy): domain Eukaryota; kingdom Metazoa; phylum Arthropoda; class Insecta; order Diptera; family Tachinidae; genus Panzeria; species Panzeria rudis. Next base: position 38,536,316 of record OY101449.1, on the reverse strand, counting down.
GGTGGTCTCGAAACAACTGTCAGTTTAACCTTCCGTACATCCAAATTTTTCTTTGAGTATTCAATATTTATTTACAGGCTTTAGAATTTCTTTCTTAAAAAAAATAATAACAATTCGATCGAAAGATTTAATTGAAAACGAACTTAAGCCAAACTAATTAAATAACTTTGGATAAAACCATACAGTTCGACTAAATATTCATAGCTCAATTATTTCTAATTTTTCGTACATTGTAGTTAGTTTTTAGTGTTTTAGTCGTTTGCAACGACGTTTTTTAGTTGGCCTTTTTTGCAAGCATTATCTTATCTCATATCGAAGATGTACATATGTGGTAGAAATTCCACTGGTCCACTGACTTGCACTCAAAACAAAATTGTGGTTAATTTAACCAATTTAAATTGTTAACTTACTGTTAACGTAAGCTGCTGTTGCAATTTTAATGAAATAACAATTTTTATTGGTTGAAAAAACTTTTTAAAGTTTTAAGTCCTTTCTTGTCTATGTTTACTTTGTGCTGTCATTATTTAACAAGAGGACTTGGCTGATTTCTATGGTTAAAATTACCAATTTCATATCATAACAACGAAAATAATTGTTTTACAAAAATTACTGGACTTAAATCAAGAAAGTCACTACATGTATACTGCCCTCCTAAGAAAGAAAGTCGCATCTCCATTTCATTAGTTTTGAGATATTTAGCTTTTAAAACGAAAATTAAGCCTAGATGTGGTAGCTGTGACCATTTTGCTTAACGTTTTTCAGTCATTACCAGTTGAAAAATAGGTTTTTAAGCTTAAAGGCTCCATTACTCATACGTAACGTTGATGTAGTTGCATGTTGCTAATCGTTTCTGTTTCATAGCTTTTCAATGTGACAGAAACGATCAGCAACATCCAACTACATCAACGTTACGTATGAGTAATAGAGCCTTAACACAAAAATCAGAAAGTCATTCGCGTTTAGACTTGTGCTTATCAGCTCTTTTGAGTAAGCGCTCTTTTCCGCTCTGCTTACTTTACTCAACTATTTCACTTAGGTCCAAATTCACAGGCATTAGTTAGCTAATGACAATAGTTTAGCCAATGATATTTTATTCACACTTCTTTGTTTACCATTAGTTAAACCGTCAAACGCCATTGGTTAGTAATTAGTTATATGCTTTGGAACATGGTGCAATAAGTATACAGGTGGCAGCATAACGTCAGCTGATTATATTTTGTTCTGGTAGTTTTGTACATAAGTAACGTCTAGCACGTGTATTTTTTTGACATGCATTATCTAGTTTTTTGTTGTATTTATTGAACCTGCATACTTATTGCACCATGTTTTGGAAATGATTACGTTCATATAGCATACTTTTAGGAGCGACAAAAAACATTTGCTCCATTAGCTTTGTGTGCTTAAAATTTTTTAAATTGCCGCCGTAAGATGTGTAATATCCTTTATTTCTTTATTTTTGCTTGTTTATTTATATTATATTTGGTAACCCTACCATTCTTTACCAATATTAAAAATTTTAGTTAAACAATACACTGTAAATATGAAGTTTTAGTTAAACAATAGTTATCATTTTAGTTTACTAATAATTAACTAATGACTGTAAATTTGGGCCTTAGTTAGCTCAGTTAGCTCAGTAGCTCACTTGTTTACAAGGCAAATTCCTACGAAACATTTCATCAAGGCGAATTCATAACAAGTAAAATTGACAGCACAGCCACAAACAATTTGGCTTGTACGCACCTGGTGACTTTTTTGTGTATTTATAATATTTAGTTGGAAGACAAAATTTTTTTGTTTGTTTTGACAACATTATCAATAATACTGAGAATGAAAAGAAGTGATTCAAAAGTTTAAGAAATGTTGAAAGAAAGTAAATAAATATTTTAAATTAAAGATGGACTTTAGAATACGGAGCAAGAAAAAGTTTCCATTGTGCTAAAAAATGTAATGTGTACTAAAAAATAAGATATTTTCTTTAAAAAGTGTGTGAATTAGCTTTTTGCTTGTGTTAGGTTATAGTCTAAGAAAAATTTCGATATGGTTTTTGTATTGCATACGTTGAATTCGGCAATGATGCCACTATTTTTAGTTCGCTTTGAACTATAAAACAGCAGACACAAGAAAGAAAGAAAGATGAATGAATCATTCACCTTAAATTCGCCTTATGTAAAAACGCTCAGTAAAGTGAGCGTTTCAGTTAGCTCAATTGAATGAATGATTCAATTGAACTAGTTCGTTCAGGAGCCGCACAAGTCTATTCGCGTTTCCAAATCTGCCCTTTTTCTTAATTTTGGAATTTTGGCGCTTGTGACTTTCTTTCTTAGGAGGGCAGTATAAGTTTATTTTGTGCTGTCGTTATTTAACAAAATGACTTGGCTGAGATGGTAAAGGCGTACTCAAGAGCAAAAAAAAACTAAAAAAAGCTTGGAAAGTGCAGTTTAATATCAGCTTTTAAAGTGATTTAATTCTCGTATTAAATTTTCACGAAAAAGTTATATATATATAAGAATTAAAATCACATTCAACAGAGCCACCTGACAAATGGTGAAAAGCAAAATACACGTGAGCACTGGCGATGGAAGTGTAGCGGCTTCCGAAAGTGACACTACTCTGTTCTGCTGTGTACGTTGAAAAATTAAGTTTATGTTGATTTTTCCCTTGTTCCTTGGAATATTAATCATGCCCAATTATTTCTGAATATAACGTTACGAACCTTAGCCTAATAATCAATTTAGATTCACAAAAAATATTTTTCTAAACAAACACACTTACCACCATATTCATAAATGATTAGTAAAGTTAATGTATGCATTAAACCCGGGTTTCCCGTCTTTAAACCAACATTTGCTTTAATAAATTTTTATGAATATGGGGGCTAGTGCTTAATACTTGACAGGCATCGAGCCTGCTAAAAGTATAGCACACTATTGACTAAATAAACTATAATTCCGGTCGAGTAACTTCAAAATATACTTTAAAGCACCGACCTATATATGAGAGTTGCATTCCATTTTCGTTCAGATGTAAGTGGTATAAATATTAAAGAGATCATATAGACCAGCGTTGCCCAAGCCCTATGCGCTTGTTGCTCATTTATTTTTGTAAAAGCACTTAGCTATAGGCTGTGTGTTTTAATACACACATACAGCACTCAGCACTAGCAATACCAAATACACTAAAAACTTTGTCTTATTAGTTTTTTTGTCGTCCTTCACTGTGCAAAGCAACAACAACAAATAAATATATGAAATATTTTTTCTTTGTATGTTTTGGTTTTTGCAACAGCAAATATTGAATAAAAATTAGTTTTTCTTTAAATGTATTGGTGTTTGCTCTTCCATAAGAAACTTTTGGGCACCCCTGATATAGACTAAGGTATCTGTTACACCGTCTTAAGAAATCGAGATACTTGAATGCTTCTTTTGAGACTTGAAAAATGTGAACGTCACACTGGATTTTCATGACAAGAACATCAAGAGCCTCTGATTCCCCTATACCATCCATATTTATAGATGGAACAGCCACTGCAGTCATATGTCTGTGCGTGAATGAATATGAATGGCAGATGCTGCTGTCATCTGCAAATAAGTAGATAGGATTGGAAATTTGGCAGTTGATGAGATAATATCTATAACATGAACCGGCAAAACATATCAAATGTGTTTTTTACTCTTTTATTTTCACACGTATGTACTCACACGTATTAACTAAAAGTAAATAAAATCAATCAGTGTGGCATGATAATTCAAACAAGTAGGTTGTGTTATCGCTAGTTTCTTGCTATTGCTTAATATACACTAACAAAAACTTTGTTAGAGCGAGAGTAGCAAAATAACACCCATACAAGAAAAATGTATTAGAATGTGTTTGCCGGTTCCTGATCTATAACAACTCGTAAACTGAGAAAAGCTCGATATGAATCGAAGCGAATACCAATAATTGCAATGACATGTGAACTTTTCAGATGTTATTCTTGACCTCTTCTGATGAAATATTTTACTTTTACTACATAAAATTCAAATTCCTATCTATCGAACAGAAAATATTTAAATAAATCGGAATGTTTTCTAAAACTTTAGCTGCATTGTAATGCAACAGCAGCTTGAATAGAACACCCATATTACAAGAGCAGTCCTTATATCAATCATACTAACTCTGACTGTCTTTGTCTTTGTCTTTTTGTTTTGTTTTTTTTTGCTGTCATCACCTGTTTGGTACACTTGCTGTTTTGTCCTGCTAGTACAAGTCCTTGAAAATGTTTTCCAAAACAAAAGAACTAAAAACAAATAGTTTAATAATTGTTTGACATAACTTAACACAAGAAGGGAGGATTACAATTTCAAGAACTGCTGTATGGTTCACAGTAAAACAAATTGTTTTAATATTTTATTTTTGCAATTTGTACAACTGAACAAAATAATGTAAAAGTACGTGTAGTTTGTGTGAGGTTGACAGTTTATTTGCATATAAATTCCTGCGTAAATATACATGCACAACTGTGATAATATTCTTAAAATTAATGCGAAAAAAATTATGAATATAAGGGATGATAAACGGAAACTCCAAAATATGTTTTATGACGCCTTTATTATAGGAAAAATTATAAGAGTATTGGAAGCAGTTTGGCGTAAACTTAATATTTTATCAATACATTAAATCATGATACTCATACACTGTTAGAGAACATCAATGCTATGTCACACGTCTTCGTTTTTGACCCCATGACACCTCACATCACTATGATTTCAACCTTTACATCAACTGGTTATCAATGCCAATGATGACAAATCTATAAGCAATGCAATGACACATTAATATCAAGGAAATGACTAATCTAATTAACATCAATTTAATGACAAAATGTCAGTAATATGATGTCGCTGATAGAAAAACCGTCATGACGCTGATGTAATTTGACATCAATGCTGTGTCAAGTGCATTTATTTTTGACCTAATGACATTATTACATCATTGTTCTGTCAACCTTTACATCAGCTGTCATCAGTGGAACAATTGAAACACTCATACGCATTTCTATATTTTTACTTTTACTTGTGTTTCAATTTTAGTTTTACTTTCTGCTATTTTATTTTTTCTTCTAATGTTGGTTTTGATCCCAGGCTCCTTAATTCATCGCACTTTTATAAACAAACGCTTCTACCATTTCAGGTATGTCACCATCCAAAATATCGGCAGCACAAAGTCAACATAAACATTATTGTTGCGACGTGCATATGATGATTAAGTGTCATCAATATGATGACTAAGTGTTATCAATATAATAGCTAAGTGTCATCAATATGATGACTAAGTGTCATCAATAGGATGACTAAGTGTCATCAATATGATGACTAAGTATCATCAATATGATGACTAAGTGTCCTCAATATAATGACTTAGTGTCATCAATATGATGACGAAGTATCATTAATATGATGAAAAATTGTCATATTATCGTTTGTTTCAATGTTTTGTCTGTGCACGTATGCTGTACTGGCTTAGTTTAAAAAAAACTTGCATATTTTATTATTAGCTCTGTCATAGTAATGATGATAAGTGTACATTTCTGCATAGTTTTTAGAAGCTCCTCAGCCAAAGAGGTCCAGTATTTTTTTCAACCGCTCATATGATCTTCGTTACGTTTTCTGATCGACTTCGGCCAGCCTCGGACAAATACTGGAAAAAATTTTTTGCTGGGTTGTTAAAGCAGTACAGTAGAACTTTGGGTTCGTAATTCTCGTATTAAAATTTCTCATAAAATTGGTATAAACACGAATTGCCATCAGATTCAACCAAGCCACCTAACAAGTACAAGTACGATGAAAGTATTTCGGCTTCTGAAAACAACGTTATGTTAAATATGAAATTAATGTTAATTTTCTCTTGTTTCTTGGAATATTGATCATTAATAATTCTTTATGAGTATAACGTTGCGAACCTTAGAATATATTTATAATCACTTTATATTATACATCGTTTATTTTAGAGCTAATTTAATTCAAATCTTCATTATAACCTTTCCAAAATGCACAAAACCACAAAATTCTAACCATCTGCAATGCAGGTATGAAATAAAATATCTGTGAACCCCAACATTTGAGCATGTTTGTATTAACTTGCATAAGTGTGTGCAGTTTTAGTAGTACTTCTCACATTTGTAAGAGGTAAAACCAAGAATACTTTTATTTTTCTTTATGCATCATATTAGCGACCCTAATGTACATATCGCTTCTTCCCTATAACAGCGTCATAACTCAAAAAAACGTAATGTTCAATATAATAGAATTAATTGTCACTACGTTCTCCATATTGTGTAAAAAATGTATACAAAAATCTTGTATACCCACCTTTTGATAGGAGAATCACCCTTATTGCGAATGTCAACGTCGCCACAAGTGACCGCGACGGTGCAATAACGGCATTGTCGTTGTCAATATTGACGGATTTCGATAACAATTGACAGCTGCTTCGCATTTTAATAGGCGACTTTAAGACAACATTGTGTTAAATTGGCTCTGTTTTTATCGACACAATTTTTGGCAACGACTCGATAGAAAGTTTTAGCTGTCACGGTTATTTATTTGAAAAAGTATTTAAAATAGAAAAAAATTAAAATAACAACCAACAAACAATCTGAGGAATTAATTCAGTGGCTTGAAAGTAAACCAACCCTAGCAAAAGGATTTCATAGGAGCAGAAATTAAATCTATTGGACCACTAATTAGACATAGCGATGGTTGGCAAACTGTAAGCACCAGAAAATATATTGTCATATAAAATGCAAAAGCGGCAGCCTATCATAATTTTTTAAAATGTTTCAGGAAAGATAGGTAACTTAATAAAAAGAAAACTATTGTGAATGTAAAAATGATTTCTTCCTGTATAGAAATTAATGATACTATGTTGAAAAAACATAATCACAATAGTTTTTATTAAGGTTTTTATCTTCTGAAAATTTTTAAAAATTGATGATGGGCACTAGTGATGGACAAGTGAAAAAAATATATCGATATATATCGAAATCGATATATTTTTAAATATCGATCGGCATCGATATATATCGAATAAAAAATATCGATATTTTTTCAACAATGATAATTTATACATAGTCCCCAAATTTTTTTTTCAAAATAAAACAAAAAAAAAAGTACCTTTCTTATAAATAATTAAGCTGGAAAGTGTTAATTTCCACGATCCTTACTGTTCCACCAATATTTCATGGAACATACATCAACAAAATTATACATAAAGAATGATAATTTTTCGAATAGACAAAATATTATAAATAAAACAAAAGATTTTGTTAGTAATATTCTATTTGATGAAGACTGTGCCGAAATGTTTTTGAAATTGCACGAAAAACAAAACCAAAGCTAAAAAAAATATCGAATTTGATACTGTCGATATATTTGGAAAAAATATCAATATATCGATATATCGAAATTAAAAATATCGACGATATATATCGATATATTTTTAAGAAAATATCGATATATCGATATTTTTTGCCCATACCTAATAGGCACTATTGCATTTTATATGACGATATACATCTAGCGAACGCTCCACAATCGTTGACGATGACGGAGATGGCCGTTAACTTCCACATATCCTATTCGTTCGAGTGGAAAAAGCCACTTCTAGAAACGCATTACACACACATATTTGTGAAACACAATGACAACCAAAAGAATGTTTTTAATGCAGAAAAAAATGATGGAAAATGAAGAAAAGAGAATGATGGAAAGATAATACCAAGGAGAAGACCTTTTCAAAAGAGAAGAAGTCTTTATTTGTTTGCTTCATTACTAAAACTTTCACTTGAATACAACATTAAACAATTTGAATAAATCAAGGCAATAAACAAATTGAATAAACGTCAAAATGAAAGCGATAATATTCATTTCCTTGACATTATCGATAACAAGTCAACATCAACACAATACTTTTAGTAAATGCCGATTTAGCATTGAAGTGACAACGACGACATATGGAATTGACAGCGACGAATGTATTATGTTGACATCGACGTCGACGTCGACATTCACAATAAGGGTGAATAATAATTTATTTTTCCATTCAGTTGTGAGTAAATTGAAAACTTTTACTGTACAACTTTTGTTTTGAGTTCCCAATTATCTGTTTTTCGCGCTATTCTGAAAGGTACCGATTTGCATATTCAATAGTTGGACACTAAGGTGTCCGTTATTTGTTTGGAATTTTTTTGTTTTTTTTTAATGAAAATGTTCAAGTCTCACCCCTCAAAAAGTTGAGGCATAATGCAAAAATGACTCTACAAAAATTTCACGCCCCTGGGAGCACGCCTTCCCGAGCCGACTTACAGTGGAAATTACCCAAAAGGCTTTTCGTAAGGATTGCGGAGACCGGGCTTGTTTTTCTTAGTTAATGTTGTCAAAAATAATGTGCAGAAATTAATGATCCGATACTCATTTTCATAAAATATCATGCATTACAGCTGACAGAAACCTAAATAGTGAAATAAACTAACATTTTACAGAATTAATTTCAGGTTCGTTCCTCTATTACTTTCCTAATAATTTAAAATTATAATTGAAATTAAAGGAGCTCAATTTGGCTTCTTTTTAATAATTTTGAACTTGATTCAAAATATCCGAAGCAGCATTTTTCTAACCGCAAATAAACACCGTTATGTTGTCTTTGCCAGGTTTATTTTTATTTTCCTGTTGATGTAAAATATGACGTTAGACACCGTTATATTATTTTGTTACGATGTTGTTATTTGCCTTTTAATTCTTGTTCATAATTTAAACAAATTTTTCGTGTCATTGGTCTGCTTGTTCACTGAATGGGTAAATATGAGAGAGATTTCTTGTGTATGTGTGTACCCAGCAAACATTTTTTGCAGATTTCGTTCCAATGTCAGTAAGAAAGTCTGGGCACGATACCGAATTCGTATCCGAAGTCGGCCAGAAAACGTACCGAAAGTCACATGAGTGGTTGACAAGAAAACGGACCTCTTTGTCTGAGGAAAGTGCCGAAATGTCTAAGAGAATTCTGTGCGAGTTCTGACGAATTGTCTAGGGAAATTCTAAAGGAATTTCCAACATGTCTGAACAATCTCGGAATAATGTTTGAAAAACATCAGAAAATATTCCGATTTATCTGATACTTTTTAAATCTTTTCATCCTAATGTCGGAGAAAAGTCGTAGCTAAAATTCATTGTTTTGATGTTTATGGCAGCTCATATTCCCATATTTTAAAAGTTTAAAAACTCAAATTTAATGCACAAATTCATAATGATAATTATTGCTCTGATAGTGTTTAAACGAAAATAAAAACAAATTTAATGGAATTTTTTGTGTTTAAACCGACGATGAAATACTTAGCAACTTTAGAAGTGAACTTCAACACTTTCATGGTCTTAATTTAGTCGTACAATCAGTCAAACGAACGTTTGTGGTATTTTAAATAAACATTGACCATTTTATTGATATTAAGGAAAAACAGGATCAAAATAAATTTCCATCTTACTTACCACATTTTATAAATATGTCAAATAAAGTCCATATATTTATGAAATAATGTGTACTTTTGATATCCCGTTTTCCCAGGAAAATCTCAAAAATTTCCCGGGAATATTAGGAAGTCTTTTCCCGGGAATTCCCGCGCGGGGTAACACTAGGGTTTGGGAATCGGGAACTCTCGCCCGGGAATTCCCAAATCCTAGTAGTACGTAATTTAGTTCGTATAAAACCAACCAGTCGGACCCCATCCGAATAGAATAAAAATTGGCAATTCAGTCTTGTGCAACTGGTTCCCAAATTATGACTCATTTATTATAGGAAAAATTATAAAAAGTTCAGGAAGCAGGGTGGCGTATGAGTATCATTACTTATTGTATTAATATTAAATATACGCCCAATTGCCTCCAGCACTTTTGTAATTTTTTTCCTATAATAAAGGCGTCATAAAACATGTTTTGGAATATTCGCAAGCTCGTAATCCATTTAAGCCCATAGTTTCTAGGCCATAGTTTCTTAGAATTCTTCGTCAAATTATATTCCCCCTACTATTTTTTAGTCGACCCACCCTAATGTATATCAAATACAATAATAATAGTGTTACATTTTATTAAAAATCCATTCATTTACCATCGGAATATTTTCAAATATGCACATATTTGTTGGTTTGGAAAAAAAAAACAAAGTGGTGAAAGAACAAGGAAAAGTGAGTGGGTGTTATATTTTTAGCTAGTTTTAGAGAAATCCACACATAAAATCAAGTGTTGTAAACAAAAATTGTTTACAAATTAAGATGATGTGTGGTGTAAAATAACTATAAGCGATGATCTTACACTTGACTGCATATGAACATGGACGAGTGTGATCCTTGAATTACCCTGCAAATAACGTGAATACTCCATACACGCATGTAAAGTATGGTCCGTAAGGGACTAGGACTATTCCAAAAGTAACCCAAATGTATGAAGAAAACATGATCGATTTAATATTACGATGTCCTGGGCCCAGCTAAACTCTAAAACACTTTTGTTGAAAACTAGGTCGATAATAGTCGGCGACAGTTTACCGATTATTATCGACCTAAAATTCCACACGCATTATTTTTCAACAAAATATTTTTACTAAAAAAAGCGATTGGCTTCGATCAGGTTTGAACAGCGACCTCCTGACGTATCTACCATTCAGCCATAGCCGTATTATACTTTATGTTAAATTTTTTCCACTTGGACTAAATATGTTTAATTTGACAAGGAGAAATTTTCAACACAAATTTAGACAATATATAATCCTAAATTTGAAATACTGTTTTAGAGTGTATGCATTCCATCGGCCTAGTCTCAAAACTAGTCTATCGGGTATGTTCTGTATTTCATGCGGAATGAAAATGTTCGGAATTATCAAAGCATTGTTGTTGCAAATTATTATTTATAACAGCAATGCATTTATGACAATTCCGAAGCATTTTATTCCGAATGGAATACAAAACATGCCTGAATGGCACTACTTGCATAGTCTTGTTTGCAAGGGACATGGTCCATCAGTGCATTACATTGGAGTAGTCTTAAAACTACTCTATGTCACTATGCAATGGAGCACTATATGCAATCATTAAACCCGAACATATATCGGTTAACTACAAACTCTTGCATGCAAGTATATTTCAAATAAAATGGACCACGTAGCCCAATATTATCCGTAGGGTATAGACAGAGTTTCTATTTTCGTTTGTTTATACCAGTGATGTATGACTTACCTATGCATACACTCTAAAACACTTTTGTTGAAAATTAGGTCGATAATAGTCGGCAACACTTTACAGATTATTATCGACCTAAAATTACACACGCATTATTTTTGAACAAAATGTTTTTACTAAACAAAGTGATTGGCTGCGTGCAGTTTGATAGTTTGAAGTATCTGCCATTCAGCCATAGCCGTATAATACTTTATGTTACATTTTTTCCACTTGGACTAAATATATTTCATTTGAGAGGCTTTTTCTTTAATAAAATAACTACAAAATTGATGTAATTTTAGACAAGGAGAAATTTTCAACAAAAATTTAGACAATATATGATCGTAAATTTGAAGTTATGTTTTAGAGTATAGGTATTACATAGTCTAGACAATTTGTATTGTTGTACATATCTTGGAAACCGTAAATTTTATAAAACGCTAAAAGTAAGAAATTCCAAAACTAAAAAATGCCAAAACAAAAAATCGCCAAAATGAAAAAAAGCGCTCAAAGGCAAAAAGCTTCAAAAGTAAAACAATCGCTAAGGCGCAGAAAATCACCGAAACTAAAAATATTGCCAAAAACTAAAAATAATCGCCAAAAACCGAAAATATAGCCAAAACGAAAATAAGCACCAAAACTTAAAACAAATCGCTTAAACTAAAAATACCGCCAAAAAATGAAAAAAACACCAAAAAATGGAAAAAAATCACCAAACCGAAAAAGCGTCAAAACTAAAAAATCGCCAAAAACGAAAAAAGTGCCAAAACAAAAAAAAAAAAAAAAATAAAAAATTAAATCGCCAAAACTAAAAAATCACCAAAAGCCGAAAAAAGTCGCCAAAACTGAAAAATAGCACCAAAACTAAAATAAATCGCTGAAACCAAAAATATCATCAAAAAACGAAAAAAAAAAATAAATCTCTAAAACTTAAAATATCGTCAAAACACGAAAAAATCGCAAATAAACGGAAAATCTTTAAAAACCGACAAAAAAGCCAAAACTAAAAAAAATCGTCAAAAAATTAAAAAAAAACTTAAAAAATAAAAAACTGAAAGTAAACGAAAAACCAAAACGAAAAAATTTTCAAAATGAAAAAAAGTAAAAACGAAAAGGGATATAAAGTGTGTCCTAGTAAGTATGCAGTTTTTAATTTTAAAATAAAAACAGGTATTTGTTGAGATGGATGTGATTTTTTTATTGGATTGTAAAGAAGACATGTTCCGATTAAGTATGGAATATAATATCCTTCAAATGGCCGCCACGGCTCTGATGACAGGCCATTACTCTTTTCATGAATTTTTCCATGTTTTAGAATTTCCGGCTGCACTCTCGTTTACAGCAGCAATGCTTACAAGAGACCGACCGGTACGTTAACTGACCCAGTTTCTTAAATTTTTTTTACCACTCTTCGAATGGTGGACACATTAGGTGCTCTTTCTCGACTGAAAATTCTGCTAAGTTTGCGAGCAGTCCCAACGTTGCTCTTTCGTAAAGCGCTCAATTTTTACCATCGGATTAAATATATGTGACAGCTGCCAAATTTCAGAGTTGCCACTTGCACAAAAAAAAATTAACACTAAACTTAAAAAGTGGATTGTTACTAGGACACTCTTTATATATCGCACTTGATCAACAAGAGGGTATTAACTCAAAATTTTTAAATTTTCACTTTTTGCAAGAAATAAACTATTAATATCAATGTGTATCTACTGAAAAATTTCAACGTATTCCGATTACTCTTTCATCTCGAAAACCACATAGGAGTCCATTTTCATGATAGTGTAGTGACTACCTTTATATCAACAAAAAGGTATTATTTTGAGTTAATACAAAAGTTGAAATAGAAATGCATCGTTTATTTTCATAAAAAAGGTATTATTTTGATTTGCCTTTATTCAAGTTAAAAATAATCAAATTGTTTTATTTAAATTTAGTTGTATTTTGAGTTGATACTGTTTTGTTGATAAGTTTTACTTTATGATTTTAATGATTTTAATGATTTTTATGATAAAATTGCTCGCATTTTTATCGAAAAGATTCAGAAAAATGGTATTGACTCAAAATATAGATTTTTTCCCCAATAATTGCAAGATTTTGAAATAAAAGCAATGCAAATATATTTTCAAATGGAATTTGCTTACTATGATGTATTCGGATTTTTCAATTCTCTTAAAATGAAACAACAAACAGTTTTTGGCCTCTACTGAAAATTTTAAAATTTTGAGTTAATACCCTCTTGTTGATCAAGTGCGATGTGTAAGTGTATTCGTACAGAACTCTTCGTGTGCGAGCTAAGGAGACACGACCAGGGGTGCCAGATGATTTTGACAAAAATCGGCATATGTTCCAAATAAAATCGGCATGATCGGCACTTCAATTTAAAAAAATCGGCAAATTCAAAATACCCATTTTAAATACAATAAACCATATTTTTATAAACAAAACAGATCAATTCAGGATTAACTAATGTTTATAACACATTAAATAAAATATCAATGAAATAAATAAAAAGTCAATGAAATCAAATGAAAGAAATTTCAATTGAATTGTTGTCAAGAAAGCGAATCTCTTTGTCTGAGGAAATTCTAAAAACTTTGCCGAAATGTCTCAAAGAATTCTGTAGAAACTCTGAAGAATTTTCTGGAAAAATTCAAAAGGAATTTTCGATATATCTGAACAATGTCGGAAAAAATATCAGAAAATATCTGACAAATCTTGGAGCTAAAATTTGAAATTGATCAGAAATGTTGTATAAAATTCTCACATCGAATCAGAATGTTGTAAGAGCTCTTTGACTCTTCTTCCGGCAAACATTTTTCTGCTGCCAATGGCAGTTCATCAGAAAACATTTGCCCATATTTTACAAGTCTGAAAATGCAAACTCTAAAGAGAAAAATGAGAACTATCAAAAAAACAAAAATCAGACGGTGTGCAGAAGTGGCTGCTAAAACTCGCAAGAGGTAGATCAGAAAATATGCAGACTATTCTGTTAAATATCTTAAAGGAAATTAATCGGATAATATTTCAGAAAATTTGCAGAAACATCGTGCAAGATTACTGCCAACTAAATCGGTTGGTTGTCTGGTAAGGTCTCAGATTTTAACTGACGTTACACATGTCAGAAAAAATTTTTACTGGGTAATTGTAAATAAACCTAACGTTTTTCACTTTAGTAAAAGCGGTGATTAATTAACAGTTGTCTCTTTTTAATGTAACAGTGTATTTATTCTATTCCAGTGTTGCCCAAACTTAATAAATTATAATCAGGGATGATAAAGTTGGTACAATTGTACTTTTTTTGGTACTATTGAAACCAAAAAAGTACGATGGTACCCCCGTGACCCATTTGGTACTATTTGCAAATTTTCCGAATTTGTTGGGTGGTATCCATTGATTATTTAATAATAATTTATCTCTACTTTGGCTCTTAACTTAATTCTATCTTGAGTCTACTTAGGCGGTTATTTCGTGAGTGGATTTGTGTACTTATTTAAGGAGCATACATAACAGGCGGTCTTGAGAGAATAGCTTATAATATTTGCTTGTTAGTGTTTAAGGATAAATATCAACAGCGATGCTGATGGAGTAGCTCAATGTAAGACTCCATTTTCTATAAACAAATCATTGGTTTTCTTGAATAAGGGCGTATGTCTTAAAACTGATTTTTTCAGTAGAGCAAAAACAAAATATTTCTAAAATTGTGTCCACAGTATAAACATCGTTGATTATTTTAACACTTTCGGCATATATTTGCCAAAATAGCTTTGTATAAAAAATTCACACAAAAATAACGTAAGAACGAGATCCTAGCAAGGATACATAAAACCGCATATGTCGACATAAATAACATTTACTAAGTAAAATAGAAAAAATATTTAAAAAGATTTCAAAATGTGTTTAGATAATAGCATCGTATTTCTGCTCTGTTTAAATAATCCATCACACAGGAATACTTAAATCGTTATTGCTGAAAATTTATGAAATCAATATAGAAGTGAAGTGTGCATGAAAAAATGTCTAGACTGGTCCATGATATTTTTACTTTGATTTAAAGAGCGCTTAAAAAAGAGCTATTTCGCATTAATAACTCAAAATCTACCTAAGTCGAGATTCGGATTTCAAATTTTAATAGAAAAATATATTTTGTTATGGCTTGTTTATCCATTGTGAACGAATTTTAAATTTTTTAACAAACTTCAAGTTTATAAGAATAAAGAAATTAGTAAGTAAACTCCTTGTTATATGGCAGAAGTGAAGTTTCATTAAGATAATTTGAAATTAAAATTGTTTGATTTTTGGCTCCATTATTTGAAAAAGATTTTATCAAAAATATTTTTAGAAAACAGAGCCATATTTGATCTTTGACACAATGAGCACAGAAACTAAATCAAAATCGTGTGGCTTACTTGGTTACAACAATTCAAAAATATTTTAGTACTATTTGAGCCGAAAAATTACTATTTTTGAAGGTCATTGGTACGAAATGAATTTTTTCATTTATCATCCCTGATTATAATAAAACAAAGAAAGTTACCCTGTGTTAAGTGTTTATAAAAAATCGGCAGTTCTGGAACAAAAATCGGCAAATCGGCACTTTGATAATTTTGAGACAAAAAATCGACAAATATGGCAAGCACCACAAAACCTAAATTTTTTCATAAATAGCGTCACAGCTCAAAATAATATTGTTTAGGTGAAAGAAATCTACTCAATTGCTCATAAGCGGACTGCCATAACTAAAAATTGTACTCTTTAGTTGATGATGTACAAGCGAAGCCAGTAACATAAAAACAGGCCTAATTGATTATTAGGCTAAGGTTCGTAACGTTATATTCAGAAAGAATTGAGCATGATTAATATTCCAAGGAACAAGGGAAAAATTAACATCAACATAATTTTTCAACGTACACAGCAGAAGAGAGTAGGGCCACTTTCGGAAGTCGCTACACTTCCATCGTCAGTGCTCACGTGTATTTGCTTATCACCACTTGTCAGGTGGCTCTGTTGAATGTGATTTTAATTCTTATATATACAACTTTTTCGGGAAAATTGAATACGAGAATTAAGTCACTCTCAAGCTGATATTAAAGCGCACTTTCCCAGCGTTACCATCAGCTTCCGAAAGTGGCACTACTCTGTTCTGCTGTGTACGTTGAAAAATTAAATGATGTTAATTTTTCTCTTGTTCCTTGGAATATTAATCATGCCCGATTCTTTCTGAATATAACGTTCGAACCTGAGCCTAATAATCAATTCGGATTAATAAAGTGGCTTGGTGCTAAAAAGGCCAATGTGAATATTTGGCTGTTTTGAGTTAATCATTGTATTAGGTTTCTGTTCTAGCTCTCTTTTATTTTGCTGAAACAGCCAATGTCTAATGTAATCCAGAACAGCTTCATAACTGTTTTGCTAGCCAATGTCACTATGAACTCATATATGAAACTTAAACTTAAATTGCCTTTTTCTCAAAAATGAATATTTTGACATTGGCCCTTTTAGCACCAAGCCACAGATATGAACAAGAAACGTAATAAAAAAATATAAAAAAGCTTATGTATAGTTTCAGCACTATAACATATGTACGAAAGGATCCAGTCTACATATTTAATAGTTCTTAAAATATATATATGTAATACTTTTTTGTCATTCTTTTATTATGTTTTAGGTTTCAAACTTAAAATATTTTATATATTAGATACGCCTTTTGTAAATTAAAGTAACGATATGTTTATTAGTCTTATCCTTTTTTTAAATGAGGCCATAAAAAATTATGTGGCTTTAAAATAAAAATAAAAAAGTGATCAGAGAAATTAAAAGGGCAAATAGCAAAAGCAAAAACTACTGCTTCGGCCGAAGCAGGCTTATAAGCGAGAGAAGCTGCTTGTTGTTGTTGTTTCTCCTGCTTCGAAAAGCGCTTCAAAAATGTATGATTTTTGTTCGCGATATCCCACTTTGGCGCTATTGTTGCTGATATAAAACAGCGCTTCTTTCGAAGCATTAAAAATGCTCTTAAATCATGTCTCTTCGTTTTATTGCGTCAACCAATTGTATCGTCGCTAAACTACAGAGAAAATAAATCGTATTTTATTATAAATCTCTCCCTTCCATGCAATTAGTGAGAAATGTAGAAAGATAGCATGCTTTAAATGTGTTTATTTAAAAAATTAAGTGCGAATTTTTTTTTAAACCTATTTTGTTGTAAGCTACAATGCTACTGAATAAGAGCGACCAACTTTGTAATTCAAATAATTTTAACACTAAGCGATCTCTGCCTTCTTTTTGAGCATCCTTGGAAGCGCTTCAAAACATCACACGTTGAAGGCATGAAAGCTTTTTACTGCTTCCAGAAACATAATATTTTTTGCTGGGAAATGATAGTTCCTTTTGCTTTTTTGTATAAGTACTAGGTAGTATGTACATAAGTACATATGTATATTGTTTTTAAGCCAAATATTTCTGTTTTTGTGGTGGATCTAGTTAGTATATATTTATAAAGCATGTTTGTGGCTTTGGTTAAGGTTTGCTCCAAAATTGAATAAGGAACTCAACAGGTTAGTGGGTTTTTAATTTTGTGTTTGCGTGTCTGCTGCCAAAAGAAAAATAAAAAATTTGGTTTACAAACTGTACATACTCACATGTACATAATATGAGAAATGTACATAATATGTACACATACATATTATGTACATACATATATATTCCCACCGGTAAAACTAAAGAGGCCTTCTCAATTCATGTCTTCGTAAAGGCCTTCTTCCAGCTTCTTTTAGAAGGCCTCGACAATCCTATTTATGTTGGAGCTGATTAACTTATAATTATTCCGACGAAACTATTCATGTCCAATTCCTTCCTAATAAATATGTACAGATATGCAGAAACTTTAGCCTCATTTGTATAAAAAATTACTTTAGATGAAAGGAAATAACTCGAAATAAAAAACACATTAATCAAAAATACAAAAATTTACTTCCATATACTTTTTTAAAACCCTTAAAAATGCCATTTTTAGAAGGTGTTTTGTCAGGCCTTCCAGAAGAAGCGTTAGGAAGGCCTTCTCCGCAATGATAACGTGTGTAAAAAAGATATGAAGTGTGACAATGCGATATATATGTATGTACTGAATTTAACTGCCAGGCTCACGATGTCGACAAGTCGAGTTCGTTCTGATATTTATATTGAGAACAATAATAAAAAAATTAAATTTGTTTTTGTTTTCAATATAAATATGAGAACGAACTCGACTTGTCGACATCGTGAGCCAGGCAGTTAATCTTTTTATCATTCATAGTAATTGTTGTTATGGTCACCATAATCCCGACTAGAAATTTTCATACAAACACATTTGGGATCTGACTGGGATCCCAATTCCGCTGTAACGCAGCAACGTATTTGGGACCCGATTGGTTTCCTGTGGGGAAATATCAAGATCTTGCAAAATTTTGCTAAAATCGGGAAAATATGAAATTCTAATATTGAATTCAAATTGCTGAAGCTATACAAGGGACAAAAATATGTATCAATCACCTCTGTTGAAGATAAGCAAAAAAAAAAACGATTAAAAATCTGTGTTAGGTTTTCCCAACAAGTTCCCAATAGTTTCCCTCTTGGAATGAACTTATGTTAAGTCACTAATTAGTAGATGGGCTATTCCAATAAGTTCCCGATCTGATCCCAAATAGGGTAACCCTTTTGGGTTTGCCACATGCATTCCCAATCGAGTCCCAATATTAGTATTGGGAAAATTTCTAGTCGGGATAGTTAATGGTAAAAACTAGCAACATAACTATAAAAATTTCAAGAGTCTACCACTTCCAATTCACAACATACAGCTGAATGTAAATATAATTTTTTTTCCTGTGAAAATTATAGATCTCGTCTCGTCATATTCTGGTTCACGACAGAGAAGCCTGCTGCAGAAGGATATACGATCGTCGCAGCGAGAAGGTTTTCTTTGTCAACCTCTGAGAACAGAACTCTAATAAGAAGAAAAAACGAAAATATGCATACTCAAATTCAGAATCAACCATATAAAAATGAAATTAGAAGCTTTGTGCAATAACCAAGTAAGCCACAAAATTAAATATATTATAAGTGAAATTTCAAGTTTGAAAACATTTTAACGGCCCTTTTCATAATGTATGATTAAAAGTTAATGTGGACTTTAGCGGCAAGTTCGACATACAAAATTTGTCGTTAATCTCCACTTTAACTCTTAATCAGACATTATGAAAACGGCCGGAAATTGTATGTATTTTTTTTTAATTTTTAACCGACTTCAAAAAAAGGAAAAAGGTTATCAATTCGTCATGTATTTTTTTTATGTATGTTCCCTCAAAACTCCGCCATTAATGAACCGATTTCGGATTTTTTTTTCTCTATTCAAAAGGTCCCGTTGGAAAGTGGGCGGGGTCACGGTCATACAAAGTAAATACACATTCGTTTTCAACTACTTCTACTCAACCGATTCTTATGAAACTTTGCACCTTTAGTTATCGTTACAATACAACATTATATGTTTAGAAAAGTGGGCAGTGCCACGCCCATGAAAAGTAAATAAGCATTTTAACTACTTCTAATTAGCCGATTCTTATGAAACTTTCCATACATATTTAGTTATCGTTACAATACAGCATTGTGGGTGGAAAAGTGGGCAGTGCCACGTCCATGAAAAGTGAATATTCATTTTAACTACTTCTACTTATCCGATTCTAATGAGACTTCGCACACACACACAATTAGTTCTCGTAAAAATACATGATGATAAAATATGGGAGCGGTGCCACGCCTATTTTGTAGTCGGGTTTTTTTTCAAGAATTATTTACTTTAAATACGCAGCACAAGTATATTTGAAATACTATAATTTATCCAAAATATCTCTATTATACAAATCTAAGGCATCTAGCAGTAGAAAGAACATATAATATCGATTTTAAAAATCGTGTGGCTACTGCACAAGTATATTTATATACCAAGAGCTGACCCATTACTTTGGTTACCCTCAAATATTATTTTTGGGAAGGAACTTTTTGTTTTAAACGTACAAGAGTTGGAAACCATCTAAGCTGCTGTCCTAGTGTCTTGCGAAACAATACAATTAAAATTTATTTAACAATTATAACTTATTTTAGCTACCATTAGAACTAAGAAGATACATATAATGTTTTTTTAGATTTTGCATAATCGATTACTTCCTAAGGCAACACATGCATATGTATTGAATTAATAAACACGATGTGTGTATAGCTCTTTCATCCTTTTCCTGTTTCTAATAGATACTACTAAATCCTTATATTCCATTTCAAGTTAGCATGTGGGCATTTCCATAAATGTAAGTTTTCTTTATTGCTTTATATATTTGTGTATACCGTAAATAGCTCTACATTAAGTAAAAATTTAGGGAAAATCGAAGAACATGGTTCTGAAACACGAGCTTAATTGCTTGATGTCGCACGAGTTACATCCCGATCCCTAAACTAGTATTAAGGGCTGATGAGTTGTAGAATGGCCAGAATAAGAATTCAAATTACATTTTTATTTTTGCTTCTAACATTTTGCCAGACAGCAGAGTCACCATTTATTGCTGCTGCTTAGGTAAGTTAGATTTAAAATAACATTAAAATTTTAGTATTAAGATTCAACTCAACAGAAAAATAAATATTTAATTTAGCTCCTAAAAAAATTGCATCATTTCGCCAAAGAGATTATATATACATAATTCGTGACAGAAAAAGTGGACTTTCCTGTGGAAATGCCCATATAATATTTATCTTATTGAAAATTTCAAAATAAATAAGAGGAAAAAAGACTCAAATTGGCATTAAGCAATTATTTTTTTCTTGCTCTTTATAATTCTTATAAAAAAATTTCATCAATGAATAGCAAGTCCTGAAGCATATGAGGATAATAATACCATGTTAACAAGTCAACAGGTGAAATTAAATCTTTATTTTGTATTATGAAACCGAACAAAAGCGACATACACATACATTTTATATTGCATAAATAAATGAAGTCCTACAAAATGTTAAAAGAAAAACCTAATAGATTTTTATATTTATTTTCATTACGTTAGCAACGAAGGACGGAAGTGCTGGCGAGAACATTCGAAATTAAACGGAAGTTCCATTTTAAATTAGTTTACGTATCCGCAACATCACATAGTAGAATAATAAATTTTCTAAAATAAACTTTGTGTTCTAACAAAATAAAATTGTATTTTATTTTAATTGTCACAATGAAACTGACACAATGAAATTGACATTTTAAAATAAATAATTTATTTCAGTTAAAAGCCATGAAGACGTACTAATATTAAATTTAAATTTGTATTTACACTAGGGATGCCAGTCCCGAAATCCCGAACGCGAAAGTCCCGGGATTTTTCGGGATTGACGAATCCCGAATCCCGGGATTTATCGAAAAAGTCCCGGAGAATCCCGAAATATTTAAGTTACGTTTTTTAATTAAAACTCTTATACAAAAAACTCATAATGAAGAGCAACACTAATTATTGTGCAGATATAGAAAAATTAGTTAACTCATTTGAAAATTACCATAAAATTGGTTAGTTTTTTTTGCGATCTTTTTGATTTTGGCGAATTTTAGCGTTTTAGCGATTTTTTCATTTTGGCGATTTTTTGTTTTGACTTTTTTAATTCTGGAATTTTTTAAATATAGAGTTTTTTTAAAATTTCAAGAGTTTGCCTCCTTCGGTTTCCAAGATACAGCAAACTGTTAAACTGCATAGTCAAAATTACATTAACTTTCAGAACACCCTTTAAATTTTGTTGTGTTAAATATTCTACAGACTACACCAATTAACACTAACTTTGAAAATTTCGAGAGTCTATATAAAAATGTATACAAATGTATACAATAAGATTAATTTACAGTTTTAGTGTACGGAGCCCTAAAAATAGCCTTTTCCAAAAAGTAACTTTTCAAAAAGCAACCATTTTCAAAAGAGCACCATTTTCAAAAAGTACCCTTTCCAAAAAACATTTTTCAAAAAGTACCATTTCTTAAAACTACATTTTCAAAAAAGTAGGTTTTCGAAAAAGTACCTATACTTTAAAATATAAACGGTCAACAAAAAAAGTACCAAAACTATATTTTTATCCTTTTTCGGCCACTAAATGTACAAATTAAAAAAAAAGTACAAAACACCTATCCACTCACTTTTCTATCTTATTATGACGCTTTTGGAATTTTATGTCTACCTTACTTAGATTCGGAGATATAAGAACACCGAGCTTACCCGTTTTTACCCCTTTTAGTCCCGTTAGAATTTAAGTTTTCAAAAATTCGTTCTTAGAGAATATATACAAACATATGCATTCAATAGGTGTATCAATGTGCATGAAAAATAGTTGTATGGAAAAATGTACCACAGAGGGCTACCAATTTTACCCATTATATATTCAAATTAGAAAAAATACAAAACTGTTTTTGAGGGCTTTTTAAGGAGAGAAGAATGAATTTCAAGTTTAGTATCTAACTTTATTACTTTAGGAGATAAACTGTTAACAAAGAAAGTACCAAAATTATATTTTCACCCTTTTTCGGCCCCTAAATGTACAGATTTTAAAAAAGTTTCAGACACCTGTCTGCTCATTTTTCTATCTTATTATGATGCTTTTAGAATTTTATGTCTACCTTACTTAGATTCGAAGATACAAGGTTACCGATTTTACCCGTTTTTACCCCTTTTAATCTCCTTAGAATTAAAATTTTCAAAAATCCTTTCTCAGTGAAAATATACAAACATATTCAATCAGTTTTCATAAAAAATGGTTGTATGGAAAAAAGTACCAAAAAGACCAACCAATTTTACCCTTTATATATTCGAACTACAAAAAAGTACCAAAACATGTTTAAAAGCTTCGTAAGGATAGCAGAATGCATTTTAAATTTAATTTCTATCTTCATTACTTTAGGAGATAAACGGTTAACAAAAAAAGTACCAAAAATTTTTTTTTACCCTTTTTCGGGCCCTAAATGTAAAAATTTCAAAAAAGTACCAAACACCCGTCCGCTTAGTTTTTGATCTTATTATGCTGTTTTTGGAATTTTATGTCTACCTTAGTTATATTCTGAGATATAAGGTTACCGAACTTACCCGTTTTTACCCCCTTAGCGTTTGAATTTCCCAAAACCCCGTCTTAGTGGATCTATACATCCTGAGGGGAGCCCACATACGAAATTTAAACTTTCTAGCTTTAGTGGTTTGGGCTGGGCGATGATGAATCAGTCAGTCAGTCAGTCAGTCAGTCATTCAGTCACTCCATAACGTTACTCTTTTATTTATATAGATTAAGATGCTTTTCCACGTACTTAGCGAAAGTGGGCATGGTAACTGGAAAATTCGGCTGTGATCTCTTAGACGTCATGAATGACGCTTTCTGCTTTATTTCAATCTTAGGAGAAAACGATTTTGGTGTAGTATCGTTAAATGGATACAATATGTCCAGCTTTGGCCATTCAGGCCTTAATTAGTCCTCTGAAGCAGTGGCTGCTTAAAGGCTTTGTCTTAGAAACTCTGTTCATTGTGTTAGCAAAGAGCATTCATCGATCCTAAATATCTTGTAGAAAACTATAAGGCATGCCGACTGACAGCATAAGCTGTGAACTGAGGTGCCGCCTATGTTATCTCCGGCGGAAATTGAGACAAGTGCAACATGCGCTGTCATTATTTTAAATAAAAGTCCTCAAAGCTCACATAAAGCTACCTTTTCAGATAGCCAAGTACCTCTGCAATCTCTTCTTGCATGAATATTGTGATCCGAGCATGTGCCAGAGTCTTACACTAACTACAGAAGCTATAAATAGGTAACAAAATTTTTATTTACTGCTACTCCCCATAATGGGCTCAGAGCATTTTTGTGGCGGCATTTGGTCAACGGATAACCAGTAATAAGGGGAAATGGAAGTTCTACCTCAAAGGTTTATATCTAATTTATTTTCTTGATTCTAGTTAATTAATTTTTATAATTATTTTTCATTATGTAACATGCTTACTCTCCAATTTATATTTTATTCTTCAGTAAAATATTAAAATTTGTATTAATATATGTATATTGAAATTAACTTTTCTTTATTAATTGCTTATAGTTGTTATTATGAATATACAGAATGAAAATATGTTACATTATAAATTGATTGTTTTAATCAAAAAGAAAAATACCGAATCCCGAAAAGTCCCGGGATCCCGAAAAGTCCCGGGATGCCGGGATTTGAAATTCTGAAATCCCAAATCCCGGGATTTGCAAAAAACCAGTCCCGTTTGGCATCCCAAATTTACACTAATTTACCTAATGCAAAGCGTATACGTAATACTTTACATGTTTCGGAAAATATCAATCATACGCCCTCACAATACTTCCGCACTGTGGAGGAACTATGAGAAAACTGAAAATAAATCTGCACTTTCTAAACGAGCTGTCCTAATTTAAAATTATATTCATACAGAAATAAAGGAACTAAACAAAATTTCTTAAATGAACGTCTCAACAAGGCCATGAAATGGGATGGCTCGTTTGTGAAAAGTTTAAACCAAAAAACGTTTTTTATTTTTAATTTTATTTAAAATATTTTACTACTATCTTTGCAAGGTCGGAAGTGGAAATAAGCCCTTTTGAAAAATCACTCATCATATGTAATTTTTTGGGTTCCGTATACCAAAGTGTAAAGGAACCCTATTATTAAACTTATCATCACTTGTTAGGTGGCTCGGTTATATGTGGTCGCAATTTTGTTGGACAGTATGATTTGTGCATTTTTTCAGTCTTAAATATATTTTTAAATACCTTATATTAGTTTCACTTCTAACAAACATTACATTGAATCTTGTAACGAAATTTTCACTATTTTCAAGACGTCCGATCAACTTGAAGCTTTTTACACCATGACAATACAATGTAAATATCGTTTTTCAACTACTTCTACTTAACCAGTTCGTACGAAACTTTACACACACATTGAGTTCCCCTGATAATAGGATTTAATGTTAAAAAGTTGCAAAAGCCACGCCCATACAAAGCAAATGAAACATTTTTTTTTAATTTTTGAAGCTAAATATTTTTAGTCCATAGTAGTGCTGTCATTCGAATAAGAATTATTTCAATATTTCAACAGCTTTATTTTATTTTTTTTCAAACGAACAATATTCGAATATTCGAATAACTTTTCTAAACTACTTTTTATACAAATTTTTATAAAAAGTGCTTATTTAAACTTCCGAATTTGAACAAACAAACCTAAAAACGACATCGGCTTTGTCATGCTTAACTGTATCCTCTAGAGCAAAATCTATTACAAAGAAGGTATATTTCAGTGGATAAAAAGCAAGTTTTAGTACAAAAGTGCTCATTACTACCTAATTGTTAAAGAACTTAATATGCCGAAAAAGGTATTGAAATAAAATATTATTGTGAATGAAATACACAAATAATTTTTTTGTTTATTTTAGTTCAGACACAAACCATCGTATATTGTACAAAATGCCACGTAAAAATACATAGAGAGGAAGTAAAAAAAAAGATATAACAAATGTTTTTAAATTATGATAATGTTGTTAGAGTGTTGTTTGCACTTCACTTGACTTTTCCAAGATTTACTGCAATTTACCAAATTAATTATTGAAAGAGTGAAATCATTATACATAAGCGTCTTTGTCTTACCTATTTTCCAAACATCAATAAGAAAAACAAGGTTGCCTTGGTGGTGCAAAGATCGTTACGAGCTATCATGGGATTTTGAAAAAATGCAGTGACCCGACCTAAAGAGTTTGTATGCACGCACGTACATGTTTGAACAGACTCACCAGATTTATGACTGCTTTCATGCTGAAATTTGGCTAAACAATTTTATATTAACAGCACATGGTGTTCTAGGGTAAAGTTATTAATACATACCTTTTTTAGCCAGCAGCTGTTTCTTTCGCAAATAATCGTATTTTTCGAAAACTTTTTGTTAAACTATACGATTATGAAATTTACTTCACTAAATTCTTAAATTATTTATTTTGATTTTTGTATGTCATACGCACTTAAAGGTATATTGATTCCCCTTCCTGTTCATCAGTTGGGAATATTGAATCTATTTTTTATTCTTTTCTAAACCGGTCCATCCACTGTACAATATTATTGTAGATGTTATTGTACATATTATTGTCGTTTTGATCTATATTATGCCATAAGTGGCAGAATATTTTTAAAGAAAATATTGCCCAACTTTCCCGACAATGAAAAAGTAAACATAAGACTAAACAATGTTGCCCCACAGTTGCCCAATTTTCATTATTGTACAATAAAAATCAGAAGTCTTTTGATATTTCCCAATATATTGTGCCACCTTCGAATATAATATACACATTGGCGATATTATTGCACAATACAAGAGATTTCACAATTATATTGTAAGTGGGCCGCTTAACAGAATTTTTGTACAACACATATTCAAATTAGAACTGAATATATACAGCCAAGTCACAGAATAATATTCCGATCGGTGCAAGTTTCAATTCCGTAAGTTGCTTCTTCAGAAAACGAAAAACGAAAATTTTCTTCGCAATCTAACCAATTTTAAATTTCAAAGTGGAATTGAAAAACACTTTTCTACTGACTTCATTTGCAGTACATACTAAAAAACGTGCATGAGCTTTCCAGGTCATGAGCTTTCCATGTTAATAAAAAAACAAGAGTAACCAAACGGCTCAAGGTATAACAACTTCATCATGTAAAAACGAAATACAAAATAAACGGAATCAAAGCACCAAAAATGTACTTTTTCGTTCAATGGAACTAATGGACCTAATAGCACAACCATTAAAAAATTCTGAAAGGACCTGTTGCTCACTATAATTTACAAATTTCCTTCTAGTAAATGTGTTTATGTATGTATACATTTGTGTGTGGCTTTTCTTTGTAAATCTTTGATTTGTGTCTAAAAATTTTTAAATGTATTTTTTAATTCACAATAGTAATATTTTATTCAGTTTTTTATAATGTCAGATTCATTTCATACAACAGAATTAATTCGATAGTTAAGCGTAGTATGCAGTTCTCACTGAAATTCAGGTTTGGAGGTTTGCATTTATTTCTACACGGAAAAATAATCGTGTAGAATTCTATACAGAATTTTGTTTGCATACACACAAATTTATATATTTTTTAATTTACAACACACAAAAACACTAAAAATTAATTACAATGTACGAAAAACTAGAAATGTCAAAAATTACGTGACCAAAAAATTCTCTGAACATTAATTTTTGCTTCAGTTGACGGAAAAAATTCTCCACTTATTGTTATAGCATGCCTGTAATAGACAATAAATGCCAAAATTCCGTGTACTCTTCTTTTGGAACTGCGTACTAGTAAAC
This sequence comes from Panzeria rudis, assembly GCA_956483635.1. Lineage (NCBI taxonomy): Eukaryota > Metazoa > Arthropoda > Insecta > Diptera > Tachinidae > Panzeria > Panzeria rudis. The sequence continues at coordinate 38,508,692 of OY101449.1, read as the reverse complement.
GGAAATTTCTTTAAGAAATTTACCAACCTGAATTTCAGTTTGTTTTTTTTTACACATACTTCTTATGGCAGCCTGAATTTCATTCAGAGCTGTATACTACGCTTTATAATCGAACTATACAACAGTACGTGCAACTCTCAAAATTCGATTGGCTACAAATTCGGTTACCACAATGAATCTGTTTTATCTGTGTAGTCGCTATAGGTGCTTACTTATATCGCCTACGGCGGGTAAAGTCAAAACCTATTGAACCCGTGAGAAAACACGTACAGTGCTATAATTGTTTCGAGGAGGGACACTTCGCATCTGACTGCCCGAAACTCCAAGGACGTTCCCGGTGCCTAGATTGCCAGAAGTTTCACCCTCAAAACGAGCCCCAAAATTGTGGCAGACAAATTCAAAATGTTCGAAGTGTCAGAGCGTGGAGTGATTTGTTTATTCGGAAGATTCGGTTGAATGAATTAGACCTCTTCGTGTTTATCGATACGGGAAGTCAATGTAATATGGTCCGCAGAACTGTCGCCAATAGTATTTCACGTAAGTTACAACCATGTTCATTGGTAATTATGGGACTTTGCGGTGGACTTCGAAGACTTCATCCAGGCATGAAGACATACAGCCTTCAAATTTTGATGTGGCGATGAAACATCGATCAGAGCCACGGATGTCTCATGCTGACGCACTGAACCGCGTTTCAAATGAAGAACCGAAATCAGTTGAACCAGCACCTTACGTATTGACAGGGCTGAAATTAACGAAGGTGATTGTCGATTGAGCAAGCCACTTAAAAACGAGAAATCGTAGGAAACTATTTTGGAATTGAAAACGACTCTACATGATGAATGTGCAAACACTAGCTGCAGCCAGGAACGTATTAATGAACGTGAAGTAAGGCGTACAGAAAAAGCAGGCCTGAACATCACTACTTATCGAGAGAAGCCCATGGAAAGGTTTGACGGAGCTCACGCGATTCCTAAACGATACACAGTAGGCGACTTGGTTCTCATCAGATACCAATTTAAAAGTACGGAAACATCAAGACAGTTAAAACTACGTTTCAAGAGGCTATGCCTCATATGGTTTGAAACCTTGGTGCTCTCTACCACCTTTTGATGATTAGGACGATATTAACTGGTCCAGCGAGTACGCTGATTAGTCAGGAAAGGCCGAATTGAAGACCATGATATTTCCTATTTCTATATTTCTTATTCTTTTCATTTATGCTATAATTATTGAATTATGCTTTGCTTTTGTCTAATAAATGGACAGAATCATCTTGGCTGTCGATGTATCAACATCTAATCGTTTGTGTTTATACTTCTAAAAATGAACTATTAGCTGAAATGCAAAATTATTAACTCCACTTTTTTTTTAATTTAATAGGAAAGAGGAAAACCTAAATTAAATACTTCATGTTACAGCAGTAAAGTTTCTTTGTTTTCCTTTTAAATTAGGCTGATTTCTATGATAAAACTTTGAAAACCTGTAGGAATGTAATATGCAATAATTAAATAATAATGCGATTTTGAATTATATACGAGTATTAGCTACGGAAGTGTGCAGTTCTACCTATATATACATAAAAGAATTCATATATATATATAGAAATGGAGTGTATTTATTTACAACATTCCGCTTTCCACAAGATATTTTAAAAAATCCCGCTTTTTGATCATATTTTACTATCATACGTAACTTATATTCAATACAGAGAGCAAGAGATGTTTATTTAAGTAACATTATCTGATAAATATATATGCTTTGATGGAGAGATAAATGTTTAAAATTTCACTTTTTAATACCATTCTGTTTGTATGCATGTTTTACATATTCCATACGAAAAGGGCACATTTTGGATTCTGTAAAAACTAAAGCTTATTTTTTTATAAAAAACTTTATTTTGTTAATCCTGAGAAGTTTAACTTTTCAAAATTACAGATTCAAATTTCCTCTTGTCCTCCGCATGGTGGGACATTTCGCAGAAAGCGAATATTGAATAACATTTTTGATTTTTGATTACATATTTCTAGTGTCTACTTTTAAAGTGGCGTTTTTATTTTTAAAATGGGGGACAAAACCTGACTGCCTTCTCGCCAAATCCGCCACAGTGATTAGTGCCACTGTGCCATCCTTTAAGAATATGCCTAAAAAACTGATAGTTTCAATTCCTCTTATTATACTGAGAAAAATCCATTTGGTTCCATTATGCAAATATTTACTTTTAACAACAATGGCCTTTAGATGCCATTGTTGTAAAACAATGAGCATCATTTTGAAAATCAATATAAAAAGAACAATGCAGAGTAACATTGTTAAAAATGCATTGAAAGCCTCATGAAAAAAGGAAAACATAAACAGAGCAAAGCAAATGCAACAATTTGTTTTTATACGATTTCAAATACAAGCATACGTATATGAATAAATGAACAAAATTACATTTTGTGTTTTTAAATAGAACATTTGTTGTTATGTCACATTTCATCGTGATACTAATAATTGATGAGTAAATTTTGCCCAGCAAAATGAAATGCATTTCCTTATGCTGTCATGGATTTTATTTGGAGGTTATAGAAAAAATAGAAGTAGCTCCCCCAAAGCGATAAGATACATCTCATCATCAATAGAGTCAAGTCGAAGGGTACCTCCCATACAAAAGAATATATTAAGTTTAAAATATCGCATGGAAAGTAACCTTTCCTTCGCTCCTGCACGCCAATTGTTTGTGTAACTATGCACACTGGCCCGGAAAGTCTCACACCAAAAATAAAGACCGTTGCACAGTGGCTCAGGACTAGATTCGTTGGCCACAACATATATGTTTTGTTCTCATCGTTTTTCAAAATTTTAACTCCATTTAATAATGAACATATCCAAACGAAGGTAGTAGCCAAAAAATTAGGTAAACGTATTTGTAATTGAGGGCGTGGCATGCTGTTAAACACAAATATTTAATATACTCGTAATTTTAGAAAAAAAAAAATTATTTATTTATATTTGATCATTCTCGCAAGCTCTCATCGATAACGGAATGCGGTGTTTTTCGCGAAGTTAGTTGGATTGTAGTCTTTTAGAAATATGGGTATGGGTGACCACTTTACTTCTTATATTTAAGTTGTTATAAAATATTTTTATAGCATTGATATTTATGGCGGCCTACGAGCTAGAAATTTTGTTTCGTAACAAAAATAATCGACACTATTACAGTTATAAGTTTCATTTTGTTTAGTTTGTTTGTACTTTAAGTTTAGTTTTGTTTATTTTGCCGCGCCACGTCCATAAAAAGTATTATTTATCCTGTTAACGGATTGATGTGAGATTTAGTGGACACCTTTACTTATGATGACTATACAATTTTGTAATTAACAAGTGGGCGGCGCGACATCCATAAAAAGTAATACTTAGTTTTAGACCCTTCCTGTCAACCGATTGATTTAAAATATGGTAAACACCTTTACTTTTGATGACAATACAATTTTAGGACTATAAAAGTGGGCTGCGCCATGCCCATAAAAAGTAATATTTAGTTTTACCCCATTCCTGTTGACCGATTATCTGAAATTTGGTGAACACATTTAATTTTCTTGACCGATTGATCTGATGATATCGTAAATCAAAGATGGCCGCTGCCACATAATGGCTGTAACGTGGATTTTGTCGTCAGCTGAGGTAACTTAGTCGCGTCCAGGGTCTACTTACGGATCCACACACCTTAAGTAATAGGACCTTTGATTTTCCCTTTCTGGGGGCAAAATAAAATAATCTTTTTATTGATTATTCTTTTCTTCTATATCTAGTTGTTCAATTTAAGACGAAGGTAGCTATGATAACTTATATATAATCGGGCGTCAGATAGATTCGGTTTATGGCAAGCACGGTTCGTACAGCTTGACGCGATAGACTAACAGGCTAGTAAACAATAGGTTCAGCTTCGGGGCCTTTAGGCTCGTATTTGGCGGGTTCGGGTCGTATATTTTCAAGCGGCTCGTTTGTAGTATGTTCGTAGAATAGTAAATCGGCTACTAGTATTCGGGTTCGTACGCGCCTTAATATTGGAGTTTACAGGTTGGCAGCTTTACAGGATCGCAGGTATACAGGTTCGGTGACAACATTTTCGTAGATAACAGGTTCGGAGCCAACAGGTTCGCTGATCGCTGGTTCGACGATTTCAGGTGCGACGAATAATAGGTTCAAGTTAAATACGTATAATTTTTCTTAAACTAATGCCTACAATATTATAATCGGTTCTTAGCCTAGGGAACAGTCAGCCGAAGCCGCTGTGAGAACAGACAACCGAAGCCGCTGTGAGAACAGACAACCGAAGTCGCTGTGAGAACAGTCAACCGAAGTCGCTGTGAGAACAGTCAGACCGAGGTCCGCTGTGAGAACAGTCAGCCGAAGCCGCTGTGAGAACAGTCAACCGAAGTCGCTGTGAGAACAGTCAGACCGAAGTCCGCTGTGAGAACAGTCAGTCGAAGCCGCTGTGAGAACAGTCAACCGAAGTCGCTGTGAGAACAGTCAGACCAAGGTCTGCTGTGAGAGCAGTCAGACCGAGGTCCGCTGTGAGAACAGTCAGACCGATGTCCGCTGTGAGAACAGTCAGCTGAAGCCGCTGTGTAAAATTTATAGCTCCTCTGAAAGGGTTTGACTAGTAGGATACAGTACGCAATAAAAAACTTCCAATTCAGAAATGGCGGCCAGTATAAAATGGGGGACTATATTCATCCATATATATATATATATATATATATATATATATATATATATATATATATATATATATATATATATATATATATATATATATATATATATATATATATATATATATATATATATATATATATATATATATATATATATATATATATATATATATATATATATATATATATATATATATATATATATATATATATATATATATATATATATATATATATATATATATATATATATATATATATATATATATATATATATATATATATATATATATATATATATATATATATATATATATATATATATATATATATATATATATATATATATATATATATATATATATATATATATATATATATATATATATATATATATATATATATATATATATTGTCAGCCCCATTGAAATGGTTATTAAATGAAAGCGCCTGGCTACCAGAATACAGTACACCACGAAAAAAGTCCAAATCCAAGGGATAGTCCGAAACAAAATGCCAGATTAAAGAGTTTAGATAGGACATACAGTGGTAGGCATATATGTATTGACATTCAAGCCGTTTTTCTTCTATTTTTATTTCCAATCCTGTACAACGAAAAAAGAAATTAAAACTATTTAGATTAGTATAGGGCTGCCAGAAGTCTGAGCCGGTCGACCAGCACATTTGTAATACATATCAGAGAAACAAGCCGATCGGCTCAGAGCCGAAATACAAAACCAGCCAGGCTTTGAGCCGCCGCCGACTATTTTTTCCTAAGCCGCCGCCGCCGACTTTTTAAGGCGGCTTGTTTCTCTGATACATATCACAAACGAATGTACAACAAAAGCTTATATATTCAAAGAACTAATCATATAAAAATGAGCCGCAGCAAATTTTTATTTTGATACGAATATAAACACATGGGCTGGCGAGGCGACCTGTGTTTATTTCATCGAGTAGTTGAAAGACGTAAGCCCCAGGCTTTGTGTAAATTTTTATATAGAAATGCTCACTTTCATACGAAAACTTTGATTTTGATGGTAACTGTAAATCACTAAGTTTAATAAATCCAAATATCGTAACGAAGAAAAAAATTACCCCTATTTTTGATATTATTAGAATTTTCAGAATTTTATAGATTGAAAGTAGATAGAAAATAGATTTGAAGAAATATTCAAAAAGACTGAAATTAATTTATATAATTTTGGGCAAACAATGTCTAAAATAAAGCAATGCGATTCCACAAAGGCTTTTCCAGTTTTAGCAGAATTTTTAAAAAAAATTATGCTTCTCCCACATTTGTCTGCAAATATCGGACAAATATTTAGCTCCGTCAATTTAACAAACGCACATACTGATTAACCCTTTTTGAGCTTTTCTGCAGAAACACCCGAGTCTTGGTGGGAATCAAACCTGCGACCTCCCAGTTAATAGCCTAGCATACTCTTCCATACGTGGGCAATTAAACTAAATTTCGATGTTCCTTAGAAAATTAAACTTTAGAAGGAATTTTTATTCTACAGATTATTTGAAACTCATAAAACCAAGTGTTTTGGTACTCATATTAAAACCGATTTAGCAAAAATTATAAATTCGGAAATGTATTCTCAAAATCATTTATATTCCATTGTATATATTTAAGCTTGTAAAATCATTTTTCTGTTTGTTATGCATTTATGTTTATAAACCACATGAAATTACTAGCGATTGCTATTTTTTGTCTTCTTATTAATAAAAATTAATAAAACCTTGAAAAATGCTTAGCTTTATTTATGCCGATTTTTCAAATTGAAATGCCGAAAATGCCGATTTTTTTCACGATAAATGCAGATTTTTTATCAAAATCATTTGGCAGCCCTGGCCCCAGGCAACAAATCGTCAGCTTATTATTGGTTTGCTGCTTTCTAATGCTTTTTTCCTATGTTTATGGGTCAAACCAATAATAAGGTGATAAAATGCTGGTAAAATTGCTTCATGTAAACAGCGTTATAACAGAAAGCTTAACCTCTGTTCATAACAAAAATCAGCAGAAATTAAATTTTTGTCTTGACCTGTATCAAAAAACCAGGACAATTTAAGAGTGGACCAGGACACCAGGACAATTTGTCTAAGACCAGGCCAATCCTGGAAAACCAGGACGTATGACAATCCTAGATTAGTAGCAAATATTGTATATTATTCGAAAACAAGAAGCTTTTTACATATCAAATGTTTGGTTAATTTCTTTTTAATCGAAACTAAAAATAGGAGAGTTCAGTATGTGGCATCAGAACTTTAAACTAAAGAAAAATGGATACTAATTGTTTAAAGAAATAAAAAATATATTTCTCCATTAGCATTTAGAATTTTTTTGAGGGCGGTTTGGAATAGAATCCACCAAGGACTGGAGAAACTCTGTTGAAATCTGGTTCCACGAATTTGTTATGTCTGTGATCGTTTCATCCCTCGTTTTATGTACCACCAGACACACTATATAATATTCAAATCTGCACTTTTGGGTAGCTAGTCCAGATTTTGAACACCATTCTCTATTAGAAAGTTCCTGATTATCCCGCTTTTATGGCACGGAGCGTTAACCTGCAGAAAAATAAATGCATCTCCGATTAACCTATAAGCAGAGGGCAATGCACATTCATTTAATATTCTTTAATATTAATGTTAGGTCGTCGAACCGTCAACGGTAACCAATTCCTCTGATCCATTATATGAAATAGATCTATAGAACATAACACTACCGCTTCCATGGATAACTTTCTTGCATATATGCGTAGTTTTTTTTTTTAAATTTGTTTTAATTTAATTTGCAAAAAATATGTTTGGTACTTAAAACTACTTTCAACCATATTTATTCAATAACAAATGTTAACGATAGTGTAGTCATGTTGCAAATTTGTACTTCAATATTGAATCATGTTTATTCAAGTTGAAAATTATTGATTTAATGTATTTCAATAAAGAGGTATTCTGAGTGAATTCAACAAATAGGCTTTTAATCTTAATAAAAAAAATTGAGGACAATCTTTTAGGTACTAGAAACCCATAACCGCCACCTTTTTTTATTTATTATTGTATAGCTTCTGATTAGTGGCCACCCGAATTAAAAAAATTGACCAATTTCATACATTTTTATAATTGCTCTAGCTTTTTAAGTAGAAAAGATATTGAAACGATTCATGTTTTGTTTTATAAGGCAGTAATGATCATTTAATATTGCTATACAAAACTGAAGTGGAATAATTAAATAGCCGAAAAGTGGTCACTTCAAAATTACACAGTTTTTTCTCATTTTATCGATTTTCAACTGAACCCTGTTGAACATAAAGCATTAATTTTTTTTTTTTTTTGGTAGTGAAGAGGGAACCCTTATGATTCCATGACATAAGTTTCATTGTGCTAAAATATTATCTTCTGCAAAAATATAGGCGCAAAAATTTATAAATTTAAAAAAATGCTCAAATTTGAGCTTCAAAAAAGCCATTTGGGGGGGGGGGGTATACAGACAAAAATCTGATATTTTCAAAAAATATAGGCCAATACTTTGTTATTATGTGCACTTAGTGACGTTTTGATATTTTCACTCTATTACGAGGTATGATTTTATTAAAATGGCAATTTTTATCAAAAATAATGGGCCCAAAAACCGATGTTGGGATACAGATAAAAATCTTAAATTTTTATAATATATAGCCTATACTTTGTTCATTATGTTCATTAAATGACAATCTGTTATTTTCATTTCTTTACGAGATATGATATTTTTAAGTGAATATAAATTTACAGTATAATAAGTACACCCGGCTAATTTTGGTAAAAAATAAAAAATAAAACATGTCGAAGTTAGAAAAATTTTAATTTCAATTGGCCATTTCCGGTTTTGAACATGAAAAAAAATTTTAATTAATTTTTTTCTTGAATTTTCTTGCGTACACACTTATAGCTACTAGAACTATAGTTATGGTAATATCAAGGAATTTCGGGGAAAAATTTGTCCCCTTAATAATGCCTCATATTCGTGTATCCCCAAATTATAAAAAAACAAATGTTTTAGATTAATTTTTTTGTTTCGTAGTCTTATTTTCATTAAGAATGAAAAACGAAAAAAAGCTTACTACTTCGGACAATACGAGCGCTAAATGGAACAAGTATTCTGATTTTGGAAGGCACATCATCTTCTAAACAGCGTTTATGTATATGATTTTCCACTTTTCCAGTTGCTAAGAATATCAACACTATTTAAGCCAACTATTTAATGATAAAGGACATATAAATAATTCCTTCTTTATATTAATTTTTATACAATTAACAAGGTCGGCTAGTACGAAATTCTCTTATACTGATATTTTGCTAAACAATTATTTCACATCAATTGACTTGAGCACAATTTGTTTCGAATCTCTCCTAATCGTAAACATAAAAAAGAGTATGTTGTTCTAACTGTTGGAAAGTTTCTAAAACTTTTTTCGTTTTGCAAAGACTTAATTGGCAAACTGTACTATCTTTTACACAAATATGCATATACATACACACTTATGTACATTCTCATGGTTAAGGCTTATGACAAATAGCTAATTAGGCCGCTTTTGTTGTTTGCTGTTTATAAATATCTACCCTTGCAGCTTCTCAGCCTCAAAGTCTCTTCGTTGAATTTATAGCAAAAAGTAAAAACAATTTATATTTCAATGTATATTTAATGCAATTCACAAAATACATGTTACAAAATCACTTAGAATTGAATAAATTAATTCATTTAAGACAACTGTTTGTATCCTTTAATAAAAATTGCCAGCAGCTTGTTTTGTTACAAGATGTTTCAATGTTTAAACTACACAAGAAAACTTTTAAAATTAATTACTAATTTTTAACTACAACGATGATTAAATGATTTTAATTAACATTTTCTAATTAAGAATATAAAGAGGAATTCAAAAATTAAACTTGTTCGGAAAATAACAAGAAAAGTTTGTTTTCATTAATTTATTGTATTCACACCACAGCATTGTAAAAACTTATAACTATCGTTATAGGCTATTCAATTTAATCGACTTTTCGATTAATCAAACAACACTGGTATGCAGAGAAAATCGATTTTAAATAAAAATATGTGGAATATATAATATTTAATGCGCTAAATTCAAATCCGTTTTCAGTTTTTATCACGTCCAGATTTTTTTTTATTGAACATGACTAATATTTCCGTTAGGCACATTAGTATATTGCACTATAACGGCCTGTCTGATTTGACTGAATAATACAGCAAAAGATGCTGAATAAAATTACCTTTAAGTCATCTATACAGAACTTTTTTATATTGTGTTTTTTTTCAGTAGAGTTCCTTCACTTAATTGTGAATAAAATCTACATTTGTCCATCGATTTATGGCTTTCTGACAAAAGACAAAAATGTTAATTAAATTAAGTCAGATAGAGCAGACTTCGGTTAATTAACTAAATTGAGTTTGTATGAAATGAATGCAAGAATTTACAAGAAAAAGGTCTTGTATTCTATTTCATGTCAAAAGTTAGTTAAATAGCTGATGTTTCCTTATAAAAAGCATCCACCTTCATAAGTAGTAAAAGTGAACTAGAACGCTGATGAAAGGGTGTAGCGGCCTGTCGAAATCTGTAGTACTGATCCGTTCTGCTAATCTGATTTGAATATTCCAACACTCCTCCAGTCTTAATAAAATAATTTGAATTTACATTAATTCAAATATTGAACTAACAAAGCCGAAATAATAAATTTCAGACTCAAAAACAGACTCAGTTCAAAAAATAAAATTACGTAAAAAAATTATAAAAATTTAAAATATTTGCCCTCTTAATTTTTTTATGAGCCTTTGAAAACGAAAAAAATATATAATTTTGCATGAAAGAAAATTTTTTTCGCCGATAATTTCTAAATAACTCTGAAACAGTTGAAAAATGGCTTAAAGCTTAGTTTAGTCCGCATCTTTTGGTGCTTTTTTCATTTAAATCAAGCAAATCGTTTTCGAGTTATGATGAAATATATTAGCGTGACGGGCCTATATCGGGTGCCATATTAGTCAGGCCCATAAAAAATCTGTGCCTGATAGAAAAAAACTGAAAACGGATTTGAATTTAGCAAATTAAATTTTATATATTCCATATATTTTTATTTAAAGGCTCGAAAATTTGTATTCTTTTTCAGACCAACGGAATCGAATAATCGATTATTTTGTTCGCGTAATTTGAGTTAGTTGAAAAATTTTTGAATTTACACGTTTATTTTTAATTTTTTTGGTTAAAAATAAAACAAATGAAGTTTCTTTATCGGTTTATATTACATAAATTAGGTCATATGTATTTTGACAATTTAAAATTTTGCATCAGAAAATATTTAATAATATTAAGACCTGAAAATATTTAATAATATGTAATGTAAAATCACACGGACTTGACAGTATAGGTTCGATTCTGCTATCAAAGTGTAGTAAGACCCTATACTCAGTTTGGCGAATTTGGTGAAAAATTTTTGGAAAATCTTTGCAAAGTTTTGGAAAATCGGCGGGGCCTCAAAAGCAGGTGTCATCAGTTTTTGGCCAACAACTAATTCAAACTTGGTAATACCGCTTAACTATATCTGGTAATATTGTAGACAAAAGAGTCCTCTTAAAAGATTTTATTAATATTTTATGCCCAAAAAAACTTCTTTCGTGCACTTTTTTTTATGAAAAAAATTTTTTTTATGAAAAAAATTTTTAGAGTTTAACAATTAAGTCATAGGGTACACATAGAGGCCAAACAGAGACTTCAAAAACCTAAGTGTGCTGTCAAAAACCTAAGTCTAAGGATGTATTAGTAGAACATTTTGTATTAATATTGGCTTAAAATAAACATTTCCGCACAGCACTAAAACCGCACTTGGTTGTAACAAAAAGTATTCTAAACTATTTATATTTTTTATAAATGAATTTTTAGAAGTTTATGCAATTATTGTTGTATTAATTAATGAAAATATGAATTTAGAATGCTTTTTAATACATTCGAGCTCAAAAAATATTGATTTGCTAAACATTTTTTTGCAATTTTTCTATTTGGTACCAAAAATTTTTATCCCAAAAAGGAACAAAAATACAATACTGTTCAATGCTAAATAGGGTTGAAAACTTTGATAAATTTCAACACACAAATGTCAACAAAATTAAACAAATATTTTAAAATTACAGCAAGAAGAAATATAAAATTTATTTTAAAACAAATTAATAAATTAAATAAAACTAAAAAGTGTTTGTGCGTGGAAAAATAGTTACGATTTAGTGCATTTTCAAGTGGAAAAATGATAGTCTCTCAAGTGTGTTGAAATGCAAAAATGGTGTTCTCTCATTTTTGTTGAATTCACAATATCTATATGTGTAAAGAGAGTTGTCATTATTTTATTGACAGTGCGAGAGCTTGCTATCTATGTTTATCAATGAATTAAGTTATGAGTTTAGTCGAACTGTATGGGCTTATATCCAAAGAAAATTAATTATTTTTGGCTTGATTTCGGTTTTAATTTAATTTTTCAATTAAATTATATTTTTATTTAGAGCTAAATGTGAAGCATATAGACCAAGAAAATTTTTACTGCTTGGAGGGTTGAACTGACGTTTCGATTAGCTCCCGCTAATCTCATAAGAGTTGTTTACCGCTTAGAGCACTCGACCAAAGTCGGTGCCTTGCAGTCAAGAGTTGAATGTCATCTACTTTAATCAATTCATACTGTCAGTCTTAGAGCTGTGTTTCATTTGATAGCTATTGATATTCACTTTTTTCTTTTGTCTTGTGCTAAGCTTCTTTTTATTATTTTTCTATTCTAGTATGAATTATCATTGATAATTACAAGTACTAGTGTGTGTGAATGTTTGTTTGTTCAGTTTATTTGAACATATACATCCTTTTTGCTAGGTGCCCTTAGAGTTTAACAATTAATTTATGAGTTTAGTCGAGTTTATGTCCAAGGAAATTTAATTATTTTTGGCTTTAGTTCGGTTTTAATTTAATTTTCCAATTAAATTATATTTTTATTTAGAGATAAATGTGAAGCATGTAGACAAAGAAAATTTCGACTGCGCGGAAGGTTGAACTGACGTTTCGATATCTCCCGTTAAACGTCAGCTCAACTCTCCACACGCTCGTAATTGTTTACCAACAATATTTGGCAAAGTTGTAAATAGTTATGGTAGAGCTGAACAACTTTTGTGAACATATCAATACAATCTGAACGTGTGTATCTAGCCTAAAAAAGTAATTTGTACCTTAAAACTTTTCATTTTTTACCATATACGGCCACGTCACAGAGTTCAATTCCGTTCGGAAACTGAATTCAACCTACCCCATTTTTGTAGCAGCTGGTGTCTAAAAAAGAAAACTAAAATACGCAAATTTGTCAGGTGTGTCCAGAATGTTGGCGGCGCTTTTATGGTGCGGTATGCTCCAGCTAGGTCTTGACATATTAGTGTTGATTGAATTCCATTTCCGAACGGAATTGAACTCTGTGGCATGGCCGATATGCTATATTTTTATTGCATTTTTTACTTTCATTGTTATTGTTCCACTTCTTATGTTGTTGATTTTAGTATTTACTATTTTTTATTGTTTGTTCTTGTTTTGCCAAATATTGCTAGTGAAACATTTGGAGAGTGAATAAAATAATTGTTTCATATATTTTTTCAAAAAAAGTGCAGGAAAAAATTATTTTTTTAACACAAAATATTAATGAAACACAAAATAACACAAAAGAGAAGTATGCACTTGAGTTTACTATTTAAAAACAAATTTTTTAGCATAAACAAATAGTGAAAAACTACCATTTTTAAGTTAAAAATTGGTCTGTGTGAGCTATTATTCAGTTCTACCGTAACTACAAGTTTGCCAAATATTGTTAGTAATAAATTATGAGTCCCTGTAACATTATTTCCGTATATAGTTAATAGCTGTTTTACACTATCTCACAAGCCGTTCGACTTCTGTCATTAAGTTTAAATTAGCTGTTGACCAAACACTGATGACACTGTTTTTTTGCCCCATTGACTTTCAGAAACTTTCGGGGTTCATAAAAAAAATTGGTCACCAAATTCGCCAAACTGAATATAGGGGTTTACTATCCCGTGGGTAGTACAATCAAACGTGTACTCTCCAGTCCTTGTGTTTTTCCAAAAGATTTTATTTGTCGCATAGTGTATTCAATTAGGAATAAAATTGTTCGGTTTTGTCATAGCATTGCTGTTATCTATATGCATAATTAATAGGCGATACTATTATTTGTGTTAAGATTTATGTTCACTATATACAACCGATTTTGAAAAAAACGTATACTATTTTAAAAATATTTATTGATAGAACAATTGCAGAACATATATTTTGATAAAATCCTTTCAGTATTTTGGGAGCTATGTATAGGCGTTTAAAGTTGCACTAATACATGCGCACATATTTCGTACTTGAATTGAATTATGTATGAAAATAAATGTGCCTCGGTAGCTTAAGCCCTTATGACACTACATTTTTTCTTCATTTTTCAAGTTTTGGAGAACAGTGCAAATATAATATAATAGGAAATTTTTCCAGGTGCAAAGAGTTCAGCTATATTAAGATAAATACCAAATTGTCAAAGCTTTTACTAGTGTTATCGATAAAAAAGGGGGCCTGTCAAAAAAAATGTAAAAATGTTCAACTTAAAATTGACGTTTCATGCTTAACGTTAAAGTGTTGCCAAGTTATCGCTTTATTCACGAATTCAGCGACTTAGCGCTTCGTTTTTTTCAACTTTTTTTTCTTCTGCCGTTTTATTATAAATAAAAAGTAGGCAGCACTTAAAGAAGCCATTACGTTTTGTTTACATTTTGTATAGTTGTTTCCTTCTATCATATGCTATTTCTTTCTTTCAATCCTATAGCACAACAATGCAAGAAAAATGTAGTGTCATAAGGGCTTTAGTGGTTAGTGTTCTAGCCTACCATGCGTCGATCTTGGGATCGATTCTTGATTCACTACGCCAACAAAAAGTATTTAATAAAAGTAAATTGTAGTGTAATATAATTTTCAATTGTATTTGTACCATTTAATACATAAATAAATATAAAAAAACATAAAATAATGGCAAATGAAAAATTAATCCAAGTGCAGGCAAAATTGTGATATAAAATGTAAATTTTTTTTAATACATATATACATATAAAAAAGACGTGAGATTAATGCATCTAGAATGCGCAGAATGAAGCACATACCTCGAGACCAACCAAGTGGGACATCCCATACAAAAATCATGTAATACTGAAGCAGGTTACAAGCCTGCTTCCGGTAGACGGATATTTTTGCTGGGACACATGCATGTATTAGCTTAAAGTTACCCAGTTGGCTATATTGTCTTGTACGACCTCTGTCGACTAGGTTTTCTAATCGAACATTTAAAGGAAATCGTCGTTTACGATAATCTGAACGACAAATTCTTGCAGATTGTCCTCAATTTTTTTAAATTAACATTAAAAGCCATGTGGCGCACCTATTTGTTGAATTCACTCAGAACTATTCCTATATTTTGTTGTTAAATTTCAATAAAATAACTAGGCAAACACTGTTTAAGTTAACATGTGTTTGTACATGAAAACTCATTTTTGGCACTTAAACTTATAAATTAACAATAGTTGAGTGAGTAAAGTACTTGTCTTTAAATCTGAAAGAGCACAGGTTCGTATTCCAGTTGGGCAAAAAAAAAAAAACAGCAAAAAAGTGTGAAAGATATAAATATATATAGTGTGTACAAAAAAAATATTTTGTTTATATGACTACTTATTTTTTAGCTTCAAGTAAGACAAATAATAACTAGCTAATTGCTTTAACAATGTAAATACATTTGTAAAGGCTAACCATTATTTTCTTAACTTCTCAAACAAAACAAAAAAAGTAGTTATCGAGTCAAATTATAAGTAGTTAGCATGTAAATCCTCATATACTTTTTTGTCTACGAATAAGCAAAGTTTTTTCTGGGTATCTTTCTTTTAAAATATTTGACTTTATATCCTATCTTTTCAAGAGGCTTATAGTTTTCTCTGTCGGACGGGCTTTCCCCATCAGCTGGGACACTCCATGTCTACTCTGATTGCTACAAAATGCCAAGAAGAGTCGGTGCCTGCCTCTAGACCGTAGAAAAGGTTTTAACAGCTTTTCATATCTTCCTCGTTTAATTTTTAGCACAAGCTGTGTGTAATACAAATATGTAGATGTATACATTAAGCCAAATTGCTAAAAATCTTTCAATTTTACTCCCGTTCCTTAATTTGCTTTGTTTTCTAGTGCTTTTAAATTCGACAAAAATATTTGAGAATGATTAATTTCATTTTGTATTTCAACTCTTATTTCACTATTGTTGTCTGCACTTGTCTTCTTTTTGTTTTAAGAAGAAGTTTTTAACAAATTATTTTGTAATTTAATAAAACAGTTGACCTTTAATGTCAATTATCTACTTTTTTCATTTTAGATAATATAATATTGCGTTATTTGTTCTTTTTTCTTGCTTTTGAAAATGAAAGGTGTTATTACAAAATTTAAATGGAATGTAACTATAGAAACAAGAATATCACTCAAGTACGGAATAAAAATGAGAAAGTTACTGAGAGATTTAATTTTATTAAATTTGCATGAGATATTTAATTGTGTTTTATATAATTGTTAGCTACTTTTAATCATAAGGCTATTAAATTTCTTGTCACTATGCCAAATGCTTTGTTGTAGATTTTTCGGGTGCCGCTGTGGCTGATTGGTAGCAATGCTAGTCTACTAGTCCAAAGCTCGTGAGCTCGATTCTTACGTAATTATCAATGGTAATTCAGACTAGAATAGAGAATTAGCAAGAACCTTAACACAAGCCACGAAGAAAAAAGGGAGAGAATATCAATAACTATCAAATGACATACAGCTCTAAGAGTGATAGTATGAATTGATTAGAAGCAGCGTTGTCATTGTTGGTAAAGTCCTACCAAATTTCGTAGGAATTTTTTCGTTTGGTAGGATGGTAGGCTAAATATTTTGTTTGGTAGGTTTGAGAATATGTTTATGCATATTTATTGGAAAAAAATTCAATGCAGCTTGTAAAAAATTAAATGAATTAAATCAAAAATGTTTCGTGGATCTTTCAGAATATTAAGTTGTCTTTAACTTGTGTCTTTTTTTTCTCGGCAAACTATACAAATTATTTTTTCGAGCATTATTTCGAAGACAACTAAAATTGGTTGTGAATCATAATGCAAAAAAAAAATGGTTAAGTTGGGTCGTAACATTGACAACTCAACTATGTTGAGTGGTGAAGCATAATAGGAGCCTAAGTATTTTTTTAATTTTTGTCTTTTTCTTAGCGAATTTTTTCTATTGCTCAATGATCATCTGATGCACTATTTGATTGATATATTAAACACCATGATACACATTTTTTATCGATTGAATTTACATAAACATTTTTCAAAATCACGCACAAAAAATATATATCAAAAATATTTTTTATCAACCCCTTGTTTGGAATTATTTTTATATCTTATTAATGTTTTTGTCCGCTTCTACACACAGAAAATTTTTCATGTAAAATCGTCGAAAACCAGGTTAATTTAACATTTTTCGGTAGTGATTTTGCTTCATAGGTGTTTCATGTTAAATCAACATGATTTACAATAATCTTCTAAGAAAATTTTTGCTTTTGAATTAACTATATTTCATGTTGATTTAATATTCCAGTACAGTTAAATCAAAATGAAGTTGATACTGATATAATACGAAAAATCATATTGAATCAAAGTAATTTCGAGTTTAAACAACGTGAATTTGATATTGGAACAACACGAAGAATCATGTTGAATTGAAGTTATTTCAAGTTGAAACAACGTGAATTTGATATTGAAACAACACGAAGAATCATGTTGAATCAAAGTTATTTCAAGTTGAAACAACGTGAATTTGATATTGGAACAACACGAAGAATCATGTTGAATTAAAGTTATATCAAGCTGAAACAACATGACTTTAATGTAGCTATTTTATTAATTATTTTACTTACGTGATAGTCATCAGAAAACTTTGCGTTGTAGCTGAGCTTCCCCAGCCAAGATTTGAACTCGTACCACCTGCATGATAGTCCGCGCGCTAACCACTGCAGCCACAACAGCTTCAAACTTTACTTTAGCTATACACCAAATAAATAATACCCATCCTATGTAAAATGAATTTCATTTTAATTCAAGATGATTTAAATGATTATTTAACATAAAACTTATTTGATATTAAAGTTATATGATTAATATGATTAATATGATTTCAAATCACAATTGCCTCATATTGATTTTACATTCCATTTTTTTCTGTGTGTAGTTATTTCTAATCATAAGGCTATTAGATTTCTTGTCACTATGCCAAATGTTTTGCTGTATATTTTTTGGGTGCCGGTGTGGCTGATTGGTAGCGGTGCTATTCTACTAGTCCAAAGTTCGTGAGCTCGATTGCCGAAGAAAATATATACTGATGAGTTGGCATTAGCTCCCAACGAAATGCAGGTATATAGATCAGCTAACCCACAACAAATAAATATATTTTATAAACATACACAGAAAAAATATCATCAAACAGCCACGTCATTAATATTTAAGTTAAATGCAAATATATATTTAATGAATATAAAAAATTAGGCTGTTCATGAGTAATTCCATTTAGCCGGGTGTGACCACTTTATACATATTTTTTATTATAAATAAGGAATATAAAATTTTTTACTTAAAAAAAGGATGCGACTCGCAAGGCCATTAAGCTTAAAGTCGTTGAAAAACGGGTAGACACTGAAAGAACACGATTCCTGGTAAGAATGGTCGTCAGAAAGCTGCGACGGGTGTGACCTTTTAAATCTTAATTTTAAGGAATTATGACATTCAGCATAAATTCTGTAAAATTTTTACTATAACGTACACAATAATTTTGGTATAGCTGTCTGTTCAAAGTGTTTTTAGCTGTATTACGTATTTACTTTTTGACAAAAAAATCAGTTTTCTTAACAAAAAACTATTTTTAAAATGTGACGGGTGTGGCCAATGGGTGTGACCTAACAGGAAAATTTAAAAAATTCGAAGAAACAAAACTTTTTATTGATTTCATTATTATAAATAATATAAAAATAAATCATAAGATAATAGTAGCATATTAAATTATTTGCTATACGTTCTATTATAGACTGCAGAATACTCTAGCTGAGTATTTTTTTAAATTCAATAAAAAGCGAAAAAAGTATATTCTTTTCAGAGATAAGGGTTATTATTAATAATGAGAAAGGCAAGAAAAGAAAATCTGAAATAAATATTAAACATACAAAGAGGGAGAGCAAAATGTTTCGTAGATGATAATTTAAAAATGCCTCAAATTGCTTAAAAAATATTAAATAATGTATTTTTTCTATAATTTTCATGCTCTAAAAAACATCAATTGAGAGATTTTTATTAAAAATAAAAAAATTTTTTTCCTTGCATAGGGCCGTTTTACGTGGAATCACTCTCATACAACAAATACAGAAATTTTTTTCAACAAACTGAGTTAATTAATTTTTTGTTATGTATAGCGAAAAAATCCAACAGTTTTTGCAAATTTTTTTTTGATAAAAAAAAACTTGTGAAAGAATCAACAATCACCATTGTTGATATTACACATTAAAAATTTTCTAATCAATTAAATTACTCAATAAATTGACTTGCTAAATTATATCATAATGGAATGCGCACACGTAGAAGAAATATAAGAAATCACGTTTTGTTTATATTTATCATTTACTTATTTATTAACAAGTTGCTCTGTAGCTGAGAAGTAAGTACGCCAGTCTATTAGTCCAGAGGTCGCCGGTTCGATCTAACTAAAAAAATGCATACAATACACATACTGCGTTAAGCTTTTTTGCAGAAACACCCTTGGCAGGAATCGAACCTGGGACCTTCCGGTTAAAAGCCTGGCAGACTAGCCAGTACACCGCGGTCAACGAAATATTTGTTGATATTTTTAATTGAAAATACTTTTTGTAAATTTCATTAAATTTATTAAAAAAATATTTTTTTTTGTTAACACCTCAATTGTGAAGAACACAATACTTTCAATTGGAAATAATCGACTTGATTTTATTTTCTAATGTCACAAATACAGTGTTTGTATTTACAAAAATCATTGTAGGTGACATTTTAAATAAAGTGTTAGTTGTGTTTACAAATAATTTAATTGTATTTACAAATATTTTTTCTGTGTAAATTCTTTAGAATATCTCGAATAAATTAATACATTTTTTAAAACAAATAAGTTATGAGTTTTAGTAGAAATGTATGGGCTTAATCTATAGAAATTTAAATTTAATGGCTGAGTTCGGGTTTTAATTTAGTTTTTTATTTAAATTATAATGTTTTTTATTTAGAGAAAATCGTGATGCATCCATTTTTTTTAGGGCAAAACTGTCACCAAACCAAGCAAAAATCGCAAAAAACGGAAAAAATCGTCAAGACAAAAAAAAAATCAGCAAAACTAACAAAAATTCACCAAAAACTAAAAAAATCGACAAAAACCAAAAAATCGGCAAAACGGAAAAAGTCGCAAAACTAAAAATATTGTCAAAAACCATAGAAAAATGGCAAACAAATAAAAATCGCCAAAACTAACAAAAATTTCAAAAAAACCAAAAAGGTCGCAAAAACAAAAAAAAATCACGCTAAAATATAATTTAAAAAATCGGCAAAACGAGGAAAGGGATATAAATATGTTTATGGCATTTATACCCTTTGTGTGCGAGTCCAAGTCGCACTTTACCGTAACCGATTTGTATGAATCAAATTGCTATGCATAGAAATCTCCGGTAAAAGACAAAGATAATACATTCTAAAAGTGTCATTGTATCTCATTTTAAAGCAGTTCGATTTACAAAAAAAATTTTTTTTAATTTTTTTTCGAACTTTGGTCCATACTTTCTTTAATATCTAACAAAATCTTTTTTGGAAATAGTTTTATATTAAAAAAGTAAAATTTTTTGCGCAAGAAGTATCCTTTATAAATAAGGGCTGTCAAAAAGTTATGTTTTGGTTAGATATTCACAATTATATTTACAAAAAGTGGCAATTATATTGCCACTTTTTGTAAATAGCTACTTTAAAGTCGAGAAATTTGTATGTATGAGAGCCCCTTAAGGAATACATTTAAACCGTCTAGGGGCCTCTTAGCAGCTTCAGGGGCCAAATTTTACAATTTCATTAAAATACTATATAATAATGAAATTGTTAAATTGATATGAAAATAAAATAGGATAATCAGGTATGTGATGGAAATCGATTTTGAAAGCGAAGCAGTTTTAAAGCTAATTTTTAATACACTTTCCATCCAATTTTTGTAATAAAGAAATATTTTTATAATATTTGTGATAAAGTTCTTTTTAATGAAGAAATATTGCTAAAAAAAACATTTGTTAAAAAGTTTTTGTAAAGTTTTTGAAATCAATTTCCATCACATACCTGAATATGAGTTTTTGATCCCATTTAATTTGTCTCATAAGCCCATTAAACATAATTTCATAAACTTTGTATTGTTGTATAAAAAGAGCTAAAATAAGGCTGGTGCACCCCATTTTATTAGAATTAAATAACTTTTCCATTACTTCTCTGTTTATTTTTTCGTCTCTTATTAGTTGTTTAACTGTGTGTGATTTTCTTATTTAATTATTTTACTTGCACAAATCCAAATTTGTCAAAAAAAATATAATAAGAAATCACATCTTATAAAAATTGGTTCATTAGATTAAACAGTGATTGTGTGTTTGTTAATGATGATTGGAAATTAATTTTTGATAAATTGCTCTTAATTATGTTCTTAATTTAGTTTTCACATATCATGGGAATACATACATTAAACACAATTAACTTTCATTGTCCTTTCAGTAACATATTATTATTTTGTATTGATGAACTTAGAATAGATACTGAGATTAATGAAATTTGAACAATTGTTTAATTACATACTATAAACGTTATTTATAATAAATTATCAGAGGTTTATTAAACAGATTTCCATACATAATTTGTTTCATACACCTCCCTTTGATAGTTATTATGAATAAGTTGGTGTATACTGTAATGCAAGATTTTCCAGGATAATGTTTTTAAGTATCGTATTACGTAGATATTACGTAGATACACTCTAAAACACTTTTGTTCAAAATTAGATCGATAATAGTCGGCAACACTTTACAGATTATTATCGACCTAAAATTACACACGCATTATTTTTGAACAAAATGTATTTACTAAAAAACACGATTGGCTGCGTGCAGGTTTGAACCGCGACCTCCTGACTGATAGTTTGACGTATTTACCATTCAGCTATAGCCATATTATACTTTATATTACATTTTTTCCACTTGGACTAAATATGTTTAATTCGAAAGATTTTTTCTTTAATAAAATAACTACAAAATCGATGTAATTTTAGACAAGGAGAAATTTTCAACACAAATTTAGACAATATATGATCGTAAATTTGAAGTAATGTGTTAGAGTGTAGATATATATATAATGTATTTTATATATATATATATATATATATATATATATATATATATATATATATATATATATATATATATATATATATATATATATATATATATATATATATATATATATATATATATATATATATATATATATATATATATATATATATATATATATATATATATATATATATATATATATATATATATATATATATATATATATATATATATATATATATATATATGTATGTGTTCTCATTCGAATAAAAATTATTCGAATATTCGAACAACTTTCTTTCATTTTTGTTCGAACGAACAAAATTTTTCAATTTAGAATAAAAAATTATTTGAATATTCGAACAAGTTTCTTTAACTACATTTTATACAAATTAGTTCACATTTGCGAATGTAAACTAGCGTTTGAAATTAATTAATTAATTAATTAAGTTATAAGTTTTAGTCGAACTGTATGGGTTTCTATCCAAAGTCAATTCGGTTTTAATTTAATTTTTCAATTAAATTATATTTTTATTTCGAGATAAATGTGAATCATGTAGACAAAGAAATTTTTGACTGCGCGGGGGTTTGAACTGATGTTTCGATAGCTCCCACTAATCTCATCAGAGTTCTTTACCGCTTAGAGCACTCGACCAAATTCGGTGGCTTGCAGTCAAGAGTTAATTATTTTTTTGAGTTGTTAACAAGAGCATGAGTTAAGTAAGCAAATTACACCAAATTATAAATACTTGTGAGATATTACGTAACTCCGTCAAACACTTCGTTTTATATTACAGCATGATCTTAGTTTGGAAGTATTTTGAGGAAGACAATTAGAAAAACCATATTGTTTTCAAAAATTGTTCTAATAGGCTTTTCACACTCAACAACATCTAACATCTACCATCAATTTGCGAATTTTCCCATAAGAATTATACAGGGCTGAACGGCCAACATATTTCAACATCATTATAAAATGTTCCTATCTCAATTTATTCCACCCACCATCATTCGATAAATTTAGTATCATCACTAAAAAGTGGCATAATAAAGTGTACAGGTGGCAGTGTTACATCTGCTACTTATTTTTTGCTCTGGTAGTTTTGTGTATAATGACGTCAAACACGTATATTTTTTTGACAAGCATAATTCAGTTTTTGTTGCAACTGCTGCCCTCATATGGCCACCTGTATATTAGCGCAAATTGATGGTAGATGTTGTTGAGTGTGAAAAGCCTATAAGGTTTAAGCCCTGTACAGACGGTTGCAAGATCTTACAATATTGTTAGATATGTCAATGTGCTGACGATGTACTGACAATAAAAAATGGTCAGCACAAGGTATATTGTTAGTTCACACGGGTGTATCAAATTTTTTAGAAAAGCTTACAATTTATTGGCAGACAGTTGTCTGACAATAAATTTATCTGACAATTTTGTCATTAAAGAAAATGGCAGTTCACACGATTGTCAGATGCAAAAATTGTCAGATCTGTTGTTTGGCGCTGCCAGACGCATATCATTTAACAGAAATCATCAATTATTTATCATCTGTACTTGTGTTAACTTTAACAAGTAAATATATAAATTATTATTAAACATAAAGAAGAAATTTTTACTATTTTAGCTGCATAATTTCTCTTATTTTCATTTTTCCCTAAAAAATTCTGTAAAGTGCTGTCAATATAAAAAAGTCTCTGACAATGACGCGATTGTCAGATGCAGAAACTTCGCACATCTGACAATTAAAAAATGTCTGACAATTATCTGACAATTTTTTGTCAGCAGGTAGTATTAAAATCGACTGACAATACTTTTTCTGCCAACGTTGTCAGACGAAAATTTTCAGTTCACAGGATTGTAAGAACTTTTTAGCACATTTTACTTACAATATTGTAAGAACTGACAATCGTCTGTACATAGCTTTACAAATGTCAGGGATCAACAACTTCACCACTCTTGCATCATTTTCGTAAGGTATACAATATACAAATTAAAAGTTTCAGTGATCATCCAAACATATCTGACAAGAATAATAGAGGGCCCAATGACAAAATATGTAAAGAAAAGTTATTGTCATTCAAGCGAAGAAATAATATGTAGGAGGGAAGAGAACCCGTCACAAGACAAGTCACGTGACTGCTTCCCAAGGACTAGCAACCTTAACTAGACCCAAACTTAAAGTACATGTCCTATGTTGGTTTCCTTAATACTATTTAATTTACTGTGCTTTAATCAAATATCTTTGATTTGGAAAAAATCTGTTTATACCGTGGGAATATTTTGCTAAAATTATTGTTAAAATTTTGTGATATGATATACATCACCGATCACGACTGGGGAGCATTTTCTACCATTGCCATTTTCACCCACTCATAGGACAAGTACGTTCAGGGCAATTGTTACAACATTTGTCGTAGGGTAGTGATATAATTTATTAAAAATTGTGGTTTTAAAGTGATAATTCGAATGAAAATTTTTATTTGTTATTCATTCGAATATTCGAATAAATGTTTTAAATTAATCGGCTGTACGAACAAGAACAAAATTATGAAATTTTATTCGAACGATATAAAACCCGAATAATTGACAACACTAATGTGTATATAAATATGTACACAGAAAAAATTAACACCAAAAAATTTTCAAACAAAAGTTTGTCTAAAAATAAATTTAGTTTTCAGAAAATGTTCTGTCCATAATCTATGAATTGTTTGTTTGACTACTATTTAGAACGCAAACATCAAAAACAACAATAAAAATTGCGTCGTAAAAAACCACTCCGATGACGACATACACACAAATAACAACAACAACAGTCATAGCAAGAGGAATGCAATTGTACAAAGTTTGTTTACAAAAGATTTTTGAGTGAATCGATTAGGTAATGTCGTTGCTTTAATTCTCATTCATTTTTTTAGAGTATTTAGATAAACATTCAGACTTGAACACATATAACAAAGCGAAATCTCATTAATGCTTAATGAATGATGATGATAACACAGACAAAATTTTTTTTTGATTAAGTGAATTATTTTGCTTAATAATTGTTAGCATTTCTAGACTAATTGTTTATTAAATTCAGACAAAAATTTTGTTTGATATTTTTCAGAAAATCCAGTAAATATTTTTGTTTGATTTAGTAAATTGTTTTTTCTACAATTTGTAAATATTTTTAGACAAATTGTTTTATAGATTTAAACAATTTGTTCACTGAAAAAAACACGTTTTTTTCAATGAAATTGTTGAGGTATTTTTGTCTATATTTACAAATTCGTTTGTAGGTCCGTTCATAGACAAAATATTTACTATTTCATTGAATTCTTTACAGAAAAAGAAATTTTGTTTTTTCTGTGTACATATGTACGTGAATATATGTAAGTATAAGATATTTGTGTTTTATAATCTCTATCAAGAAAATTCAATTGTTAAAAAGATGGCGTGAATGGGACTTACCTTAAAATTTTTGTTTTGTCGTTACATTCCAAAGCAATTTGCGAATATAATTTTGCTCTTGTCCTGCGTTAATATTTTTCTTGTTTCCTGCTGTTTAGTTTCTTTATCTTTATTTGTTGTTTTAGTTATTATTGCTGTTGTTGTTATTTCACTATTGTTTGTTGTTGTGTTTATGATTTAATGAATTTTTTAATTTTATTTATTTTCCTTTTGTCGTATTCTTGGGAAAAATGTTGATTATTTGTACTTTATAGCAGAAATAATAGTGTTTATTATAGAAGTTTTTTTTTAAACTATAGTATATTAAGGAGTGGGTAAAATAATAGTTTCGTATTAATATTTAATATTTAAAGGTTTTTAAACTATTTACTACAGGTTTGATAGCTTAAAATGATTTGTGAAAAATAAAACAAAAATATCTTATGAAAAAGAGCCACCCTTAAAACAAATATTCTCAAGATGAAAGCCCCAAATTTATGTACGAGTATATCCATATTTGGTTTTTATATAGAGGGCTGCTAGATCTAAATTTGAGAAAAACTGGACATTCGGG
This sequence comes from Panzeria rudis, assembly GCA_956483635.1. NCBI lineage: Eukaryota > Metazoa > Arthropoda > Insecta > Diptera > Tachinidae > Panzeria > Panzeria rudis. The sequence continues at coordinate 38,482,441 of OY101449.1, read as the reverse complement.
TTAAAATGTTGGATTTTTTTGTGATATGTGAGCATTTAAGAGATTGGCTTTATATGAAAGCTATGACCAGTAGCGGGATTCTGTAACTTTTGACGATCCGACAATCGTAACATATGTCGACATATTTGATCGCTTGCAGTAGCGATAGTGCGATTCTGTAATTTTATTTGATATCATATAGCATCTCTGTTAAAAAAAGCGCAAAGCGCAAAGAGGAATAGAACAAACAAAAGAATTTGTCGATATCAAGCAGTGTACAGACAATTTTTTTTTACTTTTTAGGGTTCCGTACACCAAAACTGTTTTCGCTACGTTGTCCGTCTATCACAGGCTGCTTTATCGAGAACCGTAAAAGCTACGGACCTGAAACTTTCACAGAGCATGTAAAACTTTGGCCGCTACAACAACAAATATATGACAGTTAAAAATTAAAGGGTTTTCTAAAGCGAGCAACGAAAAATTTTTAAATACTAATAAAATATATAGACACTTATATGTGGACACTTAAAATTTTCAAAGTTAGTGTTAATTGGTGTAGTCTGTAGAATAGACTACAGCAATTAAAAATGATATTTAAAACAATAAAAATTAAAGGGTGTTCTGCTAGTTAATGTAATTTTGACTATGTAATTTAGACAATTTGCTGTATCTTGGAAACCGTAAGAGACAAACTCTTGAAATTAAAAATCGCTAAAGCTAAAAAATTCCAATATTAAAAAAATTTCAAGACGAAAATCGCCAAAATGAAAAAAACACTTAAAGGAAAAAAGCACCATAATTTAAAAAATCCATAAAACGCAAAAATCACAAAAACTAAAAACATCGCAAAAAACTAAAAAAATCGAAAAACCGAAAAAGTTGTCAAAGGGAAAAAATGCACTAAAAACAAAAAAAATCGCTATAACTAAAAATATCGTCAAAAAACGAAAAAATTGCCAAAAATGGGGAAAAATCACCAAAACAAAAAGCCAAAAAAGTGCCAAAATCCAAAACAAAAAAGTCGCTAAAACTAAAAAATCACAAAAAAACCGAAAAAATGACCAAAACCAAATAAATAAAATAAATCGCTAAAACTAAAAATTTTGTCAAAAAGCGAAAAAAAACGTAAAAAACGCGAAAACCAAAAAATCGCCAAAGCTGAAAAATCGACAAAAAATTGCAAAAATCCAAAAATCGCCAACAAAAAAAAACACAAAAATGAAAAAAGCGCTAAAACTTAAAGAATCGTCAAAACAATGAAAAAAACTTTAAAAAATTAAAAAACAGAAAATTAAACGAAAAACAAAAACTAAAAAAATTATCAATTTGAAAAAAGGGCAAAAACGAAAAGAGATATACATATATGTTTTCGTACGGAACTCTTCGTGTGCGAGCCAACGTCGCACTGTACTGAATTTATTCGAGCTTTTTCTTTAAAAAACGTTTTTTAAAGAAAAAGATCGAAGTTTTAAAGATATACAGCCATGTCACAGAATACCATTCCTATCGGAAGTGGTTTCAATTCCGCAAGCTGCTTCTTTAGAAAACGAAAATTTTCTTCGTAATCAAACCACTTTTAAATTTCAAAGTGGAATTGAAAAACTCTATTCTACTGACTTCATTTGCAGAAAATACTAAAAAGGTGCATACTTTTGGGAGCGTCAAATAAATATTTCGTCATGAGCTTTCCATGTTAACAAAAAGCTCAATGTGAGCTTTGCATATAAAAACAAGAGTAAACAAACGCCTCAAGGTATAAAAACTTTATCATTGTAAAAACGAAATACAAAATAAACGGAGTCTAAAGCACCAAAAATGTACTTGTTCGGAATGTCAACTACGGAATCAAAACCAATCCGAACGGAATCTGTGACACGGCTGATAGTGACTTTAATATTATCATACATTCAGCCGTGTGACAGACTCCGTTCGGATTGGTTTTGATTCCATAGTTGTCATTCCGAACAAGTTCATTTTTATTAACATGGAAAGCTCATGACGAAATATTTATTTGACGCTCCCAAAAGTATGCACATTTTTTAGTATTTACTGCAAATGAAGTCAGTAGAAAAGAGTTTTTCAATTCCACTTTGAAATTTAAAAGTGGTTTGATTACGAAGAAAATTTTCGTTTTTCGTTTTCTAAAGAAGCAGCTTACGGAATTGAAACCACTTCCGATAGGAATGGTATTCTGTGACATGGCTGATTACAGCATTTTTTTTTTTGTATTTTTCGCGTTACATTTCCAGACCGGCCGTCAAAATCAAGTTGTGAAAATTTTATGGACTAAAGTAAAAACACACAAGCTCCAATACTCCCTGGCAATACCAGTAAGGTATTTTCTAATTCACATCAGCAAAATTACTCTCAATAGAAAGATGTTTTTGTGTTGATTATAATCCGTAATTAGTTTATGGTTTTGATGACCCATCCGGCAATATTATGCAAAAAATGCTGTAATTTATGAAATTACAAGAGGTAATCGGAAATTGTTACGGTAATTTGTGAATTCAGTACATGAAAATACATAAGAATCCTGGGTACTTGTATATAAACCTAACCCTTATTTAACTTCCGAACATAAATGATAACAAAAGAGGGGTGTTATAAGTTTGTGGAGTGTGTATGTGTATATGTGTGTCTGTCTGCGCCATCGAAGAGCCCAAATGGCTGGACCGACTTAGATTTACTTTTTTTGTTTGAAAAATTACTTAATCGAGAGTGTTCTTCTTTATCACCTCTTTTCTCGCTTTGTCCTCTTTAATGTATTTGTCTGTGACACTGTAGCTACCAATTAACCAATTTTGGTAAAAACCAATTTGGGTTACAACGAATTTTGGTTAAAAGTAACCAAAACGGCAGCCCTGATTATAACCTTCCATGTACAAGGAGGGACATACAACAACACAATTATTTTAACTATTTTTCCCTCATTTATACTCGATTTCTATATTCGATTTTAGCGAAAATCACTTTTTGATTGCAAAGTATTGCGTAAAATAAGTATCTATGGTATACATTGGAAAGTAAAACAACATTTTCGCAAGTTCATAGTAATTATGTTATTTCTCTATCTTATAACACACAGTGTTCCTAATTGAAAAAAGGGTAATGTCTGCATCTTTGAAACTTGCGATTCGATTATAAAACGTTGTACGTAAAAATAATAGAGGAGGACATAAACTTTAGGAATGATGAAGCTTGAACCACACGGTCAGCGTTGCCAGAAGCTTTTCGAAGAAAATCATCATTTGGCGGAATAATAATCATATTTGGATATAAAAAATCATCACAAACTTTTATTCCAAAGCTGAACAATGAGACATTTACAGCAAACTAAAACAAAAACGCATTTTTTTAGATTATATGATTTCCTTCATATCATATTCTAGATAGGAGAGTTACTGCTTTTTTGGCAACCAATATTAAAAAGATACTTGTAAAAAATTCGTGAAAAGGTTTGAAAACCGATCAGAGAAGTATATAAAATATCGCCATGACTGTAATAACATATAAAAATGCGACAAAACCACTTCCACCGCGAAAAAAAAAACTCGGAAAACACAACTATAGGCACTGGTATACAAAAAAACATTTTTCATCTTTTAAATAAAAATATGTGGAATACACAAACTTTAATGCACAAATCCGTTTTCAGTTTTTTCCTATCACGTACAGATTTTTTAATGGGCATGACTAAGATTTTCAATATGTACATCAGTATAGTTTACCCTAACTTGAGAATGGTTTATCCAATTTCAATAAATAAAAAATGCAGAATAAAATTACCTTTAAGTCATTTATATCTAATTCTTTTTAATTTCCATCTGCTTCGGAGTTATTTAGAAATTAGCGGCGAAAATTGCGTTTTTCATGCAAAGTGAATTTTTTTCAATTAAATTATGAGTTTTTGTCGAACTGTATGTATGCATACGGGTTTATATCCAAAGAAATTTAATTATTTTGGCTTGAGCTCGGCTTTAATTTAATTTTTCAATTAAATTATATTTTTATTTATAGATAAATGTGAAGCATGTAGACAAAGAAAAATTTGACTGCACGTAGGGTTGAACTGAGAAGTTTCGATAGTTCCCGCTAATCTCTTCAGAGTTCTCTTCCGCTTAGACCACTCGACCAAATTAAAATTTTTCCTTTGTATGAAAATTGTGATTTTTATGAACTGACTACCTTCACTTAATTGCGAATAAAATCAACATTTGCCATCGATTTTCATTATTTAAGGCTTATTTTATTTCTAGTTATCCAACCTGTCAGACTAATGATAACAATTTAAAGTTTTTGCAGTTTTAATTTCTTTTATGAGTTTTTGAAAACGAACAATTAATTTTGCAAAAAAAAATTTCGCCGATAATTTCTGAAGAACTCCAAAACAGTTGGAAATATAAATAATTAGTATGCATGATTGGCTTATTTATTCAAATCGGATTATTCGTTATTGAGTTAGGGTGAAATATACTGACGTAGGTATTTGAAATATTAGTCATACCCATTTAAAAAAAACCTGTGCATGATAGAAACAAATTTAAAAATTATTTGAATTTAGCCCAATAAACTTTGTACATCCCACAAAAATGTTTATCATCGAACATGATTGATAGTTTTGTCATTCAAAGTCATCTTTTAAAGCTGATGAATAAACTTTTATATTAAAAACGTTTGAAAATTATATATTAATTGATCCAAACAACTACAAAAAGTAAGGCATGATATGTTCCAATAACTATTTATATATCGTCACAGAAAATGCAGAAAGCCCTATCTAACATTTTAAAAGTTTTACAGAAGAAGCATAAAACTTGTTGAAATGAAAAATATATGGGCAATTCATGCAAAATTTCGCAATAAATATATAAATTTGTTGGTCCTTTTTTAATTACATATATTGTAAAATTGTACACTAATTGTCAATATAGTTTTTTAATTTAAAAGCGTAGTATGCAGCTCTGAATGAAATTCAGGCTGCCATAAGAAGTATGTGTAAAAAAAAACAAACTGAAATTCAGGTTGGTAAATTTCTTAAAGAAATTTCCGTTTACCAGTACGCAGTTCCAAAAGAAAAGTACACGGAATTTTGGCATTTATTGTCTATTACAGGCTTGCTATAACAATAAGTGGAGAATTTTTTCCGCCAACTGAAACAAAAATTAATGTCCAGACAATTGTTTGGTCACGTAATTTTTGACATTTCTAGTTTTTCGTACATTGTAATTAATTTTTAGTGTTTTTGTGTTTTGTAAATTAAAAAATATATAAATTTGTGTGTATGCAAACAAAATTCTGTATAGAATTCTACACGATTATTTTTCCGTGTAGAAATAAATGCAAAACTCCAAACCTGAATTTCAGTGAGAACTGCATACTACGCTAAACAAGTTTTATCCTTCTCCTGTAAAACTTTTAATATGTCCGATGGTGCTTTTTACATTTTCTTTGACGATATACATATAAACAGTATAAAAAAATTATAATTTGCGAAAAAAAAATATCATCATTTGAGGTAAAAAATCATCACATCATATTTTGGTTAACAAATCATCAAAAATATGATAAAATCAGCATTCTGGCAACGCTGCACACGGTGTTCAAACACATGGTGAGCTACAGGGTTTCAAAGGAGGATGAAAAATGGCAAAATTTTGGCAAAAATTGAGCTTAATTGATAAACGTTTTTCTCAAACATTTTTAAGAACTAAAAATTTTCTTTTTTTTCTAAGAGTGAAAAACTGAACTAAAGCATAAAATCTTGTGTATAAAAATAGCATTCCGGAAAAGAAACCCTAAATTCCTGAATGCATTTTATATGACGGAAGTTGATGTTCCTTTCTCTCTAAATGTAGATGTTGGGAAAAATCTCTTTTAGAGTAATTTCGGAGGTCAATATTGGGATAATTCCACTTGTAAAGTGGGGGAACATGCCTAATCAGTGACACCAACCATAATCTCAACATCAACAAAATTTACTCAAACAGGTATTTTTTGCTCTACTGAAAATGCTTGCAGGGATGATAGGGTCCCTTTTCATTAGACTCATTACCCAACGTCTATACCTGATATATTTTTATCATGACAAATGTCAAAAACCATATAAGAAAAGCAGCTAACATAGAACAAAGTTTGACTTTTGTCATGATAAAAATATATCAGGTATAGACGTAATGTAACATATGTTATGTAAATGAACTTAATAAATAATATTAATGTTTATTTTCAAAAAGCACATAAAAGACTATTATAAGTTGTTGAGATCGGAATGTAAGATTATATAGTTACTGCCAACAAACTCTTAAGGGCCGTGGCAATTTATCAAACTGTTTGATCAAATTCATGTATGTATTGGTAATATTTTGTTTTGCTTAGCACAGCAACTTATCAAATTCATTTCATCAAACTTCATTTGAAAGTTGTTGTGAAAAAGAAAGAACATGTGATTTTTTGGGCGGAAATAATGTTTCATTATTTATTAAAAAACTTTTTATTTGTTGAAAATTAGTTTTTTTTACTCCCTTTTTTAATTCCTTTTATTTTAATTCCTTTTAACTCCTTTCCATATGCAGTTCGAAGAGAGTTAAAATTTTGTGCGACATCCTTTTTTTAGTATTTGGGTTTTTTCTGTATATGTTTCAAGCAATATGTCGTACTAATGCTGACTTTAGACGACATGTTTTTTACATATGGCTTGTTAGGTGTGTTAGACATATGTAACTTCGCATGTTTGTCAAAATTGTCAATTTACAGACGGTTTATAATATTTGCTTTCACACGTACATGTGCTGTTACATCTGGCATAACCTCTGAGTGTTCACAACAGCTTAGTTTTTGCACAATTTTCGTAAATATATAAAGTGCTCTTTGCTTTTTAATGTTTTTTCAGCCAAACCACACTTTTGATAATTTAATACAGCTGATGTCAGATGCCTTGTCAGATGAAAATAGAACACGCTCTAATTGAAAATTTTTCATCTGACTTTGCTTCTGTAAATGTCATCTGACAATGTTGCATATGTTTCACACGGCATGTATCACTTTTGCAGTGGGAAATTTGACAAGTCAGATGTAAAACACATGCCGTCTAAAGTCAGCATAAGCATTTTTTTAATTTCTTTTGCTATATTGCTTCGATTTAACTCGCCATAGAACAAGCAAACCACGATAAACTTCAATAAATTCAATTTTGTTCATCCGTTCTTTTAAATAGTGCGTCTCCATAGAAATGATGTGGTCGCTGCGAAAACTAAGCAAAAATGACATTTGAAGTAATTACACAGCCACTCATCAAACAATCTTCAAATTTCGTCATCGGCGGTAGTGAAAATCAAAAGTGTTTTGTTTTTCATCAAACTCACATCAAACTATACGTGTGAGGTTTTTTGCACTAATACAGTCAAAAAAATCTCTGTTTTTATCAAACAGTTTGATAAGTTGCCACGCCGCTTTAGTCATTTCTAAATTGTAGTAGCACGTAGTAGCAAATCCTTTGTTTGGATTATATTGGAGACAGTCTAAACAAACAGTGTAACTCTCTTCGGTTCAAATTAATTTTTATATTTTTCCATATTTGCAGACAAATGTGGAATGGATAATATTCCTCTAGCAATTCTTGAAACATTAGTAAATATCAGTTTATTTAGTTTATTTTTTATTTATACCTTCGACCAAAAGGTACATATATATGTTGTAGTTTTTTAAAGACTTAATAATTCGGGACGATTTTTATTCTTCTGGCACGTAGCCGAAACCATTTCATTATTAAAATCAACATTTGCTTTTAAGACTTCGCAGAATATAAAATAAATAGGGAAAATTTTGAAATAGTGCTAAATTAGCCACGGGGTGCTATTGTACTTTTGACTTTCAAATAGTGCTATAAAAAGTACAATTGTACCAACTTTTGCATCCCTGATCTACAGCAAAGTTTCAAGCTGTTGTGGATGCAGGGGTTAGCGCGTGAACTATCATGCAAGTGGCATTAGCTCAAATCTTGGTCGGAGCAGCCAGCTACAACACAAAGTTTTCTGATGCTTATGCAAATACACATCACGCAAGTAAAATAATTAATAAAATAGGTACATTAAAGTCATGCTGTTTCAACTTGATATAACTTTAATTCAACATGATTCTTCGTATTGTTTCAATATCAAATTCACGTTGTTTCAACTTAAATAAACTTTGATTCGACATGAGTTTTCGCCAAACTAAGTTGAGTCGCAATAAAAATTAATACAAGAATTTACACGAAAAAACTCTTGTATTGTATTTTGCAATAAAAATTAGTTAAATAGCTGCTGTTTCCTTGTAAAAAGCATCCACCCGTCATAAGTGGTAAAAGAAAACAAGAACACTGATGAGACGGTGGTGTAGCCACCTGTCGAAATCAGTAGTACTGACCCGTTCTGCTAATGTGATTTGAATATTCCAACACTCCACTCTTAATAAAAATAATTTTAATTTATATTAATTCAAATGTTGATCTAAAAAGCCGAAATAATAAAAATTTCAGCAAAAAATAAGCTCGTTGTTGTAGTTTTAACCCCCGACTAAAAAAGGGGTGTTATAAGTTTGTAGTGTGTGTCTGTGTATCTGTGTATCTGTGTGGATGTGCGAAACCTCGTACAGGCCAAACGGCTGGACCGATTTTGATTTAGTTTTTTTCTGTTTGAAAGGTGACTTGATCGAGAGTGTTCTTAGCTATGTTTGAATAAAATTGGTGCAGCCGTTTAGAAGATATCACATCTTTTCTAGATGTATCCTGTTGAATCTGTGTGTCTTTGACACCGTAGCTCCTAAAGGGCTTGATCGATTTTAATTTAGTAAGTTTTGTTTGAAAGATGACTTGATCCCAAATCTTCTAATCTATGTTTGAAGAAAATTGGTCCAGCTGTTTTGAAGTTATCATCTATTTTCTTCGGGGGTTTTTTAAGTTTTTAATTTAATGTTATTATTTTTTATGTGCTCTTGAAAACGAAAAACTCAAAATTAAAAAAAAATTTTTTTTTGGGGTTAAACTTTTATGATATCTCTGAAAGTACTGAGCCAATTTGGAAACAATGTTTGCACGGCCTCAAGACTATTTTGTTGTCGAATTTCGGTTTTTGCTCTTTACTAAATACAAAAACCCCTTCTCACGTTATACTACTATATGTGGTGAAAGTGCCTTTATTTTTTACATAACGCTATATCGCAAAAACTAGATATGATGGAAAAAATGGAGTGTAGATTCGCGTTCAGCGTTCCAAATAACCAAAAAAAAAAAATTATGATTTCTAGCGAACGACAAAGTTTTTCGAAATTTGTAAACATGTGTAATCCAGAAAGTTTCTGAAAGTTTGGAGGATCATTCATGAAATATTAAACAAATACTGAAAAAAGTGGTGTAAATTATGCAAATTCTATATGTCACTATATCTTTAAAAGTAGAGCTGATACGGAAAAACTAATAACGCCATCGTAATCAGGAGATAAAAATATATAAAAATCAGATATTTCAATTTAAACAACACAAAAAAAACTCCATTTTGTTTTGCTGTGTTTTCAATAGCTAATAAAACACCCACAAAACAGATATTTCTGGTGAAATCTAGCAAAATTGTATTATTTTCGAATTAATTTACTAAAAAAAACACTCGGCGTATGAGCAATATGATAGTATACTATCATGTTACGTATACACTTTTGGCCTCAAATTTGCCCTTTTCTATTTTCTTCACATATTTTTTTGGAATTAAACCTTCATAAAAAACTTCCTTTTAATATATGATTAAAATGTTTTAAACTTAAGAAGACTGTTATGTTTTTTAATAACCAGTAAAGAAATAAAAATGAAAAAATTTAGTTTAGTACACTTTTCATGCTGGTAAATAATATGCCTCTGAAAATTATTGGCCACATTTTTGAGCAGGGGGTAACAATTAAAAGCCAGATTAGTTATATTAAATGTATCTAATAGTGGCCCTTATCGCGCTTGGTGATCTTCGACTTCGACTACGACATTTTTGTTATAGATTACAGAAGAATGTAGCGTGCTGTCTTTAATCTATTAAAAAAAATGTCGTATTCGAAGGCGAAAATCGCCAAACACGATAAGGGGTAGTGTATTTACATTTACGCCATAAATGGGTTAAAGTGGTTTATATCGATATGCAGGTATATTTTTTCGTTTATAACCTGTTTTCCATATAAATCATAGAAAAGTTTGTAACAAGTTTATTAGATAAACCAGTAGTTCGATTCTCTATTCAATTTTAACAATAGTTGTTAGTGTTAAAAAACTTAACAAGCAAATTGTTGATTTTGCTACTCTGTAACATTTTTAACAATATTATGAGGCCAACAAAGTTTTTTATGCCCGTGGTAGTCAAATTTGACATCCTGTAGCTCAGCGTGTGCAGTAACAAAGTGGTCCAAATTTCAACATTCTTAAAGCTTGGGTCTTCCTCTGTGCATCATATTGTAATCGGTGCGAAATTTTCAAATATAAAGATATGTTACTCTTTTTTCCAATTGGAACCGTACTAGTATTGTTTTTAGGGTTCCGTACACCAAAAGTGTAAAGGAAAGAAAAAGAGCTACGGACCTAAAATTTTCACAGAATATGTAAAACTCTTGCCACTACATGACAGTTAAAAATTAAAGGGTGTACTAATGTAATATACAGACACCTATATATAGACACTTTAAATTTTCAAATAGAAAAATAGACTACACCAATTAACACCGATATTTAAAACAATAAAAATCAAAGGGTGTTCTGTCAGTTAATGTAATTTTACTATGTAATTTAGACAATATGCTGTATCTTGGAAACCATAAGAGGTAAACTCTTGAAATTTTCAAAAACGCTAAAACTAAAAAATTCCAAAATTATAAAAATGTCAAAACGAAAAATCCCCAACATGAAAAAAGCGCTTAAAGGAAAAAAACACAAAAATTAAAATTAATCACTAAATCGCAAAAAATCATCAAAACTAAAAAGATAACCAAAAAACTAAAAAAAACGCCAATAACCGAAAAAAGTCGTCAAAACAAAAAATAGCACAACATAAAAATCGCTAAAAGTAAAAAATTGCACAAAAAACGAAAAAATCGGCAAAAATGGAAAAAAACCCAAAAACGAAAAAAGCGGCAAAACAAAAAAAGGGCCATAACCAAAAAAGCGCCAAAACTAAAAAAATCGCCAAAAACTAAAAAAATTTCCAAACCGACAAAAAGTGTCAAAACAAAAATAAATCGCTCAAAATAAAAATATCACAAAACACCGATAAAATCCCCAAAACCGAAAAAAGCGCCAAAATTGAAAAAAAGTGCCAAAACTAAAACAAATCGCTAAAATTAAAAATATCATCAAAAAGCGAGAAAAAAGTTTAAACAAAAAAAACCCAAGACTAAAAAAATCGAGAGAAAACAAAAAAAATTGCACAAAACGAAAAATCACCAAAAAACGAAAAAAACGCCAGAACGAAAAAAAGTGTCACAACCAAAAAAATCGCTAAGACTGAAAACCACCAAAAACCGATCAAAAATCCCCAAAACCGAAAAATCGCCGAAATTGAAAAAAATCGCTAAAACTAAAATCAGTCGCTAAAACTAAAAATATCGCCAAAAAGTGAAAAAAAAACCTAAAAAAACGCCAAAATCAAAGAATCGTCAAAACTAAAAAAATCGGCAAAAAACTGCAATAAACGAAAAATCACCAGAAAAAAAACGAAAAAATGACGAAAATGAAAAAAACGCCAAAACCAAAAAAAAACGCCAAAAACAACGAAAAAACTTAGCAAATAGAAAAACTTAAATTAAACACAAAAAAAAAGCACAACGAAAAACATTCAAAATAAAAAAAGGGTCAAAAACAAAAAGGGATATACACATGTGTATTCATAAGGAACCCTTCGCGTGCGAGCCAAAGTCGCACTTTACTTAATTTATTTAATTTGCGCAGTATTTTTCGAGATATCGTAGAACTTGTGCCAATAAAAATTTTTCTTAAAAAATAAACTAAAAAATTAAAAATAATTAAAAATGTTGTTATTTTTCCATTAGGCATATAAGTAAATATTAGGGAAGTAACGATACCCCTTTATGGCGATACGATACCGATAACGATACTCAAAAAGAAATATCGGCGATACCGATTCCGATACCGATACGCATATTGAAATTTAATTCAAGTTTAAATTAACAAAACTTAACAAGGGTATTTTTTTTATTATACAAAATTACAGTGTAAGAGATTATTAATATTTAAAATTGATATTAGCCCATTAAAAAAATTGAAAGTCATTTTGTAGGAACTACATTTTCATTGCTTCCAAAGAATCTATGTATATTAAAAATAGGCACATAATTAGTAGTAAAGCAAATACAAATTTATTTAAGTTGTACAAAAATTTGCAACTCCTTTATGATTTAAAAAAAAAACATGCTTTAAAAAAATCGATTTTTTAAAGGACATTTATGAACTAATATTCTTCTAAAAGTTTATATTTATTTACTTAAATGTACATGAAAACACTGTTTTGCGTTTAAATTCGCATTAAAAGAAAGAAGTTGCGAAAATAGGTAATTTTGCATCCTTTTTCGCAGACCAAAATATGATTATAGAACACCAAAAAAGAAAATTTTCTTAACATCGCTTCCAACTCGGTGATTGATAATCGAAATAGAGAACTTCTTGTAATGACAAGCATATGTAAAACTCATTGGAAATTATGAAAATTTGCACTACTTCTGGATCACAAATTCTACATTATCATGACTTCTTTGGAATATATTTTTTGCTAGGAATAAGATTTAAAAAACAACGAATTGAATTTGAATTCATGGTAAAATTAACAGAATATAAATGATTTGTTGTATGTGTTGTAGATCGCACAAATGTTATTGGTAATTTCAATATAAACACGTTTCTAAGCAAATGTTTATTTTGAAATTACAAACAACATTTATGCAACGTACAGCACATACAACACAGATTGTGAATTGGCCAATTATTAATATTTAAAGTTGATATTAATGAGATGTAAAAAACAACGATTTGAATTTATTTCATGTAAAATTAACAAAAAATAAATTATTTCTTTAAAAAAAAAACTCTGAAACAAATTTAAAAAGTATCGTCGTATCGACAGTAAAATATCACCGATACCGATGCATCGGAAAATCGCAAGTATCGCCGATATATCAGTATCAGTATTGGTTACATCCCTAGTAATATGTTCCTAACAAAACCAAAAAACCATATTTCATTAAAACCGATGTACAACTTTTAATTTTATTCACAATTAAGTGAGGGAAATCTATTGATAAAAATCACGATTTGCATACAACAGTGACATTTTGATTTGTGTGTGCACGTAGTATGTGTGATGTATGGAAATCGCAATTTTTGTGCGCCGGTGAATTTATGAAACATTATTTTTAAAATCATGGGTAATTATCCCTCCTTGCGCACGAAAGGTTAACGCTGATTAAGTCTATAAATTCAAAGATCCTTTTTTATAACATTTTTATAACTTTACATATTATGACTCAATTTCTATTTTTAGGGTTTCGTACACTTTTCAAAGTTAGTGTTAATTGGTGTAGTCTGTAGAATAGACTACAGCAATTAACACTGATATATAAAACAATAAAAATTAAAGGGTGTTCTATCAGTTAATGTAATTTTACTATGTAATTTAGACAATATGCTGTATCTTGGAAACCGTAAGAAACGGTAAAACTAAAAAATCCCAAAATTAAAAACGAAAAATCGCCAAAATGAAAAAGCGCTTAAAGGAAAAAGCATCAAAATTAAAAAAAAAATCGCTAAAACGCAAAAAACACCAAAGCTAAAAAGATCGTAAAAAAACTAAAAAAACGCCAAAAACCGAAAAAAGTCGTCAAAACGAAAAAAGCATTACAACTTAAAAAAACGGCTAAAGCTAAAAATATCATCAAAAAACGAAAAAAATCGACAAAAATGGAAAACTCTAAAACCAAAAAAACGCCAAAACCAAAAAAGCGCCAAAATTGAAAAAAATCGCCATAAAACAAACAAAAAAATTGCTAAAACTAAAAAAAATCAAAAAAAACCGAAAAAATCCCCAAAACCGAAAAAAGCGACAAAACTAAAATAAATCGCCAACACTAAAAATATCGTCAAAAAGCGAAAAAACAGTTAAAACAAAAAAAAAAAACCCCAAAAACGTTAAGACTAAAAATTTTCTAAAAAACAAAATAAATTGCAAAAAACGAAAAATCGCCAAAAAACGAAAAAAAAAATCGGCAAACAACAAAAAAACTTAAAAAATAAATAAACTAAAATTAAACAAAATATCAAAGCGAAAAAATTTTCAAAATGAAAAAAAAGCCAAAAACGAAAAGGGATTAATGTGTATTAGTACGGAATCCTTCGTATGCGAGCCAAAGTTGCACTTTACTGAATTTATTATTATATCTCAAAATGAAGCCCAAGTGCCATCCATCCAAGAGCTAAAAAATCTGTTTTAAGTTATTTAAACTTTAAACAACTTTTAATTCTATCAAAAGCTATAGATCTTTTATCGACTTCTCCCATTGTACGGTGGCCCGGGCATCACAAATTCCGTTAAATTCCATCAGAACTACCCTTCAAATAAATCCGAATTTCATGGATACTAAAAACATTTTTCGGCGTTTTATTTCAATTTAGCAGAAAGGTAAATAGGATTCATTAAAGCCTTTTCATATTTTTTTCATTGCCGGTTATTATACTTTATTTCAGGTTGTTGCGAAACGGCTTCCGTTTGTAGGATGTAAATTTTTTTTTTTTTTTTTAAAAACCTTAATTGTATCTTTTGTGTCCTTCTGATACACGCACGTGTTCAACGACACTTGTTTGTGCACAATCGCCAGAATTATGGGGGTATTTTTTGACTTCTTATAAAGATGAGTACATATGTAGCTATCTACACATACATATGTATGTGTATGTATCCTACAGATCTACATACATATGTACATATATACATAAATGGATACATATATGTATGTATATGTATGTACATACTTGGTGGCTTAAAATCTACAAATTTAAATATATTTTGCTAAAATTTTATTAAAGAAAATACTAACCAAAATTTTATTGTGATACAAGTAAGCGTTTGATTTTAAGCAGCAAATCGAAATAAAAAGTTCCTTTGATTTCGTAACTTTTTTTTAGACACAAACAAGTCAAAAAATAATTGAAAACCGCATGAGTTTTACAGACAGTTTTTTTCGTGGTTTAATTAGTTAAAGGCACACATTACAGAATGGTTTTTCTATTTTATTTTGTTGCAATTTACTGATTGTTTGTTTATACGCTTCTTTTTACTTATTTCTTTTCGTCACTTATTCATTTTCAATCAATAAAATAATACTTGATTGATTTCTATCAAATGAAATTTCACTTTGTGATTTATTTGCTTTAAGTAAAAACTTAATTGAAAACTTTATTTCTTTTGCACGGTCTTGTCTTTGTGTAACTTAAAAAAACAGGATAACAAACAACATGACTCAAAAGGACTACGCGGAAGACTAAAAAAGCACAAATGAAAACTTTCTTAATATACAGACAGTCATCATTACAGCACAGATACAACCAACCAGCCAGTCATCATCGTTCGAGTGTCCTTTTGCTCCTAGTTAAGCATTCTCTTAGCTCTTTTAAAATTTTTCTTTGTTGTTGCTGTTATTGTTGTTTTGTGGGGAAAAGCTTTTTTTTTGTTTGCCGTAATGTGGAGAGTTGTATAAATGTGTGCGTTTGCACGTTTTGTGACTGATTTTTTTTTTTTTTTTGTTAAGAAATGAAAATATTAGAATGCCACTTTCACTTTATTTTACCGTTGTTGTTGGAATTTATTGTATGTTTATCTGTATGTTCGTAATTTCGTATTTTGTGTTCAACTATTTTTTGTTGGTTGTTTTTTCAAAAACATGTGCCTTAATGACGTACTTTTTTTCAATGTGGGAAGTTAACCACCACATCTTCGGTTCATCAGGACGAAACACATACAAATATAAAAATATATTTCATATGAAATATATTTTTTATACCAACAGGTGGCAAGGGTATATGAGTGATTATACTCTAACTCTAATTTTTCATGTCCTGAACTGTCTTGTCTTACTGGTCATAATTACACTGGTCTGCAGAAAAAAGCTCCTTTTAATAAAAATATGAATATGGAATATAAAAAATTTAATGCGCTAAACTCAAATCCGTTTTCAGTTTTTCTCTGTCACGTACAAATATTTTTAATTGGCAAAACTAATATTTACACTAGGTGCATCAGTATACACTAGGGATGGGCAAGTGAAAACAATATATCGATATATTTTTGAATATCGATCGGCATCGATATATATCAAATATATAATATCGATATATCGATATTTTTTCAACAATGATAATTCATACGTAGTCCCAAATTGTTGTTTTAAATAAAACAAAAAAAAAATACCTTTCTTATAAATAATTAAGCTGGAAAGAGTTAATTTCCAAGATCCTTACTGTTCCACCAATATTTCATGGAACATACATCAACCAAATTATCAAATTATCAAAGAATGATAATATTTCGAAGACAAAATATTATAAATAAAACAAAAGATTTTGTTAGTAATATTCTATTTGATGAGAACTGTGCCGAATTGCTTTTAAAAATTGCACGAAAAACAAAACCAAAGCTAAAAAATATATCGAATTTGATACTGTCGATATATGTGGAAAAAAATGACGATATATCGAAACTAAAAATATCGACGATATATATCGATATCAATATTTTTTGTCCATCCCCAGTATACACCCAATCCTGCTTTTACACGGTCTTTTTTTTAACGAATTTGAAATAACACGGTTGACGGAAATAAACTTAATCCTGTTTTTACACTTTTTTACACACACAAAATTATATTGAGCCCTAACCGCGAAAAAATGTAACCCACAGAAAAACATTTTTTTGGGAGAAGGTTTTTTCCTTATTTTTCCGATCTGTAGAGTTTTTAAGAACATATTAATAATATCGTATAGCCAACAAATGATCTTATGCAAATTATAGATAATTTTTTCGTTAATCCTCCATGTAACATTTTTGTAAGAGTTATTGTCAGAACTAGATTTGTGGGCTGATAAAAAACTTTAAAATTTTTGAGCTATTTAGAGATTTTTTCATTATATGTATATGGTATATCCATTAGAGTGGCCATTTTTGCAATATCACTGAAATCAATGAGCACCGAGCAAAAAAAATTATTTTTTTTTATCTCAAATAACGTCTAGAAAATTTTAAGATAATCGGACACTGATTGATGGACCCATGAAATAGGTTAAAGTTTGATAAGTCAAACATTTTTATTTTCTTAGACAAGTTCATGCAAATGTCATTATTACTCGAGAACTACCTGTCCTAATTGTCCAAATATCTCAATATACTTAATAGTTTAGGAGTTATAGAACAAATTTTGGTGAAAATTTTCTTTTTCCTTTAAAAATACAAATTTTTTATCTTCAAAAAATCACGAAACATCGAAATCGGCAAACACTGTCAAGTTTTATTACTTGAGGTCTACACGTAACATAATATGTAAGATGAGATTGTCAAATTCAATCGCAGAGAGAATTATGTTACGTATAGACTTCAAATTAGTGTTATCTCAATGTTATAAAAATTTTTATGAGAGCGTTGTTATAAGAATTCTTATAACAACAATCTTATGAGATGAACTGTCAAAAAACACATGTCCATGAAAATAAAATAGTGTGTATGTGTGAGTGTTTATTAAAATAAATGAAAAGCGATGTTTTTGATCAAATTTCTGTGTTAAATAAATGAATAAATGTGTTTAATTGATTTATAAATTAAAATTTGTGCGAAAAATTAAAAATAAAATAACTAATTATGCAAAAGTAGTGCATGTTAACTCGATGAGCATTTGCATAAAATGAAATCTTATAGGAAAAGGAAAATTACGTCTTCCCCTAGCATAAGATTAAGAGAAAAATCGACATTTTGTTTTTATTATTCTGCCGACGTTTTCTCTCATGTTATATCAAAGTTAATGTCTCGTGAAGACGCTGTGTTACTTTATCGTACTTACTTTTGAGTTTATGGGAGAGGTGAGCAGATTGGCAAAGGGTACACTGCTTCATGTAGATGCAACTCTCTTCTGTTTTCCTCTTCGTAATATTAAGGAACAACAAATTCTATGTAAAAAAAACAAAAGCTGCACAGCAAGAATTTCATTGTATGGACACGAAAGCAAGAAAAGAAAATTTAAGTAAGTTGCAAAAGCAAAAGTGGACTCATATGGACAGGGACTAAATGTGCTGCAAATAGTACTTTAGCTTGATATTCAATTACAATCAGCTTGATTTTCAAAAGAGAACTTGGCACACTAAAACTTTTATGTAACGTAAAGTTGACTTACGTCCCTTTTCACAATGCATGACTAAAAGTTAACGTGGACTTTAACGGCAAGTTCGGTATATAAAACTTGCCGTTAAAGTCCACATTAACTTCTAATCATACATTGCGAAAAGGGCCGATAACAGTCTAAATAAAGAGTATTGCAAACATAACGTAAATAATATAAGAAACTATCAAAAGACAGGTCACGTGACTTTATATGAAACTTACCGGCATCTTTTACATTGCGTTGTCATTGGAGGAGGTCAATTGACATTATTAAGACACTCAGTGACAGGTTCTACTTTAAACAAATATGTTTGGTTTGGAAAAGACCTGCCTGCACAGTTTGGGCATTTTGCTATCATTTTTGATCTAGATTTGTGATATGGTGTCTCTTCAGCGTTCAAAACGATTGATGCAATATATACCGCAGGGTGATTATTGAGGGATTATTAGCAAGTTCCTATGCGCATTTTGCTGGGGCTAATGCAGAACATTAGAAATTTCATTTAATTTTAATTGACTATCTCATTCATACAATCTTTGTAAAAACAACAACAACAACAACATGTAAAACTGCATAGCCCATGAGAACAACCTTTTTAGCTGTCAAAATTGAGTATTCTGTTCCATATTCTGTGATGTTGACTTACGTGTGGTAATCGACCAATATTTCACAAATAACAAAGCTCAACATGTTTAATTCCAACGTAAAGTCAATTCTACTGTATGGGTGTGAAACATGGAATGTCGCCAGCTCTGATGTTCAATCTATGCAAGTTTTTACCAACAACTGTCTTCGCAGACTTCATAAAATACTTATATTGGTCAAATACAAGTCCAACTCTCGTCTTTGAGAAACAACTCAACAAATTCCAATACAAACATAAATATTTAAACGCAAATGGATGTGGATAGATCACACACTTCCTAAAGATGATAATGATATTGCCAAGCAACTCTACGCTCATCCACTAGGTGAACTCAAAGCAAACACTCTGATACACCTTCATACCACATTACTAAACTAATTGTTTGTTTGTTTGTAATCTACTCATATTTCTTGCCATTATTTATGTAACCTCCCTCGTATTATAATTTGTTGGGCATAAAAAATTATACATTTTAAGAAATTTGGTGTTTTCCCATTATAATCTTTAAAATCAAAACAATCGCTAAGCACACACCGGTTTCTTTGGAATTATTAGGCTAATACTTTAATTTATAGATTATTTAAATATAGATAGTTTAAAACAACATTTAATTACACTGACAAAAAAATTATTTTCTATGGCAAATACAACAAACAGATTTTATAAACTTTTCCTGAAATACCAACAATGGAACATATTTTTTGTATTGAAATAAGAAATCATTTTCCACATTGATGGCCATATACATATGTAATTCTCTCAGTGTACATTTCTTAACTTAAACTTGAAAAGAATATTCTTATTAAAAAATAGCTGCATAAAATTTGCATATATTAATAAAATTTCATAAATATAAGAAACAAAACTGAATATAATACAAACATATTGAGTTTCACTGTCACTTTAGTTAAGCCCACATCTTTATTGAAACATAAGAGTTCAAAATAAAAATAAATTAAACAAAATGAAATTGATAACATTCTTTGGTTTAATGACATTATTCGCCATAATATTTACAGCCAAGGCTGGAAGAAGGTAAAAATCATGAAGTCATTAAAAAACGAGTGAAATCAGAGCATCATATAAAATTTCGATAAATTTATTTCAGACATCAATTTATACCCAGCAAATGTGTGGGACATGAAGATACACAAAAGCAGTTTAACAACCCCTTGAAAATCTGTTCTTTCCCGACAAAACACAAGCCAGCATCCCAAGAGGATATCGATGATATCCTCAAACATATACAAACGTTCCAATTGGATGAAAATAAAATTCTTTAAGCCAATCTTTTTCATTTGTTTTATAGATTAAGTAAATTTTATTTAATTTTAATACATAATTTGCATGTTTGTTATGTTAGTGATTTTATTTATACATACGTTTTTTTTTTCTTATAACCTTTACATTTTTCACATTTTAAAGACATTTAATTTCATTCATAATTTATTTAACAATAAAAAACAACACAATAGTGGATAGAAGATGTTTTATGGTTTTTAATTAAATTAATTTGTAGCTCTGGCTGCATATTGTTTCATTCTAGCCTCAATTTCTGGTCTGAAGTGACGAATTAATCCTTGTACGGGCCAGGCAGCACCATCACCCAAAGCGCAGATAGTGTGACCCTCAATTTGTTTGGAGATTTCCCACAGCATGTCGATTTCAGAGGGATCAGCGTTACCGGCTACGAATCTATGGAATAAATAAAATAAATTTAAGAACATTGCAGATAGCAATTGACAAAATTAAATATTCAGTAAATGTATTTATGTTGAGTTTGTATTTAAAAAAAAATCTTATTGCCGTTTTTCCCAACCTCAATACCATTTTTTTAAACGACTAATTTAAAGAAAAGGCTTTTCTTTTTCTCAGCCTGTTCTAAAAAACATCAGATTTCCAAAAACCAAAATTAGACAAATTGAAGTTTTTTAAAGCGCGCGATGTAAAACAGTCGAATTTCAAACAAAATATGTAAGAACTTTCGATCTAGAATCACGCGATTTACAGAACGAGGGGTAAAATACGGCATTTCATATCACCCAAAATTTCAATAGAATTAAAATAGACATTTTGATCTTTATCGAGTGCCATGCCATCACTTATCCCTAGGGTGGGCTGTTTGAAATTAAAAAATATTTTTTGTTTTTGTATCTTTAGTTTTTAATTTTGTGCATAAGTTCAAGCGACTTTTCCTTTTGTCGGATATAGCTAAATTTTAAGATATTCGATTTTTGGCTTTTTACGCGATTTAGGTGATTTTGCAAAGTTTTTCTTTTTGTAAGTTTTTGTAACCCAGTAAAAAATAATGTTGAACAAATTTAGTTTACCGAAAATTTTATTGTAAAAAAAATTTTAAGTACAGAAATCGCAGGAAAGGTATATTTTCGGAGTTTTCCCAAGTTTTACAAATCATAGATATTTTCTAGATACATTTTTTCTAAAGTGTAACAACATGGATATTATATAAATGATTTTCTGTCTAGCCGGCCTTCGGCCTTGCTTATTCATTTTCTCCTCTAGGTATGTCGAATAGCGTCTTCGGTGAAGAATGATGCTCTGCGTAGCCGGCCTTCGGCCTGTCTCATCGATTTTCTCCTCTAGGTATATCGAATAGCGTCTTCACTGAAGAATGATTTCCTGCCTAGCTGTCTTCGGCCGGTCTTACTGATTTTCTGCTCTGGGTATGTCGAATAGCGGCTTCACTGAAGAATAATTTTTGGCCTTGCCGGCCGTCGGCCGGGCTTATTAATTTTCTCCTCTAGGTATGTCGAATAGCGGCTTCGCTGAAGAAACATTTTATGCCTAGCCGGCTTTCGGCAGGATTTATAACTTTTTTCCTCTAGGTATGTCGAAAATTATTTGTTTTTATGCTTACTAGTAACAATAATGTTGACAATTTTTCATATGATACCCACATTGTTACACTGTATCAAAAATTTGTCTAGAAAATACCTATGATCTGTAAAACTTTGGGGGTCCGTAACTCCGAAAATCTGCGTTTCCGGGGATTTTGTACTTAACATTTTTGTAACATCTGAGTAATGTTGGTAAAGTAAATCTAAGCCAATAATGGATATCAATCTTTACAAACGACATCTTAATTACATCTAAAGTAGCAAAACACATTTTTAGATTTTGTAAGTTATTTTTAACTTGCTCGTTGAAATAGCATGGCAAATTACTTCTTTGATGCAATTTTTTCCTTGATTTTTACAACTAACATACATATCATCGCCTCATTATTGGTTTAGCGCAAATACCAAAAAGTCGGAATAGAGAAAAACGACAAAGAAGATTTTAATGAAGCTTTCTCAAAATATACCCGATAAATTGTTTTTGTATTTTTATCACTGCTTTCGGCATGATGAATGCAGTTAGAAGTTGATAATCTTTTTACTGAAAGTAAAAATATCTTGCTTTGTGCTGCATCAGCGACTTATTTAGCTTATTTTTAAAAAGTAGCTTTTTGTGCTGCATGTGTATACTAAATGCCGTGTATTGAGTAACTTGTTATTGCGATGAAATTTCGTAATGTTCCTGCACGAGAGCATAGGAAATTGAGAATGGCCGCCTTGTTTTATTATACCATGATTATGCTATTCAATGTATTTGGAGTTACTGATATTTAATTTCTTTTACTTTGCTTCCATTAGATATATAATAGAGTTCTAAAAATAGCATTGTTCAAAATGTTTCAGGAATTCCCGGGTTCTCGGGAACGCAACAAAAATTTTTCCGATTTCCGGAAGTAAAAATATGTCGGAAATTTGGAAGCACTACATAAGTGATTGCAAGGCATCTATTATTTTTACAGTAGTAATGGGGTTTAAACAGTTTTACAACAACAATCGTGCATTTTTTATTCTTGGTGTCCTTTTCCAATTTTATTGATTTTGAACCAATTTCGAAGTTTTTTTTATTGTTGCTGCTATTGATTCGATCTATTTTTCTTAATTTGAGATTATGATATTAGATATGGAACAATGTGTTTATATTGCTCGATAGCGAATGCCATAATCTCAAAAAAAAAAGTAGATTGATTCAGCTCGATATCGAAAGCGAGGATTAGGCCGCTTCCTTTAGTCAATCTCAAAAGCCATCATGTGAATTGCGACTTGTCAACAAAATCAAACACTTACCTGCCCATGATTTTGTTCATCCAACCAATACCCTCACGACAAGGTGTACATTGACCGCAACTTTCGTGTTTATAGAATGAAATTAAACGAGCGATTGCCTTAATTACATCTGTTGACTTGTCCATAACAATGATGGCAGCTGTACCCAAAGAAGTTTGGGCAGCAATCAGACCATCAAAATCCATTATCACATCATCGCAGACATTCTTTGGAATGATAGGAGTGGAAGAGCCACCGGGAATAACACCCAAAAGATTATCCCAACCACCTCGAACACCACCAGCATGACGTTCGATAAGTTCCTTCAAAGTAATGGACATTTCTTCCTCAACGGTGCATGGTGTATTAACATGGCCGGATATATTGAAAAGCTTTGTACCCGAATTACGAGTGCGACCGAAACTGGCAAACCAAGCACCACCACGACGGCAAATTGTTGGTGAAACAGCTACAGTTTCAACATTGGTTACAGTTGTGGGGCAACCGAAGACACCAACATCAGCAGGGAATGGAGGCTTTAGGCGAGGCTTTCCCTGTTTGCCTTCGAGAGATTCAATTAAAGCGGTTTCTTCGCCACAAATATAGGCGCCAGCACCGCGATGCATGAATACATCAAAATCGTATCCAGATCCACAGGCATTTTTACCAATCAAACCAGCTTGATAAGCTTCAGCAATGGCCAATTGCATGTTAGAGGCCTCATTGTAAAATTCACCACGAATGTATATGTAGGCAGCTTGAGCGCCCATAGCACGACCGGCTATCAAACAACCTTCCACCAACTTGTGGGGATCATGACGCATAATTTCGCGATCTTTGCAGGTACCAGGTTCACCTTGAAAATATAAACAAAATGTTTAGGCTAATACAAAATTATCCTGTATTTAATTCGATGTTACCTTCATCGGCATTAACTACCAAATATTTGGGACGGCCATCTGAGGGTTTGTTCATGAATGACCATTTCATGCCACTTGGGAAACCGGCACCACCACGGCCACGAAGACCTGACGTCTTTATTTCATTGATAATCCAATCGGATCCCTTCAAAAGAATTTCTTTGGTCTTGTACCAATCTCCACGCTTTAAGGCGCCGTTCAAACGCCAGTCATGACGACCGTATAAATTAGTAAATATACGATCTTGGTCGGCTAAATTACCGAATTTGGTTTTAGTTTGTGGAGGTGGTGTACCTGGTGGCGGTGCCTGAGTACCTTGCAAACGCCGTTGTGCCGCAATTGGCAAAACGCAAGCTGAAAATATCAAACAAGTATAAACATTTTTGGAATATGCGCACCAGAAGTTAAAAAGCAATTATAACACCTTGAAAGCCCAATATTAAAACGTAAAAAGGAAGCAATTATGATGAAATTATTATTAAATAACAAAAACGCAATTTTCGCTGTCTGCCAAATTATTGATTTTGTTTTTCCGTAAGTTGGAAAATTACATAATTTTAACCATTTTGAAAATAAGATTTCTATACCTTAACTGTTCGGGATTTTAATAATTTGTACATTTTTTGAACGGTTTTTAATGAATTAACACATTACTTTTAAAATTGAATAAACATTTTATAAAATTTCTTACCAGTTTGTGGTTTTAATAAAATATTTAATCGCGCAGTTACTCCTGCCATCATCTAATAGAAATAACACTGTTGTAAAAATGTGCAGCAGCTATGAAATATATTCATTAAAAATATAGTACCAAAAATTTCAATTGTGCTCCGAATGTCATCAGACGTTAAACTGTAATCATTATCGATAACTTGATGAGGACTTAAATGTTGTCAGTTATATTTAAAACTCTTTTAAATATAACAATAGCGGTATTCAGTGATTGATGCAAATTGTCTTGCGAAAGTGCAAATGCAATATATTGTAAGAGCTTCCGAATACACTCTTGCACTCGTACTGACCGTAGATCGTATTATTTAGTTTGTCGATTGTAAAAGCTTCCGATTACACTCTTGCACTCGTCTTAATCTTAGATCGTGTTATTTAGTTTGCAGATTATAAGAGCTTCCTAATACGCTTTTGCCGATTGTTAGGTCTTCCGAATACACACATACTAACCAAAAGTCGTAGATACATTACTGCCTAGCAAATTACCAGACATCTGACCCGAATTCTATATTTCATTTTATTCTTTTACCAGATATCTGAGCACCGAATACCGACTATCATCCATCACACCACTCACCGCCACATCGCAAGCTAATACTCAACAGGCTCTGTAGTTTTAAATTAGTCTTAAGTAGTTTAAGTTTTGTTAAATAAAGCTTTGTTCCACACATCTTTAACATCTAAGAGATACACGTATTTTATTTGAAAGGAAACAGACCTTTGATGCGTACCTGGACAGACTGAGTCATCCCTCGGCTGGGAAAATAAACTGCATTACAATGGCGCCCGAGCAGGGACCCGATTCTAGGAACGACACTTGTGGTAAAACCCCAAATACAGCCACTCACGAACTTGAATCGGTTCAGGAACAAAGCAAAGATACTTTATTACAAACGGATTCCCTTTGTTGAGTCTACATTCTACGAAAAGAAAATTTGGCAGAAGTATGTTGGCAGAATAAGATCCCTGTTACCGAGAGGGTCATTGTAGAAAAACTTCGTCGTCAGCTGAGCGAGCTAATACGCTCGAAACGTCAGCGAAATTCTTCGGAAAATCTTTTCCGCGCATTAGAAGCAGAAGTTTTAGAGGAAGAAAGCAAATTCATTATCGAGGATTCAATCACTATGCCCGTTCCCTCTACTGGCCGCCGAAAAATCCCACCGAACATGCCCAATGAGACGGAAGTTATGGCTAATATTCGGCGACAACCTTCTTTTTATTTTTATATAGACAAGGAGCCATCTTTTTATTTTTATATAGACAAGGAGCATAGTTATAGTCGGGTGTATTTTAGACCCCACTCTTCTATTTTTTTCTTGAGAGGCGTTATGAATGATAGTTTGGTCAGTCAAAAATACATATCATTCAAAGGTGATAAACTTTTGACTGTCACTAAAGTACGCTAGTGTGTACACCTTTTAAAACACCCTGTCCATGTCTACCGCCTTGAGCTTCCCATCTCTGTGATACAGATTGTTTACAGCTGTTGTAATAAAAAACATTGTTGATTCAGATACATTTTTCGCATCATTGTGCAAAAATTTGTTTGTTTTCGTAAAAAATTTAGTTTTGCAACAAATAAAACTTCTTGACTTAAATGTAAATATATTATTCCTCTACACAAAGGATTGCAAATCGGCATATATAAGTAACAATGGATACTGTAGCTTTGGCAGAATGTCCAGCGACGCCATCCCAAACTGAAGTCATTGCTCGTGAAGACGTAGATGCGGCGGTAAGCTTAAAGATTAGATAAAAAATTTCGACACTGAATGAATTTTGTTTATATAAAGATAAGGAAATTTTAAGAATTTGCAGAAAACAGTTTTGCTTCGCAATAACTTAGTAGTGACGATATAATGCCTAACATGAATGTACTTGCAATAACTATTATCTTCCATATTACCTTTCAAGGGTTCTACTATGTCTATGAACACAATCACTAAAGTAAAATGGTGTGCCTATTATTGCAATAATTTTCTTGGTGGATCCAATACATGGCGATCTTTCCAAACCCGTGACAGGTGCCGAGGATAGGCAATGAGGTGAAACACGTTGTTCTTTTTCGTTTTTTAAAGCGGCTCCAACCAACAAGACTGCCGCAGTCGTACAAAACTGTTACAATAACAACATTAATTTTAATTCTAGTGTCAAGCGATTTGTCTGAAATTCCCTCGGACATTTGGTAGATTAGTCGGCAGTTTTCTGTACGACATTTCTGCACACTTTTTGAAATATCCGTATATTAGACAAGTCTGCACATTATCTGAAGGCAATTAAATTTTAAGACTAATAAATACTTTAGAAGTCGCTTCTGCACATTGTCTGAGTTTAGTTTTTTAATAAGTCCTTTTTCCAGTCAACCACTCATATGATCTCCGGTACGTTTTCGTACCGACTTTGGAATCATGTGCATTTTTTTTTACTGTTTTGTCAAATTGAAAAAATTTTTATATATTGGAAAGAAAAGAACTATCTATCGTACACATCCACGGACATTGATGCAGCTTGAAAAGATCACAACTTGGAATCTTTTTTACTACAAACTGAATTGCTACAGGATATTTGAAAAACAGGTTGTGTTTTAAGGAGTTCTTATAAGCCAAATACATTTTACAACTTAAGTTATTTCCTATGTCTGACCTACTAAGTCTTGTACTTTGCAGCCGGTTTGACTACATTACGAAAATTTTATATATGTACAAAAAAAATTTTAAATTATTGAGGAAAAAAAGTTTTTTTAGGCTTATATTAAGTTTATCTACATTGCTCAAAAAATAATACAAATTCAGCAAAGACAATACAACTACATTATATTTGATTTACAAAAGATATAGCATCAGGCAGATTAATGAACTTTAATGCCACACAACCAAAAACACATTCGACCAAAAGCTTTATTTTTAGTGTACTCAACATAATTGATGAGCAATTTCACACGACAAATGTAAATAAAATTACTAAACAACTCGAGGATAATAGTTTCCCATTAACATAGACTTTCGTCGGTATTGTAGCAGAACCGTCGGCGAAGTAAAATAACTAATAAAATGGCTACACAGTTTAAACCACTCAATGCCTACTTGACACCAGAGTGGCTTGCAACACTGTTCTACAAAAAAAAACGCGCAATAGCAGAGTTGTAAATTAAGTTTCTATCTCTCTCCCACTTCACCACCTGTTCTCTCTACACTATCCCTTTCCCAAAGGAGGTAACACATTAATTAATTAACTGGTAGGCATTAATTGCCTGATTGTGTTACTAAAAAAAAGTTCGGCATATAAAACTTCTCGTGTTAAAGTCCTCCTTAACTTAATCATACATTGTGAAGAGGGCCGTAAATCTTATTAATAATTTAATATATATGTATTCCCAAAATCCAGCAATGATCAACCAAATATTTTTACGGTGTAACCTTCATAACAGGCTTAATTTGCTTTTAAACCAAATTTTACACTAAATACAAGTTTCACTTATATGAAACACAACAATGCAATGTTGTTTATGAAGTAAAATGTAAAGGTGATGATAAACAAAACTGTGATTTAATATATATATTGGAACAAAACGAACTTTGGAGGCAAGAATGAGTGAACATAAAAACGACATCACAAAACAGAAAGACACAACAACAGCATTACCACAGCGCATAGTTAATACTGGACACGTAGCTGATTTGACAATATTGAAATACTAGATAAGCAAAACAAAGGAAGGAAAAGTTACACTATAGAAAGTTTATGTATACAACAAAATATAAACAGTACCATGAACTTAAAAGAAGATACGAATAACATAAATACAAGCTAAAGCGTTGCAATAAGTACTTTAACTGTGACATTATATTAATCTTTTAAGTTGTATTTTAATTTAAAACTTTTTGCCATTAATATTTTTATAATATATTATAATTAATATTATAGAATCCAAACAATCGAATTGAGTGAACAATTTGTATGAAAAGCAGACAGTTTTACGAGTGATTTCCATACAAATTTTCTACTCATGTCGATTGTTTGGGTTCTAGAAACATCACGATCAGCCCTATCGTGAATACTCATTCCCTCGAAATATTTTCCCTTTCTCTTGTTTGGCAATCATGCATAAAGTGTGAATTCGTAAATGCAGTAAAATTATGCAATCGGTCTGCAAACTATTGCAACAGTAATGAAAATTTTGCAGTCGTTGCAGCAATCTGCGGCAACACTGTCAAGTGTTTGCGTAAAGAAAGTTTTGATGGAAAAAAGTATTGTCAAGTGTTTGTTTTCGTGTACAGAACTTTGATTATTGCACAATTACTGAATTTACGAACGTACCCGAAAATTCGAAAAATTCCCCTCATCATGAATGATTTTTTTTCACGTAGAATTTTTCCCCTGTTTTTGTTCACTTTATTTTAGCAGGCAAACTAGATAAAAACATCATGTAATTGCTATTTTATCCTTCCAATTAATTATTAAAGCATAAAAATGTTCATTTTTAGGACAAACTCAGTAAATAGTGTTCATTTATCGTAATATTAACGCATTTACTTTAATGCTAACTCCTTGCAACACCTTTCTATCACTCATGAACTCAATTTTGAGGTAATGTTATAGCAAATGCAAAATATATAAAAACCCAGTTTTACTCACTCTTGAGAAAATTTAATTTAACACCAAAAGACTTAACACTAAAGATAATCCCAATTCTTAGCACTGCATTTTTTTATTTGTTAACGAAAACTTCTTTGATTTTTAATTTATTTTATTAAGCTTCTTCCTTATTTACATTCACTGAGAACTGATAGCGGGAAAATGTTCAAGGGAACTTCACGATAGCAATTTTCCCTCGAAGGGAAATGAAAATTTATTGGTAACATAAATTTCACTGGTTATTTGCGATAAGGATGATTAATATCATTCTGTAAGTGAATAACGTTCCTTTTTGGTGTGCTTATTTGTAATATTTATTCGACCCTGTTCTGTAAACCGAATCCGAGTAAATTTCTCGTTTTCCAAAAATAAATAATGTCCCCATGGATGTATTTAAAATCTGATATAGTAAATTAATTTCGGATATGATATTTTAAGGTCTAAAATATATAAAACTGCAAAAAATTTGAAAAAAGTTTGCTATTAGTGGATTTAATTTCTCCAAATAGAGCGTTTTCAAATCGACTCGGTTTACAGAACAGGCAGGTTATTTTTTTATTTTTTAAAGAACACACATACTGATTAAGCCTTTTTCGGCTTTTCTGCAGAAACACACAGGGTCTTGGCAGGAATCGGACCTGCAACCCCAGGCTTAAAGTCTAGCTCACTATCCACTACACTACGGGGGTACCCCATTTTTAATTTAAAATAGACGAAACCCTTGAAAAAGTCAACTAGAAATTGATGAAACGTTGGGTAAATATTAAATAAAAAGTTTTTTTCTTGACATAAAGCGTTAGGCCTTATTAGCTGAAGATTTCTGTATAAAAAACAAAAGAATAATTTTTTTTGAATTCATTGAGAACTTCTATAAATTTGTTCTCTCAAATTTAACGGGAATAGTTTTTGGAGTTTCAAGATTCTGCATTAATTTTTTTAGTTCATTAGTATTTATCTAGCGAATTTATCTTCGAATTCAATTAACATTTGTACAGTAAAAAAGTTTCCAATTTATGAGTTTTTGCATAAATAGTTTTTATAGATTTTGTTTGTAATTATTTGTAATATTAATTCTATGAGTTTTTCATTAGAACGAAGTTGAAATAAATGAATTTGTTATCATTATATAATAAATATATCATGCTTGTTATTAGTTTTTTATCCGGATGTGCTTTTCTTTACCCAAAAGTTTTTTTTTTTTGGGAAAACAAATGATTGATTGGTTATTATAGTATATATTTTTAGCTTTAATGACAACTTGAATATTATCTGTAGATACATGTATGATTGGCCTTTGAGGCTTCCTATGTATTGAAAAGAAATAAATAATAAAAAAAAGTATTCTAAAGAAAAAATGCCCAATTTTCTGACTTGAAAAGATTTCCAACTTGAAGACAAGATTATTAAAACAAAAAAAATTTAAAACAACTTTTTTACATATGTTTTTCTAGTCTCAGCCAGTTTTAAGGCTGCGCTTACAAAAGCCCAAAAATGACAAAAAAGTTGGTTGGCAGGAAGGCACTGTTGATAATGAACACATGGGTAGAAAGAAATCTAAATGTAAGTTTTATGTTAATAAATCAACAAAAGTTTCTCATATAAATTGTTTACATTTATTAGGCTGTTGTATATATAAAAAACCTACAGAATTTGGTGAAAGCTCGTCCGAAGATGATGAAGAATGTGAAAATTGTTATGGCCATCCAGAAAAGAGACGTAAAAATCGTAAACATCATCATCATGATGAAAACGAATCCTGTTCTCATGATGACCACAAAGATGACGCACAATCTAATGATTAAAATAGAGCTGAAAATTACATTTTGGTCTTTTATTTAAAATAAATGTTACGTTATTGTAATGCACTCAAATTCCTCATTAAAGTTGGCCTTGGGCGACATATTTTTTTTTAAGTATAATTTGTCAGTTTTGTAACCCATATGTAATTTTGCATGTCTGTAAATATTTTCAGTTTACAGACGATTTACAATAGACAAAACACCTTTTTAATTATAAGTTTCAATAGTTCAGTTTTTGTATTTTATTAGCAAAATATATATTCAATAACAAGATACACATAAATTATTGTTAAACACAATAAAAACATGATTAAAAAATATATAGTATTTATAAAAAAGGACCGAAAAGAACTTGAGTAACATGCAATTATAACATTATTTTGTTGTTGGTCTTTTACTTAATAAGTTGTCTTTATATTTCATTTCAGTTGTCAAACATTTAATATTTTAAAATAACGCTTTCTTAAATTTCTTTTTTCATTGCTTAAAAAGCACCTTAAAATTTAGTTTAAATCTCAATAATATTCATATTTCTTTTAAAGATTAAATATGTTTTTAAACATCTAACAAATAAAACTGTTCTACAGTTTTTTAGCTTTTCTTTGTTTTTCTACAAACTACATATTTAGATTCTACAATAAAATAGTTCACATTTAAGTAATCCTCCACGTTTTTGATTTTTTAAATATTGCCGCATATGTTGTGAGTTTTTCATTTCTTTTTTCACATTAACTTATACAGAATTGTTCAATTTTAAATCGAATGCCTCCGTATTATTTGTTGTATCAATTTCTAGCTCTTTAGCTTTATTACGTGATCGCCAAATCTAAAAAGAGGAAGAAGAGATCTTTAATTCAAGTTATGTTTTATAATTTAAACAGGAAAAATATGTATAAGCAAAACTTAATGAGGAAGATTGTAAGATAAAACATAAATTTCAAAAATCGAAAATCCCTAATGCAAAAAAAAAAACTAAAAAGAAGAAAAAAAAAAAACAAGTCCAGTACCCGACTATAAATTGTCCCAATACACATATTGGGGCCCAGTTGGGAATGCATGGGGCGAACGCAAAAGGTTTATCGCATCGGGATATGGCTGGGAACTTTTTGGGCTATCCACCTATAAATTAGTGAGTTAACATCAGTTCTTTCAAAGTGGGGACCTATTGGGGACTTGTTGGGGAAATTTGACCGATTTTCAAAACCTTTTATTTAATATCGATAAATTTATTGTAAATATATAAATGCATATATGAAAATCTTTATCTATCGTTGGTTTAAAATGTTTAATTTAATGTAATTTATTTGTTTTCTTTTTAGTTTTCGTACAAAGTTTGGTTTTATATTTTTTGTTTGAGTTGTGTTAAAGCTTCTAAATGGTCATTCGAAATAAAAACTTATAAGAGAAACCTAAAGGTTATTTTCAAATACCTGTTCAATGATATCCATTTTAATAGTTCGCCGATTTTTTATTTTTCACAAAATGAAGTTTGTTCGCCGCCATATTGAGTTTTGACTACTGTCATATCTTTAGTGGCAATCGCAAGATTGAGACAAACCGATTGACGGGAGAATAATCAAAATCGGCGCCCGCATTTGGTTTATATAGTGCCGCAAAGGAACACACATACATGCAAACAGACATAGGCTGATAAACACAATACGGCTGACTTCCAAAACGTCAGTTGCTTTGTATTCGAATAAGGTATAGTTATTATTATTATTCTTTATTTAGTTTATTATGTAATATGTACTGAATTATGAGGTTTTACTTAAGGTATTACAACAATTAAACATCAACTAGTTGAATAATGATACTAATTTTAATATAACAGAAATTTAGGAAGTGTTTCAAAAAACCTTTAATAACACTGTGCTACACTAAAATTATTCAGGGGCTCTCATACACCAATTCTGTTTGGTTGGAGCCCATAGAGAAAGAAAATACCTATGGTTTTTCTAGGTCACTTTGTAAAGTGATTTTATAACGGCAAATGTAGTGAAAAACGGTTTTCTTAAAGTTTGAAATTTAAACAGCTATAAGTTTTTTGTCTCATAACGGATTTCTATGATCCTTTTCAAACTTGAAATATAGGATTCTTATCTTTCAAATAAAATATGATTTTTGGAAACCACTTATTAAATGGCTAAGTTATGGTGGTTTAAGTATAAAAAAAGAAAAATTTTTCAACAACATTTTACTTCCCGCCAGCTCTAGTTTGCTTATGAGATACTAAACCACTATACGGATTAACTTTTGTGAAAATCAACATTACTAAAGCTTTCAAAAATGTGTAATTACGTCAAAATCGGCTTAAAAAGAAATGAGTTATGGTATGTTTTCTGTTTTGACTCGTATTTATTTTTTGCTTCGTATTTAAAACTAGAGCAGTCACGCTAATCTATTTTATCATAATTCGAGAACGATTAACTCGATTTTAATATTATAAACAGGAAAAGATGCGAAATAAAATTATCTTTAAGTCAACTATACACAAGTTTTTTAAATTTTTAATTGTTTCGAAGTTATTCAGAAATTAACGGCGAAAAACTAGTTTTTTCATGCAATTACAGACTTTTTTTTTCATTTTCAAAAGCTCAATAAAATAAAGAGGTCTAAAATTTTACATTTTTATTAATAATAAGAAAGCTGGGTGTATTTGAAATAAAATAAGCCATAAATAATCAAAACCTCTCGACAAATGTCGATTTGATCAAAAATTAAGTGAAGTATGTAACTCAATTGACAAAAATTGCGACATTCATACACACTCAAATTTGTCTGTTATATGGAAATTTTGATTTTTATCAACTGAGTTACTTCACTTAATCTTTAATAAAATCGACATTTGTCGAGCGATTTTATTTTAATGATGTATGGCTTATTTTATTCTAAATACACCCAGCTTTCGTATTGTTGATAGAAATGTTACATTTTAGCTCTCATTATTTTATTATGAGCTTTTGAAAACGAAAAAAATCTGCAATTGCATGAGAAAACTAGTTTTTCGCCGTTGATTTCTGAATAACTCCGAAACAATTGAAAATTAAAAAAAAACTTCGTTGCAGTTTATTTAAAGATACTTTTATTCCGCATCTTTTCCTGTTTATAATATCAAGATCGGGTTAATCGTTCTCAAGTTATGATGAAATAGATTGACGTGACTGCCTTATTTTTAAATAAGAAGCAAAAATGTCAAAACAGAAAACACACCATAACTCATTTATTTTTTAGCCGATTTAATTGTAATTACACATTTTGGAAAGCTATTTTAATGCCCTTTTACACAAAAGTTAATTCGTATAGTGGTTTAGTATCTCATAAGCAACTTAGAGCTGGCGGAAAATAAAATATTGTTGAAAAATATGTGCTTTTTTATACTTAAACCACCATAACTTAGCCATTTAATAATTGATTTCCAAAACTCATATCTTATTTGAAACATGGGAATCATATCTTTCAAATTTGGAAAGAATGATAGATAATCGTTTTGAAATAAAGAAGTTATGGCTGTTTAAATTTCAAACTTTAAGAAACCCGTCTATTCACTACATTTACCGTTGTAAAATCACTTTACGAAGTGACCTAGAAAAATGATAGGCATTTTCGTTCTCTATGGACTCCAACCAAATAGAATTGGTGCATGAGAACCCCTGAATAATTTTTTTTCTCAACTTTTGTAGCATAGTGTAATTATAAGTGTCTTTAATAGCAAACATTAGCACAATCTTTCATTCTGAAAGATTCCCTAGTAATTGTCCAGCAAGATTTTTATTGACAATTTACTATTACTGACAGCCACTTACTATTCTCTAAGGCATAGAAAATGGTAAGAGGCTATTAATAGTAGTAAATTTTTGTCAACAGCGAGTAGATAAGTGCCAATTATTTGGTATTGTCTTGACGTTACGTCGACAGACAGTTACGGAAAAAGGGGGACTATTATTCTGAATCGAAAAATCTAAAACTCTCTTAAGTATAATTTTCTCTAAAAACTTATCCAATAAACTCTATTGGACAATTTGAAGAGCTCTCCGTTTTGCATGATTCTACCGCTTGCATGCCACCCCACTATTCTTTCTCGTCTAGTGTTATCTGAGCCAAGCTGCGCACTAAAATCTCTCATTAGTACAATGATATCACCGCTAGGTATTACGGACAGCACTCTGTTCAGACGGCTGTAAAAATTTTCGTTCCCTGGAGTTTCAGAGGTTTCTGTTGGAGCTTAGTAATATACGCAAGTGAAGTTCCTAGCCTTAGTTCGTGGTCGTGCAGTAATTATCCTATCACCGAAGGGCTTCCAGTCGATTAATATATTGCGGCCTTCTCTGGATAATAGTGAGCCGACTCCACTAGATTTTGGCTGGTCCGGTGGTCTGTCGTAGTATAAAAGCGTGAGCTTTTCAAATCTACTGATTTCTTCTGCTTATGGACCTCTAGTTTTGCACAATCCTAAAAGTAGGAGATTATAGTTGACGAGTTCTCTGTATTCTTGCCACAGTGTGGATGTATCAAGGAGTGTGCGTACTTTCCATGTTCCGATTCGGGATCCGTTGGTTTATGTTGTTTGTTGTGGTTTCAGTAATTGTTTCGGGTTAGGACATGGAAATGATTCGCCCTCTTGTCCGATCCTAGGGGCTGCCAACAACCTCTATGTAGAATAGCAAGAAAAATGGGAAGATGGGCATCTGAGTTTCGGTTACTTTTTGTGTGCCATTTGTCACTTACTTCACGAGATGCATGGGTGCCAGTATGGCATTCAGGTTTTTCGGGTGCACGCGCTCCCAGGGGGTAATTGGTAGTAGTGAGCTGCTTGGGAATTTCAGAACCGAGAAATTGCTTCTTCTCACCCCCATATAGCTTTCTACCTCTGTGTGACGTTATTTTTAGAAAAGATCTACAATCTTTTTTTATTAAAATTTTTTTTGTGATTCCGAATTTGGTTATATTAATTTGTATTTTTAGTTGCATATCTGATGATATTTTTGTGAATTCTTCATTTGTTTACCATATTTCGAACTTTCATAGATTTTCGGTTTTTTTAGTTTATAGTAAATTTTAGAGTTTTCGACAAAAATTTTTAAACTGCAGACTTTTCTTTTGAGTTTTAATTCTTTTAGTTAGGTTATCAGGTTGCTGGTGAAAGTGATGTAAAAGATTCTAGCACACTTGGGTCCAAAAATCAATGGTCCCTTTGTGACAAATTCTTTTAGTTGAATTGTAATGCAATTTTTCTCGAATTTTGGCGTATTTTTATATTTTTTTTTTGAGAACTAATAAGTTTTTTTGGTTGAACCGAAATGAAATTTTCGAAAATTTAAAAAAAAATTTAAGGAGGATGAAGCCGATTACATTAAAAAAGCGCTCCCGGAAAAATATGAAAATTAAAAAATGGAAGCAATTTGTGAACATTTGGCCATACCTTAATTGTAAAGTCATCACTTGTAGTAACTAACATTTCAGAATCTTTTGGATTAAAAGCCACACTGTTTACAACATCAACATGTTTGTATTTCGCCAACGAAACGCCATAATAACGATCCCACAAATAAGCATGCATATCTTCGGCACCACTAAATTACAACAAATACTTTCAATGTTGGTAAACAAATTAAAAATAATATTCCTCCTCCTACCTGGCTACATAGTCATCACAAACATCTAGGAATATAAAGAAACATTCTGTACTGGGTGTATATGCTTTGTGGGCACGCAACATATTTCCTACGCGTTTAAGAGTCATAAGATCAATAACATGTATATCGATTTCTTGAGCGATAGGTGGGGGCTCCAAGGCATTTGATATGATATAGTTTTCTGGCCAAGGACGGGTGTTAACATAAAGATATCTAAAGAAAGTATTATGACATAGAAATAATTTGAGATTTGAAATTGAAAATATTTAACCTGTGATCTGGACTCAAAGCCATTCCTATTATGTGACCATGCAAGTCAATGACTTTGTCAACTTTATCAAAACGATCTGCAACAGCATCATAATTCCACCAATCAGGATCGGGATCTCTTAATTGATTCTGGAATAAGGTTTCACAATGTAAGTTCTTATGATGTTTATTACATTTTTCTATAAAACTCACTTGTTTCTCTGCTTTTTTGGCAGCAATTCTCTCCTTTAGTGAAGGACCCGGGTCAAGTTTTTTGGGAAATGTAACATGTTTTATACGTTTTATGCCAATCTGATGTGGTGTATAAGTTTTCGAGCCTGTAGAAAATATTAAATATTTTGGTATGGAATTTTCCATATCATCATATTCCTCGGCTGACTCCATGGGATCATCTTCGTCATCTTCTTCATTGCCGGAGTCCTCAGGACTATTATCACCATTGAATAAACGACGATATTCTTCTGCGAAATGTATGGAAATGTCATCATTTTGTATTGTAGAACGACCCGAGGATGTAGAAGGTAAAGAAGTATCTAAGCAACGCGAGTTTGAGGTAGTAGGAGAATGTCTTAAAGTGGCCATTTGAGAAAGTGGATTTCCCACAGTATCATTCTGTAAAGATTCTGGCCGCATTTCAGTGTCTTCATGCTGCTTAGTTAAACAAAATTTATTTTTTATTGAAATCTAAAATTTTATTTAAAATTTATATTACCTCCTCTGTAGCATCAATAACAAGATTCTGTTCGGCCAAGGGATCATTTGTGTCATCCAACCAGGGACATTTGGCCATCATTATGGCTCTAACAGAACTTGCATTGCGATTGTAAAACTTATACAATTGATTCATTATTGGCACATGTTCTGAGTCCACTTCCTGATTGGCCTTATTCAGCCATAATACCGAGGTACTAACTAAATGGGCTAACCAGTGCAAATCGCCTGATATTAGATACTGATCACTAAACCAGGTACCAAATATATCGTAGGGTCGATTCAAGACACGGCAACGTAAATGGGAGCCATCTGTTGAAGAAAAATCATTTCTAATTGTTATTTCAGGTATTCAAATGTAAAAGTTTACCTTTTTCACCGACTGTAAACACCGCTATTTCACCAGATGTACTGTGTGGTGAGCCAAAATGTACACCAGATACTAAAAGCAGCGTATCGCTTTGATTAAATTGTGAGTATTGTGTATATTTCCAACTGAATTGTTTCATGTTGTGTGAGTATTTTTCGGTACAGGGATGACCGGAATTCCATATCTGTAAAACGTTGAAGAGTAGATAATTTAAGTAAAAGTTCCTAAAATATTTCGAAATAGAAGCTCGAAAACAATTTTGCTTTACTTTATTACATCGTGAATAGCAGAATAAGAAAACGAGGTCGTCCGCTACACAAGTGGAGGTGCCAACTTGAACTCGAAGAAAGCCATATCATCATATATCATCTAACAGAAATGCCTGGAGTCAATTTGTAGTGGCCTTTTGTTCCTTGTAGGAATAACGGGACATGATAACAATAAAAGCTACATCATGAAGTCTTAGTTTGTTTTAGTTTTACATATTTCTTTTCCTTCCTTTCCATACTACCGACAACAGATTATCGTTTGAATCGAAAGAAACTGATGCTAAAAGTTACAAAAATTCTATTTTATATAGAGCTGAATGTACCTTTTTTAACAGCGAGAACCCTCTGACCTTGCATCGACAATAATAAAAGGATGACAGTTCTTAAATTTTTAAAGGTTGCATTTGGTTAATAACATGGCTACAGTCGTAAAGCAGTTCTGGGATGGGGAACAGCTTTCCGCGTCACTGTAATTATTTTTTAAATGCGATCAGGCTTGTGTTTGCTGTTTGGTCTTCGAGAGTTTTGCTTATCGCTCTCAAACGTGTTAATGGTCTAATCCGACCAACTGTATCACGCTACGGTTTTTTGTTGAATTTTCCATTACCGCGAGCCACTGTTTTTAATATGATTACACTGGTGGAGACCATTTAAACTCTATAAGTAGATGTTAGAAATTTCAATTCCTATACGACGGTATAGGTCGCTTGGCAGTTCCTGATGGAGGCCTTTACTCGTAGGATATCCTGGCATTTCGACACGCGCCGCCTTCGCAATTTTAATTTTAAGAATCCCAAAAAAATATCGGTGCTACAATCACAGCACGCAGCACTTTTGGCCTACTTGCTAAACTGATGTGTTTCCGCTACAACGGCTACTGAGTTAGTTATCAAGACGGGGGTATCACCGTCTTCGCTTCCTGGGCAAAAGATCCTTCGATAGACTCTCTTAGTCATCAGGTAGGGAACCCAAAAATATAAATTCTTACATTAGGAGCAGCTGCTGGTTCCGCACCGGCTCCCTTTGACGTAATTTGTATACGGTCTATCCTTTAGTCCTTTACAATTCTTCTACGCCTATTCTTCAATCTTTGCTTCATGACTTTTCTCTTGTTCTTCCACAGATCTTCACAAAGGGATCATAATCTTAAGGAGCCAAATAGACTACACAAGCGGCTTGCCAAACATTGAACAAATTTACGTTTGTAGAAGCCTGTTGTGGAATCTATTGCTGTGTTTTCGTGTTTGACAAGCGGCTTGGCAAGCCGTTTGAAGAAAAACAAAAAAAATTTTGATATTTTGACTCCCATATAGAATTTGTGGCAAACTGCTCGTGTAGTCTATTGTAAAATTGGTTAATTTGCAACAAAATGTCCATAGTGAGGTTGTCGTGGAAAATTACAATTTAAGTTAGTGATTAAAGTGAAAAATCATTGCTTGTGGGAGCTAGTTTTGTGTAGTCTGTATGCAAATGATAAAAAGCGTGTTAAAAAGTATGTTTGTCAAGCCGCTTGCGTAGTTTATTTGGCAATTTAGACTCAAGTGTGCTAGGATAGGAGCGTGGTAGGTTTAATAATGTTAATGTCAAAGAGGATGAAATTTCCTCCTACCTACCCTCGTGGTCCTATTTAAAACATTTATAGCCTATTTCTTCTTTTAGACTCCGATCTATCTATGTTTTGAATTTCATCAAAATCAGTTAGTTTCGAAGAGGCAGAAATTGCCCCTACCACTCCTCGTGCTCCTATTTAAAAAAATGTATAGCCTATGTGCTTTTCTAGATTCAAATCTATCTATGTTTTGAATTTCATCAAAATCGGATAGATAGTTTCAAAGAGGACGAAATTTCCCCCTAACACCCGTTCTGGTCCTATTTTTTTAAAAGTTTATAGCCTATGTGCTTTTCTAGACTCAGATCTATCTATGCTTTGAATTGTATAAAAATTGGATAAATAGTTTCAAAGAGGAAGAAATGTCCCCTATCTTCCCTGGTTGTCCTACTATTTTTCAAAAAAAATTATAGCCTATGTCTTCTTTTAGGTTCATATCTATCTATGTTTTGAATTTAGCCAAAATCGGAAAAATAGTTCCAAGGAGGACGAAATATCCCCCACCTCCCTCGTGGTCTAATTGTTGAAAAAAAGTATAGCATATGCCTTTTTTCAAGTCAGATCTATCTATGTTTTGAATTTCATCAAAATCGGCTAGATTGTTTTGGAGAGTCAGAAATTGCCCCTATCCCACTTCGTGCTCCTATTTTTGAAACCATGTATAGCCTATGTGCTTTTCTAGACTCAGATCTATCTATGTTTTGAATATCATCAAAATCGTATAGTTTCAAAGAGGACGAAATTTCCCCCTACCTCCTCTAGTGGTCCTATTTTTGATAGAATGTATAGTATATGTGTTCTTTTAGACTCAGTTCTATCTGTGTTTTGAATTTTATCAAAATCGGATAGATAGTTTCAAAGAGGACGAAATTTCCCACTACCTCCCCTCGTGAACTTATTTTTGATAAAATGTATAGTATATGTGTTCTTTTAGACTCAGATCTATATATGTTTTGAATTTCATCAAAATCGGATAAATAGTTTCAAAGAGGACGAAATATCCACCTACCTCCCTTCATGGTCCTA
The DNA here is from genome assembly GCA_956483635.1 of Panzeria rudis. Lineage (NCBI taxonomy): Eukaryota > Metazoa > Arthropoda > Insecta > Diptera > Tachinidae > Panzeria > Panzeria rudis. Next base: position 38,441,286 of record OY101449.1, on the reverse strand, counting down.
TTTTTTAAAACATATATAGCGTATGTCTTCTTTTAGACTCGGATGTATCTATGTTTTGAATTTCATCTAAATCGGATAGATAGTTTCAATGAGGACGAAATTTCCCTCTACCTCCCCTAGTGGTCCTATTTTTGCAATAATGTATAGCCAATAGCTCTGTTCAATAACTGAAAATTGTTAACAATTGTTAATAGTTATTACTAGAAGTATTCGGTACGTGAACACTTTTCAGTGAAAACTATTAACAATTATTAACAATTTTCAGTTATTGAACAGAGCTAATGTCTTCTTTTATACTCAGATCTATCTATGTTTTGATTTTCATCAAAATCGATTGGATAGTTTCTGAGAGCCAGGAATGTGGGAGCTGCCAAGCTCACTAATTTTTGTCGGACTATTTTCTCTAAAACAAAGCATAAAATCAATGGAGTAACTCCTACAAAATTTTTGGTGTTTTACCGCATTACTTCCCATGATATGTCAAAATATATATTTGCCCACTTGTCAACTCTTTAATAATATCTCTTTAAAAACATTATAAAAAGAGTTACACAAATTTTTAAGTGTTTAGCTGCATTAGTTCCATAAATATCCTAAAATATAAATTTCTTCTATATGAGAAGTGCACGCCTACTTATAATATTTCAAAATTATATAGACTATTGTTCTTTCCAGATCATCAGTAATATACTGTGACAATTTCAGCAAGATCACTGGCCTAGAAGTACATAGCTTTCGGCAAAACGTCCGAATATTCGGCCGAATCCGAAACTTGCCGAAACTTTTTTAGCATTAACTGATATTAACATTTATAAAACTTAACAGAACTGAAAAGTCATTTACTTTATTAAAGGCCATTTTCACAATGTGATTAAAAGTTATCGTGGTCTTTTACTGCAAATGCGGCATACAAAACTCTTCGTTAAAGTATACGTTAGCTTTTAACTGTACACTGTGAAAGAGGGCGTAAGAGTATTCCTACATACATACAGTGTCAGTCAAAATAATAGTAGAAATTGAATATATTTCATTCCATCGAGTAAATATAAAACTTAACCATTAATGAGCATATGACTAATAAAAACTTGGCATGAAATTAGCTTAAATGATGAATTGAACTGGAATATTGGATTCGGTACATATACATTGAGGAGTGTTTTATCACTATATTGATGACGTTGCAAGAACACCAATCAAAGAGTTGGGTCGGAATAACTAAAGATATAAAGTGGAATAGTTACCTATTTTTGACACTAAATTTATAAGATTTCATTCATTTCTACTAAAGTGAAGTTTTTTTTTTGTTTACGCCCGTGTTTAATCGATGATATCCACAACAAAGAATTTTTCTCGACGATATTGAATTTATCGTGAAGATTGAAAATGAGCTTTCTTCATATTTTGAAATTATTTGAAAAAATCTATTCTACAAAACAATCGATTTATTATAACATAAAATAGGTTTTCGATTGGAATCGAAATCGGTTTACCATTCCCTAGTTTATTTTGGCAACAAACTTTATGTTACTATGTATATCTTTTGGTTGCGCTTTATAAAACTAAGTAAAACTTTCATTCAATTTGAAAAGATATAGGACGGGAAAAACAGATTCATGGCGGTGACATATTTTAAATTTGGAAAATATTATTTCGATTAACTTTCTTATTTATAGAGAATAAAAAGTTTCGGTTTTGGCCAAAAAGTTGGCCTAAAACGAATATCAGCCGAAACCACAATTTTGGCCGAATCCGGTCGGACTCGAATGTATATAGATAAATATCTAGGAGCATGGTAGTGCGCCAGGCCAAGTGTGTATTATATTAGTTAGCTGAAACAGCTTCAGCTATCACTGCCACGAGCCACTTATCCAAGTCACAAATGAAATTCTAAAAAATCCTAAAAGTATGCAACACCATTATGCCAGTATTTTTCTAACCAGTATTCGCTAGTATTTTTTCATTTTCAAAAAATTTTTGTTTTAGCCCCCAACCAATGATTCTTGTTATTCAAAGCATTGATGTGCATGGCGTGCCATAAGAAACTTACGTTCCAATAAAATACACACTATTATATCTACATTAAAAAAATTCTCATTTGTTGCGGGTTAAGCATGTCTACTTCATTAGTGTTAATACGAAATCATCAATAGACTTCAGCCATATTTTTGAAAAGTTACTAAGATCTCAGCTTATTCACAAACTTTCAAAAATTATTATTTTTTAAACAATATTGGGAGAATACCTCAAATAATAAATTTATTAAATACTTATATACATATGTACTCACGATAACATAACCATCTTTGGAACAGGTTGCGAACATTTCACCGTTATGCGAAAAACTAACATGCAATACTTGATGGGCATGACCATTTAGACACTGCGACTGAACGAATGGTATGCGGGAAGTTAAGCGAACATATTCGCTTTTCCAACCAGAAGCACCTGTTGAACAGTAGCAAACAATATAAGCAACGACCTTGAAATATTGTATGTGGTTCATACAAACCTGGCTTCAGAGCAATGGCCGGGTCAGTGCGAAAATGTTCTTGAAAACGATGTTTCCACATTACATCATCATTGGCCACCTCATACCAACGTCTACATGTGGCCGAGACACTGGTTACATCTTTAATCGACAGGTAAGAGAGAATTTTTAGCAAAACCAAATCCGGCACAGTCCACCACATAGACCCTTCTTGTTCTTCCATAACAATATTTACTGCATTTTCTTCATCATCGCTGGAATTATTAATGGTTTCGTCTATTTCTGACACACCACTGTCATCGTTAACTTTTGGTTTCTTCGGCATGTTGCTGATTTCATTTTCATTTGCTTCCACATATTCCATATTTCTAATAAGATTTTGCTTCAGCTTTAATTTCCTCCAACTTCGTTTTCTTTTCGATCTAATCAGTTTTATGTGAATAATTAGTTTGAGGAAAATTTACTTTCTTTTTCCAATTAAACTTCTTTTTTCTGTTCTTGTCGTGTTGGTTACCATTTAATGCACTTTTAAGAAAACTAAAAACTTTTCGATACAAAATACTTATATACATACATAAAATAATAAAAACGATACAACAGACGCGGTAGAGTAAAAAACAGATACAAATTTCACTTTTATTTAAATTTTTTGGTTCACCCTACAAACCCGATTGTTTTGTTGAGATATTTGGCTGCTAAAACATGCAAAACTTAAATAACGATGGGAATAACGCAGATAAAAATATTACACACAACAATCAATGATACAAAAAATGTCAACACCAACAACAAAAATACTAAGCAGCCTTATGTATTCAGGTATGACTGTGTGTTTGTCCACTATGACTTTTTTTAAATTTCAAATAAAACCGCAACACAACTATAATTACATACATATGTGTGTATAAATAAAACTTTTATGGACCAAAAATAACTTTCTCTTCTTTTAATCTTCGGAAAAGTTCTTCTAATTTTTCACAGTCACCCACCTAATTTTTGTTTATTTATATTTTTAATTTGATTATACGCAAATAATTAATTGCTGTTGGAGTAAATTATTATTTTCTTTCTTTTATTGCAAAATGAGAAACTGCAAATGTATTAGCAAAACAAAATTGACGAAAATAAATTAATTAAAACAACAAAAGCAAGAACAACAAAATGTAAACAAAACAGCTGTCTTCGGTCTTTTTAGCAGTTATTTGGCAACTAAGCTTATTAATAATTTGAGACATCCTATTGTATTTTTCTGGTTTGCCAGACTTCGGAGTTTTTTTTATCAAGTGTCTGTTATATTTGAAATTTGTATCTAGACCAGTGATGCCATTTAATTAAATTTGATAAATTTTTCGTAACCAACGTAACATGTATAATTTTGTTTAATATGACCAAATTTTCGTAACTTTTGATACATGGCAAAGAACGTAGCAATATTTTTGAAAAAGTACTTGATACATTAATTAAAGCAAGAACTACCCATTCGGTTTGAATAACATAACAATCATACACTTGCATACGTCATTAAATGAAATTTGTTGTCACATATCATACGAAGAAATAGTTAACTATGAAGATGAAAAAGAAAACTAAAAAACATTTATTAAATTTATTATTTGAGATATTCTCCCAATTTTATTTAAAATAAAGATTTATTTGTTGAGGGTTAAGCCATTTCTATATAGATTCACGTTGAATATAAATTGTTTGTTGGGTTTTGTATAAGTTTCTAAGCTCCAGTTTCTGACTTAATAATTAAATGGTTCTTAAACTTAATTTCTATTTAAATAGAAAACTCATTTTTATAGATCACATTTAAATATAACTTATAACACCAATCTTGTACACTTAAATTCGATTTAAGTTTTATAAATTACCATATGATTTTGACCGCTTGTTGTTCTTGTGCAAACAAACAAATTGTGGCCGCTGAAAATTCAACTTTTGTTGGCGTAAAATTTGAGCTTTCTTTGGGTATATTTGTCTTTTTGTGATTTTGTAAGCTGTTTTTATTCTTTTAAAACATTGCAGAAACTCTTGATTATTCTTATTTTTTGCATGAAGAAAAATATATATTTGTTGGATTTTGCTTTGTTTATATTGAACAGCTGCTTTTTTAGGAAATTTATAATAGTTGATGGTGCTACCATATTTTTGTCACAATTAAATAAGAACAACTAAATACGACTGAAAAACAGAAGTTGTGTTTAATTACAATTTAAATTTATATGAAAATCAACTAAATAAATATTTAATTGCTGAGTCAAAAACTGGAGGTAACCCTACTACGCTTATTTTATTCTCTTGTGGTTAAAAAAAAAAAACTATTTGTAAATTCTCAAATGCTTTTTGAAAGCCTGTGCATAAGATAAGAGGTTTGTATGGTTGAAGTCTACTGATGATTTGGCAAAGCACCAATGAATTGCATATATACATTGCTAACCCTCAAGAAATAAATCTTTATTTCAAACTAAAAACTTTTTTCCATTATTCTAATTTATGTTTTTATTCAATAAATGAATTTGTTGTCTTGTTATTCTGGTATGTGATGGAAATCGATCGATTTGAAATCGCGCGGTTTGAAAAAAATCTTCTGAAGGATTATTTATTGCTGCTTTTTTATTTTTTTCGAGTCTTAGAATACTTTATTCGAACTTAGACTCGATTCCACTGTATCGTGCAATTTACAAAACATCTGTCTGGGGAAATCGCGCGATTTGAAATCGATCGATTTCCATCACATAATAGATTATTACTGAGATATGGAATAAAAATATTTATTTTTTATAAATAAATTTACTATTTATTTAAGCGATATTTCAAAATGTAACTTTGGACGAAAATCTTAACTTTTTTGAAATAAAGGTGTAACTTTTTTTATTCATCCCGTGGCAACACTGATATATACATATAGTAAAACTGTAAAAGGGGCGTGTCTGTCGATGAAATATTTTTTGAACATTTTTATAGTGGCGTAATCGATGTAAAACAAAAAAAAACCAAAATACGCAATTATACTACGTTGGTAGGTAGCACTGTTTATTTTGTATAACGAGAACTTTAAACAATTAGCCGATTGTATAAAAAATAGTTTTATATGTATGCTGTTGCTGTTGTACTCTTTCGTATTATTATACACTCATAGACACATTGTTTTGACAGTGCTGTTGGCTGAATTAGATAAAACGTTGCCTATAAAGCAAGGATCTGAGTTCGATACTGTGAGCGGTCATCAACATAAAACATTTTTCTGATCTGCATTGGCGTTTTCGTACGTATTTCAACCATGGAATTGTCAATAAATTAAATTAGACAATAAAAAAGATAAGTTGATGAGGCTACTAAGTAATGTAATAATTTCATTAAAACAATGCTATAATTTAATTAAAATAGTGACATAATATCATTAAAATAATGACAGGGTTTCATTAAAATAATGAAATAATTCATTAAAATTATGAAACAGTTTTATTAAAACAATGCAATAATTTCACTAATATAATGAAATATCTTCATTAGATTAGTAAAATTATTATACTGGAGCAATGAAATTATTTCATATATTTAATGACATTTTCATTAAAATAATTTTAACGAAACTTGTTTCATTAATCGAACGAAGCGAGGCATTGGTTGCGTTTTAATGAACATTTTCATTGGATTAATTTCAAAATCCACAGAATTTATCAACCAAATTCTTTCAGTGTAAGTTTATGTTAACTTCGTGATGTCTGTTTGTAACAGTGTTTTTGGCTGAATGGTTGGTGCGTTGGATTTGGGATCGGAAGGTGCTTTGTTCGATACTAGTTGAAATTAAAATAACAAGCAGTGTGTAAAAATATGAAATTAATAACTAAAGATGACGTTAGCCATTTTGTGGAAACAGAAACTATTGCTTCTAAGCGGCTCATCGCGAACAAAAATCATGCATTAGAAGAGCGCAAAAATGCTTCCAGCAAGCACTAATTTTCGCTGGGCTAGTCAATATCATATCAAATCTTCACTAATGAATAGTAAGAAACAAATGACTTGTATGTACATACATATGTATGTATTTTTTTTTATATAAACAAACACAACACGCGAAGCGATTAGCTTGTCTGCGGAAACAACCAGGGCCTATGGCGGGAATCGAACCCACGACCTCTGGAATGACAGGATAGGATCGCTACCACTCAGCCACAGAGGCACCCACTCATGACAGAATGAGATCCTTTAAGAAATAGTTAGTTACAAGCTCCAAGCTTTTTTTGGCTTGTCTCCAGAAACACTCAGGAGTTGAACCTACAACCCTCAGGTTTATAGTCTGGCACACGTGAGACAAGTGACTTACGGGTACATACATACATACATACATACATACATACATATATACATATAAATAAATAATGACTTATTTAACTAAAAACGCGGTAAGTATTTGCCTCCAATGACATCGCCATGTTAAAATTATGAGTTAAACGGACAAAGCAGGAGTAGTAAAGAGTATGTTTATTAGCATTTTTAGTAATTAATTTATTAAAGGTTTTGCTGGAAACTTAAATAAAATATTAAAATCTACAATAATAAAACTCCATTCACTCCAACAAAGCCCAGTTGTTAAGCAATAATGTACTATTATTTTTTTGTTAATGAACTTTTGTTGATGCATCATATTGATGCTGTCTTGTGACATGACTTCCCTACAAACACAACACATCATACACACATATGCACTGAAATAAGAAGTTTTAACCGCAAAAACACTGACCTTGGACAAAAACAAAGAATTTAAAGAACCGGCTTTAGCATAATCAACGCTAAAAAAAAACTTAAAAATTCTTTTTATAAAATATAAAAATTTAACTGCGAATTAAATCAAGTTTTAAATGAAGCAATTGGATGGAAAATAACATTAAGAACTGAACATCAGTATTGGAGTGAACAAGGAAATGAATGTGCTGCATGCATTAAAAAAACGCACATACTGCTTAAGGGTCAGGCCACACGGGCGTTTTTAAAATGCACGTTTGTGCTTTTTATACCCTTCACCACAAAGTGGTAAGGGTTTTATTATAGGTTTGTTTTCACTTATGTTGAAACTCCTCTGACGAAGGCCCCACTTAACATAAAGTCTTAATTTATGTATTAATCTGCTATAATTGATCGAAAGATTCATGCATATAAAAAAAAAATCGGCTCATGAATTACTAAGATTATATATACAGTGTGCGACAAAACAAAAGCACAGACATCTGGTTATCAGGAGATGATACAATAACATTGAAAATAATCAGTTCATACTGCCAGTCTTATTAGAGCTGTATTTCATTTGATAGTTATTGATATTCACTTTTTTCTTTTTTCTTGTATTAAGCTTCATTTTATTATTCCTCTATTCTAGTTTGAATTATCATTGATAATTACTATTACTAGTGTGTGTGTGTGTGTGTGAATGTTTGTTTGTTCAGTTTATTTGAACATATACATCCTTTTTGCTTGAGTTCGGGTTTAGTTTAATTTTTCAAGTAAATTATATTTTTATTTCGAGATAAATGTGAAGCATGTTGACAAAGAAAATGTTTGATTAAAAGTATATGATATTCAACTCTTGACTGCAATCCACCGACTTTGGTCGAGTGGTCTAAGCGATAAAGAGCTCTGATGAGATTAGCGGGAGCTATCGAAACGTCAGTTCAGCCCTACGCGCAGTCAAAATTACCTTTGTTTACAAAAATAATTAAGTTTCTTTGTATATAAGACCATACAGTTCGACTTAACTCATAACTTAATTGAAAATAATCGCTATTCATGTAAAATATTTTTATGTTTGAAAGCTGTGATAACCATTGGGTGCTACCACGGCAAAATTTCGACCTTTTCGTTTCTGGCAAGTTTGGAAAAAAGCTTGTAATTATTGTACACTACAGCGATTGTTTTCTAACAATTTTTGAAAATATCGAAAGAAAAATATTTTTACTCTTCCGGTATCATCAAAAACACTAATCTTTAAGTTTTAAATTCGATTTGTTGTTTTATAATTTCTGTAAAAAGTGAATTTCTTTATTCTGTTGTCTTTGATCAAACATTAGAAGATTCCGATTTTTATTTTATTAGAAAAAATGCAGGCCTTAATTGTGTAAAACACGTCATCAAATTGAAATTTATATAGAGAACAAAAACAAAATTTCAAATATTTAACATATTTTCAAATGTGTTTTTGCTTTAATATAAAGAATTTCAGAATCTGTTATCCATATATTTTATTTTATTAATTTACTAGCTGAGCTGGGCAAACGTTGCCTTACCCCCAAATGTATTGTTTTTTTTTAACTTCAAACATTTTTTGTCTTCATAATAACTCCTCTCCACCATGTGGCCACCTCTTCGGCCAAAAATAAAACAAAAACCAGAGTACGAAAAAAACGCAGCGCCGCTCTTTTTGCGCTTTACGCAAAGAGCGGAGCGAATTTATTATTGCGCTTGCCCCGCGCCAATATTTTCGCGCTGCGCATAAAAGGAGCGAGCGCAAAAAGGAGCATTTTCCCTTGCGCTTTTTTTGCGCTGCGCTTTTTGTTTGCGCAATGCGCAAAAAGAGCCAAAAGAGCATGAAATGCGCATTGCGCATTTACAGTAGTACAAAATTTTAAAAAAGCAATGGGCGCTATTTACATAGATGTTATTACATGCCATCGTATGTTTTTTTATATCACCGTATGGCACTTTCGGTTTAAGGGCTGAACCGGAAATTACGTCGGTAGTGCAGTTCATATTTCCGGTTCCTGTTTGGACCGGAAGTTGGGTCGGTAGTGCAGTTCACACTTCCGGTTTAGGGGATGAACCGGAAATTAGGTCGGCGATGCAGCTCATATTTCCGGTTCCGGCTTGGACCGGAAGTTGGGTCAGTAGTGCAGTTAACACTTCCGGTTTAAGGAGTAGACCGGAAATAGGGTCGGTACTGCAGCTCATATTTCCGGTGCCGGAAGCTGGGTCGGAAGTGCAGTTCATACTTCCGCTTTAGGGACTGGACGGAAAATGAGGTCGGTAGTGCAGTTCATACTTCCGGTTTAGGGACTGGACCGGAAATAGGGTCGGTAGTGCAGTTCATATTTCCGGTTTCGGTCCGGAAGTTTAACCCGTCTAGGGGCATCATATTTGTATGGAGTCAAGAATAAAAAAGTAAAGAAGAACGATATATTGCTGTCTTAAAATTACGTCACTACGAAAGATGTGTGTATTTTGCAGCAGTGAATAAACTCAAACTAACCACTGTTGGCATAAAAAAGAACATGCGCAATGCGCCGCTCAATATGCGCAATGCGCAGCGTAAAGCGCTAGACAAGAAAAATAAATGCGCATTGCGCAGAGAGCGGCGCTAATAAATCGAATACGCTTGCGCTGCGCTAACCAATTACTCCTTTTTTTCGCTCCGCTCCTTGCGCTTGTGCGCATTTTTAATACGCTTTTAAGAAATGCGCAATGCGTAATGAGCAAAAGGAGTGCGCAAATCTGAACTCTGACAAAAACCTAACGTCGATTCACTCGAACCTGTGTTAAAAATTTCATCTTGAAAGCTGTTATACTGGCTGTTCACAGAATCTAATACGGATTGGTTTTGTGTCATTTTCTCTGCAAAAAAGGATGATTACGTTTATGAAATTCGTTAGTACTTGAATTAACGAAATTTCCGTTGAAAAACGGAATTATTTGTTCATGCATCAGAGTTCAGGAGCCCTTTAATTTATGCATTTAATAATAGAACAAATTTTTTCTGGCGTCTAATTACTATCTAAATACACAAATTTGTAAACGATATTTGGTATTTTGAATGAAAAGAAGCACTTTTTGAAAAAAGCAATTTCGTAACGATTTCATAAACGTAGTCGGAATTCCATTTCTAATCGATTTCTGTATCGGACTTAATGAATAGGTAGATAGTTCCGAAGATCACACGTTGCTAACAATCACACAAATGACTTTTATATATCTGTGGCCAAAATTAATAACAGCTAAAGTCGAGTTAGGCCAAAGTGTATTTATTATTATACTTTTGTTTATTTCTCTTAACTTAACTGTTGTGCTGTTGGCTGGGTAGTTAGCGCGTTTGACTACAAACCCTGAGGTCATCAGTTCAAGACTACTTTCAGGCAAGCCAACAACATCATGCATTTTTCTCATGTGGATTGGTGTTTTATTGTGTTGGTTGTTGTTGGAATGTTAAAGTGATGAAGGCATAGCACTGATCACTTTGGCAGTACCGTGAATTTCAGTTTGTTTTTTTTACACATACTTCTTATGGCAGCCTGAATTTCACGCAGAGCTGCATATTACGCTTTAAAACAAATTTTTGTCACTTCAACCTATAAGTCAACAATAGCTGAGTGGGTAAAGTTCTTGTCTTCAAATCTGAACGAGTGCAGACAGGTTTGTATCCCAGCTGGGTCAAAAAGAAAAAAAAAGAAAAAAATAAAAAATATAAATAATATACAATAATAATAATAAATAATTTGTTTATTTGACAACGTATTTTTTAGCTTCAAGTAAGCCAATCAATAACTAGTTAATTGTTGTAACTATGTAAATACATTTGTAATGGGTATCCCTTATTTTTTGGACCTCTCAAAGTATGTAGTATGTAGTTATCGAGTCAAATTGTAAGTAGTTACGACTTAAATGCTCATATACTTTTTTGCTTACCAGTAAGCAAAGTTTTTGCTGTGATAACTCAAAAAACGTGCTTTTTGAGGTAATAATGCAGATTTATTAGTCATATTGTGCAGAAATTTCATACAAATATTTTGTATATTTCCTAGGGATGGGCAAGTGAAAAAATATATCGATATCGATATATTTCTAAATATCGATCGGCATCGATATATATCGAATAAAAAATATCGATATATTTTTAAATATCGATCGGCATCGATATATATATCGAATAAAAAATATCGATATATCGAAATATCGATATTTTTTCAACAATGATAATTCATACATAGTAGCCAAATTTTTTTAAAAATAAAACAAAAAAAGTAACTTTCTTATAAATAATTAAGCTGGAAAGAGTTAATTTCCAAGATCCTTAGACAAAATATTATAAATAAAACAAAAGATTTTGTTATATCGAATTTGATACTGTCGATATATTTGGAAAAATATCGATATCGATATTAAAAATATTGACAATATTGACACAGGGTGCCCCTGTGGCTGAGTGGTAGCGATGCTAGCCTGTCAGTCCAGAGATCGCGGGTTCGATTTCCGCCATAGACCCTGGGTGTTTTACGTATGGAAAACATCGTTACGACCCATTGTAATTTCGTCTGTATTTGTTTTTTTCCAAAGAATTTTTTTAAGTCAAGCTGAAGTTCTTTAATTTTATTTTTATTTAAAAAAATTTTAGTTTATGATGAATGAAATTATTTTCGAACCTTTGTTAGCAAATTCTTTAAGGACTATAGACTCGAGAAACTCCCATTAATAGTTCCAAGCCAAAAGTTTTTGATTTTTAATAAAGGTACGACAGTTTTTCATAAGGGCAGCCATAGATAAAATCACTTTTAAAAATTTATTAGCCTTCTGCACCCTTATTCTGTAATTCGCTAAAGCTAAATCTCTATCGCTAAAAATCTATAAAGTCGATTTAGTGATTTTTGGCTATGAATACAATTTCGCAACGTGTATTGCTAAATTTGGCAATGTGATAAAAATTGATTCCGACGAAATTTTCGCATTTTATGGCATCGCTAAAATTTTGAATTTTGTATTTATTCAGCATTTTAACGATCGAGCTTTAGCTTTAACGAATTACAGAATAATGGTGCTGGTTTGCAAAGGAAAAGCACTTGTTGTGCTCAGAATAGAAAAAAATTTTTAGATTTACAAATAGATTCTTAGCTTGAATCTTGACAAGCCTTAAAAAAACTTGACAATCCAGCCAAAGTACATGCTTCAATAACAAAAATAGTTTTATTTTCACAAGTTTTTCTTACTACTTTAATATATGTGACCTTCTCCGAGAAAAGGGACCTAGTGTGTCAAAAAACGTGTTCGGACTTAAGACTGAATTCTGGTACCTAAAAGGGCGTTATGAAACTTTAAATGCGTTTTTCTCAAAACTTCATTTTCACACACTAGGGGCCTTTTCTCGGAGAAGGTCACATATAATATATTTATTTTTAATATTAAGTTGTTTTCTAAATATTGTAGGACCCTCTCAACACAGAAAAAATTATCGTCAAAAAGTTTCAAACAAAAGTTTGTCTAAAAATTTATTTCATTTTCAGTAAATATTATTTACTGAATCAGTGAATTTTTTCTTTGACTTTTATTTGGGACGCAAACAGCAAAACCCCGTTTTCTGTGCCGTAAAAAAATAACCCCGATGACGACATACACATAAATAACAACAACAACAATGATAGGCAAAGAAAAGCGATTTTTTGCCTGTGGAAACAACACAAATGCCAAAAATTTTCGAATAGGTTGTCGTATACATGTCAACGGATCTGAATAAGATTTTGTTTACCAGTATTTCACGTACATGCGTGCTATGTGTCGATTTTTTAGAAAAATTTAATAAAATAAGTCATATTGGTATCAATATAGCTTTACACCCGATAATGCGATTTGAACAAATCCAATATGTATGAAAAGCTTAAGTCGTAAGGTAAAAGTATACAGTTTCCTTACAGAAGTATTTCAAAAATGCAAAAATAAAATAAATTTGCAAATATCTCAAAAATCCCATCTTTAATTTTTTTTAATAAAATTTCTGTTTATAGGGCATAGTGTTATTCATAACACATCCAAAATTTGGAGTGGGAACTCAATGGGATAAAAAAATAAACATACTTTACTAAGAGGTTCTCATATTATTTTCTAAGAAAAATTAATTTAAAATTTAGACAGACTTACACATTTATACTTTCTACATCCGTTTTGAACAATACTAAAATTTTTCTTATCAGTTTAAAGCGCTAAAAACTACTGTCTCCTCAGTTTTTTTCCTATTACTTACAGATTTTTTAAACGGGCATATCTAATATTTCCACTGGCTACACCTGAGGTTTTTTGAGATATTTGAAAAAAAATTTTTATTGTTGCATATTAGAAATACTTCTGAAAAGAAACTGTATACTTTCAGTATTAGTTTTTGGAACTTTACGACTTAGCTTTCTATACATATTTTATTTGTTCAAAGCGCATTATCGGTTGTAAAGCTATATTAATTTCAATATTAAGTATTTTATTAAAATTTTCTAAAAAATCGAACTTTGACCCACGATAATTCGAAAACTGCAGCGAAATAAAAAAAAAATAAAAACGACACATAGCACGCTGGTACGTGAAATATTGGTCTACAAAGTCTTATTCAGATCCGTTGACATGCATGCGACAACCGATTCGAAAATTTTTGGCATTAGTCTTCTGTAATGTTGTTGCGTTAATTCTCATTCATTTTCTTACAGTCTTTAGATAAACATTCAGAGTTGAGCACATTTAACAAGGTGAAATTTCATAAATGCTTAATGGATGATGATGATGACTCAGACAAAAAGTTTTTTTGATATATTACAAAAAATCCAGTAAATATTTTTGTTTGATTCAGTAACAAATTTTTTTAGTATTTGTATTTATTTTTAGACAAATTGTTTTATAAATTCAGACGAAAATATTAATTGATATATAACAGAAAATGCAGTTTGTTTCTAGACAAAATATTTGATGCGAAGAATAAAAGGTGCTGTAATTTATGAAAATATGAAAGTCACTACCTATATCTTTAGAACTAAAGCCAATCGGAAATTTTTATGGCGATTTCTGAATCCAGCAGATGGAAATACATAAGAATTGTGTATTTTTATCTCCGAAACTTTCAAAACGTTCACAATTGTTGTGTAATAACTAAAACTTTTCGAATAAAATTATTCGACAAAATTTGTAGAACAAAATTTTTCGATTAAAATTTATTCGATTAAAATTTGTTCGAATAAAATTATTCGAAAAAAATTTGCCTTGCAAGATTTTTACTGAATTTTTCGAAGGTGACTTTTTTGCCGTTCTTGGCAGCCATTTCACATTTTTTATTTATGTGTAGTCCTGAAACTTCTTAATATTTTCAATTGAAAAGTTTTTATTAATGAATTTCTGGGGCCGAATTACCGCATACGTGATCGAGTAAAATTGTTCGAAAATATTGTTTTTGGGATACGGCATACGATAATCGAGTAGCTGTTGTCTAAATTCCACTCGTTAGCACTAGAGCGATCGAATACAATATTTTTTATTTTGCAAAAAACCATGGAACATTACCTATAAACCTTATTACAGTTGGCCAATCGACTTGGTTGGTTGTTGTACTAGCTGCTAGAAACACAAGATTTTTCTTTAATGTATTACAAATTTTTAGTTGATTCAACAACCGGTATAATATAAACTTGGTACACTTTTTAAACATTTTCATACGTTAGCTATCGAATGCGGTAATCCATTTATTCGATACGTGACGAAATTTTATTCGATACGAAAGCCTACTCGATAACGAATGCGGTAATTCGGCCCCTGTTAATTTTTATAACTTTACTGATAGACCTTTTGAAGCAGCTTATCAAAAATTATATGTTGGTAAATAGTGTCTGAGTACTTTACGAATCACACAAAAAAATGAGGTTAGACATTAGAGTCCATTATAATTACGTGCACAAGTTGTTCTAGATTATCGTATTTACTAAAGCACTTATGCAGCAGATTTAATGAAATGTTTTTTTTTCAAATACTTTTTTTTGTTATATCATCGCATATGCAATATCACAAAAAATGCTGCTGATAAAAATATTCAATGCTAAAAATCAATTGTTAGCCTAAATGTGGTTTTATAGAATATGACAACTTTAGTGAACCGGCTTCGCTATGACTGCAAATACAAGTAAGTATGTATGATCGTGTTCAATTTGAGTCTAAACAAATATTTACCCAGTAGATTTGATGCGAAAACTTAGCATGATTTTATTAATAGTTTCAAATAAACAAGGCTAAGAAACTTACACAAATCGTCCTTGGAAATGACAAGGAATCGCATATAACTGCAGACTGAACCAGCACGTACTTTTGCTTTGTAATACGGCTAGAATTTTTCTTTTTCCCTTGAGTCATACCCCCATACTCATAAATGATTATTAAAGTTAATGAATGCAGTCAAACCGGGTTTCCCATATAAAATTCATACATTAAACCAACATTAACTTTAATAAATTTTTATGAATATGGGGGTTATTGTTTTACACGTTAGGCATTCTTGAACACCAGTATTATCTTGTTTAAAGGTTCAACAGCCTTTTAAAACAGACGGCGGTTAGACCAGTGCTGGCCATCGAGAGAAATGAGTTTTTAATTTAGTATTAGTGCTTATGAGTATGTGTTAGTAGTATTCCACTGTGTGCCTATTAAAAAGAAAAACAACAACGTTAAAAACAACAAGCTTACATACAACTCAATGAAGTTGTTATTTATTGTTTATTCTTTAGTGAGTAGGTACATTGGTTTTTATTCGGCTGTATACATATACGAGCCGAATAATGTTCGGAACTCTGATGCCAGTATGAGCGAATATGGCTTAGACGCATTACAGAACTGCTGGGAAATTATACCCTTTTTATGATCAAGATGACTAAGATAATGCATTTAGCAAAACTAAGCTTCAATGCTTATTGAAACTGGAAATAAATAATAATTTAAATGTTATTAAAGCTGCGTTTTGAGAGTTGTTAAGCAGCTTACAGTGGAGCACATAAAATATGTATAAAATGTTTGTAGGATAAAATTTTAATTCGTGGCTCCTACTTCCAATGTTCTTTTCCTTTCCGTGAAAAGTATAGTAAAATATTTAATACTAAAAGCACATAAATTTCGGCATAAAATCAGCTTTAGCTCGATTTAGAATATTACGAATGAAGATACATACCAAAATATTAATGAAATAATTGCTAGTTTGCAAAATATATTTGTTTATATTCATCAAAATATCTAAATACTAAAAAAGCTATTAAAAATCGGTATGTTGCTTTTTATTTTATTTTTGTTTATTTTCACAACACTTTCATGTTATACATATTTTGGGATACAAATTTGGTTTTGCTCAAGGTTGGCAACCGATACCGTACTTAATACCACTACCACCGTAATTGTTTTCGGTTGTAAAGTACCGGTATTCAAATACCGTTTCCTGCAATACCGGTTACATATTTATATTCAGGAAATTACATATTTATATTCAGGAAATCAATAAAAAGCTTTATTTCTTCGAATTTTTAAAGTTTTCGTACACCCGTCGGTCACATCCGTCGCACATTGGGTTCGATTACCTCCAAAGTGGTGCTTAATCGATTTTTTTAAATTAAAATGGATATCGAGTAAAAAGAGATAAAATTAAAGATCGCTATCACTTATACTCGTTATTCTAAGTCACACAGTTTTTCTGCAGTGTACGTTCAATGTTGGTAAATTTTTCATATTCTGGCAAAAAGTGAAAAAATGGAAATTATTACACTGCGTGACAGCATTTTTTTTTGTGGCAGAAACGAGACTATATATCCATTAATCTATAGATAAAACATAGTCAAACTGCGTACTTGGTTTTTCATTTCCCCATCTTTTGTCCTTTTTAAAGGACTTAACATTTTTTATGCATGCTTATTATAAATAATTTTTTTTTAATATTAGTTTCTAATAGTTTTTAGTAAACTTGGTACCAAATAAAAGGTAAGGCTCTGTATAATTTTATAAATTTATTTACTTCAGTTCCCCTGAACAAAAATAAACTCCGAAAATAGCGTTACGTAATATCTTAATAGCCCCTCAGCAGCATGTTACGGGTTTACTATACATTCTAACACATTATTTTACCACTACGTTTTGCTAAAAAATTTACATATTAATATCAACAAAGTATCAAAATAAGCATGCTCAAAAGTGTACTCCTTAAAAAGGGACAAAAGATGAAGAAATGAAAACCCAAGTAGGGAGTTTTCCTATGTTTAGTCTCTAGATTAATTGGTTGTAGTTGCTTTTATGCAAAGGATATGGAAGAAAAGTTGACGAAGAACTGAACAAAAATTTAAAAGATGTCCTTGGAAGCAATTGCTCTTATATTTTCCGCAATATCTTCAATTTATTGCTTTGCAATATATGTATATAAAAATATATATTGGCATTTGTAATGCACACACATTTTACGTTTTTATCGCTTTCGACTTAAAATTAATGCTTGTTTTTTATAAATTATTTTCTACATACAATTTTTATAAAAAATTAATTTTCGGCCATGAAAAAAACAATCACAGCTCTTGTACTAAAAAAAAGATAAAGTCATAAAACTTCGAAGTCTTATAGAGTTAATTTACGGTTGCAACATATAATTTTTAAAAAGTATTTTTGTGAAAACTTTTCAGGATATGGCAGGATATATTTTTAAAAGGACATTTTTTTAAAATTTTTGTTCAGGGGAACTGAAGTAAATATTTTTATAAAATTCTACAGAGCCCTTCCTTTAATTTGGTACCGAGTTCGCTAAAAAATATTAGATACTAGCATTAAAAAAATTATTTAAAAAAGCATTCTTGAAAAATGTTAAGTCCTTTAAGAAGGACAAAAGATGAGGAAATGAAAAACGTAGTACGCAGTTTGACTATATTTTGTCTCTAGAGTAATGGATATATAGTGGTGTTTCTGCCAAATAGAAAAAATTAAAATTTGTCACGCAGTGTTATCAATTAGATTTAAATATATTTTTCCACAAACGTTTAAAATCTAACCACAATATTCATAAATGATTAGTAAAGTTAAAGTGTGCTTTAAAACCGGTTTTCCCATACAAAATTCATACAGTAAACCAACATTAACTTTAATAAATTTTTATGAATAGGGGTGTTATAAAGTTTAACCCCCGTCAACTACAGCTAATTTAGACCACGGAAATTTTTTTTATATAAATGTTTTTGTTGTAAAATTATTATTGTTGTTGTTTTTAAATGTTCTTAATTTAGAGTATTTTTAATATTGAATGGAATGTAACTAAAAATGTTCGAGGTTGTTTGTTTTGTAACTTTGTGAAAATCTGTTGGAATATGTTACCTTTTATATTCCGAAAAAAATCTTGCGTTTTTTTTAAATGAAGACTATTAAAAACTCTTAGATTGATATTAATATCAGAAACAATGTTTTTTTATTTGTTTTTCTTCATATTCGTTTTTAGGGTACACCAAAAGTGTAAAGGAACCCTATTGTTTTCGCTACGCTGTCCGTATGTCTGTCACATGCTGTTTTCTTGGGAACCGTAAAGGGTGTTCTAAGGGGAGCAACGAAAAATGTTGAAATACTAATATAATATGCAGACACTTTTATGTATATAGACACTTTAAATTTTCAAAGTTCGTGTTAATTGGTGTAGTCTGTAGAATAAACTACACCAATTAACACCGATATTTAAAAGCAATAAAAAATAAAGGGTGTTCTATCAGCTAATGTAATTTTACTGTGTAATTTAGACAATCTGCTGTATCTTGGGAACCGTAAGCTACGGATCTGAAATGTTCACAGAATATGTAAACCTTTGGTCGCTTCAACAACAAATATATGACAGCTAAAAATTAAAGGGTGTTCTAAAGCGAGCCACGAAAAATGTTGAAATACTAATGTAGTATGCAGATACTTATATATATACACTTCAAATTTTCAAAGTTCGTGTTACTTGGTGTAGTCTGTAGAATAGACTACACCAATTAACACCGATATTTAAAACGATAAATATTAAAGGGTATTCTATCATTTAATGTAATTTTGACTATGTAATTTAGACAATTTGCTGTATCTTGGAAACCGTAAGAGCTAAGATTTTGAAATTTAAAAAAACGCTAGAGCTAAAAAAATTCAAAATTAAAAAAAAATGTCAAAACGAAAAAAAGACATAAAAATGAAAAAAATCGCTTAAAGGAAAAAAGCCCAAAAATTAAAAAAATTCGAAAAACGCAAAATATCACCAAAACTAAAAATATCGGCAAAAACTGAAAATACGCCAAAAACCGAAAAAAGTCGTCAAAACGAAAAAACACTAACATAAAAAAATCGCCAAAACTAAATATATCACCAAAAAACGAAAAAATCGCCAAAAATGAAAAAATCACCATAACAAAAAAAAAAAAAAAGCAAAAGCCAAAAATAAGCGCCAAAACTAAAAAAATCGTAAAAAAATCGCCAAAAACGAAAAAAAAGTGTCGACAAAAAAATCGCTAAAACTAAATATACCACAAAAAACCGAAAGAAATCCCCAAACCCGAAAAAGGGCCAAAACTGAAAAAAGCGCCAAAACTAAAATAAATCGCTTAAACTTAAAATATCGTCAAAAAGCGAAAAAATTTGCCAGAACGAAAAAAATGTTATTACAAAAAAAATCGCTAAAACTAAAAAAATCAGCAAAAAAAAAAAACAAAAAAAATTCAGTAAACCAAAAATCGCCAAAAAGCGAAAAAAATCGCCAGAACGAAAAAAGTGTTATTACAAAAAAAATCTCTATAACTAAAAAAATAACAAAAAACCAAAAAAAAAATCCTTAAAACCCAAAAAAGCACCAAAACTGAAAATAACGCTACAACTAAAATAAATCGCTAAAACTAAAAATATCGTCAAAAACTGAAAAAAACGTTAAAAAGCTTCAAAACAAAGAAAAACGCCATAACTAAAAAAAAATCGACAAAAAACCAAAAAAATTGCAAATAACGAAAAATCGTCAGAAATCACGAAAATGAAAAAAGCGCTGGAACTAAAAAAATCACCAAAAACAATGAAAAAACTAAAAAAATAAAGAAACTAAAATTAAACAAAAAAGCACAACGAAAAAACGGCCAAAATGAAAAAAGGGGCAAAAACGAAAAGGGATATACATACATATATGTATTCGTACGGAACCCTTTTCTTGCGAGCCAAAGTCGAACTTTACTTAATTTATTGTTTTTTAACTTTGATGTCAAAATAAAATGTTCCTTTTCAAATGCTTTTTTTAAATACCCAAAAAGGGATATTCCCGGTGTTTACCCATACACCAGGTAAAATATGGGTAGAATCCTATCTATATCCATATAATATAAAATTTCGACACTTTTTGGAGTTAGAGGACTATGACAAATCTAAAAAATATAGTATTACTCCTCCTCAGCCATACCGCTCGATTTAGAAAAAATTTAAAGAATTGCAAAAGCGGTAAAAGCTTAAGGCATTTGACAACTTTTACAGTTTTAGCGATTTTGAATCAATATTGATATTATTCCCGATCTTTGTAATATTTTGCATATATATGGTACAATCAGAAAAAAATCATTTACTCAGCTTGAAGCGGCTTCATTGATAACACAGCGCAAGAAAATAGAGATATTTTTTCATTTTCTGAAATAAAAACAGCTGATGTATGAATTTTCATCTGCTGATGCCGTCGTACATCATTAGTTTTTCCCTAGCAGGTCTAGTTTTAAATATATAGTGATATTTAATAAAATACTTAATTGGTATCGAAACATATTCTTTTTTTATGAAATTAAAAAAAAAAACAATTATCTAAAACCTCGTAAAAAATTTAAAGCTGCAAAGCTTTTAACCCCGATCAAAAACTAAGAGTGTTATGAGTGTGTGTCTGTACAAGTAAGCGTACAGTCCAAACGGCTAGACCGATTTTAATTTAGTTTTATTTTTTGCTTGAAAAGTGACTTGATCGGAAGTGTTCTTAGCTATGTTTGAAGAAAATCGTTCTAGCCGTTATCACATCTTTTCTAGATGTATCCTCTTGAATCTGTGTATCTTTGACACCGTAACCCAAACGGATAGATCCATTTTAATTTAGTAAATTTTGTTTGAAAGGTGACTGAATCCAAAATCTTCTAACCTATGTTATAAGAAAATTGGTCCATCCGTTCTGAAGTTATCATCTATTCTCTTCGGCGGTTTTTAAAATTTTCAATTTAATGTTATTAAAAATATTGTTCTTAAGCACAGATGTCTTGCGAACAAAATAAGACATAGATCATGAAAATATATGGCCAAATGTTGAATTTATTCACAATTAAGTAAAGGAAGTCAATTGATAAAAAGCACAATTTCCATGCAACAATATAATTTTAATTTGTGTGTCAATTCTTTAGCGTTTAGCATTAAGGTCTTAAGTCAGTTTTTCGTAATGTTAAATTCAAAATTATTTAATTTGCATTTTAATATGTATTTTTCTGTCTTATTGCTTAACGAGCATATGATTACGATTGGAAGCAGTTGTGCTAGATTTAAGTTATTGATACCAAACGAAAGAGAAAAAAAGAATTGAGTTCAACCCAATCAAAAACTCAAAATGATTTTTTTTTACTGAAGACCTTAATACTAAACGCCAAAGAATTGTCAATTGAGTTCTGGAAGTGATAGGAAAAAACTGAAGACACAGTATTTTTGAGAGCATCAAACTGATTAGAAAAGTTTTAGTGTTATTCTAAATGGAATTTCATTGTAAGTTTTTGTTATTAATCTACACAAAAATTTCTTTCATTCGATTAGAATCACATTGGTGAGTAGGAATAGCAGGATATCTTATTGTTATTGCAAGTCCTTAAAATGCCTTTTTATTTATTAGTTTTCTGAAATCCAAATAAAAGGCATTGATTTAAACAATTTTTGAAATTAAAATTTTCGGAAAAATGTTACCGAGTAATTCCGAAAGCCGTGTGTTTTTTGAAAAAGCTCCTGTTAATTAAATTTGCTAAATTGAGTCACTTTTTGGGCCAAAAATTTGTGCTCAGCCGGTTAAGTACTTTGAGATACTACATTGCTGCTGAAAATTTTAGGAAAATCTATAAATTTTCGAGCACTTTGATCTTCAAATTAGCAGGATGATGCAGGGATGATGGCCTGCAAAGTCGAATGGTTTTCACATAATTTTTTTTAAACCAGTTTACCGAATTTCAATTCAGTTTCCCCACTGTAAATTTATTAAATTAATTTCACTTGTAGACAACAAACAAAAACAATGATCAATAATTATCAACTGAAGTTTTTTTTATCTTTCTCATCTACTATACCTCCCTCTCTCTCTCTTTCGCAAGTACCCAGTGGTAAACGAAACGAAGTACGTAGATAATAATCAATAATATCAGGATGACATTCTAACGAGAATTCTAAGAAATTCCATGATATTAGGCATAACTATGCTTCTAGTGCATATGAATGTGTGTGCTATAAATACAATTTTTTATCATGTTAATTTATGGAGTTGTGGGGTGCTAAAGTGTTGCCGTTTTCGAAATTTTGTTCTTTTAATTTATTATTTCGAACTAGAAAAAAAATAAAACAAGAAATTAAGATAAGTGATGATAGAAATAAATAATTTGAAAAAAATGTCACGTGCAAAGCTGAAAATAACCAACTGCGCCATGTTTTATTTTGCTACCAAAATCAGCCTGAGGCAAGGGGTCCTCATTGTACTGTAAAAGTTTGATCATAGGATCTCCAAAAGTTTAAAAGTTATGAAAATTTCTTTACATCTTTTGCTCATTCTTATAGAGAATCGGTATACGATATAATATATGTAAACCTTACTTTTAAGGTATAAGGTGTGTAGAGCACTTTTATGTATGGGTCTTCGCTTCGCTGTATGGGTCTTATTTGACTCTTTCTTAAAAAGGGGAAAAGCTCCCCTTCAACGGCGATATAGCGGGCTGTAATATCCTAAAAAAAATTTTCATAAAATTTTATTATAAGTCTTTGAAGACAATCACCCCTATCGCGAATAAAAGGTGAAATTTGTGTTCCCATGAAATTTTCATTTCCCTTCGAGGGAAAATTGTTATCGTGAAGATCTCGTGAACAATTTTTCTCGCTATCAGTTCTCAGTGAATGTAAACAAGAATAAATTTAAGAAATCAAAGAACCCGACTGCGTAAAAAAACAAAGAAAAAAAAAACAAGTCCAGTGTTCGGATTGCGTTTTTTGGTTGCTAAGCAACTTTAAACCGTCACAGATCCTAAATGGTCATTCGAAATTAAAAATCATAAAAGAAACCTAAGGATGATTTTCAAATACCTGTCGAATCATGCCCATTTTGATATAGTTACTTTTGTTTTTGTCGTATTCGCAAAATGGCGTCTGTTGGCCGCCATATTGAATTTTGACTACTATCATATCTTTAGTGACACTCCCGGGATTAAGAGGAATCGATTGACGTAAGAATCATCAAAATCGGTCCACGCGTTCGGTTTGTATAGTGCCGCAAAGGAACACACATACATACATACACACATAGGCTGATAAACACAATATCCTTCTTTGCGTCGTGCAGTCGGGTAAAAAGGAAAGAAGCTTTGTAAAATAAATTAAAAATCAAAGAAATTTTTGTTTAATAATTCTGGCAAAAAAAAAACCGACTTCAGTACAAAGAGCAATATACTTGATGGACTTTCACATAAACAATTTTGAAAATCGGTATGCAAATGGAGGAACTGTGCTCTAATAAATATTTTGGGTGGAGGCGTGGAAGACTTGCCCCACCGACTTTCGTAGAAAAATTATGCGACCAAACTCTAAGCAAACCATTCCAAACAAAAAAAGAATTTTGGAATTCGGCCCATAAATGGAGAAGTTATGCGATAATCAATATTTCGAGGGGAAGGAAGAGTCCCGCAAAGATTTTGCAGAAAAGTTATGGTACCAACCTGCAAGGGGGGTTTGCAGCAAATTTCCCAACTGATTTTTCGAAAAAAAACTATGGAACAAAACTGTAGTCACACCCTTTAAACAAAAAACAATTTTGAAAATCAGTTCACAAATCACAAAGTTATGCATGGGGGGTGGGGAGCAAGTTTCGCCCTCCCATTTTCGAAAAGAATTGTGGGGCCAAACTACTAGCAAACCCTTGCAAACAACACAAGAATTTTAAAAATCGGTTCACAAATGGCATAGTTATGGATTGGATGGGGGGGGGGGGGAGCAGTGGAGGGAACAAATTTGCCCCTCCATTTTCGAAAAGAGTATGGGGCCAAACTGCTAACAAAGCCTTTCAAACAAAAAACAATTTTGAAAATCGGTTCACAAATGACATAGTTAGGGGTTGGGGTGGGGTGCAGAACTTTTCCCTCCGAATACAGAAAAAAATTCTTCGGGGAAACCCTTTCAGACAAAACAAGAATTTTGAAAATCGTTTCACAAATGACAGAGTTAGGGGGGGGGGAGCAAATTCCCCCCTCCGATTTTCGACAAAAAAAATTTCGGACCAATTTTTGTCAAACCCTTTCAAACAAAACAAGAATTTTGAAAATCGATTAATAAATGACAGAGTTATGCATGAGGGTAGCAAATTTCCCCCTCCGATTTTCGGAACAAAATTATGGGACCAAACTGCAGGCAAACCCTTTCCAATGATAGATTTATGCGTGTACAAACAAAAAAAAGTGCAAAAAAGAACGTACACACGAATTGATAACCTTCTTCTTTTTGGAATTCGGTTAAAAATAAAAGAATCCAGTGCTAAGAATTTCAATTATCTTTTCATTCCATTAGGAATCTAAACAAACCCGAATTGGTGACCAGGTTTGCTAGATGCATCCTATCCCTTGAAGTACCTGAGCCATTGCAAGCAACCTGTGTTTTTATATATTTTGGACGCGATGAATGATTATCTACCGGCGTGGAAAATTCATTTGCCATTCCATCACCGTGCCAGAAAGCTGTTGCAAGGAATTAGTATTAAGATAAATGTGTTAGTATTAAGATAAATTAGCGCTATTTACTGATTTTGTTCTAAAAATAAATATTTACAGCCAAATTCATAAAAAATTCTTATTTTAGGTTTAAGACTCGCAATTGTTATTGAACAGTTTCACACTAAAAACTGTTTAATATAAAATTGCATTCATAATGCTGACTTTAGACGACATGTATTTTACATCTGACTTGTCAAATTTCCTACTGCAAAAGTGATACATGCCGTGTGAAACATATGAAACATTGTCAGATGACATTTACAGAAGCAAAGTCAGATGAAAAATTTTCAATTAGAGCGTGTTCTATTTTCATCTGACAAGGCATCTGACATCAGCTGTATTAAATTATCAAAAGTGTGGTTATGTCAGATGTAATTGCACATGTACGTGTAAAAGCAAATATTATAAACCGTATGTAAATTGACAATTTTGACAAACATGCGAAGTTACATATGTCTCACACACCTAACAAGCCATATGTAAAAAACATGTCGTCTAAAGTCAGCATAAACACTACAATAAAAATTGTGTTTTAAGGAAATTTAGATTTCGATACTGGCAACACCACCATGTTTTGTAGTTAGTGTTGCAATAAAAAGAATATGATTTCATCCGGATATTGAAATAAACGAATAGCTTTTTATTGTTTTCGTGTAAGTTAAGATATTTTGAACTCTCTTTATAATATATTTCTCAACTTATTGAACACAAGTTTTCTATGAAGTAAAAGGAAAAAAAGAGAAATGATTACAAAAGAGTTCACACGACTCATTTAATCATGTATGAAAAAGGTACTCTAATAACGAGCCTATTTTCATTTGTGGTGATTGTTTCTACATCACTAACATTTCTTTTTTGCTTTTATGTGTTTTGATGGTGTTTTTTTTTGCTAATTTTGTTGCGAATTTTGTTTAACTTAAATAATTAAGTGACATATTCTATCAAATTTAAAAAAACATACGTAAACGCTTATAGCCAAGACTTCAAGCTGTAATTTAAAGCATATCATGTATTTCTGTGTGCTAAATTTGCAAATATATTTGAAGTTGAAATTGATATATCGAAGATATGAATTTATTGAAGGTTTATAGAAGGTGCATACCATCTTTAAACCTATTTTAAAATTTTCATGTAATATACATTTTTGAATGCAATTTTATGAAATTTTGCTTAAAAGTCGTTTATTGTCCTGTTTTAAATATTTATGAATATGGCTGTTATAAGCTTTAATAATTAATTGGAAGGATAAAATAGCAATTACGTGATGTATTTATCCAGTTCGCCTGCTCAAATAAAGTGAACAAAAACAGGGGAAAAGGGAAAAATTTCACGTGAAACAACTCCTTCATGATAAGGGGAATTTTTCGAATTTTTATTCAAAATCGCAAAAGAAGGGAAAGGGAAAAGTTTCGAGGGAAAAAGTATTCACGATAGGGGTGAATAAGGCTCTAAATTCTACTGGAGGCGACGACGCGTACTGACTTCGTAGCTTACTTTTTAAGCGAGAGCTTCCCGATTAAATAGCCTTTGACACGCTTATCTGAAATCTAAGTGGGAAAATAATCCAAAGCTGCTCTTAAATATTGCTTACGTCAGTGATTAAGTAATGGGTGTTTTTACCACTGGGTATTTCATGCAATGCAATTGTTGTTTATCTCTTATTTCAATGAATGAATTAATGTTTTTGTTTTGAATTAACTGCCGTTTTAATCTCCCAACTCTGCTCCAGCATCTGAGTTTAATTGTTGTTGTTGTTGTTGTTTTTGCAGTTTGTTTTTGTTTCGTTCTGAGTTTAGAATTTTTTCTTTTGAATAAAAATCATATTACAGAATATTGCAGTCAGTTTAAGTTGATCTTTGTTTTAACAAAGTCAAGTTGCTTGTTGATATTGTTTTAGTTTGGGTGCGAAATTGAATTCATCAACATTTTCAATATAAATAAACAAAAAACAAAGTTTCAATGTTTAATGTCACATTTAAAAAGTTTGTAAGGCTGATATTTTAAAAATAAAATAATTGTAAAAGATAATTTCATGTTAAAATTCGAGTTTTTAACAATAAAAAAAATCTTCTCTAATAATTACAAAAAATATCTTTAAAAAAGGTAAATAAATTATTAATTTTATGTGTGATTATTGTCATATATATGTATGAGAAATATACAGCAATTAATTTTATAAAAGTATAATTTTTAATTATGTATTTTTATAATAGTTTTAATTACAATCATTACAAAGTTTAATGATCGCAAATTGTTATAACCTTCCTGCGTTGATTAATTTATAAGAAATGATCACCAATTTGTGTTAAAATGTTAATAAAATTATAAAAAGCCTGTAATGTAATAAAGAATTTCTTTTAACATTACACAGGTCGACAAAAAATTTTTGCTGTGTAATTTTTTGCATAATTACTTATTTAATTGAATTGGTTTTGGATCTCGAGATATACCTTTTAGGGAATTTTAGTGCGGATTTTTAAATATTTAATTTTTTTCTCGCCTAATTTTTTAAAGTAACGTTTTTCTCGGGATCCAGAGTCAATTTAAACAAATTAATCTATAGTGTGAAAACTTTCTTCAAAGATACATCATCAGCGATGCCATTTATGAGCTGTTTTTACGATATGACAAAAAACGATATGACATACTGTGTTGTCATATCGTAAGATTTTTACGATATGACAACACTAAGATAACCATATTCTCAAAAAAAATTGTTTTTCCTTAATTTTTTTAAGAAAAAAATGCACGAAAAAATTCTTTTTTGACATAAAATGTTAATAAAATTTGTTAAGCGCGCTCTTATCTACATTATTGCCATCATATATAGTTAAGTGGTACATATCACCAATGCCATCTTTTTTTGAGGCCCCACTGATTTTTAGAATCTTTCGCCAAACTGAGTGTTTACTACGCTTTGGTAGTAGAATCGAACCTATAGGGTTATTGATATTTTCGAATGAAACTTTGTAGTTATAAATCAATTCACGTACTAAGCACCAAGCAATCAAAGAAAATTTCTGACAATCTAAGAATTCCGAAGAAAGTTCAATGAAATCCCAAAAATGGAGATTTTGGTGGTTTTGCACATAAAGACCACATTTGGTCCAAGGCCCATAAAATGCTTGGTAAAGAAATGGATACACATAAGCAGGGCACGGACTTTCATACTTTTAAGAGCTTAACAAATGCATCTAAAAGTACCAAACTAAAATAATATGAAAGTATTTTTTTTTTAATTTTTTATTATTATTGAAAAAAAAAACAGAAAACAAACATAAATTGGTTTACTATTTAATGCAACCGAACTTTAGTTTCGTTGCCAGTCGGTAACTGAAAATTAATGGTTGCCAAAAAGGTACTAAATAGCAACTGAAATTAACAGCTCATAGTTGTCAGTTGCCATCAGTAGTATAATTTTTATCAACTGGCAACCCAACTGAATCTCAGTTGCCATCCATAATCGGCCTATTAATATTTTTTTTTTCAAAAAGTGAGAAATAAGCATTAAAAAATTTTTATTACTCCAAAAATATGCATTTATTGCCAAAATATACAGAAATATGCAACTACAAATCGATGCCAAGCTACTTAAAATTTAATGATTCGCATAGATAATTAGTCAATACATAACTCTTTATCTATCACCACAAGAAACATGCATTTGCATGAAAATCCGACCGCTGCACATAAGAGTTTTCGCAAGTGGTATTTGTTTTAGAATTTAATGCCTCGTACACATTGAACATTTCTTTTGTTGTCATTTTGTGGCGTCATATTTCAAATTAACAACTCAATGCGACAAAATGACAACATGCTGTCATTTTGTTTTTGTGACTGCATTATTGTCGCATTATTGTGACAACCGTATACATTAGACGCGCAAACAGTTTGCCCTCACACCGAAAAACATCGGAAGTGGAAAACGTTGCCGCTAGTACACACTATCATGTTTGCTTGCGATGTCATAAAATGGTATAGTGTGTACGTAGCATAAGCTTATGGATGTTAGAACAAATGGTGTAAAATAAAATCTTTGCTGCAAAGTAGGTCGAATTCGGAAGGGTCCAGGCTAGGGATGCCAAACGGGACTCGCAGGACCAAAATTAATTCAATCATAGTTGACGCTCCTTTAGTAACAAAACCAACGATATCTTAAGACAATGATATTTTAAATTTCTTAATCGGTTTTCTATGAATCTTTTCTTAGTTTAGTTGAAGTTTTAAGTAAAGAAAAAGTCGAACCACCTAACGCTGCCAATCTAACAATTACAGCCACAAAGCAACACTACTTTTTGTTGGCCAAGAAAGCTTATAATTTTTAATATCTTCGGCTTAGGCGCCTACTTTTCATCTTGTTTTGTAGGCGAATATCGAATATTTAAAACATTTTATTTCAAATATTTATCTGAAAAAGTATACTTAAATGAATGTGGCAAAAACCCTTTATTAGAGCTCCCTAAAGCCCTTTAAAACGTTTTTGCATAAGCTCCATTTTGAGTGCGATGACTTTGTTTCGTAACTTTTTTAATTCTCTTTTGACGTTGCTACCACGCTAAACATCTTTTTACATAAAACAAAGTCAAATGTACTTTTACGAGAACTAATTGTGTTTGCGAAGTCTCATAGCAATCCGATAAGTAGAAGTAGTTAAAATCAATATTTACTTTTCATGGGAGTGGCACTGCCCACTTTTCTAACTACAATGTTGTATTGTAACTATAATTAAATGTGCATGCAAAGTTTCATTAGAATCGCCTAAGTAGAAGTAGTTAAAATTCTTATTTATTTTTCATGGGCGTGGCACTGCCCACTTGTTAAAACGTAATGTTGTATTGTAACGCTAACTAAAGGTGTATGCAAAGTTTCATAAGAATCGGTTTGCTAGAAGTTGTTGGAAAAGAATATTTACTTTGCAAGGGCGTAGCACAGCCCACTTCTTATATCCTGATGTAGTATTTAAACAGAAGCTTAGTGTGTGTGTAAAGTGTCATAAGAATCGGTTGAGTAGTTGAAAACGAATGTGTATTTACTTTGTATGGGCGTGACCCCGCCCACTTTTCAACCGGACCAATCTGTAAGTACATCCTTTTGAATAGAGAAAAAAATCCGAAATCGGTCAGAAATGGCGGAGTTTTGAGGGAACATACATAAAAAATAAATAAATAAAAACACATGACGAATTGATGACCTTTCTCAATATGATTATTTTGAACGTATTTGCTTTGTGAATCCAAATTGATTGTTAGGTTAAGGTTCGTAACGTTATATTCAGAAAGAATTGGGTATGATTAATATTCCAAGGAACAAGGGAAAAATTAACATCAACTTAATTTTTCAACGTACACAGCAGAACAGAGTAGCGCCACTTTCGGAAGCCGCTACACTTTCATCGTCAGTGCTCACGTGTATTTTGCTTATCACCACTTGTCAGGTGGCTCTGTTGAATGTGCTTTTAATTCTTATATATACAACATTTTCGTGAAAATTGAATACACTTTCCCAGCGTTGCCATCGGTTTATTTTTCTATATTTTTACTATTATCGAAATCTCGGTATTTTCGTGTTAAAATCCCGGTAATCGGGACTTAATTTCATACAATAATTCCTGGTTTTCGGTATTCGGGATTTTGGGATTGGCATCCCTAGTCCAGGCCAACAAAAATTGTAAATTGGATTAAATTTTTCTTTAAATCATGTCTTTGAAGATACCTTATATATGTATATATAAATATTATTTATAAATATTATATATAAATATTATATGTTTCTGAAGAAACATTTCTTTTTAGGGTAAAAATAGTCAAAAACAAAATTTTTCCATTTCAAAGTATATTTTCAAACTCAGAAGCAAAATGCCCATAATTTTTTTTAACAATTTATATTTTTATCCAAAGAAATTTTATTATTTTTGGCTTGAGTTCGGTTTTAATTAAATTTTCAATTAAATTATATTTTTATTTAGAGATAAGTGTGAAACATGTAGAAAAAAGAAAATTTTGACTGCGCGGAGGGTTGAACTGACATTTCGATAGCTCCCGCTAATCTCACCAGAGTTCTTTACCGCTTACACACCAAATAAGACAAAACGGGTTTGTCTTTTAAGTCAAACATACTCGTATGATTATAACGCACACCAAAAAAATTTGGTGTGTGTTGTCTCATAAGAACTAATGTTCTGTTGTCTTATAAGTCACAAAGAACAGTTTTGTCTTATTCGGTGTGGGTTCAGCCTATCTGTGTAAAAAGTTTATACTAATAGTGGTACATAAAATAAGAATTTTTGTATACAATTTAAGAATACTCAAAGTAAGTAGAAAATACTTGAGTTTAGTAAGGCGTTTTTCTTTCTGTGTACCAAAGTACTGAAGCGTAAATTAGTATTGCTCGAAGTTAGTGAATCATTCATGGACCAGGCCGCATTTTGAGCATATAAATCTATTTCGTTGCGACCAGATTCTAGTAGATTTTCTTAAAGGTATTAAATTTCCAACAGGTGTTGGTTGAAGAGTCATTAAAAAGTAACTTATAGAAAGTTATAGCAAAGTACTTGTAATAATCAAACATTAACTATTTTTAAACACACTATTTATATATAATTATATGTACGTTACAAAATGTTGTTATTAAAAAAATTAGAAACTAAATTATTTAAATTACAGCTGCTACATACTATTGATTAATAAGCATACCCAGATAAAGTTTAATAAGAAATATTGTTTTTATATCTTCCGCTTGACAGATGTAAAACTCAGTTAGCAGTTAATTGACATGTGAAAGTCATTAAATTGATTAAAAAAATCATTGAAGCATACATACATATGCAAATAAGATCAACCTTTTCAAGATAGCATTTATGAGTTTATAAAAATTTTATTTTTATTTTCTTATAGACAAGTTAATTAATTCCAACCTACAGGGTGGAGCATAAGAAAATTGTATTCGAAGGCCAAAATACTTCTATGTGTTTCACCACTTTGTTGTTGTTGCTATAATGGCTCTGCTGTTATGGGGAGTATCCTGAAAGTATTACAAATTAATTATTAGTATTAAGTGAGTGCATTTTATTGGGTGGTCATTGTACCAGGAGAAATCTTGCAACCTCATTACGGTTTAGCTACAGCTCAATAGGGCAAAGGGATGTAGATCTATTAAGGGAGTTGAACAAATGTGCAGTATCGTGAGCGCAGTTTTTTAAGGCACACGAAACTATTTGTTCTTGGTTGCATATTAGATTAACTGTGCCAGGATTGAGCAAGTTTGTCTGGGGATCTCCCACTCACTGTCCGAAAGCGCGAGAGGTTGGGTGCTGAGGATCTTGTTGCGTCTGACCCTGGTTATAGTTTCAGTAACCGATTGTTTATGTAACAATTTCATGACGTTCGTTATTTTTGGCGGTGTAACTGAAAATCTTTGGAGAAGGTCCTGCATCAGATTTTGATGATTTGGGTGGTTTAGCATGAGACAAGCTACCTCACAGATATCACTAATGTCTCCTCATGTAGGAGGTCAATCTTGATAATTTTACACATCCCGTTGAGATTCGGAGTGCATTATTTTCTGTTGCTTGCAATGCTCACCATTGGTTGTTACTAACGAACAAGGTCCAAATGCTGGCAGCTTAATTTAAGAGGAAGCAACCATGCCCTTTATATGTCGTTACTATGATCTACTTGTTCTTGCCCCAGGATGTATAATATACATTCCTTTAACTCCCACTGGAGCATAGGGCGCCAATAACAGCAGATCGTCACCTGACCTGCTTTTGAGCGATATATCCTAATTCGTTCCAAGATACACCTAGTTGATTCATTTCAGATTCTGTTAAACGTCTCCATGTTGTACGTGGCCTACCGCTTTCTCTTCAAACTTGATGAAATGGTTTCCATCTAAGAGCTTGCTTTGAAACATTATCATCATTGCGACGTAGAGTGTGTCCGATCCACTGCCACTTTCGTTTACGTATCTCCGATGCTACCGGCATCTAGTTTGTCTGAGCAAACAACTCCCTATTGGAAATTGTCAGCGGCCAAAAAATACGCAATACTCTTCTTAGGCAGCGATTAACAAAAGTTTGAATGCGTCTTGTTATGTTGCTAGTAACCTTCCAAGTTGTACATCCATATACAAGCACTGATTTTACATTTGACTCGAAAATTCTAAGTTTCGTTCTTTGGCTTATTTAGTTACTTAGCCAGATTGGTGGCTAGTATGCCAAAAGATGTCCTGGCCTTGTTTATTGGTGCGCCCACATCAACTTCGGTCCCATCATCTGCTGTAATCTCGCATCCAAGATAAAAAATTGATCTGTATCATTATTGATGGTAATTGGCTCTGTTGTTAAACCGATACTTAACGTTTTTCTTTTGCCAGCGTTTATCTTGAGGCTCGTATATTGCATCTTTTCCTGGAGTTCTTTCGTTGTTTGCTTTAGATCACCAAGCTTGTGTGAAAGCAAGCAGATATCGTCAGCATATGCAAGGTAGTTCAATTAGTGGTTGTTGATTTTCCACTGTGTCCATTGTCTATTATTCTCGATGTTATTGAAGACATCTTCCATAACGATAAGAAACAAGAGTGCCGATTATATGAGTCCCTAACGCACTCCACTCTCAACTGTAAACGGGTCAGAAAGTTTTCCCTTATCTAGCACGAAACATGTAGCATGATAGTAGCTTTCCTTAATTAGTGATATATATTTTTCCGGTATATTTCTTCTTCTCAGTGCTAACCATATACAGTCTCGATTAATGGAATCGAAAGATTTTTCGAAGTCGATAAATAACATATATAGCTTGGAGTTGAACTCAACGCATTGTTCTATAATAATGGGCAATGAGTTGATGTGGTCTGCGCACGATGAACCACTTCGAAATCCGGCTTGGCATGAACTAATGGTTTGTTCTAGATGTTCTTTTATTCGATTTAATATTATTTTTGCTACTATTTTGGCTACGGTTGGCAACACACACATATACCTCGCCAGTATGAGTAGTTTTTAGGTATCACTTTTTCGCAATTTTGAGTTATACCATCTTTCTATTCTTCAGGAAAAGATTCACTTTCCCATGTTTCTGTGATCTGGGGGATGTAAAATTTGTGCTGAAAGTGCGGGGTCACATTTATATATTTAGGCAGGTATACCATCTGTACCTGCAGCTTCTGTACACAGTTCAAAATATTTGAAAAATGTTCCCTCCACCGATGAAGTTGTTCCTGACCACAGGGTGTTTTGTACGTAAACTGCGATCTACAAGTTGTTTTGTGATCCTATAAACTGTTCGCGTATCGCCGGCTTGTGCAGCTCTTTCGTTTTCTTCTGCAAGACAGTCAATTCGTCTTCTTTTATACCTCCGCACCGAACGATGCACTAATTTATGTATATTACGGTAATCTGTTTCTATGATAACTTTTGCCTCCGAGTCTTCCATTGCTCCGAGCTGTTCTTTTATCATTCTCCGTTGTGTTATTATATT
Organism: Panzeria rudis; assembly: GCA_956483635.1. NCBI lineage: Eukaryota > Metazoa > Arthropoda > Insecta > Diptera > Tachinidae > Panzeria > Panzeria rudis. The sequence continues at coordinate 38,406,565 of OY101449.1, read as the reverse complement.
CCACGTTTCATCAGTCATCCTAGTCTCCCTTTAGGTGTTGGTCCTAGGGTACGGTCGGCACAGGATCTTATTGCGTTTCTAATGTGGTGACATTTAGAATTAACAGTGTACTGAGATTCACGTTCTGTTGTGGTTATTGCATCCCGTAGCTGCGCTGTAAAGTTTTCCCTGCTAATGGTGTTATTTAAGCGTCCACCGTCATTCCTTTTTGGTCGCAAATTTTTAACTTTTTTTCTGGATTGCAGCTGTGCAGAGTCGACTTTTGGCAACCACCAAATAATGGTCTAGAGATTGGCCTATGTCAGGTCCTCTTTTGTTGTGTGCATCTAGTAGACATTTCCTATACCGATGGCTTATGGAACAGTGGTCAATTTTATTTGCTGTGCTGCGTCTATCTGGGGACACCCATGTTGTTTTATGGCAAAAGTTGTGATCAAATAGCGCACCTCCAACCATAAGTTCCCTGGAATTGCAAAAATCTATAAATCGTTCACCGTTGTCATTGCGGCTACCAATACCATGCTTGCCCATTACATGTCGTAGTGATTCATTATCAGAGCCCACTTTAGCATTCATATCACCCATCACGATAATGATATCACCGCGTGGCACAGAGTCATATCTTGCATTTAGCTGACCACAAAAAGGAATTTTTGGCATCATCTTTGCCAGTTTCAGTTGGGTCATAACACTGAATAATGGCTATGTTTCTGACTTTAGACCCAGCAACGAGCGAACAGTATTCGGTCAGACACAGGCTTCCACTCAATCAGTCTTTTTCGAGCAGTTTTACTAAGTATTAAACCAAAACCAGATTCGTGGTTATAGCCGACCTCTTTTCCAGAATGCAGCATAGTTGTCTGGGATGAAAATTCTGCTGAGCCTAACCATCTAATCTCACTTAATCCCGGAATAGAAAGGCCATATCTCAACATTTCACGCCCCTCCTGTAAGTACTTTGAGTTCAAAGCTTCGTCAATGTTATCTTTATCCCTTACGGTTCTAACGTTTCAGTATCCAATCGTTGTCCTTGTTCGACATGCAAAGGTTGTCATCAAAGGTTTCGGGTTTTCATTTAGAGGCTGATTATTTATCGATTAATTTCAGAAAAGTGGGTTGCTAGCCCTACTTTCTTAGATTGGTGATAGGGCTGCTATCCTTGTGTCCAATCCTACGTTGCAGTCATGCTTTAGCAAAATTCATTATCTATTTACCTACTTTCCTGAGACGCCAAGTTGTTCGTAGCCATTCAGGATACATGACTGAGTGCCTTCTCACTCTAGCTAGCTTTCAGCGGGTGCTGGAAAGGTATTGCCTTGGAAATACTTGGTCTACGACCGAAAGTAGTGAGCTGCTTGAACAGTCATACAAAGGAATCTTTTCTGGTCCTTCCCAAGTGAATGACAGTCAGAAACTTTCCGCACAACGTGCACCTCTGATGAAAGTCCCATTTCCCGCCAGGATGTACCCGAGAGATATTTCACTTTTTTGTTGATGTTGGTGGCGTGGGATGCGAAATGAAGGAGGGAGTCGAAGATTTCACTTTGGAATTTAGGGTTTCAGACCGAGATGTCTAATTGCATCCTTACTTCTTTAGTCCAAGATTTGAAAAGTGAAAGTGAGTATATTTATGGTGATATCTTCAAGGTACGCTCTTTCAGGAAGTGTGTAATGGTGGCCGAGAATTGATTATTTTGACACTTTTGACGGCGATGTTTAAATCTGATGATGTGATAGTACGTTTAGCGGTGTGTGACACCAGTAAGACTTTCGAAAGTGTGACACATCCATTATTAACTTGCGGGAACTTGATTTTTGGCCTTTGAACTCCATAAACGTTTGCCTGGCATTGAGATAGCTGGCAATCCAGCGTTTGATTTACTTCGAAAGAGAGGATCTCGTGATATTGTTAATCAGCAGTTTGTGATCAGTGCCATAACTATTGTCCGTTGCCGTGGTCTATGCTGATTAAGGCAGCTAGCGATCTGATAAGCTACCAAATTCAAAGCTGTCGTAGCGTTATGGGCTTCCCTAAAACCATGTTGGCGTGTGGCGAGCGGTAATGCTCCTTCAGCGATCGCAGCAGTAGGGCTTTTGAGACCTTTGCTATGGCTGATAAGAGTGAAGGAAGGAATCTTGTTTGGTAGCGGGATTTTTGGGTTTTGGGAATGAAGATGATACCTGGAACTTTCCAGATATCTGAAAACACCAGTAGGTGAATCGAGAGCTCTAGAATGTGTGTGAGTAGCTTTAGCGTTACTTTTCCGATTTTTTTCAAACATCAGCATTGAGATGCCGGTAGGTTCAAGATCTTTAGATGGTTTCGCTTTGGACATTATGTTATCAACTTCTCTGAGGTTAAAGGAATAGGACTCAGAGTGGCATTTCATACTCTTGGCTCTCTTGAATATGGCTCTTTTAGACCGGTTCCGCGAGATGGGCTTTTGAATCCGCATATTGTTGAAGCCGATAGCTGCCAGACTCTTTTCGGTATTCGATCCAGATAGACTTTTCACTGTCTATAGCTTTTTAGAGCTGATAGAGCATTAGTTGAGCTGAGCTAGTCATTTGCTACGGCGATGTACACTCCTCTATTCGCTCCTCTATTCGCTCATCAGCCGTGTTGCAGCCATGTCGAAGATCACGTTCTTGTGCCAGGCGTGCTGCGCCAGTTGAAAATTGTGGTCGGATGTTGGATATTCTTCCTGCTGTGTAAAATTGATTAGCTGCCCTGTCTTGGCACAAGAGGGAAGGAGGAGGTTATCAAGAGAATCGGCAATGAAGTTTGTGAATCTATGTCAGTTGGCTGTGTTGTAATTCAAAAACGTGCGTGTATCCGGCTTTGCAAAGTCGCTAGACTAGCTATAGGCAAACAGCGACGAGCAGACAGTGGAGATGACCCCAGAGTATCTATCTGTAACTTTCGTAGAGTAGTCTTCATTAATAGCACTGAAGCTGAAATCGTCTATTTGATCGGGTAATCATAATACCGCGATAGTCATTGGAGAGCTGTGAAAACCATCTCTCGTGGTTGAGCACTCAAGCCTTTAATTATTATTTTATTGTTACCGTGATTTTTTGTCTATCTCTCCCAACGATCTTATAGTTCCCATGGGACGAGAGGGTAAATATGCTGTGGAGATTCGTTTCTTGAATTGAGGCTTTAATTACATTGTTGGTTTGAATATATAATTTGAGATATCCTTTATTTTATTCCGAGCACCGTTATAATTTAATTGCCACATTTGAAATGAAGGTAGGGAGTCAGGTTTATGCACAGGTCGCTGCGTTATTTATCTAAGCTGTGGTCGGAGGTAGAATATTACCTGTTAAGAGTCCCGACATGGGACTAGGTTCTTGCAGTTCAGAGGATTGCCCTGGATCTTGCCTTCGCGCTGCGAGCATCTGTTGATTGCTCAGATGGCGACTTAGCATTAGCTGTATTGTTTACGCAGCACATAAGTAGCTATGAAATTATTATTCCAATACCAGCGAAATTGCAAGTTAGTGCATCTCCTCCACCATCATGACACTAGTTTTAACAAGCATTGAACTGTATTGATATAATATTGCGGCTCATGATGCCCTGACTTATATCACACATCGTTTGGGTGGGCCGTGCTCTGTCTGGAGGAGATATTATGGAAGATGGGTCAGGAGGAGAAGCGCTAAAATTGTGAGTTAATAAGCAACTTCCAGACAACTCAAAATTGTTTGATTTGGAAAGACACATCTCAATTAGATGTTAATTAATTTTATTGTAGTTTAAAGTCCACACCATGTTCAAAGTAAATATTGTCAGGAAAGTTTTTCTATTTAATTTTCTCTTTAGTGTTTCAGTTCTTCCTAAAAAGTGTCTAATTAAAAAATTATTTAAAACTATTGTTTGGACAAAAATTTTTATTTTCTGTAAATATTTGCTTTCAAAATACTGATGCAACTAATTAACAAATATTAAAATCAGCTAAGAAAATATTTTTCTATTAAAACTATTTACATAAATTTATATTCAAGAGTTTCATAAATAGTTTTTATCTCATGTTTAACACTCAATAAATCAAATTAATGTAATTATTTTTGAAATAACACTGTCATTGAAACACTACTTGAGTCTGCTCCTTAAATATTTAATTGTTCATACAGTTCACAAATAATATTGGCACTTAGCAAATTAAATTCATTTGTAATTAGTTAATTATTCTTTTAATTAAATTTACATTGTTTTATTGAATTATTACTAATTGTAGTTTGCATTTGATCTGTTTTGATTTTAAGTATAGGAGACAGGAACAAACATCTAAGTAAACTATATTTTCGAATTTCTTTTTTCACAATCTTAAACTGCAAAACGTTTTTGGCTCGTGGTCGGAAAATCCTAGAGCTAAGGCAGGGATCCAAACGTTAAAAAACATAATACATAATGCTTTTTAAATAAGTACCTTTTAAAACCAGTTTTTTTTTGGAAGCGGTTGGCGTTTGAAACACCAAAATCTAACGCACTATGGCCGAAAATCGCATCACCAAGCTTAGTACGCAGACTTACACTGCCACAATATAGAATTTAAAAAAGTAGGTTGTTCACATCCCTTTTTGCAGTGGCGTACCTATTAGGGGGGATTTGCACATAGTTAAAGTGACTCGGCACAAGAAATCTTGTAAGCCTACGCTGTATGTTTCTTTATAACCCTCTAGTAACAGTTTTTTAATACAGGAAAAACAGAAATAAAGGAATTCGGAAATAAACCTTTTTATGCCGTCTTCTAACAGAATTAACCGAAACAATTAGAAGTGTTACCATCTAGAAAAAAAAGGACACTAATGGCAAAATGGAAGATTTTATATGTTTACAGAAAATTAGGAAAAGTTCTAAGAAATTGAATATTCTCTTTTATAGATTGCTTTCGATTTCACTAACATTTACGATAAGTGAAACGATCTTTTTTAAGTCAGTTTTTATTAAGACAGTTTTTTTAACTACTGAAACGACCACGTAAATCCTAAACATTTGAACCAAATTTATGATATCTTTAAACTAACTAATAAAGGAATCTCTCTTATATATTTTTTCATGTAATACGTATTTATGAAGACTGTCTGATTTAGTTCAAGAATTGGTATGCTTTTTATGTTACTGTTTACTTTTACTAATAATATGTCTTTTCGTTTACTTACTACAATTTACTATTTTTACTACAGCTGGAAGTTTTCTATACAAAAAGTAAAAAAAATTTTCCAATTGAAGTAAAAGTAGTAAGAATTTCGAGTAAACGAACACAGCTAATATCTCATAATACTAAATAACTTAAATATTTTTCTTTATTAAAATTAACTAATTTATGAAAAACTTTAATTAATCGAAAAACCCAATAATACAAAATTAACCGATTATTAACCGATTAATCCAAAACTTAGATTAATTAATCGAGCGATTGACTGATTAACGCCGATTAACCCTAATACACACACATTTAGGCAAAAGAATATTATACAGCACAGCATCTCGCTAGCTTCGTTTCCATAAAACTTGTTTGAAAATGTAATTTTTTGACAAGTATATACAAGCTTTTCAGAAAGTTTTAGGGCCTGCCCCACGATTTCGACAAGTCGATGTCGTTCTCTTATTTACATTGAAAACAATAAAAAATATAATTTGTTTTTGCTTTCAATATAGATAAGAGAACGACATCGACTTGTCGACATCGTGGGACAGGCCTTTGAACTTCCTCTCTTAAAAGCTCTTTTTTATGTAATACATTTTTTGGGAATTTTTCAAAGTACTTTAAAAGGTAAGTTTTAAATAGTACATTTTAAAAGTACTCTTTATTCAAAGGTACTTTTTTCTTAAAAGGTACTTTTTACTTAAAAGGTACTTGTTTCTTAAAAGGTATTTTTTTCTTAAAATGTACTTTTTACTTAAAAGGTACTTATTTCTTAAAATGTAATTTTTTCTTAAAATGTAATTTTATTTAAAAGGTACTTTTTTCTTAAAAGGTACTTTTTTCTTAAAAGGTACTTTTTTCTTAAAAGGTACTTTTTTCTTAAAAGTTACTTCTTTCTTAAAAGGTACTTTTTTCCTAAAAGGTACTTGTTTCTTAAAAGGTACCTTTTTCTTAAAAGGTACTTTTTTCTTAAAAGGTACTTTTTTCTTAAAAGGTACTTTTTTCTTAAAAGGTCCTCTCTTCTTAAAAGGTCCTCTTTTCTTAAAGATACTGTTTTCTTAAAAAGTACTTCTTTCTTAAAAGGTACTGGTTTCTTAAAAGGTACTTTTTTCTTAAAAGGAACTTTTTTGTTAAAAGGTACTTTTTTCTTGAAAGATACTTTTTTCTTAAAAGGTACTTTTTTCTTTAAAGGTACTTTTTTCCTTAAAGGTATTTTTTTCTTAAAACGTACTTTGTTTCTTAAAAGGCACTTTTTCTTAAAAGGTACTTGTTTCTGATAAGGTACTTTTTTTCTTAAAAGAAACTTTTTTCTTAAAAGGTACTTTTTTCTTGAAAGATACTTTTTTCTTAAAAGGTACTTTTTTCTTAAAACGTACTTTTTTCTTAAAAGGTACTTTTTACTTAAAAGATACTTTTTTCTTAAAAGGTATTTTTTTTCTCAAAAGGTACTTTTTGCTTAAAAGGCACTTTTTTCTTAAAATGTAATTTTTTTAAAAGCTACTTTTTTCTTAAAATGTAATTTTTTTTAAAAGGTATTTTGTTCTTAAAAGGTACTTTTTTCTTAAAAGGTACTATTTTCTTAAAAGGTATTTTTTTCTTAAAAGGTATTTTTTTTCTTAAAAGGTATTTTTCTCTTAAAAGGTATTTTTTTCTTAAAAGGTACTTTTTTCTTAAAAGGTAGTTTATTTTTTAAAAGATACTTTTTTCTTAAAAGGTAACTTTTTCTTAAAAAATACTTTTTTCTTGAAATATACTTTTTTCTTAAAGCGTTCTTCTTTCTTAAACGGTACTTTTTTCTTAAAATGTACTTGTTTCTTAAAGCGTGCTTTTTTCTTAAACGGTACTTTTTTCTTAAAAGCTACTTTTTTTAAAGGTAGTTTTTTTCGTAAAATATACTTTTTTCTTAAAAGGTAACTTTTTCTTAAAAAATACTTTTTACTTAAAAGGTACTTTTTTTTTCTTAAAATGTACTTTTTTCTTAAAGCGTGTTTTTTTTTCTTAAACGGTACTTTTTTCTTAAAATGTAATTTTTTCTTAAAAGGTACTATTTTTCTTAAAAGATAACTTTTTCTTAAAAGGTACTTTTTTCTTAAAACTGTTTTTTAAGGTATGTATGTACTTTTTTCTTTAAAAAAACTTTTTTCTTAAGAAGTACTTATATCTTAAAAAATCGAGTTTTCATCAGATCTCAACGTTTTGAGATCATGAGAATCTATTCTGGCTATTTTTACGAAGATGTCCGTACGGATGCATGTGTATGCATGTAGTAAACCGCGCATAACTTAAGAAAAGTTTATCGATCGGAATTAAATTTACGGCATTATAAAGACATTGACCTTACTTAGATATTGTGGAGTAATGAACCGATTTGGCTCTGTAGACCTTGAGAATTTTTGAAGTTTCCGAAAAAAATTTTTTAAATAAATTTAAAACTACTAAGCCGATCGAGTCTAAAATCTAATCAACGTCGATCGCTGCAAATTTCGTTAAAATCGGTTGATCCCTTCGAGAAAAAATTTCGAAAAAAGCGATTTATTCATTTAATTTTTGGGACAACTGCTTTGATTGCCACCAATTTAATTCAAATTGATTAAATGATTCGAGAGTTATCGTTGTCGAAAATATGCGAAAAAGGTGTTTTTTTATTATTCTAAAACTTCTTGTCAAATTGATTTTTTGGATTCGACAGCTATTTTGGACTTAAAAACTGCGTCCATGACAAAATTTTATCTCAATCGTTTAAGTTCTTCGAGAGATAGAGTTGTCGAAAATTTTGAAAATATGTTTTTTAACCGACTTCAAAAAAGGAGAAAGGTTACCAGTTCGTCATGAATTTTTTTAAAGAATATTCTCTCAAAACTCCGTCATTTATAAACCGATTTCGATTTTTTTTCTTTGTATAAAAGGATGTTCTTCCAGGCTGGTCCCTTTGATAAGTGGGCGGGGTCACGAAATAAGTACACATGCCCTTTCATCTAGTTCTACTCAACCAATTCCTATAAAACTTTGCACACATGTTAAGCTTCTGTTTGAATACTACATCATGATTTAAAAAGTGGGCAGTGTCACGCTCATGCAAAGTGAATATTCTTTATCAACAACTTCTACTAAACCGATTCGTATGAAACTTTGCATACACATTTAGTTATTGTTACAATACAACAGTATGGCTAGAAAAGTGGTCAGTGCCACGCCCATGAAATGTAAATATTAATTTAAACTACTTCTACTTAACCGATTTTTATGAAACTTCGCTCACAATCGGTTCTCGTGCAATGATAAAAATTATGGGTAGTGCCGCCACGCCTATTTTGTAGTCGGTTTTTTTTGCAAGACTTATTTTTAATTAATTCCAACATCAAAGTTACCAGCTACGCTGTCAAATTCATCTGTGCTATGAATTCGCATAAAAATTTCCAAACGCTTTCAATAAACATTATTTGCGATAAGTTTTCCTATTTTCGGGCCATTTTTCGGCTTAGGTCTACGAACTCGTTCAAAGTTTTTTCGCCCCAACTTTTTAGACTAATTCGAAACCTTTCATCAGATGAAGAAAATAGTTCTAATTCGACTTAAAGGGAATTTGAATCGTTAATTGTTGATGTAAAGATGCTTTGTCTTTCAAGTATAAAAAGAGCTTTATAAAAAATTTTTTTGTGCTCCTTGTACCAAGACAGACACTTAAATAACATAAAAGTAAAAAAAGAATTAGCATGGAAATAAAATAATAAATATTCTTTGTTTGGAACAGTTTTAAACCAGTTTATTTTTTAATTTAATTTTATAAATGCGCATTTCTTTCAAACAATCAGTTATTTTACCAAATAAACAAACAAAAACGTGATTACAACAAGTCTTATCAAAAATTGCTCCAAAGCAAAACAAAAATTTTGTTTTATTGCTCCATTCAAAGGTTGGAAATATTAACTTATCAAATGCTAGACGAAGTGTATTTCTCGTATTAAATAAAAACTAATTTCTATTAAAAAGAATTAAAATGCAGAAACAGCAGTGATTGACAATACAATGGATTATTATATTTAAACAAATAAATAATTTTAATTGTTAATGAATTTGCAATTAAGAAATATCTATTATGTTTAAATAAATGAAGTTTTTGAAAAGAAACAACTATGAAATTGGCACAAAGATTTATTGAGTTTTTTTTTTATATTACAAATAAAGAATTATCAATGTCATTGAGAAGTACCAAGTATTAGTTCATGAATCATGAACATATGGTATATCTAATAGAAGACTGTCGTAACTGAAAAATTTTATATTTTATTTATAATACAGATTTAGTAATAATATAAATGGATTAGTGGGCCCTAGATGAAAAAGTCTCTATTAGGTAAATAGGACAAAAACTCGCTATATGTCATAATATGGGGGAAAATCTTCAAAACTGTCTGAAATTTGTTTGAATATGTAAGAGGAACATTTCAGAAAAATCCACTTTTATGCAAAAGTTATGAGAACTACCAAAGAGTACTTCAATCGACAAGTATAAGTACTCAGTAAAAAATTGCTCCAAAAAAGCAGGTTTTGGCTATTATAGAGTAAAATTAGCGCCTACAAACCTGGCGATATCGCTGTTGATTTTTGTATGGCGAGTTCCAGGTTCGGAGCACTACATTTTTGATACAAAAACGCCTTTTGAAGCGCTGAAAATCATCACAATTTTCAGAACTCAAACTAAAAATATAGGGCACTTTCTTGCTTAAATCAGTTTTCTTTGTATAGTTTCTTTCATATACGTTTACTGCTCCGAAATAAGCTCTTATTTTAAAGCGAATTATTATGCGCTTTATTGCCTTAGAGCTTTAAAGAGCATGAGCATTTTTTACTGGGTAGTGTGAAACCCTTAACACGGTACTTCTTCTTATACTCTACCACTGCTGATCTTTCGAAAACAAATCACAAATGACCAATACCGGTAAAAATCTTTAAAATTGGTTAAAAGTCGCTCGAAAATATATACAAGGACCAGAAAAATCACTAAAATAATAGTAAAAAAACAAAAGCTAGAACACTATTGGAAAAAAATGAGGTAACCTCGAAACATAAAAAAATTAAAGAAATATTGAAAAAATTTAACTTTGTTAAAATTACTTAAAACTTTAAATAAAGGCCACGAATTGGAAAAACTGTTTTGACCACACATCCTTCTACATTAAGTAGGGTCGAAAAAAAGTTGCACCTAAAAATGAAAGACATGTCAACAACGGCTTTATGAAATTCCGCCCAAAGAAATAACTTCCAAATAAAAAAATTAAAAAAAACTCCCAAAAAATTGCCATTCATTTTGAGAGTTATTGCGTTATGAAATACGAGTAATTACCAAATTTAGGGATTTATTTCATTTTATTTTGTGAGTAATTTCCGTTTTTTGGGATTTATTTAATTTTATAGAGAAAACTGCAAATGAAATAAAACCGGAAAAAATTGTGTTTTGGTCTTATTTCATTGAGAAAAAATTGGCAGTTATACAGGGTGTCCAGGCGAGTTAGGGGGTATTTTTTAATGAATTAAAATATATTAATTACAAATAAATGATTTATTTTTAAATTTATCATAAAACTACACAAAATAGAAAATCATTTCTTAAAAATTATGTTGTCGAGATGTCGACCATCACGCTGCAAACACTCTTCCAATCTTGAACGAAAATTTCTCATTACGCTTGAACAAGTTGCTCTTGAGATTGCTGCCATTTCTAGGTTGATGTTATGTTTTAGTTGTGCCAAATTGGTTGGTTTATTGTCGTATACCTTGCCCTTGAGGTAGCCCCACAAAAAATAATCAAGAGGGCCCAAATCAGGACCTCTTGGTGACCAGTTAATGTTACCTCTGCGAGAAGTCACCTTATTCGGGAATAATTCATTTACGGCCTGAAGTGATTGGTCAGACGTATGACATGTGGCCCCATCCTGCTTGAACCATGTCCTCAAATTATAGCCATCGAATTCTTGTAGCTGGGAGGCTAAAAAATCCTGTAGCATCTCACAATAACGATCGCTATTCACAGTAATAGTAGCAGCCCATACAATTACTTTTGGTGAATGAAGTGGTCTTGCATGTATTTGTTTCGGGTTAGTTGAAGACCAATAGCGGCAGTTTTGTTTGTTCACATGACCGTTTAAGTGAAAGTTAGCCTCATCAGTAAAAAGGATGTTTTCAAAGTTTGTGAACCGATTAATCATTTCATCTCCATTGCTACTGAATCTCCAAGCGCTAGCGCACGTAATCGTCCACACCCCGCACCTCCACGCCGCACCTATGCAATGTAACTGCAGAAATAAACTTCCCTACCTCACCTGGACACCCTGTATCATATGTTTGGGGATTTATTTCCTTTTCTTTATTACGATGTTTTCTTTAAAATATTTAGTTGAATACTTCTTAAACAATGTGTTGGATAATTAATATACATCATGAAAGAATAGAGTAAATGCATTTTTATTTTTAAAGAAGAAAATCCCTGCAATTACTGATGATTTTCGGCATTGCCGGCCTTCGGTCGGGCTTAAGGCTTTTCTACTCAGAGGTATTTCTTAAATCGGCTACGGCAACGGATTTTCTTCTCTGAGGTATTTCTAAAGGCGGCTTTGATTTACTTAGCATTTACACATGAAAGTAATTGCAAGAAAGTCGCAATACATTCACACATTGTCACTAACATACTTTTGATTGAGGTATGAGAAAGACAGAGAAATGAATACTATTTTCTTTTTCGTTGATAATACGTATACAAAAATTTCATGAAAATACTTTCATATGTAAAAGTAGGGTTACTGAGGGTTTTTTGCATTGCCGGCCTTCGGCTGGGCTTAAGGATTTTTTCCTTTAAGGTATTTCTTAAACCGGCTTCGCTTACTGAAAGTTTTCAGCATTGTTGGCTTTTGGCCGGGATTAAGAGTTTTTGTCCGAGGTATTTCCAATGCGACTTCACATACTGAGGATTTTCTGGATTTTTTCCTCTGAGATATTTCCAAAACCTACTTTGCTTCTTTAATATTTTCTCATCTGCGGTATTTCCAGCACTGCCTTTGGCCGGGCTTAAGCATTTTCTCCTCTGAGGTATTTCCAAAGCCGGGTAGCAAGGATTTCATACATTGAGGTATATACATACGTATGTCTAAAGCCAAACCCGGTTTTGGATCATGCTTTAGTTAGAAAACTGTCTTCGCTTACTACAAATTTTGTACATTGCCGGCTTTCGACAGAGCTTAAGGAATTTCTCCTGTGAGGTATGTATTTAGAAAACTGGCTACGCTCACTAAATAATTTATATCTTATAAGCGCATAAAAAATTCCGGAATTATTTTATACTTTTTGGGGTTTATTTCATTGGGACTTAATTCATTTTTTCCTGTGGGAGTTATTTCATTATGAAGCAAGCAAGTCCCAAAAGTTGGAACTTATTTCATTTGAGGTTTCGGAATAATTAAAATTTTGTTAGGATTTATTTCATTAAATTTCATTTGGACTTTCACATTTTTTTTATTTTTTATTGGGACTTCTTTCGCTGGGCGTTATTTCATACCGCCGTCAACGACATTTTAAATTGTATTTTTTATGCATAGCGCCGCTATTTAATATCCCCTATATCCATATCACATATTGTTGCTTATGGCTTGACTGTGGCTTAATTTTTTTCCTGGGATGGGTTCTTAATCCGACATAAAATTCTGGTCGCCACTTATGCCATCTGTTTGCCAATATGTTTGCATATCCTTCTATACTTCCAAGAAATGGACATGAGGAGGGAAGGATCAGAGATGGCATAAGTGGCGCCCATAATTTGATGTCAGATTAAGAAGCCAGCCGAGAAAAAAAGTTAATCAACAGTCCAGCCATAAGCAACGATCATACTTTAAATGGCGGCGCTATATATGAAAACCAAAAATTGCTGCATTTTGGGCCGGTGTAAAAAATTCATTTTTCCTGTTTTAGAAACCTTTTTTTTTAAAGAGAAGTAACACAATCCGGCCATTAATTTAATAAATGTGTTAATTTAATGTGTTACATTCTTTGCGAAAGGGATACTGTATAGAGAACAGATGGTGAAGTGGGAAAGATATAGAAAGCTTAATTCATTTACAACTCTGCCATTGCGCATTTTTTGTTAAATTTTTTGTAGAGCAGTGTTGCAGCACCTCTGGTATTAAGTAAAGACATTAATATGTTCAAGCTGTGTAGCCATTTATTTATTTCTTTTACTTCGCCGACGATTCTGCTACAATACCGACGAAGAAGGGTGCTGTGATGTGCATTAGGATATGTAAGTATTCATCGGTGCCGGTACTGCTAAATGGATCAGTGCTATGCCTTCATCACTTTAACAGTCCAACAACAATCAACACAATGACACGGCAATGAACATCAGAAAAATTCATGATGTTGTTGGCTTGCCTGAAACTAGTCTTGAACTCAAGACCTCAGGGTTTGTAGTCAACGCGCTAACCAGCTCAGCCAAAGGCACCTTCGACATATCTTTCATTCTGGGGGGTCACTTGTATAATGTTCTTTTCACATTTCGTATCTTCAAATCAACGTGACTAATCCAGGCTAGTTTCGTATCTAGCATTAATCCTAGATGCTTCACCTTCCTGTATACATTAATTTCCGACACAAAAAGTCCTAAAGATTGAACTATATACATTTTCTCTGTCAACTAAAGAGCATTGATGGTTGGTTCAATACATCAAGTCTCGATTACTCTATTCTCAGCTTATCAAAAGAGATCTTATTCATAAAAACTGGTATATCAACACCGCTACCCTAACAAGTTCATGTAGAGCTATCTCTGTAGACCTCCTGCTCTATAAACGTGCTGACATCTACTCAGAGGCCTATACATCAGCGTATGGCTCTACAGGTACCTCACCTTTCCATTATTTTTAAAAGAAAGGATGGTAGGCTTAGCAGTCTGAAGGACTTTGGTACTGTGTAGTCTTTTTCCCGGCTTCGGTAGAAAAACAACCTTTGTTTCCCTCCATGCCGTTAGGATATAGCTTGCCGAAAGACAGGGCACAAATATCTCTCTGATCCCGACAAGTGGGGTAATCATACACCAATGAATCAATGCCTAAAAAATATCATATATTCCAGCCGCTTTAAAAGGTGCAACAAAAAGTAGTGCACTTCGGACACCATTTTGAGTCACTGTCCTCTCAGCTTCTTATCGACCTCTCACACTAAATCCTCTATAAATAGGAGCCCATAGATTATTCGATTGAAAGCTAACTGGGAAATGTGTCTCCATTAAAGGCTCAAAGGAGAAAATTATTGCGCACACCGACTGGCATAGAACCCTCATCTTTACGAATCAGTCCCACTTTTTAGACGGTGTCACAAGATACCATCTTCAGGCTGTTAATGTTATTTATTTTCAAAGTTGAATTAACAACCAGCGTTAGTACGGCAGCTTATTATTATGTTTTGCTCGATATTTTTTGTAGCCACATACCCATACATGTATGCGTTCTCGGGCGAATTGACTGATAGCAAATTGTTAAATGCTCGCTATTTGCGCAAATTTTATTTTAAAATTCCAAGCGAAATTTTTGATTTTTATGCACGAGCGCCAGCCTACAGATAGGTTAGGTTAAGTTAGATTATGAAGGTTAGTCCCGTGCAAACGTAATACACATTTTGTATTTGTTTTATCTGACACTGTAAACTGTTTTGAATACATGCTCATATATAATTAAATAAAAAATTTATTAATGATTAAATTTCCATATAATGTACAAATTAATAATGTTAAAGAAGAATAAATAAATTATTTCCGCAGCCATTAGTTTATTTTCTAAAGCCAAGTAGAGAGTTCTAAAATCGTCTTCAGAAAACGAGCAAAATTGTTCGTAGTTTAAAAGTGTTAAAGAATTATTTAGAAAAAATAAAACAAATTGCACATATTTTCAAGGCAAGTGTAGAAAAAATCTATTCTGAATTTGCTCAGAAATTCGAAAGTTTTGTAATTGGAAAAAGCAGGGGTACCGCCTAAAATTTAGTTCATTTACTAACGAAAATTTCGTATATTCTACAATTAAAAAAGTAACAGCATATTATTTTTCAACTACTAATACTTAACCGATTCTTATGAACACACATTAAGTTCTCGTTACAATACTACATTATGCTTAAAAAAGTGAGCAGTGCCACGCTTATAAAGAAGTAAATATTCCAATTCTTATGGCACTTTGCAAACACATTTAGCTATCGTGACTATACAACATTATGATTAGAAAAGTGGGAAGTGCCACGCCCAAACGTAGTAATTACACTTTTTGAACTGCATACTTCTATCTAAGCGATTTTGTTTTGAAAGTTTGCACTCACATAAATAGAGTTCGCGGGTCAATACAACATTATGATTCAAAAAGTGAGCAGTGCCGACTCTTATACAGAAAAAAATTATATTTCATTTTCTGTAAAGGAATTCAATGAATTAGTAAATATTTTATTTAGGATCGGACCTACAAACAAATTTGTAAATATAGACAAAAATATCTCAACACTTTCATTGAAAAAACGTTTTTTTTCAGATCTATAAAACAATTTCCTTAAAAATATTTACAAATTGTAAACAAAACAATTTACTAAATCAAACAAAAAGATTTACTGGATTTTCTGAAAAGTATTAAACAATAAAAATATTTACAAATTGTAAACAAAACAATTTACTAAATCAAACAAAAAGATTTACTGGATTTTCTGAAAAGTATTTAGACTAATTGTATTTATAAAACAATTAGTCTAAAAATACTAACAAATAATAAACAAAATACTTTACTGGATTTTTTGTAATATTTCAAACAAAATTTTTGTCTGGGTCATCATCCATTAAGCATTTATGAAATTTCTCTTTGTTAAATGTGTTCAAGTCTGAATGTTTGATTAAATACTCTAAAAAAAATTAATGAGAATTAACGCAAGGACATTAATGAATTGATTCATTCAAAAATCTTCAGTAAACAAACTTGGTACAAACGCATTCCTTTTGCTATCATTGTTGTTGTTGTTATTTGTGTGTATGTCGTAAACGGGGTCGTTTTTTTACGACACAGTTTTTCTTGTTGTTTAAAAAGAGTCAAACAAACAATTAATTGAATATGTAAAAAACATTTACTGAAAATGAAATTAGTTTTTAGACAAACTTTTATTTAAAAAAATATTGGTGATCATTTTTTCTGTGTATGAAACTTCGCACACTCATTTAGTTCTCGTAAAAATACATTATGATTAGAAAAATGGTTTTGGCCCAAACGAAATATTTGTACATTTCCTTAAACAATTATCTTTGATTTGAATGTATGTGTATAAATTAGGGACGTACGATACGCCGTTTTGCCGATCCGATACCGATACCGATATTTAAAAATAAATATCGCCGATACCGATTCCGATACCGATACGAATATTGAAATTGAGTTCAAGTTTAGATTAACAAAACTCAAGTCCAATTTTTTATTATACAAAATTACATTGTAAGAGAGAATATATAAAATTGATTTTAACCCAGTATAAAAAATTTGAAGTAATTTTTAAGGAGCTACATTTTCTTTGCTTCAAAAAAAATTTATATTAAAAATATGCAGAGAATTAGTAGAAAACCAAGAAAAATTTTTTAATTCCTTTGTAATTTTAAAAAAATACTCGCCATGCTTTTTAAAAAATCGATTTTTTAAAGAACATTTATCAACTAATATTCTTCTAAATAACTTAATAGCTTAATTATTAAAAGTCTTCAACAAGTTTATATTTATTCACTTAAATTTACATGAAAATAAAGTTTTGAGTTTAAATTCGCATAAAAAAAATTGTGAAAATGGATAATTTTTTATCCTTTTTCCTTGAGGAAAAACCATTATAGAACACCGAAAAAGAAATTTGTCCTAGCACCGCTTCCAATTCGGTGATTGGTAATCGAAAAACAGAACTTCTTGCAATGGCAAGGATATGTAAAACTAATTAGAAATTATCCAAATTTGCAACGCTTCCGGATCGCGAATTCTATATTTTAATGACTTCTTTGGAGTGTCTTTTTTTGCTGGAATAAGATTTAAAAAACAACGACTTGAATTTGAATTCATGGTAAAATTAACAAAAAATAAATATTTTTTTTTTACAAAATAGCAGCATAAAAGATTATTAATTTCTAAAATTGATACTAATAAGATTTAAAAAATAACGAAGTGAATTTAATTCATGGTGAAATTGAACAAAAATAAATTATTTGTTAAAAAAAAAACTCTGAAAAAATTTTTAAAAGTATCGTCGTATCGACAGTAAAATATCGCCGATACCGATGTATCGGAAAATCTGAAGTATCGCCGATATATCGGTATCGGTATCGGTATTCGTTACATCCCTAGTATAAATACATTATTCAAGATATTTTCTTATTCCTGTTTTGTAGACGGTTTTTTGGAATTCTGTTTTTATAGATATGTTCAGTATTGCGTTTATAAGTCACTCCAACTATATCTTGAACCAAAAATGACCTAGCATTTTTGCAGCTCTCAATTACAGTTCCCGGAAACCAGACCAATATTGGCGGCTTTTTGAACATAATTATGCTTTCACCTTTTCTGAATGGTTTTAATTTTTTGTTTGTTTATTTGGATACAAAGTTGCTTAAATTTATGTAAAGTTTTGCATTATGCTATAAACACATTCGCCACAGCAGGCTACACGGCTACACGACTACAAATGCTGTTGGCAGCAATCGTCGTCGGGTAGTCAGCTACTTAATTATTTTGAACGCGGCAGCTACATCGTAACCAGCTGACATGTTGTTATTGCAGTACATATTTCAGTGGTGCCATTTTCAAAAGTTTTACTTGTATAAAAAAACCCCTAATTCAAAATGTTCTTACATCTTGCAAAATGTAAAAACAAATCAATTTATTTCTTTAAAACCTATTGATTGTTATGGCACTTTTCATACTTAAATTTTTTTATGTTTTTTTCTGTTTAATAAAATAGGATATTGACTTAAGTCAATTATACCAACATCGTTGAAAATTAAAAAAAACTTATGAGGCAGTAGCTTTTTTTAACCTTATAATTTTAGTGTAATTTTTTTTTGTCTCTTTTGGCTCCGGAGTTACGCGGTTCATATGGATATCACTTTAAACTTATCTAAAATACCTTTCTACTGGTATACAAATTTTTTAAAACAATTAACCCATTCCGAGTGAAATGCAATTTAAAAATTTGTTTATCTGACTTTTCAGGCAACGGTACATATGCATAGTTCATATATACTATACATATGTATAGTTTTATAGAGAACTTTCATTGCTTTTATTGGTGTATAGTTGAAAGATGTCACCTATGAAATACTTAAGCTATGGTACTTTAAAGATGAGTTTAAGAGTTAAATTTATTTTCAAAGTGCCATAACTGATGAATTTCATCGATGATAGCTTTCAAGTATACATCAAATGAAAGTTTGGAATGCTTTCTATTAAACTAAATACATATTTAAGTACGATTGTATCGGCCAGTTTTTAAGATAATGGTGCTTTTACGTGAGAAGTCATATAAAAAATGTTTTAAATTCCATTTTGCTCGCAATGTGTTAATGGATCTAAAAATTGTATATACCAGTAGAAAGGTGTTTTAAAGCATTTTGAAATTTTATACGCGGACTATTCGCAAATAAAAATATTTGCAAATAAGCAAGGTATATTGAACAGGTACCACTACAAGAACAGCTGGTTTAGTAAATTTGAGAATGTGTGCGTCACACAGGCAATAGATTTTGACACATGTCTGGGAGTTTTCTATCAACAACGGGCATGTGTTAGTAAATTTGAGAGAGCTTATGAATGTGTGCAACTCACAGTTGATGGATTTGACATATTTCTGGGGTATTTCTACCAACAAAATACATGTGTTTTTTGGTGTTGTATTTGTTTTAGTTATGGTGGTACCTGTAATGAATATGCCTTGCAAATAAGTTAATTCACTGTTTATATGGCATATCAAAATACAAAAACTTGGTAGCACTTTTATAGAAGACGTTTGTATTTTACAAAAAAAATAGTTGAAATGTATAAAGGAACAAACAATTATTTGTTCTAATTGTCATTATTTTCTTCTATCAATATTTTTCGCGAAATATTTTTCTATTTATTGCTTTTTATTAACAAAGCGGTGCAGCCAGCACCAATCATTTTATTTGCAAATAGTGCGTTAATCGTGAATAGTTTTCGTAAGTTAATAAGTCGCAATAAAACAATTATATGGCAACAATTTACAGTTTTATTTGCATATAACCAGTGCGTATAAACGTAGTATATATCGTTTAAATCCGTTCTATATTGTAGGACTTATGATCAATAATATATTAAAGTTTTGAACCCCGTAACTCCGGAATCAGGAGAGAGCACCGAAATAAATTATAGTAAAAATTTTAGGCTAAAAAGGGCTATTACCCTGTGATGTTTTTAATTTTCAATGAAATTGGCATTTTTGACTTAAGTCAATATTCTATATAACAAAATAAATAGTTTATTTATTTAAAAATACTTGATGCATATATATTATAACATTTAAATTTTATAATTTTCTTTTATATTTTTCAATAAAAAATATTTCTAATCACTAATTTGCTTTACATATTTTGTTATACTGTCAACACTGTTTTTGTTTTGTATCCAACAAAAATAGAAATTAGTTTAATTTGACTACACCACAGAACAAAAACCTGCAGTCATGTAGCCGTGCAGTCGTGAAAATAATCATTTTCATATACACACATGTATTCTATTTTTGACAGGTTGTAGTCGGTAGCCTGCTGTGGCAAATGTGTTTAATGCATTAAGCTTAAAATGTATTTCGTAATACATATTTAAGAAAACCTTGAATGTTTTACGAAAAATGTAACTACGAAAGTGCTTTTTTTTCAATAAAATGTTTCATGAATAATTTTCAGTGTATATTATTCAAGGTTTTTTTTTTGCAAACCTTATCTGTTGTTTATTTGTTTTGATGCCTAAAGTTTGTTTAGTTTTCATAAAAATTAAAATCTCTAATATTTGTAATCAACTTAAATTTGATTTGAGTATTAAATACTATCATAGTCTATATTTTTTATATTTTATTTATAATAATTTATTTTTGAGAACCTTGGCACACTTCAAAATTAACTTTAGTGATAACGAAATCGTATAATGTTAAAACATAGAAAAAATTATCTCGGTTTAATAATGCAACCAGATTATGGTTGAATTATATGGTTGTAATTTGGGAAATTTATTCATAGTTTATAACATATTGCATAAAGTACTCACAATTATGAAGAAAATTCTTTCAGCGTATAAGTTCAACTGCTTTTAAGATAGACCACAAGAAGTGGAAAAGCATTGATGCCAACTTTGGCTCTTTTTTACGATATAACAAAAAACGATATGACATACTGTATTGTCATATCGTAAGTTTTTTACGGTATGACAACGCTGCGATATGACAACACCATGTATGGCTATCTTAGTGTTGTCATATGAAAATACAGTATGTCATATCGTTTTTTGTCATATCGTAAAAAAGAGCCAAAGTTGGCATCAATGTGGAAAAGGCTACACCATATTTGCCACAACGTAGGACTCTTACTCATCCTGTTGAAAATTACAAAAAGAAATTCTGAAATAAATAAAAGTGAAATTTTTTTTATGCCTCTATCGTTTCGTCCCGAAATTACTATTTAACACTATAGCAGAATGAAACATTCACTGTTTTGAATGATCGTCACATCATCTCACTAGCGATCATGTGATAGTTCCTTCCTTGCAAGTGTAGCTTCTGACATCCACTTGCAGGAAACAAGCGAGGAATATGAACGATTTAACCAAATTATGTATTTAATGGAAGAAAATACGAATAAATAAAATATTTAGACCTGATGCGAGACAAAAGGATACACATATATTTATTGAAATGATTGCAATTGTAAGACAATTAATTCATTACGTTAGAATTTTTATTGAAATGTGCATGTTAAATTAACAGAATAGCATTTCAACAATGAATGTCAATGTCATGATGTTGTTTGTTTGTTCTAGGCGATATTAAACGATTTTGCCACCCGTTTGCCTTGTTTCTATTTGTGTTTGGTGCTATGTTTTGTTGTTTCATTGTCTTTAGTATCGAATTTAAAGTTTTGGAAATTATTAGAAATATCGTTTAACTGTAACCGTTGTATATTTTTTCACATCTTAACTATGTACTTGTAACAAGCATACATACACAGAAAAAATTATCACCAAAAAATTTTCAAACAAAAGTTTGTCTACAAATAAATTTCATTTTCAGTAAATGTTCTTTACATAATCAATGAATTGTTTGTTTGAGTCTTATTTAGGACGCAAACACCAAAAACAACAAGAAAAACTGTGTCGTAAAAAACAACCCCGATGACGACATACACACAAATAACAACAACAATAACAATGATAGTAAAAAAATGCGTTTGTTTACTGAATATCTTTGAATGAATCAATTCGTTAATGTCGTTGCGTTAATTCTCATTAATTTTTTTAGAGTCTTTTGATAAACATTCAGACTTGAAACACCTTCAACAAAGTGAAACTTCATAAATACTTAATGGATGATGATGATGATCATGAGCCAGAAAAAAATTTTGTTTGATATATTACAAAAAATCCAGAAAATATTTTTATTTGATTAGGTAAACTATTTTATTTAATATTTCTTAGTATTTTTAGACTAATTGTTTTGAAAATTCAGACAAAAATATTGTTTGATATTTTTCAGAAAATCCAGTAAATCTTTTTTGTTTGATTTAGTAAATTGTTTTGTTTACAATTTGCAAATATTTTTAGACATATTTTTTTATAGATTTAAATAATTTGTGCACTGAAAAAACAGGGTTTTTTTCCATGAAATTGCTGAGATATTTTTCTCTATATTTACAAATTTGTTTGTAGGTCCGTTCCTAGACAAAATATTTACTATTTCATTGAATTCCTTTACAGAATAAGAATATTTCTGAAGTATTTTGTGTATTGCGAAAACCTTTAGTGAGCTGGACAATTTTTAAAAAGGTCTACTTTTTAGTTTTTTCAAGATATTTTTTTCGCTCCGGGAAACTGTATACAAAAGGGGTATCAAATGAAAGACCTTTTGAAGACACATCTTAAAACATATAAATCATGAATAAAAAAATATATATCGAGAGCTTATATTCAAATATGTAGTGTTATATACAAACACACAATTGTTTTAGAAAGGCAAAAAATTGTGTCGTTCTCGAATTAGTAAAGTTTTGCACAATCAACCTTCTAGCAACACAAACCCTTATAATATAAGCTGTCAATATTGTAGAATATTGATTGTCCAAAACTTTAATAATGAGAGAAAGAAACGAATTTTTGGCCTCTTAAAAAAGTGTGTGAGCACTATTTGAATATAAGCCCTCGATAAAATACTTTCAAAATAGTCCAGCTCACCAAGGATTGGTGCAAAAAATGAAATATTTTGGGAATCCTCATCAGAAATCGCAAACTTCATTAATATGATTATTCGAATTTATTTGGTTTTTGAAACCAAATTGATTATTAGTTAGGCTAAGGTTCATAACGTTGTAGTCAGAAAGCATCGGCCATGATTAAGATTCCAAGGAGCGCACAGAAAAATTTCAACCAGTTTGATTTAAAATTTTTCGGTAATGATTTTCTTTTATAGGCGTTTCATCTTAATTCGACATGATTTACAATAATCTTGAAAGAACATTTATCCTTTTGAATTAACTACATTTCATGTTGATTTAATATTGCAGTACAGTTAAATCAAAATGAAGTTGATACTGAAATAATACGAAAAATCATATTGAATCAAAGTTATTTCATGTTAAAACAACGTGAATTTGATATTGAAATAACACTAAGAATCATGTTGAATTATAGTTATACCAAGCTGAAACAACATGGCTTTAATGTAGCTATTTTATTAATTATTTTACTTACGTGATGGTTATTAGCATAGACATCAGTCAATTTCTTTTGTAGTTGCCAGCCCCAGCCAAGATTTGAACTCGTGCCACTTGCATGATAGTTCACGCGCTAACCTCTGCAGCCACACCAGCTTCAAACTTTACTTTAGCTACACACTAAATAAATACCCATCGTATGTAAAATGAATGTAATTTTAATTCAACATGATTTAAATGATTATTTAAAATAAAACTTATTTGGAATTAACGTTATAGTCAGTGATGTTGATTTAAAATGAAATGTAACGTTGAAAAGAAAGTTGTTTTAAAAGTGAACAATTTAAAATCAAAGAGATTTACGGTTATATTAATACATTTTCATTTAAAATTAATATGAAACAATGGTAATTTTAAGCCAGCAGCAGTAAATTTTCGCTGGTAATTCGTTTTTTGCCGTCTACATAGCCGACACATGTAAGAATAAACAACAACAAGTCACAGAACAGTGAATTGTAGTAGTTTTGAAGTTACGAAAAATTGTTTAATGCATATTTCTTAATTTTGAAAAAAAATATTAATATGCCGATTATGCATGGCAACCGAGCCTCAGTTGGATTGTCAGTTGCTGAAAATTATAGTACTGAGTTCAACTAGCAACTGAGAGCCGTCAATTTCAGTTGCTATTTAGTGCCTTTCTGGCAACCATTAATTTTCATTTGCCGAATGGCAACTTAATTAAAGTTCGGTTGCATTAAATAATAGACCCAATTATGGTTGTCTTATGTTTTTCTCTAATAATAATAAACCTTTAAGAAATTTATTATTTGACATATTGTCATAATTTTATTCTAAATGAAGTATACTTGCAGATAGTTAAGCATTGTCTATATGCATTTCATTGGCGCTTTACCAAATCGTCAGTAGACTTCAACCACAAACCTCTTATCTTATCTGTGCATAAAAAACCATTTGAGAATTTACAAATGATATTTTCGAAAATCACAAAAAATAAGAAAAGCGTAGTGGGCTTAGAAACTTATATAAAACCCAGCAAATAATTTGTATTCGATATGAATCTACCCAGTAAAAAGTTTTCATGTTTTTTGAAGCACTACAGAAATAAAGCGCTTCATAATTCGCTTTAAACTATGAGCTTGTTCAGCAGCTGATCTTATAGCGTCACAACAATGCAGGTTTTGAAGCGAGAAAAGTATTTGCTTATTACTTATACAAAAGCTTCGTACACAAGCTATACAAGAAAGCTGATTTTATAGTGCTGATCCAAAGCAGGTTTTTAAGCGAGAATGAAGAGTAAGTTTATTTGAGTTTCTTGGTGCCGTTTTGCAACAGTGTTTTTGGTCGAATGATTGGTACGTTGGACTTCAAACCTGAAAGGTTCTTAGTTCGATACTAGTTGAAGTTAAAATAACAAACATTGAGTAAAAATATGAAATTAATAAAAATAAATAAAAAAAACGAAATAAAACAAAATTCAAAATGGCGTCAAGGACGCTAATCCACATCGAACCATTTTTTTTCATATATTTTCAGTTCTAGTGCTGAAAATGTTGATGATTTTCAGCGCTTCAAAAGCACTTTTGTGAGCCAAAATGTAGTACTCGAATTCGGGAACTCGCCATACAAAAATCAGCAGCGGTCAGCAGGTTTGTCAGCGCTACTTTTATTCCATAATAGTAGAAACCTGCTTTATTGGAAGCAACTTTTTTACTGGTTATTTAATTTTTCTACACCTTTATACAATTAGAAATCCATTGGATAATAATAAAGGTATTTATTAGGCAAAATGAAAAATACCACAAAACCAAAATTAAACCTTTAATTAAACCCTGCTGCCGTTGCGTTGGCTTAACGCTCTTATTTCGGTTGGGCGGTTGGTTAATCGAGTGTTTTTAGTTCGGTTGGGCGGTTGGTTAATCGAGTGTTTTTAGTTTAGAGAAAATCGGCTCAGCCGTTTAAAAGTTACTCTTATCACCTCTTTTCTAGCTTTATTCTCTTGAATATGTGAGTCCGTGGCTCTATACCCCCCAAACGGCTGGATCGATTTTATTAATTTTTGTTTGTTAGAAAGGTAAATTGATCTAAAATCTTCTAACCTATATTTGAAGTTATCATCTATGTATTTTCTTCGAAGGGTTTTAAAATTTTTATATTAATGTTATTATTAAATATTTGCGAAGAAATTGAAACCTTTTAAATGACACTATTTTTATTTTTCATTGTTTTTCTTACTTATAGTCTAATAGTACACTCTTGTAAAGAAAATGCCACCCATTGAATATAACCTTGAGTTGGATGCCGAATTACCGGAGGATATCAAAAAAGTTGCCATAAAAAATGGTGAATGTGACTTGACGAAATGCCATATGATTGCTGAGTTTAGAAATTATATTGCTGAACATGATCGCTGCCAGCCACATCGTTTAGATGATGAGTACTTAATAAAATTTCTCAGGGCCCGCTATTGGAAAATTGAACCCAGTTACAAATTGGTATGTAACTAAAATAACACAATATAAACTTTTAATAATTTATTTCAAATAAAATTTCTCTTGCAGCTGTGCCATTATTATAAATTTCGCGAACAAAACAAATCGTACTATGAAAAAGTACGTCCTATTGATTTAAAAATGATCGGTGAGGCCAATATTTTGAATGTTTCACCGTATAGAGATCAAAACGGACATCGTATTTTAATCTATCGTTTTGGCATGTGGAAAACGAGTGAAATCAATATTGATGATATATTTCGTGCTTCTGTCTGTGTATTAGAGTTGGGCTCCATGGAACCCATTGGCCAGGTTGTGGGAGGTGTGGGCATATTTGATTTAAAAGATTTCACCATCAGCCATGTTTTGCATTTGAGTCCCAGTGTGGCTCAGAAAATGATAGCCATGTTGGTAGTAAGTATTATATGAACAAGTTTTTGCTATATCGGTTTTTGCTATATATTTTCGTTTTCCAGACCTCAATGCCCATACGTACCTCGGCTTTACATATTGTCAATCAAAATTGGGTTTTCAATACCGCTTTCAATATATTTAAGCCATTTATGGATGCCACTATGAGGGAAGGTTTATTTATACATGGTTCCGATATGTCGTCACTGCATAAACACATTAATCCAGAATGTTTACCGAAAAGGTGAGTGGAGATTTACTCAGCATATTTTTTAGAACGTGTATTTTATAGCAAAACATATGCGCTTAATGCAAAAATATGCTTTCTTAGTAAAAAGAAAAACAGAGGCTATCATTCGTGTTTTTTAGGGGTTTTCCTCAGAAAAAGGATATCTCCAACCACCGAAAACATGTCATAGGGCCTGTTCCACGATGTCGACAAGTCGATGTCGTTCTCTTATTTGTATTGAAAACAATAATAAAAAAATTTAGATATGTTTTTGTTTTCAATATAAATAAGAGCACGGCATCGACTTGTCGACATCGTGGGAGAGGCTCATAGTGGTTTTACGCGATATGTTTTTTTCATTTTAATACTAGCGTTGTTTTCGGTCCATTATGTCTTAAAGTTTTTGAAATCAAATGGACTTCAATAAAATTATAAAACTGAGGATTTTGTTATTATTTGCTGTTTAAAATAGTTTTTGAAATGACAATTGCTGAAAATCATTAAAAATTTAATTAAATCTTAACTTCGATCCACTGTAACTGATTCACTTTTTATCCGATCAAAGCAAATTAGCAACTATTCGACACTTAATTTAATTGCCTTTCAAACAAGAATTTGACATGATCAATATTCCTAGGAACAAGGGAAAAAAGTAAAAAAATTAACTTAAGAGGAACAAAAAATCAGATAAATCGGAAAGAAGAAAAATAAACCAACGGTAACACTGTGATTAGATGTGAAAAGCATCCAGTTAATAGTGATTTGTTCCCCGTATGCAAATTTCTAAAAAAAAAGTTTTTATATGGGCATTTCCAGAGAAAATTCAACTTTTTGTCCCGCCTGCAAACAATCAATTGTTTTTGCAAAGAAAAACTCAATTTTTTTCTTCTCTTTTAATTAGTTTATAGCTACTACTTACGTTGTACACAACACTACAAAGAAGTAAAAACGACTCAAGTTTTTCTTTGGGGAAAAACAAGCTTAATTGCTTGGTTGTGGGCAGGGCAGAGATTAGACTTTTTTCTGGACACGCCCATTTACGTATAAGAATTGTGATCACATTCAACCGAGCCACTTAACAAGTGATGATAAGCTGTGATACAAATGAGCACTGACGATGGGAGTGTGACCACTTCCGAAAACAACGTTGTTCTGTTCTGGTGTGTACGTTGAAATTTAAATTGATGTTGATTTTTCCATTGTTCCTTGGAATATTGATCATGCCTACTTCCTTCTGAATATAACATTGCGAACATTAGCCTATAGAATCACTGTAGATTAAAAAGGAAATAAGTCCCAAATAATCACATTACAAAAGAAATAATCTATACACTGTAAAAGGGGCGTGTCTGTACAAAAAATATTTTTTGAAAATTTTTATGGTGGCGATGTAGAATACAAAAAACAAACTTTTAGAGTATTTGTCTGTGCGAACACACATCACGCAAAAACCAGCGAGTGGATTTTTATGAATTTAGGTAAAAAAGTTGCTTCCAATAAAGCAGGTTAATACTATTATGGAATAAAAGTAGCGCTGACAAACCTGCTGATATCGCTGCTGATTTTTGTATGGCGAGTTCCCGGATTGGAGTACTACATTTTTGCTCACAAAAGCGCTGAAAATCATCAACATTTTCAGCAATAGAACTGAAAATATATGAAAAAAATGGTTCGATGTGGATTGGCGCCGTTGACGCCATTTTGAATTTTTCTTATTTCGTTTCTTTATTTATTTTTATTAATTTCATATTTTTACTCAATATTTGCTATTTTAACTTCAACTAGTATCGAACTAAGAACCTTTCAGGTTTGAAGTCCAACGTACCAATCACTCGACCAAAAACACTGTTGCAAAACGGCACCAAGAAACTCAAATAAACTTACTCTTCATTCTCGCTTAAAAACCTGCTTTGGATCAGCACTATAAAATCAGCTTTTTTTATAGCTTGTATACGAAGCTTTTGTATAAATAAAAAGCAAATAATTTTCTCGCTTCAAAACCTGCATTGTTGTGACGCTATGAAATCAGCTTCTGAACAAGCTCATATTTTAAAGCGAATTATGAAGAGAACTTCATTTAAACAAAAACAATTTTTCTATTCTCAAAAAGGCTAAATTTATTTTTTCCATTTGTCATTTTTTTAATTTTCAACATTTCATAATAATAATTTCAAATATTTGATAAACGGCAAATAATGTCGAATGTCAGTATTATTTCATTATTAAACAAATTTAAGTGGCCTTAAGATGGACTAATAGAATTATAGATTGGGATTTGATCTTAATTACAAATTACGGCAACTGAGAGCTATAAAACTTTAAAACTCTCTAGTTCAATCAACAGCTGAACGTAATTTAGTTCAGCTGTAAATACTTTCAAATCTCTTCAAGAAAAGAATTTTTCTGAGTAGGTTAAAAGTGCAAAATTCAGAATTATTCAATATATTTAAGTCGAGGAGTTTGAAAATATTTTATACAATTTGTGTGAAACAAAACTTTCTTCGCTGTGCGAGTAAGCAAATTTTAAGGGTTTCCAGACGAATCTTTGAAAATTTTCACAACAGAACGTGAGTGGTAGTGATATTCGTGAGAGTGCGTGATAAAAAAAATTTTAAGGACCTTAAGAGAAAGCCTTCGAAGGTCCGAATCCCAAAAATAATATAAATCGGTCTAGGCATTTTGCTATACATTAATTTTGAACACAAAAATGGGCAAATTTCCTATAGTGCAAAGCAGAGTAGATTAACAACAGAAGCCATTGCGCAACTACTTTCTACTATCCCTTGCAGCCAATCAACAAGTGCTGATTAAAATTCTTTTAGAAGCCATTCAGATTGATGAAGATAAAATGGAATATACATGCTTTTGTATGTGAGATTGTTTTTCTTTTCAAATTTGGTGGAAAAATTGCAATTTAATAATGACATCTTGCAATAACTTGAAGTTATTACTATTAAAAACTAAAATTTTATATACAAATTTTTTGCCTTTTCTTAGCTTCTTGTTTTGGGTGATCTAACTTTTTCTAGTCTTTTTAAGACCTGATTTAGCTTCTTTTTTCTCCAGCTCCTGGCAACACTGCTTATGACCTTGGCTCAATCTTAGGATACTTTTTATCGCTAGAAAATATGTATCTCTTTTCCAAATAAAAATAGAAAAAAAGCGATAATGCCATAAAATAAACTATAAACACCCGAAGCTGCAGGCACCTCTAGTCTGATATCTTATATTATTTCTACACTCTAAAATATTACTTCAAATTTACGATCATATATTGTCTAAGTTTGTGTTGAAATTTTCTCCTTGTCTAAAATTACATCGATTTTGTAGTTATTTTATTAAAGAAAAAACCTTTCAAATTAAACATATTTAGTCCAAGTGGAAAAAATGTAACCTAAAGTATAATACGGCTATGGCTGAATAGCAGATACGTCAGACTATCAGTCAGGAGGTCGCAGCTCAAACCTGCAAGCAGCTAATCGCTTTTTTTTAATAAAAGCATTTTGTTCAAAAATAATGCGTGTGCAACACTTTACCGATTATTATCGACCTAATTTTCAACAAAAGTGTTTTAGAGTGTATACATATGAGTCACTCCACGACAAATTGGACGATTTGCCATTTCATTTTTGATTTCCATATTTTTGTGAGCCTTCCTGGTAAATTTTGTGATTTTTTTGATTACTTTCTTAGTTTTTTGCTCATAACTTCCAAATTCTACAATTTCTTTTACAGAAAAAAGTAGAAACAAATATTCCAAAATTTGTTGATTTTGATTTTTAGATTTTGAATAGGGTTTTTAAAAATGACACTCATTTTCAAAAACTTCTTTCGATTTTTTTTTTAATTTTTAACTTCTATCCACCCAACAACTTCTAAGCCCGATCTGGTACGCAGAAAAAAGTTTGAACATAAATAGTATGAAAAAAGTTCATAATCTATTGTTCATATATTTTAGTAATATATAAATAAAATACAGGAATTTTTTCATTCCCAGTATGAATTAGCTTTCAATAAATAAATTTATGAAATCAAATTTGAAAAAAAACTTCAACTTTTTTGTCAACAAATTCTAAAATGCTTTTCTATTTATGTGAAGTAAAAATACAATTAATTCCTAATAGTTTGTTTGGCAGAAAGGAAAGAGTTGTGCCTAGTACAACAGACTATACAAGTTCAATACTGAATTTTTAAAAATAACTTTTAAAGAAAATATGAATTAATTTATGTAAAAGTTCCTAGCTGGAATGAAAATAATTTGGAAAAAAATTATTATGTTAGATTCATAGCATTTATGAAAAAACTCCTTGGATATAAGTAATATTTTTTTTCTGTGTAGTGGGCTTTCCATAACTACTACTTTTTCTTGCATTATTGAAAACTTAAAAAAAGTTTCTATAAAGCATAAGATATCTTGTGAGTTTTGTTGTTATGATTTACGATATACATAGCCAGAATTTTTATGTGAAACATTACAAGCATAATTTTTATGAACTCTTCGCTGTATGGGTCATTTTGCCCCTTTCTTAAAAAAAAGGGGAAAAAACTCTCCTCTAGCGGCTATCTAGCGGCCTAAAATGTTTCACAAAAATATTTGCCATAAGATTCTATTATAAGCTCTAAAAAGCACTCATGCTCCAAACTCAATGGGAACGCCAGAAATCATTGAAAACTTAAAATGCGTTTAAGGGTTAATTTGGTGTTTATTCATTATTCGGTATAGGAAATCTTGTAAGCCTTACGTTTCAGGTATAAAATATGTCTAGCACTTTTATGTAAAACAGCAAAAGAGGATAGTTTTTGTAGAACAATTTTGCCCGCTATATTACTGCTTAAGGGAAGGTTTTTTGCCCTTTGTTCAAGAAAGGAGCAAAATTACCCATACAGCAAAGAGTTAGAGGGTTAAAAATTTCCACAAAAATATTGCTTGAGGTTTTCTTCATAAAAGCGCTGACCATATTGTGTACCATAAACACAAGACTTTACAGGATTTCTTATGCTTTATAGAATTTTTTAAAAAATTTTAAAAATTAAAAAATTGCATTGTTGTACCTGTTGTTGTTTTCTGTCTGCATTTATTTTCAATTGCTTCTTACAACTACAATTTAGAGTTGGAAAAAAACCAACCGGTTGTAGTATGCAAGTAAAAAAGAATAAACATGATTGATTATGGAGCTCATGTTTTAACTTTGATATTCAGGTAAGTGATGGAAATCGATTTTGAAAACGAAGCACTTTCGAAAGTCTCTTTTAAAGCGCTTTTTATCAAGTTTTTATAATTTTTGTGATACAGTTCTTCTGTAATAACGAAATATTTTTATAAAATATGTGATAAAATTGTATTTAATAAAGAAATAATATTGAAAATCACCTTTCAAAATTTCTTCGTTTTCGAAATCCATTTCCATCACATACCTGATTATAAACTTCTTATTCGCATGCTTAGAAATTTTACATAATATCTTTAGCTTTTCTATGAGATTTTTGGGTAAAGGTTCCCTGATGATTTGCATTAGCCGCAATGAAATGCGCATAGGAACTAGCTAATACCCCTCCATAATCAATTTCAATATAATTAAATAAAACTTTAATATATTATTTAAAAAGTAAAATATTAATTTGGGAAAAAGCACGGTACAAAATTAAAAATAAAAAAATAGTAGTTATGGGAGGCCCACTGCCAGAATATTTATTTCTATAAATATCACAAAATTGGGAAAAGAAAAAATTTTTTTCCAAACCGTCCGATGTGTATATGTATATGTATATGTATATGTATATGTATATGTATATGTATATGTATATGTATATGTATATGTATATGTATATGTATATGTATATGTATATGTATATGTATATGTATATGTATATGTATATGTATATGTATATGTATATGTATATGTATATGTATATGTATATGTATATGTATATGTATATGTATATGTATATGTATATGTATATGTATATGTATATGTATATGTATATGTATATGTATATGTATATGTATATGTATATGTATATGTATATGTATATGTATATGTATATGTATATGTATATGTATATGTATATGTATATGTATATGTATATGTATATGTATATGTATATGTATATGTATATGTATATGTATATGTATATGTATATGTATATGTATATGTATATGTATATGTATATGTATATGTATATGTATATGTATATGTATATGTATATGTATATGTATATGTATATGTATATGTATATGTATATGTATATGTATATGTATATGTATATGTATATGTATATGTATATGTATATGTATATGTATATGTATATGTATATGTATATGTATATGTATATGTATATGTATATGTATATGTATATGTATATGTATATGTATATGTATATGTATATGTATATGTATATGTATATGTATATGTATATGTATATGTATATGTATATGTATATGTATATGTATATGTATATGTATATGTATATGTATATGTATATGTATATGTATATGTATATGTATATGTATATGTATATGTATATGTATATGTATATGTATATGTATATGTATATGTATATGTATATGTATATGTATATGTATATGTATATGTATATGTATATGTATATGTATATGTATATGTATATGTATATGTATATGTATATGTATATGTATATGTATATGTATATGTATATGTATATGTATATGTATATGTATATGTATATGTATATGTATATGTATATGTATATGTATATGTATATGTATATGTATATGTATATGTATATGTATATGTATATGTATATGTATATGTATATGTATATGTATATGTATATGTATATGTATATGTATATGTATATGTATATGTATATGTATATGTATATGTATATGTATATGTATATGTATATGTATATGTATATGTATATGTATATGTATATGTATATGTATATGTATATGTATATGTATATGTATATGTATATGTATATGTATATGTATATGTATATGTATATGTATATGTATATGTATATGTATATGTATATGTATATGTATATGTATATGTATATGTATATGTATATGTATATGTATATGTATATGTATATGTATATGTATATGTATATGTATATGTATATAAATAGGCCACACAATATTTTGTGGTACACTGTTAAGGGCCATTATTACAACTTGGTAATAGTTAAAGGCAGGATTTTGTCGGACAGATAAACAGTTTATCATTATTATAAATTTACGTTGAGCTACCAGGTAGGGTCGACTTGCCTTTAACTTATCGCTCACTTTTAGTTAAAGTAAAGTTGTATCCGTCCAACAAAATTCTGCCTTTAACTATTGCCAAGTTGTAATAATGGCCCTAAGGTCCAAATTCACAGTCAATAGTTAGCAAATGACAATAGCTTAGCCAATGATATTTTATTCACACTTCTTTGTTTACCATTAGTTAAACCGTCAACCGCCATTGGTTAACAATTAGTTAGATGCTTTGGAACATGGTGCAATAAGTATACAGGTGGCAGCATAACGTCAGCTGATTATATTTTGTTCTGGTAGTTTTGTACATAAGTAACGTCTAGCACGTGTATTTGTTGACAAGCATTATCTAGTTTTTTGTTGTATTTATTGCACCATGTTTTGGAAATTATTACGTTCATGTAGCATACTTTTAGGAGCGACAAAAACATTTGCTCCATTAGCTTTGTGTGCTTAAAAATTTTTAAATTGCCGCCGTAAGATGTGTAATATTCTTTATTGCTTTATTTTTGCTTGTTTATTTATATATGATAGGGCTACCATTCTTTACCCATTTTAAAAATTTTAGATAAACCATACACTGTAAATATGAAGTTTTAGTTAAACAATAGTTATCATTTTAGTTTCCTAATAATTAACTAATGACTGTAAATTTGGGCCTAAGTGTCTTATTGTCAACCAATATTGATGAAACATATGTGGTTTAAATTATACTTTTCCTAGACATGCACAATATATATATTTTTTTGCCTAAAAACCGCTTCCGAACAAACCCAGTTACGGATTAAGTGGTCGAATTGCGACCATCGGGCGGGATCCTAGTTTATTTAAATCGAATCAGTCTTTAACTCTCGATGGCGCTTTAAAGGGAAGTATACACGGAAAAATACAAATGTAAAGTTATCTGGTCAAAGGTCGAAATGAAAAAAAAATATATTTTTTTCGTGTTCAGCACATCCTAATTACATTAAAAAATGCAATACAAACTTTAAACTAGGGATGTAACGATACGCCGTTTTGCCGATCCGATACCGATACCGATATTTAAAAATAAATATCGCCGATATCGATTCCGATACCGATACGAATATTGAAATTGAGTTCAAGTTTAGATTAACAAAACTCAAGTGCAATTTTTTACTATACAAAATTACATTATAAGAGAGAATATTTAAAATTTATAAAACATTGGAAGTAATTTTTAAGGAGCTACATTTTCTTTGCTTCCAACAAATCTATATTAAAAATATGCAGATAATTGGTAGAAAAGCAAGAAAAATTGTTTAATTCCTTTATAATTTGAAAAAATACTCGCCATGCTTTTTAAAAAATCGATTTTATTTTAAAGGACATTTATCAACTAATATTCATCTAAATAACTTAATAGCTTAATTATTAAAAGACTTCTAAGTTTATATTTATTCACTTAAATTTACATGAAAATACAGTTCTGAGTTTAAATTCGCATAAAAAATTGTGAAAATGGGTACTTTTTTATCCTTTTTTCCTTAAGGAAAAATCATTATAGAATACCGAAAAAGAAATTTGTCCTAGCATCGCTTCCAATTCGGTGATTGGTAATCGAAAAACAGAACTTCTTGCAAGGGCAAGGATATGTAAAACTAATTAGAAATTATCCAAATTTGCAATACTTCCAGATCGCGAATTCTACATTTTCATGACTTCTTTGGAGTATCTCTTTTTTTGCTGGAATAAGATTTAAAAAACAACGGCTTGAATTTGAATTCATGGTAAAATTAACAAAAAATAAATATTTTTTTTACAAAATAACAGCATAAAATATTATTAATTTTTAAAATTGATATTAATAAGATTTAAAAAATAACGAAGTGAATTTAATTCATGGTAAAATCGAACAAAAATAAATTATTTGTTAAAAAAAAACTCTGAAAATTTTTTTAAAAGTATCGTCGTATCGGCAGTAAAATATCGCCGATACCGATGTATCGGAAAATCTGCAGTATCGCCGATATATCGGTATCGGTATCGGTATTCGTTACATCCCTACTTTAAACATTCCACAGATAAAAATTTGTAAAGCAGTGAAATAAATAAAACTTTTTTTTTCTTCCTTACAGATATGGCGGTATTCACGATGACTATCCTTGTGATATTTGGTTCGAAAGTCTTAGTAAAAACAAGGCCATGCAAAAGGAACTGGAACAATTGGGCTACATTTTCGATGATGAAAATTGAGTAAAGTCTTCTTAACAATAATTGGCCATTGAACTGATTTAAAATTTTTTAATTTTAATATTAAGATAGTTTTAATAAAAAAAAATCAATTTATTCCATCTTTTTTTCAAAAGAGATATTAAATTTATTTTCATTTGGCCAAAATATCATTTAAAGACTGGCGTAACCACTTAAAGCATTTGCCGAAGGATAGTGGGATCTCAAAAGCATGCAGCGTTCACGATCTAACATCAAAGTGCGACGTTTAAGCATTATTTCACGTTCCAATGTGCTGCGAGTTTGAATGAGTGCATTTTTAACATTTTCCGCTTCATCCAGTTCTTGTAACATGGCGGTGACACCACCTTGTATGGTGGCCACTTCATCTATAAGATTTTGTTGAGCAGTGTCACGACAATTTTCCACATTCGGACGAAAACTACGATTGTCCATGCGAGTCTGAGCCACTTTCATGCCTGCATCAAAATTACGTATGGCACGATGTAATTTGTCTATAAGGGTTTCAGTATCGGCCAGTTTTTGAAGGCACTACGAAGAAATCATAAGAAATTTACAAGAGTTTAAAGAATGAATATAAATTGTATTTTACCTCCCTTAAATTATTTTCAAAGCGTTGCAAATTTTCTTGGGTACAATTGATGCGAGCCACAAAAGCCTTTTCCACCACATCCGCTTGTGTGCGTAAATCACGAGCAGCATTCAATAAAATTGAATTCAATGTCTGCCTTAATTTATTAGATTTTTGGCGACATTTCTCACACTCCTCTAAAGTCTCCTGACTGAAATGCTCCCAATACTGTTCTGAAGCTTGTCTAAATTTTAGGAAATATAAATTGATTATTTAATTTAAATAAAAATTTAGAAAAATATATATGTATATATTTCTAACTCTGCTGGCTGTCGTATAGCTCCTGGTCTAAACAAAATGGTATTGGAGTTATTATTAAGATTAGCATTTAGGGCATCTATTTCATAGGCTTCCTTTTTATCACTCCAATCATATTCTAAACGCTCTCGTGCAGCACGATTTTCTTTTTTCTGCTGTTCAAAATCTTCTAGAGTTTTATTAAGCAGTTGCCTTATTTCCGCTATTAGAGCCAATTCATTGATTAACTCCTCTTCGGGGGCATCTCTAACCAATTCTGTGTCTGGTCGGCCACATCGTTTGTCTATGCACTCCTTGGCTATGGATTCAGGAACACCGAAAATAAGTAGAGACTTTTTAAGTCTTGTCCTTTCTTCTTCTAAAGCAGATATTTCATTTTGCATGGCTTTTATGGCTGTCTCCAAAATATTCTTCCATTTGCCCACCAATCGAACACGTTGACGTACATTCTCAGTGGTCTCAGATTGTGTTTTTTCCATTAGAGCATTCATGCGCAATAAAGAGGTTTTGCAACTATAATGATTTCTGGGAAGAGAAAAAAATGTATAAATATTCTTTTAAAAGTAAAGATCATTCATTACTCTGACTTAAAATGGCAAATACGCACTTGGCTGTCCTATCAAACACTTTATTTGTTTTGTTAACTGTTTCCAAGTTTTTTGTTCTCCACTCATTTGGGCTAAATCGTGTTATAGAATAGCGATCAACTACTGGCCTTGTGCCGGTTAAACCCGCCATTGGGCTCCAATCAACTTTACCGGTAGCCCAGGGGCCGATAGGGCCCATTGGTTGTAAATTATCTTTTTTCGGTAAGTCATCTTCTGGTTGGGGCAAATAGCAGGGTGGGTTATTAAATTCATCAGCGTGGGGATCTATGGAGGTCTGAATAATTAAAGAAACAAAGAAAAAGTGAAAGGGAGAAGAAGAAAAACAATGTTTTAACATTGGACTGTAACATTAGTTTTTAATTTAGTTTTATTTTGTTATTTAAAGAAGCAACATTCTCCTCAGTGTTCATTCACCACTATGCAGGTGGGTCGGTTGTATGTGAACTTAAATCTTTTTTATACAAATCATGAGAATACGAGAAATCTTTATTATTCTAAAGCAAAATCACCCGTCACCTCAACAGTGGCGAAAGATATGATATACACATTAACAGTGACGAGGGAATCTTACGGCTTCCGAAAACAACCTTGTTATGTTCTGCCGTGTAGGTTGTATAATTAATTACTGGGGGTCTAAATTAGCATTGAACTTGGTATGAACATCATGTCGGACATCGCATATGCTCTGACATCGATGCCCGAACATATGGCTGAGCATCAATTTTCGCCATGAGATTCGCCGTCAACAACCATTTTTAGTTGAAAGAAAAGTTAGACGGGGTTCACACTGGGCAATTTTTGTTGCGCAACTTTTAATTCAGCCGCTAGAAAGACAGAGAAAGCACCACAGTTTGTCTCTGTATTTCTCCCAGCCGAATTAAAAGTTGCGCAACAAAAGTTTCCCTGTGTGAACCCCGTCTTATGGTTGTCATGGTCGCAATTAAACGACTCCAAAGTAAAAAAAATACAGCAAGCGTTGCCAAATTTGATCGATTTCGTCACGACTACGCAACCGTAATAAGACTGAATATTCAAAAATTCATATCTTCGTAAATTTTTGAAATATCGAGGTAATATATGGCATTCTTTGCAGAATTGTATCTTGTTTTAGGACACGTAGCTAACTCGATTTCGGCCACCGGAAGATGAGGTCCCTTTTCATCAGGATCATGCCACTCTT
Organism: Panzeria rudis; assembly: GCA_956483635.1. Classification (NCBI taxonomy): domain Eukaryota; kingdom Metazoa; phylum Arthropoda; class Insecta; order Diptera; family Tachinidae; genus Panzeria; species Panzeria rudis. The sequence continues at coordinate 38,368,157 of OY101449.1, read as the reverse complement.
CTAGTTATAATGATATGGAATGACTTAAATTTCTTGAAATTTGTTTTACATATCAATCGTTGACAATTTCGCATTGAATAATTGTCAAAAAAGTTGCATGGAAATTTCAACGTATAAACAAACAGGCAATGAAATACAAAGTAACTTTAATAGAGAATAGAAAAAATTTCAATGAAAAAAATTCATGGCGTAAATTTAGGTTAATAAAAAAAATCTGGCGAAAAATGTAAAAAGTAGGACAACCCCGGACCCTTGCTAAAAAAGTAGGACTACACCGAACGCTCTAAGAAAGAGGACAGTGTTCGGGGAAAGAGGACGGATGGCAACTCTAGTCATGTCCAATTTTGTTGCTAAAAGATATTACGAAATTTAACCAAACTAATTTGTATTAAATACCAATTTATGTACATAGACCGAAAAATAGTCACATTATATATATTTTTTTAATAAAGCCAAAGTAATAGAATCCCCAATTTCGACACGATGGAAGTGGTATTACCTATTCATTATCTTCAATCATGTCTAGGATCATTTTATACCAAACTAAATTAAAGTCTGTTCAGCCGTTTGGCCGCTACGTTTCTCCATACACGCTGGTACGAGAGGATATATTTAACTTAGAGACGTGCAAATGTTGTAATTTATTTGTATCGCAAGTGAGTCATACGTGATCGTGATTACATTTATAAGCACGCGTGAGTACGTGAGCGTGATTTTAAATGAAAATAGTATGCGTATAAGTACGTAAGGTTAAAAATGTAATTCTCACGCATTTACGAATTAACTTTCTTAGGCTTGTTAAAAAAAACATTTTTGCCAATGCTTCCACCAAAATTTTTTTTATCAGCCAAGTTATGAATAGCAATACCCTGGAAGTTTTTTCCCTATTCCCTTTTCTCATATTCTAAATAAAATCTCCCCGGAAAAAGTTTTTTCTTTTCCCATTCCTCCTATTATAAATTACAATTTCCCCGGGAAAAATCTCCCAGGCGAAAAAAGTAAGTCAGCCCAATCATGAATATTCCCTAAGAATTTCTTTCCCACGGAAAACAGTTTTCTCGAGAAAAAATTCCTCCAATCATAAACGGGAACAAAAATATGAAACAGTGGCATCATTGAATATCAATGGCAGCGTTTTGCTTGTTGACATTTATTTATTCAGTGTTTTTTGTGCAAAAATAACTAAAATTTATGTTTTAATTAAATTTAAATTAAAATTAAATAAATAAGTGAATAAAAAATTAATAACAAAGCTGTGAAGGAAATTGGCGCTGTAGAAGAAAAAATCGTGCAAGCTTCTATTTGGTGCACTTATGGAAATGGATCCATTAAAGTTAAAAAATGTTCGTTAAAAAATGTTCCGTTTGTGCTTTATTTGTGGTTTTCGACCTTCAAGAACAATAAAATATTTTATTATTAATAGACATTTTGTTTTATTGAAATATTACTTAGATTTTTATGCAAACTCCCTTCTGTTTTGCAAGTGAAAAACTTCGGGGGAAAATCGAATCTAGGGAAATTTTATTCATAATAGGAGAAAAATGAAAAGTGAAAAAACTCCCACGGAATTTTTGTTTGTAATTGGGCTGAGTATTCTAAATATGAGGGAGAGGGAGAAATTCTCTCGAGTTTTTCCCCTAACATTTTGAAGGAACTAGTGCAAAAATTTTAAATTCAAACTAAAAAATGTTGTGAAACAATGGTATAAACATTTATTTAGGACAAGTTTATGTGAATGTTAAATTTCTCTCTTGATTTAGGAATTTTTATCCACACCGTGCAAACATGTGCTTCAAAAACAGAAAGTACTTCTGCCTTCGGAAGAAATTTTTAAAACACACTCCATTTTGCACGCCTCCTTTAAGTTCACATAATAAGTAAATGGAGATTTGATGCAGTATAAAAAATTTACTATTTCGTTTTTACACACAATCATTGGGGAATTAAATGCATCTGGCCCTGGCCGTGGTCCCGCCGAAATTGTAATTTATAATAGGAGGAATGGGAAAAGGGGAAATTTTCCCGAGGAGATTTTATTTAGAATAGGAGAACAGGGAATAGGGAAAAACCTCCTGGGGAATTGATATTCATAATTGGGCAGTTAGTTTTCAGTTTTTATTTGCTTTGGGAAACTTTTTAAACATAATGGTTGAAGGTCTACTGAGTTATCACAAGCATCAAAGAAATACTACTGTCTTTATCTAGATTTGTTTGAATTATTTAAAAATTCTATTCTTTTATATTTCGGTTTTATATCATAGAGCATACATAGGAGTAATTCATTAAACTGACCAATTAATTGTCGATTTCAATAGCATTGATTAATAAGTAATGCTATTTAAATTATTGGCATTACCATTATGTCAAACAATTATAATGCTTTTTAATGAAAATATTTCATTACTAAATATTAAAAAAACAAAATCATTATCATTAACTAATGCTTGGAATTTCTCTAAGCATTATCATTATGTAAAATCACTCGCACTATATTTCTTTTGAAAAAAGTGGCCGTTGAGAAGAATATAGCCCATATAAACAATAGTTCGAATTGTGGATGATTTTGTATATTAAAAACGGTTCGATTTTGATTATAATGAAAATCTCGTTTCGAAATTAATTACAAAATGAAAACGGGGGAAAAAGATCTGAAAAATGGCCTGTCATAAAGGAACCATTTCAACAGACCAAGAATCAAAAACAGTCTCCTACATATGCACAATTTGTACATGTATATGCAAAATTCGAAAAGAGTTTACAAGGTTGCTAAAATTCGCGAAAAATTCTATAATTGAAATAAAATTTTGAAAATTTATAAAAAATCTCTAAAAATTTAAGGACTGAAAAAATTTAAAAAAAAACTCCGAAAATTTGCAAAAACTGGCTAACATCTAGGAAATAGCAAAGTCAAATATTTATTAAAAATCGTTAAAGCTGCAAAAAGCCAAGAACTGGAGAAAAATTTACTATTATCGCGAGAATTCGCGAAAAATTGCAATATTGTAAGCAAGGCCTAACAGTGCTTAAAAATAGCTGAAATTGTAAGGAGTGCCGAAAGTTCAGAAAAAAATCGCGAAAATGGCGAGAATTCGCAAAAACTTGCTAATATCGAAAAGGTAGAAAAGTCTGAAATTGATTAAAAATCGCTAAAACTCTAAAGAAAGCAAAAAAAAAAAACTGAAAAAATCAGTTCTATTGTGAAAAATAGCAATATTGCCACAGAAAAAAACTAAATTTCATTTTCTCTAAAGGAATTCAATGAAATAGTAAATATTTTGTCTATGAACAGTCCTATAAACGAATTTGTAAATATAAACAAAAATACCTCAACAATTTCATAAAAAAACGTGTTTTTTTTCAGTGAACAAATTGTTTAAATCTATAAAATAGAAAATAATTTGTCTAAAAATATTTACAAATTGCAGACAAAACAATTTACTAAATCAAACAAAAATATTTACTGGATTTTCTGAAAAATATCAAACACTATTTCTGTCTGAATTTAATAAACAATTAGTCTAAAAATGCTAACAATTATTAAACAAAATAATTTACTTAATCAAACAAAAATACAAAAAAAATTTTATCTGTGTCATCATCATAATCTATTAAACATTGATGAGATTTCACTTTGTTAAATGTGTTCAAGTCTGAATGTTTATCTAAATACTCTAAAAAATGAATGAGAATTAATGCAACGACATTAACCAATCGATTCACTCAAAAATCTTTTGTAAACAAACTTGGTACAATTGCATTCCACTTGCTAAGATTGATGTTGTTGTTGTTGTTATTTGTGTGTATGTCGTCATCGGGGTGTTTTTTACGACACAGTTTTTTTGTTGTGTTTGGTGTTTGCGTTCTAAATAAAATTGAAACAAACCATTCATAGGTTATGGACGGAACATTTGCTGAAAACAAAATTTATTTTTAGACAAACTTTTGTTTAAAAATTTTTTGGTGATAATTTTTTCTGTGTGGAAATAAGTCTTAAATTTGATTTCATGATTTCAATAAAAATGATTGCAATCAATTTTTTTTAAAATTAATTTCTATATTAATTGATTGCAATCAAATCCAGTGATTGCAATCAAAATTAAATCAAAATCATCGTTCTCTTCAAGTATCATTTTTCTAGAAATAAAGCTTACTCTGATAATTAAAAAAAACTGCATGAAATGGCTAACTAACCTACGTTTTGGTACAATTTTGTTGGATTTACACTGCAACAGTGATTTCAGGGAAATGGATTGAAATCAAATGATTTCAACAAAGTTTGGTTGCAATGAAATTAATTGCAATCACTGATTTAAAAAAAATTAAATTATTTCAAACTGATTGCAACCACAAAAGATTGCAATCTTGACATAATTTCAGTTTGAAATCTGAAATCATTATGAAATCAAAGAATGAAATCAATCTGTTTGAAATCATTTTGATTGCAATTAAAATTGATTGCAATTTTTTATAGCTCTGGCAGTGCCGCTGTAGAATGTATTGAAAAAATAAGTCTTTTTCAATAGTTATATTGTGTTCTTGATATATGTTTGGCGTTTATAAGCACACTTTAGAAACACTTGTTTATAATAATAGTTCCTCAACCATTATTAAAAACTGCTTGTGAATTCATATTTTATCAACATTATTATAAGCGAAGTTAAGAAAAGCTTAAAATCTAGTATTTATATAAGTTTATTCTCAAGATGGATTGCATTTTGATTACTGTATGGTATATTGGGAACATAGTACCTTGAATATATATGTAAGTTGACAGTAGAGAGCGCTAAAGTCAAACAATTTTTCAGCTAAAACTATTAACTGAAAATCGACTTTTACCTGTTTTTCTAAAAATATTGGCAAAAATTCATTTCTTAATGTATTTTTTTGATGCTTAACGGCATTTTTTACTACTAGACGTAAAAAAACAGAAATTATTTGCTTTAAATATATTTCGTGAAAAATTTTTTGTGCTATCGGAAACTTTTGAGATTTTTTTATTGGAATTCCCAAAATTGCATAAGTTTTTAGAGTGAAACAAAATATTTTTTAGCAGTTCCTAGTTTCTTATTCACAATTTTAATGCATTCTGGAGCGCTTTAATAGAATCTGTGAAGAAGTTGTAGATTTTTCTACCGGAAATATAAAAATTATATGCATTTATTGAGTCATATTTCCTAAGTTACAAATAGGTAAAAGTTTATGGTACTGCCAAAATCGGTAAAAATTAAGTTTTGAATTTTTTTCTTTGATAGTATAAAAAATCAACCCAATTTTATGTGGTGTGCAACTTTTTTCAAATAGTAGAAAAAATGAAGATCAAAACTGGAGTAATAACAATTTTTTTATGGTCACCCTAAAATTTCGTAAGATTTGACTTAATTAAAAATATATAAAAATAAAAAGTGGGCTGTTTTTATTTTTGATTTCGATACTTCGTTAGAAATTCTAACGATTAGTGAAAAATGAAGGTTAAATTTCTTAGAATTACAAAGACCGAAAGCATTTTTTCAGGGTAACTAAGATGTTCTAAACACGAAAAAAGTATTTTTTGCGGCCATTGTTCAGATAACGATGTGTTTTTCGATGTACACTTCTCTGTAAAGTGTCATCCATAGCCATAAGCTGAATCGAGGAAAATAATTTATATCCTATTTCAGAGGAAACTAACTTACGCGTGGCTTTGATCGGATAAAAAATGGCTGAGTTGTAGCGCATCAATATTAAAATATTATGAAAGTTTTAAGTTTTTTCTAAAATTGTTGCCACTAGTTTTACAATTTTAAAGAATATTCCATTCGATAACAGAAATTTTCACCCATAGTGTTCCAAAATAGGTTAAGAATAAAAATGCTTTAATGGAATAACTAAAATACTAGTTCTGATGCAGAGCTATCATTAAAGAAATTTAAAAAATGCTGTTTGAAAGACAACATTATAAATTACAATTCAAATATTTATGAATCTTTCTTAAGTAAATATTCAATTATAAACTTTTTATACAATAACAAAAATTCGTAAGTGACCCTGCCGGAAATGTTGTTTCAATTGTCTTCAACGTACTTATCCTGCGACTAGCGAAAATGGGAATGTTACAAACTGTTCCAGGGTCGTGGCTCGTAAAATGAACAAACATGTTAGCAAAATAGAACAAAAATTTGGCAAAATAGCCACACTGTACAAGCAGTTTTTTCCAACTAAGAATTATTTGTTTAAAATAGTGCAATTTAACTAGTATTAAAGAAACCAAAACAGGGCAAGTACCCTAAGTTTGGATCTAGAACCTATTACTGATTATCTTAATTATGTCAATTGACTCTTTCCAATGAAAATCGCATGTAAAAGTTACCGGTACCTTTCATATAAAGCGCCAGAACTTGAACCGGATGCCAGTCCCAACCATATATGCTGCTAAAATTTACTTTTAGTGTAAAAGGATATATAGGAGATAGTAATGCCCTTCTACCGACTGAAACTAAATTTATAATAGAGCTAAAACACATAATTTTAGAAATATATATATATTAATTTTTAGTGCATTCTAATGATTAATGCAGCTAAAATTTACTTTTTGAGGAAAAGGATATATGGGATGTAGTCATGTCCTTGCACCGAATGAAATAAAATTTATAATAGAGCTAGAACACATAATTTTAGTAATATATATTACTTTTTAGTGCATTCTATTCATAAATGCAGCTAAAATTTACTTTTTGAGAAAAAGGATATATGGGAGGTAGTCATATCCTTGCACCGAATGAAATAAAATTTATATTAGAGCTACAACACATAATTTTAGATATACATATATATCACTTTTTAGTGCATTCTATTCACAAATGCAACTAAAATTTAGTTTTTAAGGAAAAGGATATATGGGAGGTAGTCATGTCCTTGCACCGAATGAAACAAGATTTACAATAGAGCTAAATTACATAATTTTAGACAGATATTTTAATTTTTAGTGCATTCTATTAATAAATGCAGCTAAAATTTTGTTTTTGAGAAAAGAGAAATACGGGAGGTAGTCATGTCCTTGCACCGAATGAAACCAAATTAACAACAGAGCTAAGACAGATAATTTTGAAAACATTTACAAATTTTTGGTGTATTCTAATCGCTAATGTAACTAAAACTTAGTTTTAGAGAAATAGTATATATGGGAGGTAGTTATGTCCTTGCACCGAATGAAATAAAATTAGTAACAGTGCTAGAATGCAAAATTTTAGAGACAGATACCAATTTTTCCCACAGTCTGGTAATAATTGAAGCTAAAACTAAAATTGTAAGATTCAGGATGTATGGGAGGTAGGCATATCCTTGCACCGATATTTCTCAAACTTGAAATTTTTCTTAGTTTCGTCATTCAATGTCAGAATACGAAATTTCATCTTTCTACGATAATTATACTACTTTTGCCGATTAAATATATGGGGACAAAACACCGTGCGGCGGTTCTAAGGTCATCGCAGATGCCTCTGAAAACTCCCTTCCCGTACAAGTAGATAATAACTTGAATACTGCTTCAGTAAAAGTCTTCAAACTTGATCTAAATTAATTTATAGCCAGTTTGCGTAGTGCAGCAAAAGAACTGATGAGATAGGAGTGGAGACAGGGTTACCTCCCACACAAAGTAATAACTAATTATCATAAGTTAGAAGCAGTGTATTAGTGAGAGTCTTACAACTAAGTGTAAGTTACTTTGCAGTCGGTGTGTGAAGTAAAAATGAAAGAATCGACTGGATAGCTGCGATGTGAAGGGTACCTCGCATGCAAACGAAAATAAATTTTAAACCATTTATGTATGTTTCATAAATATTTGTGGACAATATGATATGTGCCGTAGGTGTCTGCCTTTGTACTTTTGAGGTAAAAAGTTTCCTCTCGAACGATCCTCTCATTTGAAGACTATTATCATGAAGTAGCGTTGCCATACGTTCAAATTTATCACTAAGTTATTGTAGACTTTTCAAATAGTGCGAGGAGAATTTCAAAGAGAAACATGATTACTTTTTTTTTTAACAAAACACCAACAAATATGCTTAGTTTTAATTTGTCGTGTCCTCTCTTTTGATGTTGTTAGTCCATACAATCCCTCAGTTTGATTATATTTTGATCCGTTACCGTTGCCATATGTTTAAACACCCGTATTTTAGACTATTAACCGGCCGATCGCTGACTATTAACAGAGAGGTCGTAGGTTCAATTCCTACCAAGACCCTGGGTGTTTCTGCAGAAATGCCAAAAAAGAAAGGCTTAAACAGTATATGGTTTTCTTTTTATCACATTTTAGGTGGATATTAGTTGGGAATATCAGCTACATATTTAACTGAAATATTTTAAGAAAAAGCATTCAAGAATTGCATTTCCTCGACCGGAAAGTCATGTTGAATTTGTATGGAAATGCCTTGCCTTAAGAATTGTTTGTGAGTGCATTTACTTACTGGAATATTTTCGTGTTGTAGTTCCTCTTGACGGCGTATACCAAAATTATTCTCTCCTTCTGCCGGTGGCAATTCTTCCTATAGATTAGAGAAATTTAAAATACACTCTCAAATGTTATTTTTTTCCAATGTACCCTTTCTGCAGGTTCATAAGAGGCCATCTTCTAGTTTGAAGTTTTCGTAAAAGAAAATTTATTATAAAATATAGAAAATGCAATACACAAATTGAAAATTTTTCAAGTAAACTGCACAAACAAATTTTGTTTGATTTTCAATACTTCGAAAAATTATTGTGACAAAGTAAATAAAATAGTTATATGTAAATGGTTGCCAGGTTTTTGTGTGCGAGTTTTCCTATTTGATATTAGCAAACAAGTGTTGCTAACACACAGAAGGTGAAGAAGCAGCATTTAAACTTTTTTCGAGGGTACCTTGAATTTTTGAAAAAAATTCACGGTAAATTCCAATACATTACGCGGCTTGTATTTTAAAACATTTACAACATAATCATGCAAAAAGCCCGACAATTCAGGATGTTTTGCAATATATTCTACAGCATTTTCGTAGTTTAGTTTCTTTTTCAAATGATATTTCTCCAATAGCTGATTGTTACTACGCCATGCTAATTCCAATTTAGGCACAATAATTTCTTGCTTGGGTATAAAGCCTTTGGATTCATGCAAAATATAATTGGAATTATGCCAATAGTGCAAAATCATTTTGCCGCTGGTATTGTAAAATGTATCTGACGTTTCTTGAGGATAATTGTTGAAATATTGAGTATTACGAACGTGTATGGAATTCGTAAGAGTGCGATGAAAGATTTTAATCTGTTTTCGCTCTTCACTTATAGTCAACCGGCAGCGTATAACTTTTCCTTAATAAATGATTAATATTACGTTTTATTTGCGTGTTTAATGGTTTTTTCTTAACTTACCCATTAAGTTCATGGAAAAGTAATAGAAATCACCCCGTATTTTGTTGATAATTAAATAACGCACTATTAGCAGAATTCCTGCATCTAAAATGAACGCATCTTTTGAATGATTGACATTAATAACAGCTTTGAAATGCTGGCTATCATTGTTGATTTTTGTTATACGTTTAACTATTAACTTGTCCTCAATTATGCGGGCATCTAAGATTTTTTCCTTTAACATTAAAGCAATAATTTTAGCTGTTGCCATTATCTTCTTTCCCTAATACTCACTATCTTGGCATTGTCTACAAAATCATATTCACTACGTTTTTCGCTTAACAAATTCAGTTTGTCATCATATTTTCCTCTAGCGCAGTGGCCACTTTGATACTTTCCCCTCCCCTTAATAAGTTCACTTTTAGCATACACTTCATAACCATTGTAACTGTCTTCTACGCTTAATTCAAATATACCGATTTCTTCCAACTCACTTTCGCGAAATATTTTAGGTTCTTCATTTAATTGGCAGTTAGTGTCTTTTAATTTTGATATATACAATCGTTCCTTAAAGAGAATGGCTTGTTTATCATTTAATAAATCTTTAGCTGGTACCACAAATTTAAGTTGTTGTATTCGGTTTTCCTCCGATTCAATACGATCTAAGAATGATGAGAAATAATAATAATATAACATTCTTAAGAACATTTCATTACAATAACTTGCCCATTATTTTTATTAAAATTTTTGTTTAGCGAAATAGATTTGAAATAATTTGGAATGAACATAAAAAACTTTGAATAAAATTTTTGTAGGTATAAAACAGTGTGTTTCATATTTTAAAATATCTGATATTCCGTTTGGTGTGATATTAACCATGGTATAACACCCCGTCTTCACGAGACATAATTTTGTTCTAACATTTGTCAAACTTCATACATAAAAACATCAGAAAAATGTTAGTGCTATTTTTTCATATCGACTTTGACTTTTGCCAAGACAAATCAATGGCTCGTGAAGACGCTATTTAAGTATAAGTTTTTTTTATATCATGATATTAACTGTTTTTTATTATTATTGATTTTACTTGCCTTTCATAAACTTCCAAATTTTAAAGCGTCATTGTATTACCACGTACTCAAGTCTCCTGCAGAATATACACAGAAAAAACTAAATTTCATTTTCTGTAAAGTTATTCAATAAATATTTTGTCTAGAAACGGACCTACAAACAAATTTGTAAATATAAACAAAAATATCTCAACAATTTCAATGAACAAAAAACGTGTTTTTTCAATGAACAATTTGTTCAAATCTATAAAACAATTTGTCTAAAAATATTTACAAATTGTAAACAAAACAATTTACTAAATCAAACAAAAAGGTTTACTGGACTTTCTGAAAAATATCAAACAATATTTTTGTCTGAATTTATAAAACAATTGGTCTAAAAATACTAACAAATATTAAACAAAATAGTTTACTTGATCAAACAAATATAGTTACTGGATTTTTTGTAATATATCAAACAAAATTTTTGTCTGGGTCATCATCATCATCCATTAAGCATTTATGAGCCCAGCGGGAAATAGAAGGAGTACGGATACTTTCTAGAAGGCCTTTGTACTCCTTCTTTTGGATAAACAAGGCCTGCTCGCTCCATTCCATACTCATATCTTTTTTACACACGTTGTCATTGCGGGGAAGGTCTTCCTTCTAAAAAGGTAATTTTGAAGGATTTCTAGGAAGGTCTGTTAAAAAGCAAATTTTTTCTTTAATTTTGATTAATGTTATTTTTTATATCGAACTATTTCCTTTCATCTAAAGTAGTTTTTTATACGAATGTATTAATTAAGAAGGTTTTGGATGTGAAAAGCTTCGCCAGTGTAAGTATAAGTTAATCAACTCCATTATCAACGGCATAATACCAGCACATATGATGTCTCTTGAATGTAAATTTCAACTTTATATACAAATTACTTGCGAAAAAAGAATATGAGAATGTTATTTATAAAAAAACATTTTTAATGAATAAAACCAGCGTTGTCAACTCGATGCTTTTCGCACTGTTCATAGTGCTTTTTCAACTTTTCAATGCGAAAATATTTAGAGATACTGCTCGATGCTTTTTTAATCCATTTTTAGTGCTTTTTTGTGACGGTGGCGCTAAACCCAAAACTCCGAAATAAATTTGTTTATCGAAAATATATTTTTAAGGGTAAAATTTTTGTTAATGTAACTATTTCCTGTACATACTTTTTTGCAGTCTTGCAGAAGAATAAAAATAGCAAAATTTATATGAATTACATTCGAGAAAAATGCTGTGGTTTATCTTTTTTCTTTTAAAAGCTTCAAAGGCCATACTGAAAAGTATTTTTGTACGTATTTCGTTTGATTGACACTTAAGTGTAATTTAAAAAATGTTTGACACAAAAACAAGAGTTTATATATTTACCCTTTTCGATTTGAACGAAATTCGACATAAGTGTGTAAATTCCAGGTGGTATGCAATAATGATCATGGAAATAACGTCCACTGGACAACTTGAAAACTATGCACTATAGACCCTTGTCAGCTAAATGCATTCTGTTAAAAAAGATAAAGAAAGCTAAAATATTATATTTCAGGATGCATAAGGATAAAGAATACATTGGCAATTTAGATGCACTTGTAGCAAGAAGCTATGCCCTTTTTAATCAATACTTGTTAAGAGGAAACTAAAACCTTTCGAATGACTCCAACATTATCTGATAAAGTTTTCTAAGCTATTTAATTTTAAATATGACGAAATTTTCTCAAAAATAGCCAAGATACCTAATAGAGCGGGTCAATTTGTAAGGAGGGAAAAACCGAAAAAATCGTATAGCAAAAACGCAATCTACGGACGATTCTGAAAACTTTTCTCCAAGGGTCGGAAATGAGTTTCTAGATCGCGCAAATCAATATTTAGCGTTATATATAGTTGAAAACAAATAAATACAAGCAGATCGGTTTATTTTCCCCTTCCGAGTTTTATAAAATTTTTGTACGGATGATGCCTCTGGTGTAATTAGTATTAGCGCGAAATCTTGGCTCAATATACTTTCTGGTTCGCGAAATATAGCGGCTTGAACATTTAAAAATTCAATGTATTAAGCCGACATTTCAAAATAATTTCTACTACTTACCCTAAATTTTCTACTGTGGTTTTATGTTAAAGGGCACAAAATGGAATTTAAAATCAGTGTTCGAAATGCTAGCTGCGAAGTAGCAAAAGTACGGAAATTGTGCTATACTACACTATAAATGTTTAAACTTTTATTTACAATACTATCGCTTATACTGTGCTATTGGAAATAAATATAGCATATCAAAAGCAAATGTAAAAAACTAAAAGCATTTGTTGGCACAAAAATTAATTGTTTATATATAAATTTATTTGTGCTGTTGCTGTTGAAAAATGTAATAGCAGTAGCAATAGCAATTACATTCGTAGCATAGCAACCGTTTTATAAGAGCCTTAGGATTTTTCTCAAAACAAATTTTATGTACAAATATATGTAAGTACATATGTACTTACGTATGTATTTTTATTTTAAATGTTTTTAACCATTTTCTATATTAAAAGTCAAGAGTTTTGCAGGATATGATTTGTTGTGCAAATGAAATAAGTTTGCAAAAATCAGAAAAAGTCTTACAAATCACTAAAACTATAAAAAGGAGACAAAACACGAAATTTATGAAAATCGCGAAACATCGCAAAAAATGCAACATGCGAAACAATCCTAAAGCAGGTTAAAACTCGCTAACACGGCAAGGAATGTAGAAAATTTTCAAGAAATTGTAAAATTTGCAAAATTTTGTTAAAAGTGAAATGATTGAAAAGTGGTTAAAAATTCCCAAAAATCGGTGAAATCCAAAAACTTTATAAAAATCAGGTCGATGGCGTAAATTTGCGAAAAATTGCAAAAATTTAAAGAAGCCATAATATCGATTGAAAAGCTCTAAAACTATAAGGAATGAAAAAAATTTGGAAAAAATTGCGAAATTGGCGAAAATTCGCGAAAACTTGCTAAGAACGACATGATAGCAATATCTAATATTGATTAAAAATCAGTAACACTTTAAAGACGTTGAATACCCAAAAAAAACTGTATCGCGAACATTGCAAAAGTTCGCGAGAAACCCCAAAATTGAAACCAAGCTCTAAAATTTATTAAAAATGCCTAAAACGGTAAAAAGCAAATGCCTCTGAAAGAACACAAAAAGGTTGCAACGCAAATTTGCAAATTTTTTATAATTTTTAACCAATTTTGGCATTTCTTCTCATGATTGTAACGTATTTTGAATTTCTTAAATTTTTTGCAATTATTTCCGAAATTTTGACGTTATTGAGATAAACATTTTTTTTGCAAAGTTTTACACTCGTACTTTCAAATTCGTCCAGCATTGACTTGCAACCATCGAAAATAGACCCAAACAATTTCATTTTATCGTCAAAGCTAGAGGAATAAACAATTAACAACAGCAATCAATGTAACAAAAATCATTTGCTATTGTTATGCTGTTGTAATTTTCAACAGCACATAATAACAAAAGCAATATCGTAAATAGTTTGCTTTTGCTGCTGCTGTTTGAGAAATACACTTTATTATATTTTGTTTTGCTATTAGCATGTTGTTGAAAATGGTTATAACAAATTATAACAGTATAGTGATTGCTATAACATTTGGCATATTGCTATTGCTGCTGATATTGTATTTTCTGTGGAACCTATTAGCAATAGCAGCAGGCATTTTCACATAGAATTTTTTTTAAACCCTGTTTAAAATTACATTTGTTTGTTACGATTTTATTTTTCGATCTTCAGAGGTAAATTTTTACTGATCTTTGTTATACATAATTTGAGGTCTGAAGACTGCAAAATAAAAGCATGACATATGAAAAGTCCATTTAGTTTCCTTTAATACGACCCTCAATGGAATATCTAGGGTAAGTAAGTTTTTGGATTAGTACTTTTTGTTCATTTTTCACATTTCACTAATACTAGATATAGCAGAGGCATCATTTATACCAAATTTTATAAAAATCGGAAATGGCAAGATGTTAAATTTTTGAGAAAAACGCACAGCAAAATTTGACCGCTGAATTTTGAGAAATAAAATCATAAAGTGCATTTTGTGCCCTTTAATATGACACAACAATGGAACATCCAGGGTAATTAGGTTTAAATATATACATACATATGCACATACATAATTTTGTAAAATCAGTTTAGTATATTTTTGTTGAATTTTCTATTCTCTGATCGCTATATTTCGCGAACCAGAAATTAGATACTGCTATAATTTTTCAGTAATACTAGTAATGCCAGAGGCATTATTCGTACCAAATTTTATAAAAATCGGAAGTCCAAGGAGAACTGTTTTGTTGTTATTATTTGTTTTAGCCCATAAAAAACATTTATGTTGATTTGCGCGGGCTAGGAATTCATTTTCGATCTATGGTTCCTTCACGAAATTTTCTTAGAATTGTCCGTAGATTATGCTTCTGCTATACGATATTTTGCAAAATAAATCGACCCGGTCTAATGCCCACGCTTATAGTTAATAGCCATAAGTGGAGTAATTATTGCGCCATGTGATGCGCATGGAAGAGTAGAACATACATATACAAATACATATGTATGTAGAACTTCATTATAATCGGACAGCGTAAAAATCCGGATCTTGTCGGAAATTTTTGAAATTACTCAATATAAGAATTTATTTAAATAAATGAAAAATAAATTTTAGTACTTTTTTTCAAATACTACTCGTCATTGTAATTGTTTCAGTGCTTTTTGAAATTGAAAAGTTGAGAACGCCGAACAAAATGAATTTCTTTTACTTTGTCAAAAAAAAAACATGCTACTCCTTCTCTTCTCGCTTCTCATAGAAGCGAATGTGGAATTGTATCTTATCTTTTATACGGAAGAGCCGAAGCCTTCCTTAAGGCATTCTTTAGCAGTTAGATAAGAAAGGTAATTGAATTAAAAAACTGTCTAAGCAGGCCTTTAAGAAGGTCTTCTGAGTTTTCCCGCTGAGAAATTTCACTTTGTTAAATGTGTTCAAGTCTGAATGTTTCTCTAAAGACTCTAAAAAAATTAATGATAATTAACGCACCGACATTAACGAATTGATTCACGCAAAAATCTTCAGTAAACAAACTTCGTACATTGCATTCCTTTTTCTATCATTGTTGTTGTTGTTGTTTGTGTGCATGTCGTCATCGGGGTCGTTTTTTTACGACACAGTTTTTTGTTGCTTTGGGTGTTTGCTTCCTAAATAGGAGTCAAGCAAACAACTCATTGCTTATGTTAAGAACATTTACTAAAAATGAAATTTATTTTCAGACAAAACTTTGTTTGAAAAATGCTTGGTGATCATTTTTTCTGTGTAGCACTATGCAACCAAATGAAACTTTTGTCAAATCCTTTTGATTACCACTATATTTTTTTGATGTGTTATGGTCCTACAAAAACAGTCGAAATTTAAAATTCTATGGATACGTTTTTTTTATTTATTATTTTTTTCTAAAATTTGGGATTAATTAAGAGTCTGCTACACTTGGGAAGCGGTAGTCCAATTTTTGTAGAGTCTAGAAAGACTTTCAAAAACCATTTGATTTCAAAAATAAGCATATTATTCTCTGAAACTTATACAAATGTTTTTTGAAAGTGTGTACATAAGATAAGAGGTTCGTAACTGTTCAAAAGTACGGCTGAAGTCTACTGACGATTTGGTAAAGCACCAATGAAATGCATATAGACAGTGCTTAACCATTAGCAAATAAATTTCATATTATTAAAAATTTATAAAAAATCGAAAATAGCAAACAATTTTCACTTTTATTAACTGATCACAAATCCACATATACTACAAATAAAATAAGCTCTATTTCATGAAAATCGATGGATAAATATTGATTTTATTCATAATAAATTGAAGTCAATTAATTTTAGCAAAAATTGAGAATATTTACACTGTACAACAAAATCAATTTTTTGACAAGGTTTTAGCAACTGATTCTGGTAGAGGCCACCAAAAAAATACAAACGTGTATCGGCGTTTTGAAAGTTTACATCTGAGATTTATTTTAGGGGGAGTTGAATTTCCCCCATTTTTCGCATAGTTATACTGACTCGGCATAGAATATATTGTAGGGCTTACATTTAATGTAAAGAATGCGTTCAAGACTTTTATGTAGAACACCACGAGGAAGATTATTGTGGAACAATGAAGCCCGCTATATCGCCTCTGATGGGAAATTTTTTTGCCTTTTACTTATTTAGAGTCAAAAAAGACCCTTATCCCGAGGAGCTAGAGTATTAAAATATTCTACAAAAATGTTAACCGTTCTGTTTTACATAAAATTGCGGAACACATTTTATATGTTAAATGTAAGCCCTACAAGATATACTATGCCGAGTCAGTATAACTATATGCAAAAGGGGGGTAATTTTACTCCCTGTAAAATGAATTCCAGATGTAAACTTTCAAAACACCAATATATGTATATATTTTTGCGGCCTTTATCAGAATCAGCTGGTAGAATATTGATATTTAAAAATAAATGGATTTCGTTGTACTGTGTAAATGTTCGCAATTTTCGCAAAAATCAGGTGATCTCACTTTATTATGAATAAAATCAATATTTGTCCATCGATTTTCATGAAATAAAGCTTATTTTATTTGTAAAATAAATGGCTTAATGATCAATTAATAAATTTTTTGCCATCTTCCATTTTTCATATATTTTAAAAAAATTAAAATTTTGCCTAAAAAATATATTTCTCATTATTGCGGTCTGGATGATTTCGAAACTATTGAGTTTGTAAAAAATAAAATTAGTTTTGTTTAAAGTTTTTTGTCGTTCTTGTAATAAATTTGAGCAACCCAATTCCAAGTTATTATAAAATCGCTGGAGCATCGTCGCCAAATCTCGATTTTTTGCAAAAATCAGGTATTTTTACTTTATTGTGAATAAAATCAATATTTATCAATCGATTTTCGTGAAATGATGATTAATTTATTGGTGGTATATGTGGCTTTCTGGTCACTGAATATAATGCCAACATTTGCAATTTTAAATTTTTTATAAATAAAAAAAAATAAAAATATTTCAATTTTGCATAAAAAATATATATTTTTCATCATTGCGGTCTGTATAATTTCGATACCAGTTTATTAAAAAAGTAATGTTAAAATAGCTTAAAGGTAATTTTGTTTAAATTTGTTCAGCGGTTCTTATAATAAAATTGGACATCCTCATTATAAGTTATGATAAAATCTGCAAGTCTCTTCAAAAATCCCAAATTTTAGAAAAAATAAAATAAAAATTTATAAAAAAAAATTATCCATAGAATTTAAAATTTCGACGGTTTTCGTAGTTAGGAGACCACAGCACATCAAAAAAATATAGTGGTACTCCTTGACATTTTTTTATTGCATAGTTTAGTCAATGCGCGCACAATAAAAAAATTCACCAAAAAATTTTCAAACAAAAGTTTGTCTAAAAATAAATTTAATTTTCATTAAATGTTCTGTACATAATCTATGAATTGTTTGTTTGACTCTTCTTTAGGATGCAAACACCAAAAACAACACGAAAAATTGTGTTATAAGGAAACACAAACCCGATGACGACATACACACAAATAGCAACAACAACAATATAGCAAAAGGAATGCAATTGTACCAAGTTTGTTTACTGAAGATTTTTGAGTGAATCTATTCGTTAATGCCGTTGTGTTAATTCTCGTTCATTCTTTTAGAGCCTTTAGATAAACATCCAGACTTGAACACATTTAACAAAGTGAAATTTCATAAATGCTTAATGGATGATGATGATGATGACCCAACAAAAATTTTGTTTGATATATTACAAAAAATCCACTACATATTTTTGTTTAATTAAGTAAACTATTTTGTTTAAAATTTGTTAGTATTTTTAGACTAATTATTTTTATAAATTCAGACAAAAATATTGTTTAATATTTGTCAGAAAATCCCGTAAATCTTTTTGTTTGATTTAGTAAATTGTTTTCTTTACAACTTGTAAATATTTTTAGACAAATTGTTTTATAGATTTAAACAATTTGTTTACTGAAAAAAAACACGTTTTCTTCAATGAAATTCTTGAGATATTTTTGTCTATATTTACAAATTTGTTTGTAGGTCCGTTCGTAGACAAAATATTTACTATTTCATTGAAGTCCTTTACAGAAAATGAAATTTAGTTTTTTCTGTGCGTATTCCAACAAAAAAAAAATTGTGGGGTAAGAGCTGTGGGAAGGGCACTTCACATACAAAGTAATTATTAATTATAATAATTATCTAAATTAAAGATATATTTGTTGAGGGTTAAGCAATGTCTATATGAATTTCATTGGTGCTTTATCAAATCATCAGTAGATTGCAACCATACTTTTGAAAAATGTCAAACCTCTTGTCTTATGCACATACTTTCAAAAACCATTTGACAATTTACAAAGAATTGTTTGAAAATCACAATAGAATAAGCGTAGTAGTTTGTTTTGTGTCAGTTTAAATAAAAACTTTGAACTATGTTCAATATTTGGAACGATTTTCCGTCATCCCACGTCAAATTTGGTTTGTAAACAGACCGGGTTCGGCTATATGCCATCTTCAGTGTTCTATTGAATACTATTCAATAGAATACAATACAATTCAATAGAACACTGAAGATAGCATATAGCCGAAACCGGTCTGTTTACAAACCAAATTTGACGTGGGATGACGGAAAATCGTTCCAAATTAAAAAAAAACCCCGTCGGAAGAAAAACACAACACTATGTTCAATATGTTAACGGTGAATTTCGGATAGCGGTAAATTCCGGAGCGTGCCTTTCACTGACAAATCTATAAATTCTTGTTTGTTTGAGATCGCGAAATTGGGTTCTGAAACCTGATTTAGCACTAGTAGGTTATTATCTAGAAAGGAAAAAAAATTACTCACCTCTTGGGTTAGTGTCTGAGCTACCCTAGCAGGATAGAGTCCATATAGAATAGAACACCATTAATTGTCAGTGTGCTGAGAATCAAGTAATTTGAAATAAATTTTAATAACCTTTTTACTTCCTTTAGGTGATAACATTTTTGTCAAGGAACTTAAATACTCATTTACTTAATGTTCATGATTAGTAAATAAGACAACATTTTTATTTTTGTTATTACAAACTGATTCAATGATCAGATCATCCTATGTATTTGTTAACTAACGAGAAGAACTTGTGATTAATGACTCTAATATATCAAAACAAACTTCATACAAAATACAGCATTCTTAAATATGTCCTTGTAACAAAGAAAAAGAAACAAAAAACTTTATATTTAATTCTGGAAACAAAAAAGGGTGTTTTTATTAGACCAGAAGAATGGATGTCATTTGACTTTTTCACACCTTGATTTAGGGAAATGAAATAACAAGGGTACCAGATAAGGGGTGTACAAACAAACAAACAAACAAATAGACAAACAGCGTCTAAAAGAGAAAACAAGCAGCAATATTAATGCCAAAACAATTTTTTATTTATTGAAAGCATGTTTGTTGGCTTTCCTCTAATGTTGTTCTTTTTATATTCTCTACACCAAATAAATATACATACATTGACTCCTTTTAAAACGTTCCAAAAAGTAACCCTTATGGGTTTGTTTAGTTTTTGTAATAAAGCAGAGATTCCAAAAAAATTTATGTCACATTTATATTTAAGCTATATGCTAGTAATTTATTTTCGTTTTGCCGAATTTTTCTTGTTTGAGGATTTTATTTTTTGTATCGGTGATTTTTCCAGCTTTTGCGATTTTTTTGTTTAGGGAATTTTTTCCCGCCTTGGCGACTTTCGTCGTTTTGGTAATTGATTTTTTTCCTTTAACAACTTATTTCCGTTGTAGCAGTTTCTTTTATATTCGGCGATTTTTTCGTTTTACTAACAACTATTTTTAAATTTTTGCGATTTTTTGCCGTATGAATGACTTTATTCATATTGGTGATTTTGTGCAGTTTTTGGGATTTTTACCATTTCCCAGTTTTACTGTATTTTTCGTTTCAATAATGTCCCGTTTTGGAGACTTTTTTCCATCTTTGCTATTTTCTGGTTAGCCGACTTTTTCCATAGTGGCGATTTTTTTCTGTTTTAGATGATTTCAACTTTGGCGATTTTTTTCGTTTTCGCGATTTTTTCCGTTTGACAATTTTTTCCATTTAAGCGCTTTTTTGACGCTATCAGTTCACCAGCCTTCTTACCAAGGGCTTAACAAACGACTGGCTGTGGTAAATTTTTCTTCTCGATCACTCCCACTTAGAAAAGTTTGGGAGCTACAGTGCATCAAGTTTGTGTTTTAAACGCAGCATTCAATGTCTGCTGGATGTCTTTATTTGTGTGTGAAAATAAATAAACTGGTTGGTGTGCGTTTACTTATAGGCCATATTATTTATTTGCCAGATTTCGGCCTCTAGATAAATTAAACTGATTTCCTTAAGTTAAACTTTATTTATTTGTAAGAAAACATCTTACATATTTATTTTCTTGATTTCAGTTTTTTTATTTTTGTTTTGGTCAAAGATAAATAAACTTTGCAGCACAATAGTTCTTAATTTTTTTTTTGGCGACATTGTTAGCATTTCTACAAGTTTGTTTTACAATCACATCATTTGTAGCCAGTTACATAGTTATTTTTATTTTTGTTCAATAAATTAAAGAACAATTTCATTACAGATATAAAATTACAATTCCTAGTTTTGTGTAACAATTTGTCGTCCATTAATTAATCGATGGACATTATTTATTGGAAGGTTGCTAACGGTTCTGTCACAATATTAGAGTTACTTAACGTTATTAAAAATTTGTAAATAGAATTCCATTTATTTTTATTTAGTTATTTACATTTACTGATTAAATTCTTGTAATAAAACAAAAGTTGAAAAATTATAAGCATACTTTTAGGGCTAAATAAAAATATAGTAACCGTAAATTACATGATATTCGTCTAGAAGTGTTGCCAAAAAAATGGGTAAAACTATGTATGTATGTATGTACAGTAGTTTTCCGGTTTAACGAACATTCGATTCTGCGAACATCGCTTTTAACGAACAGTTCAAGATCAATTCGCTCCATTGATTATCTTATGTAACGAACAAAAATATTTTTTTGTGCTCAGTTTAACGAACAAATACGATTCATAATATTAGTTAAAAAACTTATGTTAAGAAATTTCTTATACTAATAACTCAAAACAAAGCGAGTAGAAAAAAGTAACGCTATCTTACAATAAAAACTACAATTCTAGTTATTTATTTATCCATAAACTGGTTATTCTACATAAGTACTGCGTATAACGTACTTTTCAGTTTAACGAACGGGCCTGACAAGGTACTGGTTCGTTAAATGGGGAAACTACTGTATATAGCTCTGGGTAAATATTTGGATAATGAAAACTTTCTCTAATTCTTGAGCAAACATTTTCAAACAAGCTTGTTTATCAGTGTTGCCAGTGAAATTTCGGAAAGATACATTTTAGTTTCCAAAGAGATAAATTTTTTCCCAAAAAGATACATGTTGAAAAAAATTTCAAGGTCCGTTTTTAACGTTTAACATATCGACCCCTTACCGCCAAATGATCGTAAGCGACGAAAAGTTAATTTTTCAGGAGTAGGGTTTTTTATTGTATTTAAACATGATTTATATTCAAAAACTGTCGCTTACGATAACATTTTATAGCCTTTATTTTAAAAGTTATCAAAAATTTTGATATTCTTATGATTTTAAACTATGGGTATCCTCATAAAATTTTGATTTCAATAAAAATAAAATTTTTTAAAAAATGTCGCTTACGATCATTTCGCGCGAAGGGGTTGATATATTAACATAACATTTTTATTTCATATATAATGAATATTGTAAAGAAAATGATATCATATAAGTTCATTTTTATACTTACTTAAGTCATAAATATTAGGTATGTAATTTTTATATATACAGTAAGCAAACTTTAAAATTAATTACATGTAACTATCTTTGGATGTTGTCAAAACAAACTAATTTTTGTAAAAATTAATATACGAGTAAAGGCGTTTTTTAGTATTCATAACGAAATGACAACTTTAAAACACTTTGTCAGAGACGGAAACTATAATATTTTATTTCTGTACATTTTGCGTACAGATTCAAAAGATACGAAAAATGTCAGAATTATACATGGTACCTAAAGACATCAAAAGATACGAAAAATGTATCTTTCGTATCCTAATGGCATCACTGATGTTTATACCAGGTATACTCGCCCTAATTCGCTTTTTGCAAATTCCTTCTTTATATGTCAAAAAGGCATTTCGACATCTGATGGAGATCAAAAATACAAGCGGCTTAAATAGGCGAACCACCTGGGCTGTCGAGACCACCTGCTATGAGTTTGCCTAGCTTACCCAGAAATTCCTAGGCAAGGCTATGTGAAGTATAGAGAATATCCAGGTAGATCTATAAGGTATACTTATCGGCGAATTGACACAACAAAGCAACTTTTGTTTTAAGAATTATGGTGTCGAAAAATGTATGAGAAAAAAATCAAAGCAAATATTAAAATGTGAATGTATTGGTAAAATATACTAAAATTTGACATCGTAATTATCGAACCTTATATGTACATCGACCTTGGAGAATATATTTAAAAATTCATATCTGTATTTTTATGAATGGATTTTTTGTATATTTGCTCTCATCGTTTTCTTAATAAAATAGGACGAGAAGTTTCTTAAGGACACCTGGTTAGATGTATGCTCCTTATCTGTATAACAACAAAAATATAAATATAAAGTTCACTAAAAACAAACAAAATCCAGCTAAAATTTTAATCTTCACTGTCTGAAAATTAATACAACAAAAATGAACATCCCTAAAGTATGCTTTACAATTTTCATAGCGGTCATAATGCCGTCTTGTTACAATTTGTAATTTTTAGTCTCCTATCATAGCGCGCGATAAAGAGTATCGCTCAAATACAGTGGTGGCCATTCTCTCAATTTCCTATGCTCGCGAGTATAGGCTGTTTTTACCATCAGTACAATTACACTGTGTGTGAGACACACAGCCTACCCTGTCGGAAACTGAGTTAACTTTAAATTAACTTTAAGTTAACTATTTCGCAACTAGTGCTGACTGACACTTGGATTACTTTCCAATGGAAACAACTAAATATTTTAACATTGCGCTGTCTTAGGCGGTAGTCAATTGTTCAACTCTGCACTACTTTTCAACTAACTTAAAGTTGACTTTATTTAAGTCACCTAGTAGTTAGTACATTTGCAAAAAGATGTTGCTGCGGTTAGAACTATGTATCACACTTTTTAAAGTCACCATTTAAAATAATAACAGCAAAAAGTTAATATAAACCTGAAACAGCGTTGCCATTGTTGGTAGTTTCCTACCCAATTTGGTAGGAACTTTTCCGTTTGGTAGAATGGTAGGCTAAATCAGTTTTTGGTAGGTTTGAGAATATATTTATGCATATATATCTAAAAAATTCAGTTAGTAAAAAATCACATGAAATAAGTAAACAAAATTTCATCGATCTTTGAAAATTTGGATAAAATTTGATTTATTCCGATTTCTTTTCTAGAAAGAGTGTAAAATTTGTAAGCTCTTTATGGAAAAAATTTCAAAAACGTTTAACAAATTCACTAAGATATTTCTCTGAAGTAATACAGAGTAATTTTTTGTCAGATTCATTGTAAAATCTACAACATACTATACTGTTATACCATAATACTTCTGAAAACAATATAAAAGTTTATTTTCAGATAGAGAGAATTATTTTGTAATGCTTTATCCTTACATATATCTTTTTGTAGCGTAGAAAAAGCTTAACATCCGATTGGAAAATTACATATTTTTACAAATTACAAAATTAGTTAGGACTTTTTTAAAAGGCCATGTCACAGAATATCATTCCGTACTTAGCTTCTTCAGAAAATTAAACATTTTTAATTAGAATCGAACCACTTCTAATTTTCAAAGTCGAATTGAGAAAAATTTTTGTACAAGCTGAAATTAAGCTAAACTGAAAATGAGAAAATAGGCATACCAGCTATAAGCTTGGCACTGTAATAAAAAGTTTAATATTACCTCTGCGCATATAGAAGTTTGAAGGAGCTCCTCGAGGTATGACTCCTTTATCGCTGTAAAGATGATAAAACGAGAACGATATGAGTACAAGTACGGAACTAAAAACACTGCGATATGTGTGTGCAATAAAGCCACTAAAATTAAATTTTTTTTAAATAAAGTGTATTTCAAACTGGACTACCAAAATGCTTTAAAAAAACGTTATCATACAATTTTGAGAAACCGGCAGGCTTTAAACGATTTTGGTAGCTTTTTGAGGAAAATTTGGTAGGAAAAATTTTATTTCTGTGGCAACGCTGACTTGAAATAAGTTTCAAAGTAGATGAGAGTGAAGTTGTTGGCTCTCACCAAATCCAATTATATACTCAACTTAATAATTGATTTTCGGTCAGTCCTGGATTGCATTGTAGTTAGCTTTTAGTTAGTCTAAGAAAAGTTAACTACAAGTAGATTATATTTGTAGTCGACTAGGGATTTCCCAGCAGGTTATCTATTTAGCCGCGATATACACAACGCACATACATAAACAAATAATAAGATAATGTATGTTTGGCCACCACTGCTCTAATAATATATGTATGTGATGTTCCACAGGAACATACCTTATCTTCTCAAAATCGAAATCCATTTACAGTCGAATCTCTGTATAACGAATGAAATGATGTCAGAGCTATTCTTTATAGTGAAAAATTCGTTATATAGTGAAGTTTTTGTCTGCTTAATTTAATAAATTTTAGTGATTTTTTAATATATATGTGACTGTCAACAGGAAAAGGGACCAAATCTTTACTTGGCTTAATTTTCAGGAGAGCCGATTTACAAAAAAATGTAAAAAAATCGATTTTTTTAATTTTAATTGATTCCGATTCTCTGGTTTTCCTTCCGTCTAGACGGAACAATCGATATATTAGAATCGATATATATTATACCGAAACATTGAAAAAACCAGGCAAGGGTCTGTCCAGAGAAAAGGAACCAAATCTTGACGCATAACTCTGTCATTTGTGAACCTATTCTGAAAGTTCTTTTTTGGTTCGAAAGGGTTTGATTGCAGTGTAGTCCCATAATTTTTTTCCAAAATCAGAAGGGGTAAATTTGCTCCCCTCATGCATAACTCCGTCATTTGTAAACTGATTTTCAAAATTCTTTTTTTGTTCGAAAGGGTCCATAATTTTTTTCGAAAATCGGAGGGGAAAATTTGCTCCCCCCCAATGCATAGCTCTATCATTTGTCAACCGATTTTCAAATTTCTTTTTTGTTTGAAAGGTTTAGCTTGTAGTTTGGTTCCACTATTTTTTTTTCAAACATCGGTTGGGAAATGTTCAGCAGGAAGCGTTCGGTACAGAAAGCATAAAAGCTCAATTTTGACCTCGTTGAAGATTTGGTCCCTTTTCATGTGGACGGTCACATATATTTTATTTAAAACCATTTTCCATATTTAGAGCTCATTATATTTAAATATTAATTCATATTTATATGTTGATTTTCATTCATTTTTGTATGGAAAAATAACTTTTAATATGTACTGATGTTTTAAATGAAGTCTATTTGCTGATAGTTAACCATTGTCTATATGCATTTCATTGGCGCTTTACCAATTCGTCTGTAGACTTCAACTATAACTTTGAAAAGTTACAAACCTAAACCATTTGAGAATTTACAAATGATAATATTTTTGAAAATCACAAAAGAATAAGAAAAGCGTCATTGTGTATTGATATTTAAATAAATTTGGGAAATAGGCTCTTGATCTTAATAAAATATATTAATTCAATCACGACCGTGAGGCGCAGCAAGCCGCCCCTAATTTACTTAAGGGAAAAAAACTCAAATGAGTTAATTAAAAGGCTAGTACAATTAATTGGTGAAGAGGCGTTTAAAAGAGTTGGGCAAAATCGTTCTTTTTGTGGAATCGTTCCGACCGATCCGAAAGACTACAGGAAAGATGAACGAAGTGAACGAACTAGTTACTTTGAACAGTGAATGAACGAGGAACGAGAAAACGTCTTTCTCTCTCTCTCTCTCTCTCTATGTCGCTACTAAAACGTCAAGAAACATTTTTTATGGTTTATTTTCATTTTCTGACATAATAACAATAAAATATTTCGCAAGGTAGATCTATAAGGTAAACTTATCGGCGAATTGATAGAACAAAGCAACATTTTTTGGGACGTATGGTATCAAAAATGTGTGAGAACAAATCGAAGCAAATATTAAAGTGTGAGTGTTTGGCAATATATACTAAAATTGGACATCGTAATTACCGAACATATGGGCTGATGCACAGACCTTATATGTAGTATATCGACCTTGGTAATTCGTTGTTTTCGTAAAATATTTGTTAAAAAAATAATAATAGCACACAACAAGCAACACATTTTTGAAAAACATAAAATCTATCATAAACATAAATAAATTCTCTATACAAAAAAGTATACAGAAATATGTAAGTGAACGAAACAAATGTAACACAGTGTCTTGAACGTTTGCCAAACCCATTTGCAATTACGGAATGAGAAACCATAAATAAATTAACCTTTCTTTTTAGGGAATCGTTCTGCCCCGTTTCAATTAAGGAATCGTTCCACAGAACTAGGTCATTCCGGAACGACACAACGCAAGTGTTTTATGTCTTCCAAAATAAAAAAGGCGCGCTAGATGAGAGAAAAATTCAAGTTAATGAAGAAAATCATTACCGCACAGTAGTTTCAGAGTTTAAAACTCAAAATAAAAATGTTCACAACTATCAAATGAAAAGTGCAAGAGGCCTGCAGGTAGTGATAAAAGGTATCGATTCATATTTGTATCCAGTACCCATGTTCTGTAACTAATGTGAGAACTTTTCAATGCGAGTAAATTGTTATCATCCTGTAGAACACAGGGTGAGTATAAAAAAACTTGAATTTTCTTTGTTTATTTTAATGTATCCAGTTTAGTTATTTTATAAATCATCCTGCAAACGACGGAATGACTAATATAATTTAAAACTTTTTCTCGATGCAAAAACTTCTCACAAGTTACAGAACAGTGGCACAGAAGAGATTAAAGCGGGTCTGATAAATAAAAATTTTAAAGCGAAAAACGTTACAAACATCGAAAGCTGAGGAAGAGTCCCCACCCAATATTTCGGGTGGAGCTGGAGCCAGTGCCTCGTTTCTGTAGCTAATGTGAGAGTTTCCCGCATCGAAAAATGTATTATCATTCTGTGAAAAACAGGGTGAGTGAGAAAATTAATACTTTTGTATTTTTATTAGCTTTGCAGGGTGATTCATATAATAATTAACTAATATTCTATCGTCCTGCAAAAAATCGGATGACAAGTATAATTATTAATTTTTTCTCGATGTGAGAACTTCGCACAAGTTACAGAAACGAGGCACAGGTGCCTTAAAAAAATGTTTTAAAAATTAAAAAGTGTAGCAATTTCGATGAAAACCACGCTGCTAAAAGACGTAATCGATGACATGCAGAAAAGACACACCATAATTCCTCCCTTAAGTATTTTAAGTCTGCTCAAGAGAACATTTTTCTCCTTCATTTCCCATTTAAAGAATATTTACAATTGATTGATGACAATATTGACGATGAAATGCGGGATTTTAAAAATCAATTGAAATTCAATCATAATAATCCGCATCAATTGAGGTCGTTTCACTAATTCCTCATCTTATCTGTGCTGTGAATGTATAAATGAATGAATGCTGGAGTAAAAGAATAGATGTGCAAATATTTACCACACATTGACGACAATCAATTGTAATCGATAACAATTCAATGTAAATAAAATAACGCAAAAATAACGTATATATCGTTTCGAAAGAGAAAAAGTAAGGTTGGGCTGTAAATTGTTTTCTTATAATTTTTCTTTTTAATCTGCGATTATCTGCATTTGAATATTGTTAAAAATTGTTTGAGTTGGATTGTTTATTTATAAACAGTTCCAGCATTTTCTAATATTGTATACTTTTATCCTTCATTATTTTATTTGCCAGCAGATGATTGTTAGCTTTGGTTTTAAACTTTGAGTTTTTTACCCCCGTCAACCAACTTATTAGCTGCGTTTATTTGTTCGTTAGATAATTCTTATACTTTTTTTTTATTTACTTGCATATCTTTCGCTACAACTAGAAATGAGCATAGCATTCATTGTTATTTGAATTTTGCTAGTGAGTTTTAATGAAAACTTTATTCCTTGCTGCAGGAACAACCCAACAGACAATTTAACTTGCAGTTGGTGAGGGTTATAAAGGAATGCCCGATGTTAGTTGTGAGTCACACCTTAACGCCAAGTTTTTTGCCCAACTTAGGCCCCTTTTATAATTCAAAACTAAATTGATAGTTGGATTGAAGTTGCACACAGAAAAATTTCCATGTAAAATCGTCTAAAACCAGGTTAACTTAACATTTTTCGGTAGTGATTTTGCTTCATAGGTGTTTCATGTTAAATCAACATGATTTACAATAATCTTGATAGAAAATTTTTCCTTTTTAATTAACTATATTTCATGTTGATTTAATATTCCAGTACAGTTAAATCAAAATAAAGTTGATACTGAAATAATAGGAAAAATCATATTGAATCAAAGTAATTTCGAATAATATACTATATATCCTACTAATCTAAATAGTTTTAATTTCTTTTTTTCGTTGTACAGGACTGGAAATAAAAAAAGAAGAAAAACGGCTTAATGTCAAAATATATATGCCTTCCCACTGTATGTCCTATCTAAACTCTTTGATCTGGCATTTTGTTTCGGACTATCTATCCCTTGGATTTGGACTCTTTTTCTTGGTGTACAGCATTCTGGTAGCCTAGCGCTTTCATTTAATAACCATTTTAAAGGGGCTGACAATATATATGAATGAATATATTCCTACATTGTGTACTGGCCGTCATTTCTGAATTGGAAGTTTTCTATTGCGTACTATATCCTACTAGTCAAACCCTTTCATTTGATATCCGTGTTGAGGTATTTTTAAACAAATAGCTAATTCGCCATTATGTGGCAGCGGCCATCTTTGATTTACGATAATACTGACTACAAATAATCGTAACGTCATCAGATCAATCGGTCAAGAAAATTAAATGTGGTCACCAAATTTCAGATAATCGGTCAACAGGAATGAGGTAAACTAAATATTACTTTTTATTGGCGTGGCGCAGCCCACTTTTATAGTCATAAAATTGTATTGTCATCAAAAAGGTCCTTACCAAATTTTATATCAATCGGTTGACAGGAAGGGTCTAAAACTAAGTATTCCTTTTTGCGGGCGTGGCGCCGCCCACTTTTATAGTCATAAAATTATATTGTCATCAAAAGTAAAGGTGCTTATCAAATTTTATATCAATCGGTTGACAGGAAGGGTCTAAAACTAAGTATTCCTTTTTGTGGGCGTGGCGCCGCCCACTTTTTAGTTACAAAATTGTATAGTCATCATAAGTAAAGGTGTCCACTAAATCTCACATCAATCCGTTAACAGGAAGGGGTTAAACCTAAATATTACTTTTTATGGGCGAGGCGCGGCAAACTTGAATTGACATTGAATTGTCATTAAAGGTGCTTACAACATTTCAGATCAATCGGTCAACAGGAAGGGGCTAAATTTTCAATTATTAAATTCGAACCAAACTCAACGAATACGGTAAGCTAAATAAAACCATTTAAAAAAGGTAATCCCTAAAGTATGCTTCGAAATTTTACACACCCAAAATATTAAAAGCTGAAAACAACAACAATGATACAATAAACCTTTCCAAATGAAAACAAAACAAAAAGCAGCTAACAACAACAACAAAAATACTTAAAGTACAAACAAACCAAAACAAAAAGAAATTTATAACTGTAATAGTGTCGATTATTTTTGTTACGAAACAAAATTTCTAGCTCGCAGTCCGCCATAAATAGCATAGCTATGAAAAAACGTATCCAAAGAATTTTAAATGTCGACTGCTTTTGTAGTTAAGGGACCATAACATATCAAAAAAAAATATAGTGGCGATCAAAAGTCATGACAAAAGTTCCACTAAACCTGAGATTCGAAATAAAAGAAGGTTCGCTAAAACGAAGAATTTTCGAAATAAATTTGTTCGATAAATGTTCGTGAATCTAAAAAAATCAAACGTTTGCTAAAGCGAGCTTATGTCGATAATGTTGCGATAGTATGCGCAATTGTCAAATTTCATAAAACGTGAATGTTCGCAGCATTGAAATATGTTACGATAATAAGCGCAATTTCCAAATTTCATACAATGCGAATTGTCGCAGCATCGAACTATTTTCGATAATCTCTCGAATGTGTAATTTACATTCATGTGTGCAATAATTGAATAAAAAAAATTTGCCACGTTAGTTTAGTGGATGTGTGCTAATCTGTTGGCCTGGAGGTACCGTGTTCGAATCTGATTGACTGCAGCTTAAGTTAAAATATAAAATAAATAAATATTCCATTTACATTAAAATAGATAAATTAAAAAATAAAAATAACAATCTTGAAAAATTACTTTTTCCTGCATTTTTTGTGCTATCGATATTTCTTCGATATTGGTGCGCTATTGACTTGTCAGCAAAACATCGAAATCGAAAGATTTGCTGCCAGAAACTGAGCGATGAGTGAACTCTAGCAGGTCTTTCTCTTTCCGATTTCGATAGCCGTTCTCGAGTGTTTTGTCCGAGAAATGTGTACGCAACATTCGAATGCGATATTATTTTCGAATGTTTTGGTTTACTGGGGTGTTCCATTTTGTTGCATAGCGTTATTTTAATCATTATACACCCAAGATATAAATACACATCTACGTTCGCTCATTTATAGTTTGTATGTACATATATGCATGTGTGTGAATGTGTAAGCTCCTGATGATATACACTTTAAATATCCTTGTAAATTTTGATTCCATTTTTATTGTTTTTCTTTCACGGTGTGTTTTTCCCCATGTTTTTAGTTTGTTAAACACGATTTGTATTTTAATTGGAGTTAAGCAAACAACGATTCCACCTTTAACCCTTCAATATTGAAATTTGTGTTTAATAAAGTTGAGTGCTTTTTGATTGTTTAAATTACTAGATGGAAATAAAACAGTTTTTTTCACTATTAACTTCGCATAGTACAAAATAAATATTAATTTAGAGTGATAAATATTTGCAACAAAATTAGGAAAATATTAAAATTTTTTGATGGAGTTAAATTTATTGTTAAAGGGTTATAGCAAGGCATTCAATCGCCTTATGTTTTATTACTGTGACCTGTTTGTTCATGCTCCAGGAAGTTTATGGTTTATATAGATGGCGTGCGATGAGAATTGAAGGAGACTGTCAAGGACTACTCATAGGCTTCTGGGTTTTCTGAGTGTAGATATGCGCTTGCCTTCGACAGAGATGTCTAATTGCATCCTTACTTCCTTAGTCCAAGAAGGGAAAAGTGACACTGAAAATATGGAGGGTGATAGTTTCAAGTTAAGTTCTTTCAGAAAGTCTTTAATGGTGGCCAGGTATTTGGTTATTTTGACGCTTATCGGGCCTGTTCTGTAAATCACGGGATGCCAAATCACGGTGATTTCAAAATATTAATAAAGTCTAAATTATTGCTTTCATAAATTGGTCGATTTATAACGTTGGAAGTTCGAATAAAATGTTCTATTGTAAATGACAAAAACTTAAAATACAATAAAAGCCCGCTAACAAATTAGCTATTAGCAATTTACTTTTGAAATCATGTGATTTGAAATCACCGTGATTTTCAGAACATGCCCGTATGTCAGGGATTTTTACAACGGATGATATGATAGGGCAGTCGTCGGCGCCAGGGAGACTTATTTTTAAGGTGGGGTGAGATGTTTTGCAAGATAAATAATGAAGAGCATATGTGAAGCCCTCCTTGTGGCACACCTATTTTTATCTTGCATTGAGATAGTTGACCATCTATCTTTTGATATCGTTGGGAAGGAAAGAGGTCCTGATATCATTAATCAGCATCGAGTGATCAACTGGGTCAAATGCCTTGAATAGATCCATTACCGTCACTATTTTACTTTGGCACGATCTATGTTGATTATGATATGAAATTCAAAGCCGTCGTGGTACTATGGGCTTCCTGCAACCATGTTGGTGTGTGGGTAGCGGGAAATGCTCCTTCAGCGATGGCAGCAATAGGGCCTCTAAAGCCTTTGCATCTAGTGATAGAAGGGAAATGGACACGATAGTAGATATTTAGGGTAGCGGGTTTGTTGGGTTTTAGAATAGGGATGATCTTTGCAACTATCCATATATCTGAGAGTTTTAAATTTTTTATGAAATGACGAATTTTTGATGGATTTTTGATTATTTCAGTTCATTTTCGGAGTTTTTTATATCCGGATAATTTCGATTTCTGTAGTGAAATTATAAATCTCTGATGGGTCTTAGCCAGGTTTCTAAGCATTTTGAAATATATGTATGTTGAACTAGACGAGCCTGCTGGCTGCGCGCGCTTAAAGTTAATTTTATGACGCAGGCGCGGATACAAGGGGGAGGGGATATCCCCCTCCCAAACGAGTAAATTTCTATAGAGTTTCTAAAAGAAGTTTGGAAGTTTGTTTTACTTAGAAGTTCCCACCCCAAGAGCTCAAGCTGGATCCGCGCCTGTATGACTGTAAGGTGGTAGTAGAATATAATATAAAGTTCTTTAGATATGGTTTAAATTTTCCGTAATACAAAATAAAAAGTGATACCAACGTTGAAAAAATCTTCCTAATTTCCAGGGACATTTATTTTAGTAAAACTGCGTATTTTCGCTTTTTTCTCATTTAACTTCGAAATGAAATATTTTATCGCGGTAAAAAGTTGGAACCAGGACTCTAAAGTACCTCCGCACCAAATTTCATGAAAATCCGTTCAGTAGTTTTTGCGTAATGCATGTTCGGAGAGATAGACAGACAGACAAAATTGCAAAATTTGGTGTTTTGTGTTCTATCTACATTGATTACTGTGTACGCCACCATAAACATTTTCAAAAAATATTTCATGTACAGGCACGCCCCTTTTACAGTTTTATTATATGTATATAGATCTCGAATTTTTGTAGAATTTTAGTTTTTCTTAATAACCCTGAATTTATGCGAGTTTTTGATATCTTTAGTCGAAAGCGGGTTAAAGCATATTTTTACTCTTTCTTGTAGTTTGTTTGTGTTTTTTCATATTTTCTACGAGTTTTTAATTATTTGGGCATTAAGTGATATCCCAGCAAAAAATATTCAACATTTAGAAGCACGAAAAGCTTCTTGAAGCAATGCATTGCATATTTAAGAACAAATGCTTCCAAAAATTATACCACAAATTCACTAAAGCTTGCAAAAGGGCGCGAATAAATAGGCACGAACTATTATAAGCTTTTGACGATAATTTTAATATATAAAAAATATATGCAAAGCAACATAAGTATTTAAGATTTAGCTTCTCTCACTGATGATAGTGCTTCTAGGAAGCACTAACGTAAGCGAGACCCTCAAAATACGTTCTACGATTGTATACACGAACAGTACACTTACATACAGCATGCGTGTATACACGCACAGTACATTTTAAAAATAAATTAAAGTAAATAGTTTTAAACTATTAAGTAAGAAATTTATTATTTGATATATTGTCATAATTTTAACTTCGTGCTACCGGTTTGCAATAGTGTTTTTGGCTGAACGGTTGGTGCGTTGGATTTCAAATCTGAAGGTGCTAAGTTCGATACTAGTTGAAATTAAAATAACAAACGGTGAGTAAAATACAAAATTAATTATTAAAGATAAGAAGTAATAGGCCTCCAACATGACGTTAGCCCATTTGTGAAGACGTCCATTCATCATCCTCGCTAACCCAAATCGAATCATTTTTTCTATATATTTTCAGTTTTAGTGCTGAAAATTTTGATGATTTTGACCATTTTGATAAGCATTTTGTGAAAACAGAAACTATTGCTTTTGAGCGGCTCATCGCGAACAAAAATCATGCATTATAAAAGCGCAATTGCAAGTGATTCCGTTTTGTTGTCTCCCTTACAAAAATGCTTCCAGCAAGCAATAATTTTTGCTAGGATTTTTCCTTTAAAATATGCTTGTTAGTATCGCATCTGTCGAGTTTTGTGTAGACATCATTAATAAGAAGAGCTTGATGAATAAAGATCCGACCAGAAAATTTCATGCAAATCCATTTGGGATATAACTGGGATCCTAATTAAATAAAATAAATAAAATAATTAATTGCGATGTAACGCAGAAATGTATTTACCACCCGATTGGTTTGCTGTGGGGAAATACCAAAATCTTTAAAAAATATCCTCAAATCGAAAAATAGCAAACTTTAATATTGAATTAAAATTCCTGAAGCTATCCAAGGGACAAAAAGTAAGCAACAATCACCTCTATTGAAGATGAGCAAAAAATACGATTAAAACACTGTGTTAGATTTTCCCAACAAGTTCCCAATAGTTTCCATAATCATTAACAATCGCATTCGTGAAAAACTAACAGATATGGATCCTAAAGATTCCAAAAATATGTTTAGTCAGATAAAAAAGAATTTTAAATAATTTACGCCACTAAACCTCCAAGACATAAAAATTCCAAAAAGCTCTGAATTTCTTTTAACCAATGCTGGAATTAACCCGCTGAGATTAGAAATGGATGGCTTTAATAACTATATAATAGATGATAAAGTTTACATGTTAGATACAATAGGTGCGTTTTTGGAGTCCATTCATGCTCATAAACAGATTGATCAAGAGAACATTGTGCATACCCAAGTTAGCGAAACTTTCGATAGGTTTTTAGAAACCAAATTAATTTTCGAGAGTAATAAAACCACTATTACTAATTTTAGTGATACAAAATTATCAGACAATTTAGAGGAAACACAATCTTGTAATTTTTTCATAACTAAAAAAAATATATCATACATTTTTGCTAGTTTGAAAAATAAGCTATCGTCAGGAGTTGACAATATACCAAATATAGCACTTAAAAAAATTCCACAAATAATGATCGACGATTATTGTAAATTATTCAATAATATGCTCAATAATTCTTATTTTCCAAATAATTGGAAAACAGCTAAGGTTGTAATATTACCAAAAAAAAAAAAAGACAAAGAACCGAATAATCCTAAAAATCGTCGACCTATAAGTTTGTTACCTAATATTAGCAAAATTTTTGAAGTATGCATCAATAATAATATTAACAAATTCTGTAATGATGAAAACATAAATAGTGAAAAACAATTCGGTTTTAAATTCAAACATTCGATAGTGAAT
Organism: Panzeria rudis; assembly: GCA_956483635.1. Classification (NCBI taxonomy): domain Eukaryota; kingdom Metazoa; phylum Arthropoda; class Insecta; order Diptera; family Tachinidae; genus Panzeria; species Panzeria rudis. The sequence continues at coordinate 38,332,367 of OY101449.1, read as the reverse complement.
GCTATACATAGACTTACTTCCGATATTAATTGGAACTGGCATAAAAAAAGTGGTACAGGCGCGTGCCTTATCGACATGGAAAAGGCCTTTGACAGTATATGGATTCCAGGCTTAATATTTAAATTGTTTCAATACAAATTCTCAATACATCAAATTATTTTAATATACAATATGATAAGCAATAAAGACTTCACGGTTTGTTATCAAAATACAAAAAGCACAAAATCTTTCAAGATTGTTAACGGATTACAACAAGGAACCGTAAATTCTCCTATTCTTTTTAATATATACATTCTAGATCTGTTAAACAAAGTCGATAATATCATATCATTTGCGGATGATATTATTATATATCACTCTGATGACAAAATAGAAGCAATAAATCACAATCTTCAAAACATCTACAACTTAGTTGAACAATATACAATTAATTGGAACATGAAAATCAACGCACAAAAATGCGAAACCATTCTTTTTAGACCACCAGTTGATAAATGTAACTCAAACATAAGAAAAAACTGGAAACAGTTTGGAATTAAATCAAATTTATCAAATTGTAGCATCCCAAATAAGGATGTAGTAAAATATTTAGGTATATACTTGGACAAATTTTTGTATTTTAACCACCATGTCAAGGAAATACTCATAAAAGCAAGAAAAGCTTTCTTTTTATATAGACCATTATTTCATTCGAAATACATTAAACCTAAGATTAAAATTATAATGTATCAATCCCTTATTAGACCTATAATAACATATGGTTGCCCAATTTGCTTCAATATATCGCCTTCATACATGGAAAAGATAAGGGTCTTTGAAAGAAAATGTTTAAGAGCATGTACATCATTATACAGAAATCCACAAAGCGAATATCTAAAATACATATCTAATAAGACATTGTATAATAATGCTAATATAATTAGAATAGATAATTTTATAATATACCTAATCAGAAGTAATATACTGAGGTGTAGCCAATGTATAGAAAATAATGCTATAATGGCCCCTTATTACACAAATAATGAATATATAATGGATTCCTTGAAAAAGGGATTTGTTCCGACTGAGGCTTTTGTTTACCTTGATAACAAAAAAATAATTCAAAACGAAAATGGCATACCGGTCTTTTACCATGGCTACAGACGTGCCAATATAAAAGCAGTAAACTGTAATTCAAAAAATTTAAATATGAGGTATAGCAGTAGCATATCAATCAGAGATTTAAGATCTACACAAAAATCTAATACCAAAAAAGTTTTGGTGGTTTTCTGAATAAACTCATAATTTCCCTTTTTTTAACTCTTGACACTAGCCTTTCTTTACCCACCCATTAATATATAAGCAATGTTTTTAAACTAATTTTCATTACAAAAAGCTGGTGATATATATATTTATTTATTGTAAATAAAATAAAAAATTATAAACAAATTTGTTAAAACCAAATTATTATTATATAAATAATACTTGAGTGCTCGATTATGGGACATTGTATATAGAAATTGTTATTGTTAACTAGTGTTTATAATAGTTTATAAGTTTAAATATTGTAAATAAATAAACGATAAAAAAAAGAACTTAAGTCAGTAATCTGTAGATGAGCTATCCCAACAAGGTCTCGGTCAGATCCGGAATGGGACAAAACTTTTGGGCTTGCCACATGCGTTCCCAATATGAGTATTGGGAAAATTTCTAGTCGGGGATGCGTTCCAGTTTGTTTGAAGTAATTGAAATAATTAGTTGCGTTTTAGTGATATAAATTACAATAGGTTCTTTTACCATATTTGGCACCAATCTTTGTGAGTTTTTTATTTAATTTTATGAACGTCTTCCCAAGTCTGGCATTTCTGTATTTTTTTCTTATTTTTACTTCCTCGCTATCATATCACTAAATTCGAGATCTTTTCACATTTTTTGCGCCACTTTTTCCATTTTAGGCAAATATATGGATTTATTTTCATTTTATCACCCGAGTGGTGCACTCTGTAGATATTTTTCCATGTTACTTCTTTCAATATTCAATCTCTTTCAATATTATAAAACAAAAAAGAAATCAAACGCGTGGCTTACATATTACATCCACTGAATAAAATCGAAATATTTTATAATATATTCTAAAAACATATTAAACCTTTGATTAAACTAGACAAGTTGAGTTTTGTTGTCTTTGCTCTTCAATTCAATTCTTTTATCCATCCAATACATCCTTCCATGCATTTCACTACCCAACTCAAACTATAGTGCCTCTTAAATCAAAGAACAGCATGAATAATAACAAGTACATGTTTGGAAATGACAAAAAATAAACTGGGAAACTACAAGACAACAAATAAAATGACACTTGTCGCACATTCTTACACAGATTCAGCGGCAGACAGTGCTCTCGTTTAGGGCAGCAGCTTAAAGGGCTCATTTGATGAGTCTATTGGGTATAAAATTGTTCTTTTTTTGGGTTTTGATATTGTGTCATTTTTCAGTGACTTCTGACTTAGTTGACTATTTGATCTCGAGATCACAGTCCGCAAGTTATTACAGATTGAAAAGTATTCGATTGTATTGTACATATTATGTCAATAGGAATTAAAATCAAATAGTTAAGCTCATCAAACTAGCATCCGATTCAGATTAGTCTTTTTTCTATACTAATTGTAAAATTAATAGCCCAGTCAAATAAGGAGAAAAAAAGTGGCCAACTGCGGAATGAGAGATAATAAGCTGTAAACTCGTATACGCCTTCATTTTTATGTTGTAAAAGTAGTCTTACATGTCTCATAAGATCTCGTGTCTGCGTTGTAAGTTATTTAAGGTCAAAGGTCATAAAAATCAGTTTTTTGCGATTATCTCGGTTTCTATAGCTCCAATGATGTTAACATTTATTATAAAAATTTTAGAACATAAAATTTGCGACAAATTTTCTTTCAAACAATTTTTCATACGCCCAATCGTTTTTGAGATAGAGGGCAGAGAGCGGGATTGATTCAAGCCCGTTTGAATCAATCCCGCCGCATACTTAAATCAATCCTACTGCGTAGTTTAATCAATACCGCCGCGGACTAGAATCAAGCCCGAATCAGGCTTATTTTTCCTTATTTAGTTCTAGAAGAGACTTGAGAATTAATATTTTCAATACATACACTGAAAATAATCCATGCAACATTTTACGAAAAAAACTTTCGTAGTGACTTTTTTCGTAAAATATATGAAACTTACGTATATATTACGAAAACACATTTAGGCAATATTTTTTTAGATTTACGAAAGTAACGAATACCTTTCGTAAACATTTTTCCTTGTTAAAAAATATATTTGAAATAAAAAAATAAATTAAAATATTTTTTTATAAATTGACGTATTTTTCAGATGTAAGTAAATAAAACTAATTTTTAGCTCTAATATAATAAGTAGAAAGTGGCTCAGTGGTAGAGTACATGAAGATTGCGCGTTCATGCCCCGGTTGAGCCATACTTTTTTTTACTTTTATTTTTTGATTATTTTCGTACATTTCGTATATTTTACGAAAGAATTTCGTGGTGCGAAATTACAAAATATTTCGTAATATGCACGAGCGTTTTCGTGCATATGTTGCATGGAATTTTTTCAGTGTAGGCAAATTTAATATTTTTACTTACTGGTTTTAATTTTAAATCAATTTTTTTTCATACTGGTATTGAGTTTAACTCATCATTTTTGTTAACCAACGCCTTAGATAACTCAAATAAATCAGTACAGGAAAGAACGTCACCTAAAATCCTGTATACACCAGCAGCATGTAATACGATGTTTGTCGGCACTGCACGAACAAACAAAATTACCAACAAAAAACAACAACAAGAGCACATCAGTGAATTGTGGCTGTCAACAAGCAAATAAATACTAGCACATTACGACTTTGTATAAAGTTTATAAAAATAGTAGTATTTGAAATAAGAACTTTTGTACTTAATTTAAGAAATTTGTACGTGGATCAAGATTTCTACATGACTTAAGAATTTTATCCCGTTTTCGGCTTGATTTAAGTACATTTTAGTGTTATTCGCAGTTAAATTTTTGAGTACGACTCTTACTCAAAGTAAGTAGAAAACCCTTGAGTTTAGAACGGCGTTTTTCTTTCTGTGTAAGTATTATTAAACGAATATATTAGATACGCAAAATGTTATTAACTATAATGTATTAAAAAATAAATAATACAAATTATTTCTTTTAGATGACATTTTAATGATTTAATAACTTCATACAAGGTATTATTCACGGAGATTAACGGTTGACCTTGCGTAGCGGGCTCTCTGCCCTCTTTCTCAGAAACGGTTGGGCGTATGAAAAAATGTTTTATAATAAAATTTGTCGCAAATTTTATGCTGTGTAATTTTTATATTAAATGTTAACATCATTGGAGCTATAGAAACCTAGTTAGTTGCGAAAAACTGATTTTTGTGACCTTTGACCTTGTAAAACTTATGACTTATGAGACTTTTGAGACAACTTTTGGAATACCTAAATGAAGGTGTATACGAAGAAGCAGAGTGTGCAAACAAACAAAACTTTTCGCAAAAGATTCATCCGAAGACACGAACTTTTTAAATATTTTCAATTGTTTCGTACATGAGCAAAATGAGCTTCTAAAATAGTACTTTTTCGGCTCAAATAGTACTAAAATCTTTTTGAATTGTTGTAACCAAGGAAGCCACACGATTTTGATTGAATTTATGTGCTCATTGCGTCAAAGATGGCTCTGTTTTCTAAAAATAGTTTTGATAAATTCTTTTTCTAATAATGGTGCCAAAAATCAAACAATTATAATTTCAATTTGTCTCAATGAAACTTCACTTCTGCCATATAACAAGGAACCTACTTTTTAATTTCTTTATTCTTTGTACGTAATTATTATTTGAACTGAAAATGTGTATAAGTCGGAAGTTATTATTATTCGGCTTAAGTTCACAATAATTGAATTAAGATAAATTCAAATTATTTTTAAGAGTGGAATACTAGAATATCTAATCAGACTAGCAGAACGGATTAGTACTAATTTCGACAGCCGCTACGCTGTCATCATTAGCGTCCTTTGTTCGCTTTTACCACGTTTGATCGTGGATACTAGTATTAATGAAACATCAGCTATTTAACCAAATTTTATGAGGAAATAGAATATGAGTTAGCCTATTCCTTTTTATTAATATGCTGAGCCGAACAAATTTCACCTTCTGATTCTTTATTCCAATTTTTCCAACTCTTATTTTTATTTTTCGTTTTGCTTGTACGTAAGCTCAGCGCACGATAAATCAAGCTATTGTTGTTGTACATGTCTTTATAAACTTGAAGTTTGTTAAAAAATTTAAAATTCGTTTACAGTGGATAAACAGCCATAGCAGAATATATTTTTTTATTAAAGTTTGAAATCGGACATTTCTGTGGTTTTCTTGAATAAATGCGTAAGTCGACTTAGGTAGACTTTGAGTTATTAATGCGAAATATCTCTTTTTTAAGCGCTCTTTAAATGAAAGTAAAATCTTTCGCAATATCATGGACCAGTCAGGATATTTTTTTTATGCACAACAATTTGACTTCTATATTGATTTCAGAAATTTTCAGGAATAACGACTTAAGTATTCCTGTGTGATGCATTATTTAAGCACACAATCAGAGATACGATGCTTTTATCTAAACACATTTTGAAATCTTTTTAAATATTTTGTTCTATTTTACTTAGTAAATGTTATTTATGTCGACAAATGCGGTTTTATGCATCCTTGCTAGGATCTCGTTCTTACGTTATTTTTTTTGTCTGAAATTTTTATACAAAGTTATTTTGGCAAATAAATACATACATATATGCCGAAAGTGTTAAACAAATCAACGATGTTCATACTGTGTACACAATTTCAGATATATTTTGTTTTGCTCAACTCAAAAAATCAGTTTTAAGACATACGCCTTTATTCAAGAAAACCAATGATTTGTTTAGAGGATATGGAGTTCGACATTAAGCTACTCCTTCAGCATAGCTGTGCATATTTGTTCTCTCAAGACCGCCTGTTATGTATTCTGCTTAAATAAGTACACAAATCCACTCACGAAATAACCGCCTAAGTAGACTCAAGAGAGAATTAACTTAAGGGCCAAAGTAGCGATCAATTATTATTGAATTATCAATAGATACCACACAAAAACTTGGGAAAATTTGCAAATAGTACCAAATGAGTCACGGGGGTACCTTCGTACTTTTTTGGTTTCAATAGTACCAAAAAAAGTACAATTGTACCAACTTTATCATCCTTGTCCAATTGTATCATCGTTAGACTACAGACAAAAATATTCTTATAAATCTCTCTATTCCATGCAATATATGAGAAATGTAGAAAGAGAGCATACTTTAATTGTATTTTGGGGTTTTAAATGTTTGAAACAATAACTATCGCATCTTTAGGTTTGTTGAAAGCTACAACGCTACTGAACATGATTTTCTTTATTTTTGAGTTTGTGTTGAATAAATGTAAAATGCTGAATAACTTTGTAATTTAAATATTATGACCACTGCCTGATCTCTGCCTTCTTTTTGAACATCATCAGAAGCGCTTCAAAGCATCGCATATGCAAGGCATGCAAGTTTTTTTACTGCTTCCAGAAACATAATAGCCCAATTCACAATCTCGTGCAAATTGTCTTGCATCGTAGCATTTGCAAAATTGTGTAGTATATTGATACCCTCCACTAAGAATTGCTAAGTGGTGAGTATCAATATACTATACCATTTTGCAAATGCTACGATGTAAGATTATTTGCACAATATTGTGAATTGGGCTAATATTTTTTTTTTGCTGGGATTGTATGCAGACTTTGGATGGGTTGCACCTATATTGTTATTGGCCTCAGATCGAAGATACATATATACGATAGAAATTCCACTGGGATCGCTTAAATCTGCGACAACACCAGCGTTTGCTTTTGTGTTTAGTGATCTCTGGATTTATCCACTGATATTTGTCAGTTTCCATTATAATCATGAGTCAACCATCAAAATTTGGCTGTCTATAGCTCGCCTTCAAGCGGGCACGGCTCTGCATCTTGGTGGAGAATCCCACCTTGGTACTGTGCTTACTGGGGAAAATGGCAATTGGTTTTTCCAGACATTACCTTTACCCAATTACCCATTAAATATATGTTACTACATATTCTCTGAAATAATAGAGCAACGGGGGTGCGCAAAAGTATCCAAAGGAAGTAGGTGAAAAACTAGCTAAGATCTCTCCAATCGCCAAAGTCGATAGAGAGTTAAACTATAGGGGTTCCTCTCGACCGTATACTCTTTTCTTACAGTGATGGCTGGCTTGACAGGCTTCGTTTTACCCTTAACATGAAGGGTGATTCTGTGACCGGTTGTTAGTTGAGGTCTCTGTCGGAAATTCATGCGGTAGCTATAGTTGCTACCAGTGCTAATGGCTGGTTGAACTTCGGACAACTATAGAAGCTTATTTGTGCTGTTACTCAACTAACATAAGCTGCACAAAAGTGACTCCGGGTATCCGTTGGGGTGATGGTGCCCACTTAACTTCAAACGGTGCTAAGAACACCTCCAGGTTGAGGCGAAACGCAGATACTAACGTTAATATTGAATACAATCTGTCTGTAGTTCTTTCCGTGCAGGGGCACATTTCTGCATCTTGTTGACAATCCACACCTTGCTGCTATGGTTTCTGGAAAGAATGGTATTTCAGATTGTTTGGACCTTGTCCTTTTGCTGATTATCCTTGGAAACGTAAATGCTAGCACTAGGTTATTCAATTGGTTGACCGGTAAAAAATTAGCTGCTACCCGGTTAACTGTTCGAATTATTTAAAATTGGCTTTTTCTCGATTAACGATTAGTTCGGTTAATACCGGTCGATTAACGATTAAACGAAGAAACAAAATTTTAAATATTTTGTGGTTTTGTTTAGGGAATATGGAAGTGTGCATATGTAGTCATTTGCATGTACATTCTATAGAAGGTTTCTCAGGTCACGTGTAAGTTGACTACGAGTCGTCAACGTAGAAATATTTTAAATGAACTTGATAGATGGACATGCCCTAGCAACACCCTAGTAAACTCCAAGACTATCCGATCGTATAAAGGAGAGAGTCCTAGCACCACTGCCAATCTCTTTCTCTTCTCTCCAGCTCTTATCTATGAGTGCTGCCTTCCAGAATGTACGGCTTCCGAACGAGATCTCTACTGCTTTCGCAGCTGGAGCGTTAGAAAATTAAATTTTATATTTCCATTAAAACTCTTCACCAGTCCTTCGACTTCCCACAGGGTAGTGATTAATTTCAAAATGATTTCAGTCTTTTAAACTGAGCACTGCAGTGATGCGACAAACACTTGTTTGGCTGTGTCATTGTCACACAAGTAAGTATTTGCACAAATCATGTTCTACCATACAGTATGATGGATTAAAGTTGCACACACTCATCCAACACAATACATCTCTAGATGCAGGGAATAAAAAATCGATTTGTTTTGCTTTTTTCTATTGTTCTTGTATGTTTTAGTGATGTACAACAAATTATTTGCGATAAACCACGATTT